>CM022669.1:7924988-8354988 GCA_012295275.1 Chrysomallon squamiferum
CTGTCCAGAAGGCACCCCAGCACCAGTACCATGTAGACAGGGAACCTACCAGCCTACTGAAGGTTTGTTAAACAGTTTTCACTTGTAACCAGTATCTGAACCATTTATAATCAGTTCTTAAATTTCTTCGTAATATATACATAATTTAATTATAGCCAGTATATCAAACCGTATATGCAACCAGTCAATACCTTATTTGTAATCAACTTTTACTCATTTGTAACCAGTACTTCACTTATTCGTAAGCAGCACTTAATATATTCAAATACAGTATTTGATTCATGACCTATATTTAGCTTATTTGTTATCACTGCTTAACTCAATAAATAAATCATTCATAGTCAGTACTTGACTCTAATGTAATCAAAAAGTTTATCATTTTTAACTTGTAATTTTTATTTATTAATTTGATACATTTATTCTTGTTTAAAACATTTTGAAATATGTACTTGCAGTATATGAAGATTCATGTTTACATTTTAAATGTAATTTTCATAATTATATTATAGGACAGCAGAGTGTCTCAGCCTGTGTAGAGTGTGAACCAGGATATTACTGCCTTGAGGAAGGCAACAGTACAACTACAGGAAAGTGTATGGCAGGATTCTATTGTACTCGGGGAGCTAAATTTCCCAATCCAACAGGTACTTCGCATGTGGTCATAAGGTATTCTGGTAATATGATATTATGACTATAATCCATATATCATCCAGATTTGCAGTTTATCTCACTTTGAGTGTAACAAGACTATATTTAGAGTAAATGTTTAATTAATCGGTGTTTGTTTTAATTTTTTTTCAGATGGAACAACTGGAAACATCTGTCCTATTGGTCACTACTGTCCAGAAGGTTCGGTCACTCCGCAGGCCTGTCCTGCAGCAACATACATGAACGATACTGGGGCAGCCAGCTGTTACACATGTCCCCAGGGCTACTACTGCACCAATGGCGAAACTGCCACACCCTGCCCTCAAGGCTACTACTGCCCCCCTGGGACTGGCTCGGGATACTTGCCTTGCCCAGTGGGAACGTTTGGAGCTAGCACGAGGCTGACTAATGGTTCAGAGTGCACGGCCTGCCTCGGAGGCATGTACTGCGATTCCACAGGCCTCCTGACACCTACAGGTGCCTGCGAGGCAGGATATTACTGTGTGTCAGGTAAACTTAAATTCAAGTTTCTTTGTAATATTCGTTGCATTTTAACAAATAACACAGTTGTGTTTGTTACTTATATTAAATGCATAGAATTAAAAAAATAGCTTTCTGGTGTTCATTATATATGTTTTTGTTTCCATATGGCTGTATGTAACTAATATTTGTATCAGACTTGTTTCCAACTAAACAGGGTTAGTATATATATATATATATATATATATATATATATTTAGTATTTAAGCAGTTCATCTGTACCTCTCTGTATTATGGATTGTATTGTTCGAATGAGAGATTAATAGTGTTGTTGTTTTTATTGTTATTGTTATATTTATTATTATCATTATCTGTATATTGTTGTTGTCATCGTCAATTGTTATTGTTATTGTTATTGTCATATTTCAAAGATATTAGTAAATATATGTCAATATATTTACAGGAGTCAATGTTAAAACACCAAACTCAGCAATATCCTTCACTGGAAATGGTGGGGTGTGTCCTGCAGGATATGAGTGTCCTACCAACTCGACATATCCTACCCCATGTCAATCAGGAGAGTACGCATCATCTACAGCCACACCCAGTTGTTTGTCATGTCCTACAGGTATAACTTTGTTTTCTTATTTAAAGTTGTAATACATGCATTTTCATTTTTTTAATGAAAATTTAAATTCAGTTTTAATATACCCATTAACCAAGTTAGCCATGAAACTGAAATCCTTGTATTATAGTAATTTTTCTTCAGCCATTTTGCAAACACATACAAAAACATTATTATTATTTTAGGCCATTTCTGCATGAATGAAACCGTGACACCAGAAATATGTCCAGCTGGTCACTACTGTCCAGTTGGGACAAAGTTTGCCACCCAGTATCCATGTCCTAAAGGAACATACAACAACAGAACAGGTAAATTTTTAATAAACATTCTTGTTAATTTAAGTTATTAAGTGTAGTACAGAAATTTACAGCAATGTTAAATTTCACTTCTACATGAATAACATCAGCTTGTGTAAGCTATTATTTCAGCAAAAAGAAAATGGAATATTTTCTTTTTTTTTCTCTCAGCAGAAACACATACAGACTCACATACACATGTAGACAAACTGATATTCAGACAAACATACACACTTACCCACACACACACACACACATAAACATCAGACACACAGTCACAACTCACAATTAATTCCCTTTTAAATTTTATTTCTTCAGGTATCAGCAAAGACAGCGAGTGCCTGGACTGTCCCCCAGGCATGTTCTGTGAGGGTGTAGGAAATGAGGTACCTGACGGTTTGTGTGATGAGGGATTTTTCTGTGCAGGACGCTCCTTCCAAAAAAGACCGTACGATACAGGAAACCTTACAACAGTCAATGGAACATCCAGGTAAAATGATTTCACCTTCCAGTCCTTGAATGCTTTATAAAACAGCTGGGGTATGCTTAGCAACAGATTTGTATTTGATAAACATTAACTGAACGGCAGTTTAATATAACATATGTATAATTCTTTACAACAATATAAAACATAATGATTTATTTTTGTTAAAACCTGTAATAGAAACAATCATCATTACTAGAACCATTATTAATAATACTGTTAAAGCTTCTTCTATTTGTGCTATGTTCCTGCTGTTACTACTGCTATTAGTACCAACATCGTTATTGCTACAATCTTATTGTAATTATGATTTTATTATTATTAGTAGTAGTAGTACTATTATTATTAGTAGAAGAAGTAGTAGTGGTATAATTACCAAAAAAAACATCACTATTACTAGTACAAATACTACTACCACCACTACTGCTACCAATAAAACAGTACAATTGTTATACTACTACTACCACACACACACACACACACACACACACAATTTCTGACATCTACAATATTGTGCAACTGCTACTGACACTGAATTCATGTGATTAATATTATTTCAGTGATCTGCTATCCAATGACACATGTACACCAATGTGGGACTGTGTGTGTCCTCGGTTTGAAATGACCAGTGGTGGAATCTGCCCAACTGGATACTACTGTCCAACAGGCACTGTGAAACCCTTAGCCTGTCCACCTGGTCTCTACTGTGAAACACCTGGCCTGCCACTTCCTACAGGTAATAAATAAATAAATAAATAAATAAACATTGAAAGATATGTTGATAAAAATAACTTATATGGCCACTTAAAAATAATAATAATAACAGCCACAAAAGACAATCATCTTCTTCTTAATTTATTATTATTATTATTATTATTATTATTATTATTATTATTATTATTATTAATATTCTTCTTCTTATCATTATTATTATCAAACTATGTGTTTTGTTTTGATGAACAGGTAACTGTAGTGCAGGCTGGTACTGCAATGGTACTAGTCCAGTTCCAAACCAGATAGTTTGTCCAGAAGGTCACTACTGTGAGCATGGCACCAGTGTCCCCACACCATGTCCAGCAGGAACATTCGCCAACAAGACTGGAGGACAGTCTGTGGGGGATTGTTTGAACTGCACTGCTGCAGCTTACTGTCAAGGTCTGTAAATGTAGTAGTACAGAGTTCTACATTATAATAGAATTAATATTTTGTTACACGTTTTACAGAGTTTTACATTATGTGAAATTAATATTTTGTTATACTTTGTTTATATATTTTATATTTAGTTGTGTGATGTTTTGCATTTTTGAAGTAATATCTAGTTATACTATGTCTTTTACAAGTAGTATGTAGTTATGCTGTTGAATCACTATTTAATTATACAATGATTTACAATATTATGAAGTAATATTTATCTCTTCTGTAACACAGTGTGTGAAATTTATTATCTAGTGTATTATATTATATGTGAAATAATATAATGGTGTTTTTAATATATGAAGATGCAATTTTTGCCATATTTTCTAATATGGCTATTTTATTTGCAAATACATTTCTGTATCAATATTAAATTATTCAAAAGTAAATAATATTAGGTTATTTTTGTAAAGTATTCTCTGAAATATTCATTTACTGTTAATATTTTAATTTTTATTAGCTTCTGTTTTATTTTTAATGCATTTTATTTTATTACAGTTTTGTAATTTTAATTAATTTACAGGTACAGGTAACACAGTACCCACAGGTCTTTGTGATCCTGGTTATTACTGTCCTGGAGGTCAAAGTACAAAAACACCTGTCGACCTTCAGTGTTGGAAAGGTCATTTCTGCGAATCTGGATCCACTATTCCAGTCCAGTGTCCAAACGGAACATACCAGGTGAATGCAGGACAAAGCACCTGTAACGACTGCCCACCTGGATATTTCTGTGATGCCAGTGCAGGAAATATTACTATTATAGATGGTGAGTATAAAATAAATAAATAAATAAAACAAAACAAAACAAAACAAAACAAAACAAAACAAAACACAATAAAATAAAACAAAATAAATAAATAACTAAATAAATGCAATTCATGTATACCCTCAAACAGCCAAATCAACAGTTAGGTTATTTTTTGTTCCAACTTCTGTTCTATTCTTTATTCAAAGTCCTGTCTTTAGGAAAGTGCATATCTAAATGATATCCATTCTTCTACTGATCAAAAAGAGCAACATGATTTATCATCGTCACTGTTAATATTAAAATATGATAATTATACTGTTATGAAACTATTCATTCATTCATTCATTCAAATCCAGGTCACCCAGTGGTGTTTCCCTCTCCCTGTCCCCTGGGATTCTACTGCCCAGAGAAGACTCAGGCAGCCAAGTCTTTCCCATGTCCAGCTGGAACCTTTGGTCCAGATGAGTACTACACAAATTTGGAAAACTGCACGGAATGTACTGCTGGGTGGTACTGTGACAGAACAGGGCTGTCGTCACCAACGGCAGAGTGCTGGGGAGGTTACTACTGCACTGGTGGAGCATCGTCACCAAAACCAATAGATGACAAGGTGTGTAGAAGTAGTGGTTTTAATTTTTTAAATTTAAAAAAAAAAAATTATAATGTGATGTTTTATTTATTTATTTATTTATTTATTTATTTATTTATTTAATTTATTTATTTATTTATTTAAACACATCTCAGTTTATTTATTTATTTATTTATTGTGTTACACCTCAGGTAAATTATGCAGACAATACAACATTCACTGGTAATGACCGCTGTCCAGTCGGCTACTACTGCCAGAATGGTACAACATATCCCACTCCATGCCCACGGGGAACATTCTCCACACAAAGGGAGGTAACTGGACCAGAAGGATGTGAGAAATGCCCACCAGGCAGATACTGCAACCAGCAGGCATTCACAAAACAGTCAGAAGCTTTGCCTTGTGATGCAGGGTAAGTTGTTCTAATCTCTCTGGCTCTCTTTTTAAAAACATTTCAATTCCAACATCATATCCTTACTTAATGATGTATGCATTAATAATAATAATAATGATATTCAATAGTGAAGCAAGTGGTTAAAAATGTTGTTGAACTGTGAGATGTCTTACAAATAAAGATCTCTGTATTTTCAGCTATGTGTGTACAGGAGGGAGCACCACCCCTACTCCTACAGATGGCGTGGAAGGATATCTGTGTCCCCCAGGACACTTCTGTCCTGAAGGATCTGCTTTTGAACAAGGGTGTCCTATAGGAACATTCCAGTCAGACGCTGGAAAGGACAACTGTACTACATGTCCTGCAGGATTCATGTGTCCTGATATGAACATGACATCACCTCTGGATTGCAAAACTGGTGAATTAATGTTTTATTACCCACAATGTATTAAATATTACAATATATATATATATATATGTATATACGGACAGCTGCATTTAAGGCCTATACAATAAATATAAATCTTTAATACTATAATTATTATTATTTATTATTATTATTAGTAGTGGTAGTAGCAGTAGTAATAGTAGTAGTAGTAGTAGTAGTAGTAGTAGAACTAGAAGTATTGAAGCTGTATGTATGAAGATAAGAATAAATAGTAATTACTATCAGAAATAGTTTGAAGAAATTTGAACTTTAAATGTGTGTGGATATAGTTGCAGCATAGTTCTACAATGTTTGCCTAAAGAGTGAGAGATCAAAGGATCTAAACCGATACATTTTACTTACATTGTTTCAGTATTTCTGTGTGGTTTGTATGTACTTCAGTTAATAAATTTTCATTAGATTTTTTCATTAATTTGACAGTTCATTGCAATTTTTTCCATTTATTAATTTCAGGTTATTACTGTCCATATAATTCGAACCCACAACCCTGTCCACCAGGTACATTTAATAATAAGACCAGCATGGAACTAGCATCACAATGCACCCAGTGTCCTACAGGATACTACTGTGAGGGTTTCGGCAATCCTAATCCTACAGGTAATCTTATAACTATTATATATATATAAAAAAATAATAATAATAAATATTAAGATAAGTAATAGTAATAAATTTGCATAAAAAAATAAATAAATAAAGAATAAATTGTGAATTTTTTTTAAAATATGTTTTAAACATGATTTTGTTTTCATTATTCAGGATTGGCTGAGAGGCATTGCTATCATATTCCCTGTAAAGTGAAAAAAAAAAAATCACCAAAGACTGAATATAAATTTCAGCTGACATTATTTATTATTTTTCTTGTTTTCAGGATACTGTGATGAGGGATATTTCTGTGAGGGTGGTGCAGCCAGCCGTGCCCCAGGTCCTTCTGTTAGTCATCCTCTGAATGGACCTTGCATTCCAGGACACTACTGTCCTCAGGGAACATCAATGATGAGGAAATGTCCTGCTGGAACAATTCGCAACAGTACAGGTAACAATACTAGTTTTTTATTTTTATTTTTTGTTAGTTGTAATAGTAGTATTAACTGTAGTTGTACTAGTTATAGTAGGAGTGGCAGTAGTAGTATACTAGTAGCAAAAGCAGCAACAAGTAAATTATAGGATTATAAACATACAAATACGTTCTGGGAAATGTACAAGTGTGATGTCATTTTCCATTATTATGCAACACTTTTCAAGAATATAATATAATATTCATTTACTGCTGTTTATTTTCCAGGAGGAGCATCACTATCAGACTGCCTGCCCTGTCCAGGAGGTTACTACTGTCAATCTGAAGGTCAGACAGTAGAAACTGGAGTGTGTTCAGCAGGATACTACTGTCCTGCCAATGACTCCACAATATCACCCACACCTTCCAGCTTCCCTTGCCCCATTGGCTACTACTGTCCAGAAGCATCTGCTGACCCCAAACCATGTCCACCTGGTCAGTTCCAGATCAACGAGGGTCAGTCAACATGTGATGCCTGTCCAGCTGGCTATTATTGTCAGAGTGCTGTGTCACCTGAACAGAAGGATTGTCCACCTTATCACTACTGTCCTAAAGGTAAATCGTATTTTCATTTTGTCATTATTATTAATCTTTTGGTGGAATAAAATAGGGTTTTCTGAGAGCAGTCTTATGCCATAAGAAAACAAATGATTGATATGAAATAATACTGAAGGTTTTTTTTTAATGTGTTTTGTTCTTGTATTGTTTTTAGGTACTGCTTATCCAAAGCCATGTGAAAATGGAACCTTCACATATGAGAACATGACAAATCTGAGGGACTAGTGCAGATTGTCTCCCTTGCATCTCTGGTCAATATTGCAGGTAAAAATATAGCATTTAAAAAAAAAAAAAGTAAAATATATTACTTGGACACAAAAATTAAAGCTTTCATTCATTTACACATATTTTTATTTCACATTTGGAACTTTATTTAGAAACTCATTTTCAGTTATGTTTATTATTTCAATCTTTATTTCTTTCTTCTTTTTCTTTTTTTCTATTATATTTTTAAAATTTCAGAAATGGACAAGTCTATGGAAACTGTTCTGCTGGTTTCTTCTGTAAATCTGGATCAAAGGAAGACATGCCCAACAGCACCTACAACTTTGACGGCTGCATCGCCAACACCATCTGTGCTGGACCATGTCCACGTGGTTACTACTGTCCAGCTGGTGTGGAGCTGCCCATTGCATGTCCACAAGACACATTCAGAAGCACAGTAGGAGCAGCACAGAAAACAGACTGCAGCCACTGTCCAGCAGGGTCACTGTGTCCAGAAGGTGATTCATAATCTTCGATATTTATTTATTTCTGTGTTGACATGGTTTCCCACAAGATTCCTAAACCCACAGAACTCCTACATTTCAAAGTTACAGCCTTAAATATCATTGATTTTCAGGAAAATGCTCATGTTTTTTTATTTACTTAGAAAAAAAATATTTTGTCTGAAGTTCAGTAGTGAATGTACTGTAGTGTAAGATGTGACCCAGTACAGTTTTATAATATTTCTACATACACCTTAGCCATTTTAAAGCCATATCAATTTGTTATTCTTTATTATTCCTCAGAAGTCTTGTACATCTGATTCAGAAATTTCTAATGAGGTTCTATATGAGAACCATTGTTCATAAACTTTATGCTGAGACATCTGTTTGTCAATAATATTTTCTTTGTACATATATTCATACAATACATCTAAACTTAACTACATACAAACATTCACATAAACAAACAGGCATATACACATCTAGATATGCACAGATGCATACATATCTGTAGCTGAATAAATTCATTAATAAAATTATGTATTCACAGTCTGTTTTTATTTCCAATATCAATAATTATGATATTGATATAATAAAAATAACAACAACAAAAATGAAAAATAAAAAATTTATAATAAAACTTTTTAAAAATTACTCATTTCAGGATCATCTGATCCACAGCCTTGTCCAACTGGTCAGTACTGTCTCCTTGGCAACGGAACCACACCCTGCCCTCGCCTGACGTACCGAAACATTCCAGGAGCTGCAAGCGTCAGTGACTGCTTCCCTTGTGTGGCAGGATACTGGTGCAATTTTACAGGTTGGGATAAAATCCTTTGAGAATGTTGGAAAATTTTGAACAGCAAAATAAACAGTAAAATAAAAAAATAATAATAACAAATAATATCAAAATAAACATAAAAAAAAAAATTAAGAAATTAAAAAAAATATTTTATATCTGTTGTAGGAATGGAGAACTATACAAACATTCCATGTCCACCTGGTCACTACTGCCTGGAAGGTGATGAACCAAGGCTGTGTCCAGCAGGACGGATGAAGGACACACCAGGAGCGGGATCAGTTGACGAGTGTCCACTGTGTCGCCCGGGTTACTACTGCCCTAACGACACGGAGAACACACAGGGCATTCCTTGCAGGGAGAAGTTTGAGTGTCCACCAGGAGCGTCTCTGGAAATAGACTGTGCACCAGGTTACTTCTGCAACGGAACCACAGGGAACCCACCTATATGCTGGGGAGGCTACTACTGCCCCAACGCAACGGATACCCCCATACCGTGCGAATATCCATTCTACTGTCCAGAAGGAAGTAACATGACCTTGACCTGTCCCCTGGGTCACATGGCCAACAACGATACAGGAATTCGTGACAGCTTTGATAAGAACTGCAGGATATGCCCTGCTGGTTACTACGGCAACCACACCGAACGATTGCAGTGCTACCTCTGCCCGGCTGGCTACTACTGTCCAGAAGGAACAGGTCATGGCAACTCTAATCCTTGTCCTATAGGATCATTCTGCCCAGAAGGTTCTGGACAACCTACTCCTTGTCCCCGTGGAATGTACGGCAAAAAGGTTCGAGCTCATCAGTATGGAGACTGTGCTCCATGTCCAGAACAATACTACAATGACCTCTTGGGCCAGAAGGCTTGTAGGCCATGTGGAAGCTCCTCCACATCTCCTAAAGGCAGCGCTGAGTGCTACTGCAAAGGTAGCTACAGAACATTCCAGAAATCTGATGGAGCGTGTATCTGCTGGGGAGGCTACCACTACTACAATGAGATAGACAAGGCCAACTCACAGGGCAATGGAGAGGAGAGCTGTCAGCAGCTTGTAGACCTTCGATGTGCTCAGAGTGAGGTCAGAATTGCCAGCTCCAGGCTTTGTTTTGCTCCAGCAGAATACGACTGCTCTAAAGCTTGTCCTGCTACTGGAGGCAGCCTCGATATTGACCATGGAAGGTAAGTTAAATAAGTCCAGTGTGGTAAATTTCTGTACTAAAAGCTGCTGAAGCAAAAAGGTAAGTTCATAAATCTGTCCCAGTAATTTGTAAAACTTTTAATTCTCTGTATTGTATCTCTGAATGATCTGTTTTATTATTCATTGTCCTTATTTTTTATTTTAAACTAACATTCACACTAATTACTAATAATCTTTCATTGAAATATAAATCTTACCCTGAATTAAACAAATTTGAACGACACTGACAATTAGTTTTAATTTACAGATGTCAGTGTCAGTCTTATAAAGATGCCAATGAGATCTGTGATGCCACATGCCGCAAAACCACCATGCCAATCGTGACCACTGAACTGATGGCTGATGGTACTGTGCAGACTAACATCTACGACCCAACCACTGGCACAACATACAACCAGGTAAAACAGAATTAGTTTTGTTTATTTGTTTATTTATTTATTTTGTTTTTTGTTTGTTTATTTGTTTTCTTACTTATTTAGTTATTTTTTGCCAAAAATTATCATTATTAGTATTAGTGTAATTGACTTTTTTCATTGTCATTTAATTCTTGTTACTGTTATCATTGTTAGTATTATTACTGTTATTGTTGCTTTTGTTATTATTATCACCATTATTATTATTATTATTATTATTATTATTATTATTATTAGTGATGTTATTGTTCTTGTTGTTGCTGTTGTTGTTGTTATTTATTGCTGTCTGTTTCTCTACAGCAAATAACCAATGTGTACGGGCCCAGTGAGACAACTGTTGGTGCTAAGAACACCATTGTGCTGAACATGTTTGGAGACCAAGTTGGAGCATCTGTGTTTGCAAATGCAGAGTCAGCCAAGGATCTTTTCAGTAAGTCGCACACAACACCAGACTTTAAAACAACTTACAGTTTGTTACTGCTGTTATCACAGAGAATGTATTGAGTTTAAATTAATAAAATAAATTTAAAAGTTAATATAAATTTAATATATATAAACAAGAAATAAATAAATAAAATGTATGCATAACCATTTATAATGGGTTTTTTTTTTATTAGTTTATTTATTTGCAATACCATTAATAAATAAAAATTTGATGGCAACAATTAAAACAAACAAAAATGAAAACTTACTAAAACATTTTTTTTTTTAAATTTTTTATTATAGAATCTGTTGAAGAACTTGTCACAGGAACTATAACAGGAAGAAGACGTCTCCTAGCAACCACAACAGTCCCAACCAACCAGGTGACAAATCCACTTGTCTGTCTTGAGACAGACGAACTGGTTTTGTTTAAAATCTTACTCAACTACACAGACCGCGCCAGCAGCCACTACCCCATCTATCAGAAAGACCACCTCTACAACACCAACCCCAACTTTGACTTTGGTGCCTTCACCCAGATGGCCAATCTCGTTGTCAACACCAATGTTACCATAACAACATTTGCTTTCGTGTTTACTGTTGGAGGAACGTATGTGTTTGTAGATTCCCAGGAGCCTGATGTTGACGTAGTTATAGTTGTCAAGCCAACTGGGGCCACTTGCCCTCCAGGTGCATCTCGCATCCTCCCATCAACCACGTCAAACCTCATCTCTCTTGGTGTGTACAAACAGACAGTTGCTAATGAAGTCCCAGACTGGGGTCTCATCATAGGTAAAATAACACTCAGTCTTTATAGTTATTTTAATATTGTCTTCTATTCATTTTTAATATGCCAGACTCAGTCTTTTATTCATTTTTAATATGCAAGACACAGTCTTTTATTCATTTTTAATATGCCAGACTCAGTCTTTTATTCATTTTTAATATGCCAGACTCAGTCTTTTCCGTATATTTAATATGTCAGGTTCGATGTTTGTAATGTCTGGCTCAGTCTTTATACTATAATAAAAATATATAATCAGTCTTCAGAATATTTTAAATATACTAGGCTCAGTCTTTATTTTAAGATAAAGTTCTACTGTAGTTTGGTATAATCTTTTGTTTTAATATGACAACTCACATTTTGTAATGGAAGAGGAAATCGAGATGAGATTTTATTGATTATTATTATTATTACAGGTCTGATTGCTTTCTTTGGTGCTTGCATGGTGCTGCTGGTTGTTGCTGTGCTGGTTTGGAAACCTCGTGACTCTATCATCTACCCACTAAAACACTGGAAGCCAGTTTACAGACGACTTGGTATTCCACCACCAGTACCATCATACATCAGATATGACACAGAACACTGGCCTGAGAAACAGAGGTATAATATACCAGTAGGCTTTTCTAAATAATTACTAGTAATGATAATAATAATAATTATTATTATTATTATTTGGAAAAGTTTAAAATATTGATTAACTTTAAGATTCTAGTTAAAGTTAATGTTAAATCATTAATGGTTCTCTATAATAAATACTTTTAAAATTGAAACAGAAAATAGTTTTAAATAAGCTTTTGTTTCTCTAGAAATTATTAGTAATAAATGTTTAGCAAACCTTAACTGATGTTATTAATTGTTCTTTTGATTTCCATTTTTACCTAATTTTAAATGCAAGTTTAAAATAATAAACAGTAAAATGTTTCACCTGTTTATTTGTTTAGCAATGGTCTTGAAGGATTGGGCATCAGATCTGATGGAGATGGGGCAGAAATGGAGAAGAACGTATTTATGAGTAATTAATGTTTTCAACATTTTTGCTGTCTCACATGTTTGTTTCTTATTTTACTGTTGTAAATGAATTTTAATATATTTACACATGACAGAAATTTTAGTGTTAAAAAACTAAATGGTAATATAATGATCACAAAACAAACCCAGTAGATTCTTAGAGATTTAAATGCAGATTTCAGTGATTTTTTTTTTTACTTCATTAACATAAATATTAACTGAAAATGAAATACAAATATGTAGTTCTGCTATTTTAATAGTTAAATGTATTAGTGCATATGTGTGTATTGATTTGTGTCTGTATAATATATGTATTTTTTTTGATTTATGTGTGTGTGTGTTTGTAAAATGTCAGTAATTTTAGTAGTGAGACAATACATTCCAGTAACTGTGTTGTTTAAAAGCATCAGTAAATAAAACTGTGGTATATTTAAACATTTACACATTTAATTACTATTAACCTAGGATCTGGCAACTCAGAGCTGGAGTCGTTCAATGTGCGAGTTCTCTATGACAAACTGGAAGACCAGAACCTCCATCTTGCCTCTCAGTTGGCACGGCAACAGGAGGATCTTCAAGGATTCTACAAGCGAATCTGTAATCAGAATGACGAACTCAAGAAACTTCTTCGTGACCTTGACCCTGCCAAACTGGAAAAGCTAGACAAGGCCAGACAACAGGGAGGTGGTCTTGTGAGAGAGGGGCTGCAAGGAGCAGCAGGTGCAGGGTCAACTGTAGTCAACACCAACATAAGCTATGGCAGCTCTACCAAATTTGGTGCACGTGGTGAGAATAATATGGATGATTTATTTTAGAGAAAGGTTGCAGGATTATTAGCATGTATCTAAATAGACTGAGTTTTCTTCTGATTTTATTGTTAAAACAGACATCACAGTTGTGGAAACCAATTCATCCTATTGACTATATATATTACCAACTGTAACAGAAACAGATTTCTAATATATTCAGTGTGTTGCTATTATTTTGTGTACATACAAGTGATTGTTTTATTTCTTATAAATAATGCATCACTGATGGTGCAAGCAAATAACTTAGGTAATATTTTATTTTTTTCTGTGTATTTTATTTTATTTTGTTTGTTTTTTTCACCTAAACTTTACTAATAACAAAGTTTAAAGTTATTGATAATTAAAATTGTTACCTGTACGTACGAGACAGCTAAATAAATGATGTTATTTGTTTATAATACTTAATTGTTGTTGTTTTTCACAGAAGGTGTAGCACGTGAGGGTGAGTTAATGTCTGCTCTACAGCTCTTGCTAGATAGACTGAACTCTGGAAACATTCCCATGAGTCCTGAGATGTTAGAGAGACTCCGTAAAGGTGAACCTGCAGGCCAGTCCACTAGAACAGCTAACCAGTTTGGAACAATTTCTGTACAGGTGTGTACAACTCTGTGTTTCTCTTAAACTTTGTTGTTATTATTGGTTGGACACCAACTGTTCTGATCTGACCCCAGGTCTACCAGTCTTAGGATTGATGATTATTTGTTATTTTCATTAACCACTTCAGATTATTTTGATTTTTACATTTGTAATATACCTGCATTAGGATTTGATTCCAAGTGCATTAATCTTATGTCAATACCTAATTACTCTGTGATTAACACTGATCATTATCCAACATACTGTTTCATCAACATATATGTATTAATTATACCAGTTTGATAGGCAAAATATATTTAAAAAAAAATATATATTTCAGATTTAAATTTTATTTGTTTATTTGTTTATTTATATTTAATACTACTTTATGGCTTATTTAAAAATTTCATAGACTCAGGCTCAAGCAGAATTGTTGCGCAGACAGAATGGAGAGAAGATGCAGTTGGAACGGGATCTCGAGAAAGATGAGCTGGAAGCTTTTGGTCACCTACTGGAGGATGAGGAGAAAAAGAGAAAACAGACAGCAGATGGACTGGCACAGTCTCTGACTCTCAAACTACAGGGTGAGACAAGGCTAAGATAAACTCTTCTGTCAAGTCAGTCTGTTTATTTGTCACTTAACTTGTTCACTTTCATGTTAAGTATCTCTAAAATGACAGATAGTTTAGCCCTTGTTTGACATTTTTTTTTTCCATATTTTAGCCCGAATTTTGTGCTTACTAAAATAAAAATTCATCATGCATATTTTTAATGAAAATTACTACTTTGCTTGTATTATAATTAGAGAATTACATTGTTTTATTTAGTATTTAAGTATTTAGGTTATAAAATATTACATACAATGAATGTATCAGGATTAAACTGTTACTCTGTATTTCTACTGTAGGCAGTACATTGTACATAATATAACACATTACATAATTATTTTATAGTACTGTTATACATTTCATTATGTTTCATTACATTATATTGTGTAACATAACACCTACAGATTATAGCATTATAAAACTTTATGTTAATGACTGTAGGAGATCTGAAGGAGTCTGAAGTGAAGGAGATACTGGAGGACCATGAGAAGAAGCTGGAAGCTGTGATGATTTCTCAGAACAATGACAAGGAAAGACAACTTGAAAATCTTCGCAAAAAACTAGCTGACAGAAGACGACAACGTGAAAACCAGCTCAGAGAAAAACATCAAAGAGAGGTTAAAACTTCATCTATTCATGTCATGAAAACAAAATTATATATATATATATATATATATATAAAATTAATTTTATATTACATACATATTATTCATAAATAATACAAAATCATAAAATATTTAGTTTATGATGATGATGATAATCATCATCATCATCATTATTATTATTATTATTATTATTATTATTTTCTGTTTTGTTCTGTTCTATTTTTTGTTTTATTAAATTTTAAAAAATGTTATTCATAGGCTGAACAAGCAGGTCTCCCCCCTCCACCTCCCAAGGTGGACGACACTGACATTGTAGTAAAGACAGAACAGGACGTACTGGATGCTGTGACATCGGACGAAGTTGCCGGGCTGACAATGGCTGAAGTTACAGCTGACAAAAAATCTTCAGAGAAACTTCGCAGAAAACTCTCCAAGAAAGTGAAAGAACATTTGGTATGTTAGTCAATAAATAACAGTAGTAGATCATCTGTGTCTGTACCTTGAAAAACCTTTACTATTTTTAATTTTTTTTTTTATTTAATTAATTATAGAAATTAAGATATTAGTTCTAATAAAATAATTTGTTCTAAAGTAATAGTTATTTTTACTGTTGTTATTATGATTATTACTACTACTACTACTACTACTACTACTACTATTACTACTATTACTATTATTATTATTATTATTATTATTATTATTATTATTATTATTATTTAAAATCTTGAAACTGCTTTAAACAAAAACATTTTAATTATTTGCTCACTTTTATAGTTATTTTATTTTTATATAACATTATGTAACATGATATAATTTTCTGGTCTTATACAGTGTAACTTTAGGTTATATGTCATTGTTTTTTATTAATTTGTATTTTACTGAACTTTTTCTTTTATTATAATTTATTTATTTATTTATTTATTTCTTCTTCTTCTTCTTCTTCTTCTTCTTCTTCTTCTTCTTCTTCTTATTATTATTATTATTATTATTATATTTGGTTTGTGTCATATGTCATTATGTAACATCACATCATGTAAAGTGATTTTATTTGAAATTTTATTTCTAAAAGGAAACACTTGGAACTCAGAACTTACTGAACAGGCAACAGGTAGACAATTTCATGAAGAAACAACACGAACTTGAAGACAGTCTAGCCAAAACAATGACAAACCGTCGGGAACATCAGGAAGAGAAAATCAGAAACAAGATGGAGGAAAGACGCCAGAGAAAGATGATGCAGCTTAGAGACCAGCAGGAGAAGGAAATGAACGAGGTAACCGTGGAAACAAGACTGTATTTTACACACCCGAGTTAGCTATCTTTTAGTGCAATGGAATCTTTTGTTTTTGCATTTTGCTTATTTTTTTTTTTTTAGAGATTTGTTTTAATGGTACTGTTGATAATCTAAAGGACTAAATGACATTTTAATTCAGTTTCAAGTTACTGTTTTAACTGTTTGTGAGAAGCAGTCTGTGCTAGTATTAATAAATGACAGTAAAATATTTTATCATGGAATTATATAAACTGTGTCATTTTTCTCCTGTTATTTCTGACTTTTATTAAACACACACACACACACACACATATACATGTTATGTCAGTATATAGACAGATAAAAATTAGCTGTTTTGGTGATTTCTTTTTATTCAACAATATTCTGTCTGAAATGTAACATGATATGAGCATCGCCGGTCCAGTTAAATGTGGACTTTTACTCTTCTATTATTTACACAAAATAAAAAATAATCCTGGAATCAAATAAAAATTGTTTTATTTTTAAATATGAATACAACAAAGTAAGAATTTAGATTTTACACAATTTTGGTAAATTTGTAGATGACGGGCAAACTGATTCAGGATGGTCACACGGATGATCTAGAGAGGATGACAGCTACACTAGAGGAGAAACACCAGCGAGAGAGGGAGGCAGAAGAGGCCAAGCTTAACGTGTTGGAGAATGAGCACATTCGACAAGTCACTCAGGCTGTTGATGAGGAGCACACTACTCAGCTCAAAGATGCTCACAGAAACCTGCTCAAAAACGTATGTTGTTGTCACTGTTGTTGCTGCCGCCGATGATGATTTTGTTTTTCATTCTCAGTTTTAATTCTATCTACGATTTTTGAATCTTTAAAGTTCTTTATACATTGTGTTTTAATTTGACTGTTGAATTTGGTGATGACCATATTCTGCTATTACCAAAGTCTGACATTCTGACAGCCAATCTATTTTTCATGCTGGAGTTTCATTAAACATGGATTGATTCATTCACTTTATTTTTTTTTTTTTCTTTTTTTTTTTCTTTCTTTAATTTAATTTTTTTTTCTTTTTTAATAATAACATATTTTGAAAAAAAATAATTTAAGTATATATTTCTTAATACTTTATGATGTTATTTTTCTTATTCTTATATTACATTATTCTTACAAAACTGTAATACATTTTGTTACATTTTATTTTATTGCATTGTATTGTATTGTACTGTACTATATTTTATTTATTTTTTATAGTGTTATATCATTTTATAATATATTTTATTTTTATTTATTGTGCTATATTGTAAAATAGTTTAGTGTTATTGTACTACATTTTATTTTTATTTTGTTGGGTTATATTGTAATATAGTGTATTTTTATTGTACCACATTTTATTTTTATTTGTTGTGTTATATTGTAATATAGTGTATTTTTATTGTGTTATATTGTAAAATAGTTTAGTGTTATTGTACTACATTTTATTTTTATTTGTTATTATATTGTAATACAGTGTTTTTTTATTGTAGTACATTTTATTTTTATTTGTTGTGTTATATTGTAATATAGTGTATTTTTATTGTACTATATTTTATTTTTATTGTGTTAAATTTTAAAATAGTTTATTGTTGTAGTACTATATTTTATTTTTATTTGTTGTTATATTGTAATACAGTGTGTTATATTGTTACACACAGATGGAAGGAGATATTGACCCCTCAGCTTCTCTCACAGCACAGAGGCTCATGGATGAGTATCGACGTGACCTTGAACTTATAGAACAGGAGAGCCATCATGACAGACACCGTCAGCTAGATGACATTCAAGTAAATTAATAAATCTCATCTCCTCTCTAATATTTAAATCTGATCTTTTATTTTTCTGTAACTGTCCTTTCTTTGAACAGTGATACTGCAACATTCTTTCTTCATTTTCTTCTTTTTTCATGATAATAATAATAATAATAATAATAATAATAATAATAATAATAATAATAATAATAATAATAATAGTTGTTGTTGTTGTTGTTATTCATCTGATGTTTTATCAGTGCATCTACACATTATTGTTATCACCATCATCATCATCATCAGCATCATATAGTTTAACATCCATCCATATATTTTTTACAACATTTGACAGTAGATAAATACAAGCTGTTTTTAATAACTTCATATACAGTTTAAACAACTAGTGATGTTTTATGCATTGTCCTGTAGGCAAGAATTGCAGCTCGCAAGGCAAGGAAACTGAAAGATGCTCAGAGGAAAATGGAGGAAGATGCTGCACAGAGGTTAGTGGAGGAACAGAGCAGACAGATGAAGCAGTCTGGATTTGGAACAGATGTGCCCCCTGTTGGCGACTTACAGCACATGCCTCAAGTCAAGTATGGGGAGACTGTTCAAGAACGGGCTCTCAAGAAGGAGCAGGTATGATTCTGTTTTTTTCAAATTCTAACTTGCTTATTTGTTTTATATGTTTTATATGTTATTGTAAAGGATAATAGTTTAGAAATGAATGGGGAAAAAAAAACCTGTTGGTTTATAAATTCCTATGCGATTTAATTTATTGCTTTTCTTTACTTATCCACGTGGAAATACAAACATTGACAAGCACACTTACACTTGCTGTCACACACACTGCACAAGACACACAACACATTCACAGAAGCCCACATTAATGTGCATAATAAGCACCACTAACATATATGTTACATAAAAGATTTTTATACTCCTACAGGACCGTGCTAAGGAGGAGCTGAGAAAACGACAGACGAAGGAGCGTGAGCAGGTTGTGTCCAGTGTGGAACAGGAGACGGTGAAGTCTGAGAAGGAGCTGAAGAAGCAGCTGGACGAGGAACACGAGAAAGTTTTACGAGAAACGAGAAACAGACTGGCGGCTGAGGCAGCCGCTCGAACCGACCTCAGCAAAGACCAGATGGCAGCTGTGAGTGTTTCAACACATACCTGTGTCTTCATATAATCTTTTACCATACCTGTTACCTTATTATTAGTCAAATTATTATTATCAAACTTCTTCTAAAGTAATATATAATTCTGTCATTTGCTTCTCACATGCATAATAGTTATTTGCAATTGTTGAATTTTCAACCAAACATTATCTAAAGAGCAAAGAACCATGTTTTGTTTTATTTTTGTTGGTTTATTTTGATTTTGTGGGGGGCAAAATGATTTTTTGAAAAAATACTGTAAGAAATGGTTCTCTCCTCTGTCTTTACTCTGTTGTATATTATAAATATCTCTTTAATTATTACAGAAAGTTATTAGACTAATTTATTCATTCCTTCATTCTTTTTGATTATTATTCATTTCATTCATTCTTTCTTTTTTTTATTTAATTTAATTAATTGATTTTGTTTATTTATTTTATTTATTCATAATTTTTATATTCATCTTATTCATTCACTATTTTGTTCGATCATTTTATTCATTCACTATTTTGTTCATTCATTATTTTTTCATTCATTTTGTTTACTTATTCCATCTTTCGTTCTGTCTTCCAGCTGCTTGCATCTCACCAGCAGGAGCTGGAGGAGCTGGAGGAGAGACTTCACAGTGACCGGGTGCGGCAGACTCTGGCCCTGAGAGACCAGCTGGCCCACCGGAGGAAGCGAAGACTGGACAAGCTGCGACGCAAACAGGAGTCCGAACTGACCAAAGAGATGCTGGTGCAGCAGAAAGAAGTGGAGGAAATTAGACTGAAACAGGTGACAGACAGAAGTTTGTGTGGTTGTTTTGTGAAGATTTTTTAGTATATATATAATTTAAGAAACCTTAATACTGAAGACTTTCTGATATCAGAGGTTCGTTTTTATTCATGTTTATTTTGTTGTATCTGGAATCAAAGTTTATGTCATCTTGTTGGAACAAATTTCAGTTTCTTACACAACATATCTGAAATCAGAATGAAACATAAATTTATATAGTTATTTTGATTAGTGTTCAAGATTATTAATTGAGAAATAAAAGCTAATATATATATATATTTTTGAATTATTATCAAAACATTGTTTCCTATCTTGTTTATTTTGTTGATTTTTACTGTATCTGGAAATAAATTAGTGTCCCTTTGTTAAAACAAATATCACTTGATTTGACAATGTTTGTTGAATTGTGTTTAATTCTGGTTAAATTATTTTGACACAAAAAAGGCGAGAGAGGTGGAGAAGAAAGCTATAGAGGAAGGAATACGGGAGAACGGAAAGAGGAAAGTGACAAGGTTGTCAAAGCTGTTCTAGCCAATCGTCACGCACAGGTGAAATGTTACAACTTGTTCTACTTTTTTATACAAATTATTTCATCTGCCTATTTACTTTGTCATACAGCTGCAGATGAATAAATATATTCTCTTTAAAGTTCCTTGCAATATAATGAAATGCAGTATATTTATAAATGCATTCACAGTCAATTTGCAGTTTAGTGAAATTAAATTAAAAAAACAGCAAGTTGAAATGAAATTAATCTTTATTTTTTTGTATTATTAAACAAAATTGTTGGTTTATTTATTTATTTATTTATTTATTTATTTATTTATTTGTTTATTTATTTATTTGTTTGTTTGAGTGTTTATTTATTTGTTCATCACAGGAAATGAGGGATCTAGACAACCGATATGCAGCTTTGAAAAAAGTCATGGTAGATGATGCTTTGGCCAAACTTCATGAGAAATTTGATAAGCAGCGAGATGCCATGACAAAACGTCACCAGGAGGAACTGGCAGCATTGCAGGTAATGTCAAAATGAAAATAAACCTCTACCAAACTCTCTGTGAACATGGGAGATTGTATCTTTATTTGTGTGTGTTATTAATTTTATTGTCTGTGACTTAATATAGATCAGTTGTCATTATTTACAAAACAGAATTATTCAGATATAAAAAATAAGAGTAACAGAATTTTAAAAGTAATTGTTCTTTTTTTAGAAACTTGGTCTCAGCCCTCAAGAGTTCCAAGACAGAAAAGCTGAACTTCTGAATAGGCAGCATGTGGAGCTGTCGGAACTGGATAAGCAGTTAGCTAATGAGGAGGGTGACATCAAGCGGGGGGCTTTGGCTGACTGGAATGTTGAATATGCCAGAGCCAAACTTGACCTCAAGGAAAAACACTACAAGGTAAAGACAACCAAACTTTCAATAATAGTTTTCACTGAAACTTCATGGCAAGTGATGTCATGATATGCACATATTTGAACAATTTGAAAAGTTATTTCAGAGTCTTACGATTATCTATTCTTTTACTTAGTGGTTGAAGAACACTAACCCAAAATCTTGAAATACGACTATGCTTAATCAGAGAAAAATACAACATTAACAAGTTTTTGTAATGAAACCAAAAATATTTGAGATAAAAACTGCTTACAAATATAAAATAGCATCTCATTTCTTCTGAAACTGGAATATGTATTCAGAATATTAACTATTCTTTATATATTCAAGAAATCTGTTTAATATTGTTTTTAATCCAAAAAAAATAACTGAAGCAGTTGTGATATTTTTTTTAAGGGCAGGAAAATTGTTTATTTAATTGACATGCATCCTATTATTTGTTATTTATTATTAGGAATATGCTGATGCTCTCAGACATTTTGCTTCAAATGAAGATGATGCCAAGCTAGCTGAAGTTGCTGCTGAAGAGTTGGAGGATGTGAAGAAACAACTGGAGCAGCAGCGGCAACAACAAGAAGAGGCTCTGAGACGAGAACAAGAAGGTAAACCGTCACACACAGAATTTACTCTTCTCGTTCTACCACCATTACAGTTCTGTTGTGTCTCCTACACTCTCACTTCATTATCCGAGGCACCTAATTAAAACTGTTGAGTTCAGTAATTATTTTATTTATAGAATCTGATCATCATTCTAAGAAGATTTAAAAGAAAATGTCACTGCTGAAACATAATTAACAAATCTAAATTTTGATGTCACTACAATCAGTTGTATATTTACTACTGTTTCAGAGTTTGAGAGAAGAGAAAAAGAGAGACTTGATGCAGAGATGAGTGGGTACATGAAACAACTGGAAGAAGAAACACAGAAGGAGAAACAAAAACACGAACGAAACATAGAGGCTCTGAACAAGAGGAAAGAGGAACTACTGAGAGAGAGAAAACAGAAACTGAAGGTAAAATTCACTGTGATTCATTCTCATGCTCTACAAGAATCTTTTTTTCTGTTTGATATTTATATTCAGTTGTTTTAAAGAGAGACATGTTAACTTTAGTTATAAAAAAATGATTTACAGAATATTTACCTCTAGGCCATAAATCCTTCTTTGTACACCAAAACAATACATGTGGATATACATTTACATAGTCGAACAGATGAAAATGTGAAAATTTACATACCAAATTAATTGTCACACAATACATATAAACTAATATTAGAAGAAAATGTGAATATTTACATACAAAATTAATGAACACAGAATGCATGAATATGTGAATATACACGTACAAATTAATGGGCATATAATTCATTAATATTTGAATAAACTCAAACAAACTAATAGACACAAAATATATGAACACACTAATAGACACAAAATAGATTCAATATATGTGAACTTACCAATAGACACACAATAGACGAATATGTCAACATACTAACTAATGGACAGACATCAGAATTTCGTCAGGACCTGTTTAAATATTTCACTGGGTTTTTTTTTGTCAGGATGAGTTGGACAGACTGAAAGAACAAGGAGCAAGTCCCGATGAGCAGCAACGGCTACTACAACAGCATGAGAAGGACACTCAGCAGCTGGTCAACAGGATGGAGGCTGACCGTCTGCGCATGCAGAGCAGCCTGCAGGAGCGACTGAAGAAGAGGAAGGAGGGAAAGATGAAAGAGAAGGAGAAGGAGATAAAAGAACAGTTGCAGGATCAGAGAAGAGAACTGGAACAGAAACAGAGGAGCGAGCGAGAACATCTGAAAACAGACGAGGTAAAACGTCTCAGATTTGTTTTGTTTTTTAACTTTTCTTTTTTTTTTTTTTTTTTTTTTTCTTTATTTCCTCTTTTTTAATTTTTTTTTTTTTTTTTTAATTTTTTTTTTTTTTTCTTACAGGTCCTTGGGTATTTTTAAGTATAGCTTCTCAATTTTTGTTTGTTGAATTAAAACCTTTATTTCACTGTTCATTTATTAAATATCTGAATATCAAAAAATGGATGAAATAAAACATTTCTTTGTTTCTGGTATTTAAAAAAAAAATTTACTTTAAATTACAGTTTTTTTTTTATTTTCAGTGTTTCATAGAACTGTGAATGATAATGCATTGCTTTTATCTTTTCTTCTCCTTCTTAAAAAAAACAAAACATTCATAATATTTATTTCATTCAGAATGGGATAACAGCTGTGACATACACACATGACTAGTCACAAACACAAAAACTATTTTTTTTAAAATTTACATCGTTTCAGATGCTGACATTGAAAGAAGCTCTGAACATTGACCAGCTTACCAGCGAGAGACCTGAACCTACTGGACGAGCTTCCCCAGTGTCCATTGATGATGAGGAAACCCCAGTCCCTGACAGCAGTGACTTTCCAGAGTCCTACACGATGACCGCTCCTCTCAACGAGGCAGAACTGATGGCACTGCTGGTGGCATCACCTCTCTACAAGAAACTGGAACAAATGAAAACTAGCCTCGCTGAGGGAAGCACTGGAACCAGAAGCAAAACTCCTTCTGGTAAGCTACAAGTCTTACATTCTTTGTTATATTACAGATATAATGTACAGTTTTGTCTTCTATCTTGCACTCACAGCTAATGTATTTGGGTTATTCCCTGTTCCTTCTGTTGATTTTACATTATAGTCCATTCCAACTACATCTTACAGCCATGGGATCAAATATTTTAGGGTCTGTATATTACAGGTAACTGCTAAGAGTAGCTGATAAAAGGGTTGTTTTTTGGTTTCTCGACTTATACTGTTATTATACATTTACACAACTGACACTAATAAATGTTTATTATTTTATCTATATTATTAGTTTCAAACCAATGTTTTGTCTGTGATTCAAATGACAGCTGATTTTATATATTCTGTAGGAGACTCAACAATTGATGCCAAAGATGCTGAATGGACAAAAGATACTGAACTACAACCAGTTGACCTGAACAAGGTGAATGCGAGAACATTTGTTGTGTACAAGTTTGGCACATTTGTGGCAGACTTAGTGGCATCCCACTGCCACCACCATCCAATCACCATCCTCCTCGCAGACAAGATTCCACCCAACAACCACCTCAGCCAAAACATCTACCGCAACTCCTTCCACTTTGATGCCAACAACCGCATCCTGTACGTGCGTTCAGCAAGACTTGATGTTGTTGGAGAGTTTGTCCTCGTTCTGGTTCACTGCATGGCTCACATCAAAGCAGGTAAAAGAAAACTTACAACTGATTTCAGTCACCTGAATATTAAATTTACACTCTACAAAATCAATTTTGATGTCATGTTTTGTATTCGATTTTGAGCTTATACTAAGTCATAATCTCAAATTAAAAAACAAAGCTTGTCATTTGGCATTAAATAAACTTCATTTTTTTTTTAAATTAATCTTTCATGCAATGCTATTTCCACTTAATTAACATTCAGGAGGGTTATCTGAATAAAGTTTCACTAAGAATTTCTACATATTTTACACTTCAAACATTTTCTTTCTTTTTTTTAATATCCAGGTGATCTTCGTGATGACAGAAATGCAGATTTCATGAAGGAGTACCAGAAAGCTTTGGCTGTGGTCTGTGATGACCTTTTCTTTTCGAGATTCAACCAGTCTTCCAGTGCAGTCAAAGCCTTGGCTAAAGCTGATCCCAAGTCTGGACAAGCTGCCAACACGATGCTGCAGTCAGTGTTCAACAACAAACACAACGAGGATGCCAAAGCTGATGTTGTCGAGGACCTGCTGAATGTGAAGCTGTCACCAAACACAGACAGTCATGGACTTGAGTTCAACAAAGACAGAATTCAAGAAAGGTTTGTAGATTTGTCAGATATTTTGAATAATGAATAACAGACTGCTTTACTCAGACGAGATTCAAATTATGACTTCATGTATGTTGATACATACTGATTACTTGTAACCTACTGATTAGCACTATAAACTGTAACCCAGTTTTCTTTGATCTTTAGACTAATCTCATGACATTTGGTTTGATCATAAAGTTTGTTAGTAGATTCTAAAATTTACAAAGGAAAGAATCAGTGTAGCTTCATCTGCTTGGCCAAGAACTATAATGTTAATAAATTTTTTTTTTTTTTTTTTTTTTTTTTTTCCCTTTTATTAACAGACTTTCGAAGTACTCCAATTTCTCCATGACCAGTAAGCTGCAAAGCATGCTGGGAGATTTGGAGGACAAGATAAAACAGGCTGATGCACAAGGCACTGCTCCCTCTTTTGGCAAGATGGCAGATCAGCTCAGTGAGAAATTCTCTTTTGCAGGTTAGTTTTTCATCTGTAATATTTCTCTTCTTTCTTTTATTCAAAACTTTTATGTATTTAATATTGCTACTATGTGCTTGTTATATTATTTAATTATTTTTTTTATTCATTGCAATGTAATTTCATTAAATGTGAACTCATTTAGTTCATATTAGAAGTACATAACTGAAGATAAGAAACTGCTTATCAATACTGAAAGGAATTTGGTTCAGACAAAAATTAATGAAATTACATTTAAGAGAAAAATAAATTATGAATTCTCTAAAATGTTTTTGCTAGTGACAAAGGGTAACATGTTCTATGATTTAACAAAATGTTTACATTTACTTTATTATTATTTTTGTTTTCTCTCTTTAAGAGGAATACACTACTACTCCTATGTTGTTTCACTGAATAATAATCTTCATTTCCAAATAAAAATAATTATCTTACCCTCCAGGCACATCAGTTCTGCACAGACCAGTAAATCCCAGCTTCATGATGGCTAACATGTCAGGCACTGCTTTGTGGAGAACTTACTGCAACAAGGTTGAAGAAGGGGAGACAACTGTGGCACAGCCAGTCTCAGAATCTTCAGAGGTAAATGAAAGATAGTTTGAAAGACTGAGTTACATAATTTTATATATATATATATATATAATTGTGTGCATGTTTGTGTGTCTGTCTGTGTCTGTGTGTGTGTGTGTTTGTTTGTGTGTGTGTGTGTGTGTGTGTGTGTGTGTGTGTGTGTGTGTGTGTGTGTGTGTGTGTGTGTGTGTGTGTGTGTGTGTGTAAAGAGACAGACAGAGATAGACAGACAGACAGTGATAAAGAGTTAAAAAGAGAGTTTATTTGAATTGTTTTAAATATTTAATTTATTTTTCTTGGTTTGTTAGGATCGTTTTGACAGTCTGTGTGCTGATTTTGCTAAGAAGACACAAGAACTGATAGCTGTTAAAGACAGGATCCACGAGCTTGAGGAGGAAGTTACCACAGAAATGGAAATCATAGAGAAATCATCTAGCAAAGATCGCTCCAAACATGAAGCTTTGCTGAAAGAAGCCTATGAGAAGCTTGCCCAGGAGAGAGCCAAGCTTTTAACTGTGGAAATGGAAAAGAAAAAGACAGAAGAGCTCATAGCAGAATGGGAAAAAAGTCCTCAAAGTGGTGAGAAAACAGAAGAAAATGTTGCTCCCACAAATGTAAAAGCAGAAGGCAAATCAAAGAAAAAGAAATAAATGTTAATAAACGTTTCTGTTGACACTGTTTTAAAAAACTGATTTTGATATTCATTTTAAACAGAAAATCAAAAACATTACTTTTTATATTGAGAGAAGATCAAAATTACAAGTATACTTAATGAAATATGAATAATGTATTTCTTTTTACAATTAACATTTTGATAAAAAAATATATATATATTTAATGTGTTTTGTTTTGTCCATCCCTTATTCTAACCTTTTGTGATACCTTAACAATATCTGTGATACAAAAGATTTATTATATTTTCTTTGTTTAATATATTTTGTTAGTTTCTTTTTTTAAATACATTTTTTATGCATTTATTTTAATTGTATTAAATAATGAAATGTATTGTTATAAAGGTTGTCTCTTATTTTTGTATTTAAACAATCTTTTATAAATATCTATTTTCACTGATTTAATTTTTGTTGTTTAATTTTATTCATTGCGACTCCGACTAATCCGTCCATGTTTTTGTGTTTAGTGATGATTTTCAAAATGTGATAAAACAGATTTTTTGGTGATGGTATTTGTAATTGTTCATTTTAAATGGGTCCTGTTTTGTATTGTCCTTGTTTGACTCTGTTTTTTTTTGTTTTATTTCTTGACGTACTTCATTACCGGTAATCACAAAGACTCTGTGTGTTTTATAAGGATAGTTCTTCATTGTTGAAAGTTCCCTGTGATCTAGATCTGTTTATTTTGTTTTAAAGAGAATAAAATTGAAAATATCACTTGCAATTTTTGTAAATATTTTTAATTTTATTGGGTGTTTTTTTTATTTTTTGTTGTTGTGTTTCTGGTTTTAAGTTTTCTTTCATGTTTTGTTTTGTTTTAAATTTTTATTTTTATTTTATTTTGAAAATAATATTTTGGTTTTTTTCTCAGATTTTTATTTTTACTGGTATCATATTTAACCATGTTTAATTATTGATTTCGGATGTTTTACAACTTCAAATGAGATCTTTTTCTTCAATTTTAGTAAATAATACTGAAAATCAAAACATTCGATTGTTCTTATCAGTTTCCAAAAAAATGCATTTATTTACGGTTATAAAATTTAATTTCTTAATTGTGCAATGTTTGAATGATTTATAATCTGTCACTGTACTGTTGTATTTTTAATTTCTTGAGTCAAACTTTACGATTTTAATTACGTATATCTGCCTTACATTTGTGTACATAAATTTACTGGTTGTGGTAAATAAAACTTTAAATTTATTTTTTTAAACATTTAGAAAAAACAAATTCAGATCTGTAATTGTAAGCAGAGATGCAGGCATCCTGGTGTGTTTGTAAAATGTGTGGTTTTGATTTTGGTGTTAGTTATTGTTTTTCTTTCTTAAATGTTGGAATTTAAGAAACTGAAACAAATTATTATTATTAAACAAAAAATAATAATCAAATATTTTATTTCCATATATTTCTGCAGCATAAAGTTAATATCTTTTTGTTGATACAAATGTGCTGGTCACATCAAATTTAATTTTGTATAATTATAAATGTATTTTTGTGAATTCTTTGTTTATTGGATATTAAAGAAAATGAAATAGTTTGAAGACATTATCACATTCACTAGATAGAAGTGTACTGAATGTTTTCAAATTACCTAATATCAATACAAACACACCTCAAGTAAACTATGGTAACTAAAGAAACAGAGAAATACAAATCAGAATTATAACTGATAGAGATACTCGAGAAATTTTCAGAACAAAATGTCCTTATATTGATCATTGTAAAATAAACAAAAAATGTATATGTTGAAAAGTGCACATCTGTAAAGTTTCTTTTATAAAACAGTGTAAATAGTTCATTCAGTTGTAAATAGTCTGGTATGATAGTTACATGTTGTTTTACTTTTGCATATTTTAATAAAATTTTTACTTTTCCTCGTTGTTATTCTTATTTATTCATGAATTTTATTAGATGATCATATTCTCTCTCCATCTCTCTCTCTCCATTTATTAATTTAAATGTTTTTGTTTTTAAAAAATGAAACCTACCAGTCACATGGATGACTTATAATTCAGCAGTAAGGAATTATTCACCTGACAAGAGATGTGAACCAGTAAGGCAGTGACTGATTCAGGAAACAACAGACTCTGATAAGAACTGAACTTATATAGACTAAGAAACAACAGATGAAATGTGACTAAGTAAATTATTACAAAATAAAAGCCAGAGCAGTATCCTTAATGGTAACAGGCTAGTGAGTGCAATGGGGTATTAGTAAGTTATTAGATAAGACTTAAATAAATTAATGAGTGAACACAATCATCTTGATGCAGTTCAAAGTATATCAATCAGCTTGTCTTTTTTCAAATTAAGTTTCACACAATTGTTTCAGTTGGTGTTGTGTGAGAAAACAGTTCTGATGTACTTATCTGACCAAATAACATACTGTGACAGGATTTGTGTACTGGTTATACCAGTAACATAAAATTGTATTTGATCTTTTTTTTTTCTTAAAAAACCTATTCAGTAATTTCAAATATAAATGACTCAGATGAAATAAAAACACACACATTTTTGTTGTATATTTTATTTTTTCACATACAATGTTATCACAAAATGTAGTTTCAAAAAATAAAGAAGAATGCATTCAAAGGTGGAAAACAGTTTTTCACAATTTTTGCATTTCTATAATCATGTAATCAAACATTCATTCACCACTTAATATAAAAAAAAACATGAAAGGCATAAATAACTCAAATTCTAAACCATTCAGACATCTAATTTCAAATATTATAGGTTCTTGCTGAATATAATGCTGAAGTATAAACAATTAAAAGTTCCAACCACCACTGTAAAAATATGGCTTATGAGGAGTAATTTTAAAGCTTTGAAAATATTTTTTTTTTTACCAGAATGCTGGTTTGTAAAGATATATTTAATGCTGAAATGGTATTGTATATTTCTAATGATAAAAGTTTCTAATTCAGAAATGTTGCTAAATCTAACAATTTAATGCTGAAATGGCATTGTATAAATTTAATGCTGATATAATGTCTATTAATATATTTATAAATTTTAATCTAATGCTGAGGTAAAACATATTTTTGATTGTGACAGTTAATAATACAAAATATTATGTAAATCATTTAGAAAAAATATTACACTTTTTTTTTAAAAATAGTCTTTAAAAATGTTTCTTATACAATGAATATTTTGCTTTCATTGCTGGTTGTACATATAAAAATATAATTTAAAATGTTTTACTAATATTCTTTGGCTATCATATTTTCCTCACAAAATTTGCAGTTTTTATAAACAATGAATCAAACATTCCAGACAAAAGGATTGTTGTTTTTTTTTTTTTTTTTTTTTTTTTTTTTTTTTTTTTTGGGGGCCTTTTAATTTTATACATAAATATTTTAACAGTTTTAAAATTAAAACAACTAACCTGATTGGAAAAACTTAAAATTATTTAACCTTTTAAAAAATTAGTAAATAAATAAATATACAAATGATATTTTTTTATATTTTGTTATTTATTTGCAATATGAAAATTACCAGTTTAATTATTTTGGTCTTAAATATTTGGAAATGCAAAGTCAAAATGACCTATGAATAATTAGACCATCTTTGGTGAAAATCATTTAGCAGATAATATTTATATAAACTTTCTGATATAAGTTAAATATCAATACAATTATTTCTACATTATCAGGCCCTAGATAACTACTTTTCCATTATATTTTTTATACAATTCAAGCAAAATTTGATGTATTTTTTCCAGTTTTTGTCCTGAGTTGTTTTTTAAACTGAACACATTTTCCCTTCTTATGAAAACAGAAAAAATTATAATGGACTTTTTGATTTATGGGTAAAAGTGCCTCAGCCCAAGATTTTTCCATGTTATCATTAATTTGTGACATCTATACATATTTCAAATTTCATATTATAAATTTAAAGAATATAATTTCTGGCCAGTCAGTCAATAAAAATAACAATAAAAGGAATATATATATTTTAGACGCTAAAAAAAAATATATGTCTTGAGTAATGCAAGGAATAATAATAATATTAATAAAAGGTATATATATTTTCAAAAGTTTCAAAAGAATGATATATTCTGAGTTATGGAAGGCTATGTTTTGTTAGTTATATTTTGAGGTTATAGTTAATGAAGTATATGTATACATGATGCAGTAGATACAAAAATCGTTAATTAATACATTGTAACAACCATTCACTGATTTGTTTTACTTCATATTCTGTCTCTCTGAAATGTTTTGCCAATTGATTCAAGCTCCTTGTCATACATTTCATTCTCTCTGTCAAACTGTTGTTTCAGAGCTACTTTCCGAACCTGGAAGTTAAAATAATAATAATTAATGAAAAATATAAAATGAAATACATGTAAAACAATCATAATACTAATATATAAAAAATGCAAAAAATCACAGAAAAGCTTCTACAAAAACGGAATGATTTGTTTTAATAAAAGATGTCATAAGATGACTGCAGAATGGACTAGGAAGAGAAAGAGAAATTTTAAACATTTTATAAACAAAATGCTAATTTGTTGATTGATCTTAACCATAACGATGCCAAAATATGTAAATTTCCTAGAATACATTTCCATAGAACTATATTTGTTATTATGTTTGTGTTTGTGTACAAGAATCCATGACAGGCTATGGTCCTTCCAGCTTAAAAGTCACTTATGTTCTTCTTATCAGTGCTTCTTAGGCTCATGGGTGACTAAAATTATGATTAAAACTGACATAACTTAATTAGGATTTCATGTAAATTGTAGTAACATCAACTCACTCTTTTCCAAGCAACATCGGACAACTGAAGTTCACCTTTCATGCCCTCCTGACGTTTCTTCTCTTTGACAAACCCTAGATTCTCTTCAGAACGCTCAAACCATAAAGATTTTTCTATCATTTTCTTCTCTCTAAAAAAACATTTCATTGTTTAGTAAGATATTTTAATCCTTTTTTTTTAATTAAACAATATAACTAATAATAATTATTGTTCTTACTTTATAATTGTACTGATATAACATTAATATTAATAAATAAATTCAAAACAGACGAATATGGGTCTAATAAAATTATTTATACTTCCAAATTATTATTTTATTGCCCTATGCAACATACCATTGATCTTATTAATGCATGACAATAAAAATGATATTGTTAGTGATTGTGGTATCAAACATTTGAATGATGCCATTTTGCCTCATTATAATGTGGGTCATGACATCATTACATACTTGCACAACTTTTTCTGATTAAAAGAATCTTTAGATCAGTACACAATCACATCACAACTATAGAAAAAAAATGTGGAAACTACATGATAATTTTAAATTATGCTGTAATGTTTTTATGCTTTGGTTTTAAATAAGATGATCGCTATGCAAAATCAAAGACAGCATAACTTGAAAGTATGAAAACTATAGTTAGACTAAAAATATAAACCCAAGTTTTCAGATTGTTTATAACTTTGATAGTTTATCTTAAGAAAGCTATTTTGATAATTACACTTCTCATATTGGAAATAGAACTATTGACAGTGTGTTTTTATTAAGAGAATGATAATTTACTTACTTTTCTACTTTTCCAGCTTTGTCAAGCATCTCATCCTTAGTCTGAAAATTTCAAAGCAATATTTAATTATTGTTTTACTTTGTAATTCATTAAACAGTTGCAGTAAATTACACCTTTTTATTACTACTGAAACTACAATAACAAAAACTACTACTGCTGGTATTCTCACCATCGCCATCACCACTGTTACTTTAATTAATTATTAGTATTAAAGTACTACAATTATTTTTAACAAGGATAGGTCAGTTCCTTTAGACCTAATGTTTATCAATAAATAAACAATAAATTATTAAATAAATAAATCCTACATGTTGCCAAAAAACGACTGGCGATAAAACAATTCCTACCATTATACTTTTGAGTAGCTGTTCTGATGGTGTTATCTTATTCTTTGCAGGCTCATCAAGCCGTTTCGCCATTTCTAAACTCATTTTTGTAAAAGAAACACAATTCTGATAAAACTACAATAAGAGATTTCCTCAGAAATAACTACAGGTGAAAAAATATTTCACGGTTGCTACCGAAGCCTGCGGGTCACGTTAAATATTTACTTCCGGTTCAATTTTCTTTCATTGCATTCGTATAATTAAATGACATATTTAATTATTTAAGTGACTAATTATGTTAAGATAGGTATGCACATGTGCACGTAAATAAATATGTGTGTGTGTGTGTGTATGGATTGGCTTCTGGTAAAACGTTCATACTTCTCTTTGATATCCAGAAACATTTCGATTTAATCTTTAACTCCTTTTAACATTTTTAGTGTTAAAGAATTTTACTCTAAATTAAACTGTGATACTTTTAGTTTTGCACAGCTCTTTACACAGAGTTTTAATCATTTAGGAATTTTAACATATTATGTAATCACCATTTTGTTGTGTTTATCTTTGGTTTGACACCCAACAGCCGAATTTTTGTGTGTGTGTGCTGAGGTTTCGTTAAACATTCATTCATTCTATTGTAATACGAATAGCTAAGTTTCAGAAAGATACTTAACTCCGTTTTAACGTCAGTTAATATATATATATATATATATATATACACACACACACACACACACACACACACACGCGCACACAACACTCACACACACACACACATTGGGTCACATATTATAATCAGACCATCGACAACATTAGGGCAGTATACAGACATCTGACTTTTAAGGTTCAGTTTTGTTTTTACATATCTAAAATTATTGTTCAAATCAAAAATTGTTTTTGTTTACCATTTATTTCCATGCATTATTGTATAAAGGGACCACCTTCTTTATTTTGCATTGCTAATCACATCTACGATATATGTTTTACATTGAAAGCCCATTTGACCCAGCACCTGGGGTAAAAGGGCCGATGCAACATTAGCGGATATCGCGCCTTTAATACTGGCGCTGTTGGCATCTTAATATTCTTATGATACTTATTTTTACAATTTAAAATACATTTGCATTTCAAATTATTTATTTATTTTTATTTATTTATTTATTTATTATTATTATTTTTTTTTTTTTTTTTTTTCAACAACATATCTTTTAAAATCGAATTGAGAAAATTTGCGGTGTTTATCTTCATATTGCTAACAAAACAGTCTCTGTCATGTAAAAAGGCACAAATTCTTCTTCGCTCTCTTATTTAACATTAACTTATTTCAACAACAACAACAATAATAATTATAATTATTACTAAAATTATTGTTGATGTTGTAGCTCTTCTTCTTATTATTCTTATTATTATTTAACGAATTAGTCTATAGAGTTCTGATAATCAGTAGCCTATGTTAATTTCTGAAAGTATTACATAATACCAAGAAACATGACAAAAATAATCGGCCGGTCGCGTCAATGTAATATTCAGACACGAAAAATTAATATGCAGTTCGTGGATATATCATTAGAAACAATGTAAAGGCCAGACAAAAATAGATCTCAGTAACTATTTCTTTTTTGATAAATCAATAATTTAAATACATTATGTATCTTCAAATTGAACCACAGTCAAATGACAATATAATTTCACTTGTCAGAACTCAGTTCGAGATTTAATTTAGAACTGACTGAATTTATAATAAATTTTTAGATATATTAGTTTTCTTTTTTAAATATTTTGTTTGCAGTTATTATCATACCTTGAAAAGTTCCCGACAAAGTATTTTCATCGACATTTTTATAATTTCAAAGGTGTTCACTAGACACTGTGTCTGCTTCTAACTTTGACGATAGCTACTCGTTTGACGTCATCAATTATTGATGTCATAAACTACTGTTAGTCACTTTCTTCATAAAATTAAAGGTATATTTTTCAATTTCTAAAGTGTTGTTTAATTTTGCTAGGTTATAACAGTGGGGAACTGGTGAAATAAAAATATATGTATCTGTTAGACACAGGCTGTTTTTTAATTTTTAATTTTTAACTTTTTAATTTTAATTTTGTTTTTGTTTTGTTTTGTTTTGTTTTGTTTTGTATAAAATTGTGATGTCTATTTTGTAACGCGAAAGCCCTGAAACACTTCAAAGAGTCGCATTTCAGAAATAAAATAAACAATTATTATTTATTTATTAAATAAGACTAAATAAAACATGCTGAATTCTGAACAGAAAATGTTTTGTGTCATACATCTTACTGACAGGAAGGTAACACAATTATCTACCCTTAATTCGTGGCGCGACGATCAACAATTTTAACAAAATGGGCGATGTTTTGCTAGTTAAAGAAGATGGGGATGAATTTGAAGTCGATGAAGAAGGAGACCGTAAGGAGTTTATTATTTTATTTTCTGATAATCATGGTGATATGCATTTTCAATTATATTATGTCAGTGACTTTATGTAGAGAAATGTATTAGTTCACAAATCTTCATAATACACGTGTTTTCGTTAGTCACTTCTCAGGTCACTGTTGCACTTGCAGTTTCAATTTTAGATGATTTTTATGATGTCTTACTGTTAGTTATTAATATTTTATTGTTAAGTAAGAATTGACAAATAAGATATAAAAAAAACTGTTGCTTGCATTCTGATTCCTTCACAATAACCTGAACAGTGGAATAACGACATTCGAAAAATTGTTAACTTCACAAATAATGAATATCCAAACAAAAGTTTTCCATTATCAAAAGATGAACTTGAACGGCTTGATACGAATTTATTGATCTGTAATATATCAGTATACTTTAATATACATACATACAGGCACATACACATACATACATACATACACAGTGGTCTCCCCAGCATTTGTGAAAGGGATGGCAGGAATCGGGAAAACTGGTGCAAGTTAAAAAAGGGATAGTACAGAACAATGTTCAAATTGCTTGTTTGTCAAAAATGCTCCTAAAAATAATTGCTTCAAATGCATTAACTATTAACAAGTTTATTTTATTTGCAATTAAATACAATCAAAGTGTCTGTTGCCAGTGAGTTTTGTCTGTCTGTTCTGTTAATTATATTCTTCAATGAATATATTTATACAAACTAATACACACACACACACACACACACACACACACATATATATATATATATTTATGAAAATGTGATGTTGAGTTGGCAATGGGCTGTTAATAATTATAATTTTTATACTGTGCGAATCGAGTGCATATCTGTTTTTGAAGTATGAAGATAATATTTAAAAAAGTTATTTATGTATCTAGGATAACATAATTATTATACAGTTGATCACTGAAATTCACACACAATAATTTAGCTGCATAGCATCTGCTACAATAGCCTTGATTACACAAACTCTGTGAGTAGCAGCAAACTTCAGAGGAGGAGGGTAATATGTAAATATGACAGTTGCCATTTCGGATTACATCTATTTTGTTTAGGGACATGACAGGTGAACAGTTGACCCCAAAAGTGCAAAACAATGGCATGACAGGCAATCTAAATAAACAGGTGGCAGATAGTGCTGCCGTTGCTTCCAAATGGTGGGTGAACTCATAAGGAAGCCATCTCTTATAGTATGTAGTGAGACCTGTATATATATATATATATATATGTGTGTGTGTGTGTGTGTGTGTTTGTGTGTGTACTTCACATGTTACTATTTTAATATAACATTTCAATTTGTCACAGAAGGGCTTCTGAAACTAAAAGAAAAGGCCAAGAAAAGAAAGGGACGAGGATTTGGATCAGGTATTTTGTTTACAACAATCTGCATTAATTATCTATATTAACCTTTCCATCAGTCCATCACAGAGACGATCAAGATATGGATTTTCAGATAAAGAATACTGTATTCTTCATACCTAACTGATTCATTGACAGAGATTTCCACTAACAGTAACAGTAGGAACATTACTAATGTCTGATACATGTCTTCTTTATAACTTTTTTCGTCTCATTACCGTTTCCAAATCTGAAAAGTTAACTAAGTGATAAATTCTGAATGTAAAATAAACTTAGAGTAAAATAGAATTCAGAACTGAATAAAACATTTTTCATTTATTAAGAAACATTTTTAAAAAATGATAATAATGTAACTGCTTACTGTTTTTACATTTTTTTACTGAAGTATGCTATCATGTAATTTATAAATACAGCTTTTACAGCTAAATGAAAAATGAAATAATATTTTCTGCAGATGGCCCCACAAGAAGTGGTGTGGAGGACTTTGAGGGGATGGAGGTGGAAGATGATTCTGATCGTGATGGACCAGGCCCTCAGAGATGTGAGAATACTAAACAGTGCTGATAGTTGTCTTTCTTATCAGCATTAATTATATTGTTTTTATTATTTATTTATCCTTTATTATTATTATTATTTTGTTAGGGATAACTTTTCTGAGATAATATATATGTTTATAATATTTTGATGTGTATAATAATAGTTTAATCAATTATATTGTTCAAAAATAATACTTCTGCATTAAATAACAAGATAACAGTACAAACAGTCTCTTTGTTCTCATTGTAGTTGTAATTGATTATTATTTTTATTTTTTTTTCAGCTGTTGAAGGGTGGATTTTGTTTATCACTGGAGTTCATGAAGAAGCACAGGAAGATGACATATTTGACAAATTTTCTGACTTTGGGGAGATCAAGAATGTACATCTAAATCTTGACAGAAGAACTGGTTTCTTGAAGGTCAGGTTTAAACTTTACTTATTGTAATGTGAATAACTCCATAACATTCATAAAAACATTCTGATACTGCAAGATGTTTTCATTTTCAATATTTATGTGTTGTTTTATAGCCTAAATGCTTTTATTTTATTTCAAAATGGCTATTTTAAATGATCCAAGCATGACAGTAATAAATGTAGGGAAGAAGAGGTTGTTGTTGCTGTAAGACATAAGCTTTATTGTGGTTTTCATTATGTTTTCTTTGTTGTGATCACAAAACATGTGTTATAGAATAGTGTATAAAAATAAACACAAATAATTTTTTGAAAGAAACATTAACTTTGCTAATAATAATCTCTGTTGTAAATCTGAGAGAAAATTTTAATATTTCTAAATAAGTTACTTGTAATGATGCTGGAAATTCACTTGTTTGCTTTGGTTATCACTGGATTTTGATTGCAAATCATTTTAAACTGTATTTTATTACAGGGATATGCTCTTGTGGAATTTGAAACATTCAAAGAAGCCCAAAGCGCCTTGGAAACTTTAAATGGAACAGAAATTCTTGGTCAGAAAATCAGTGTTGATTGGTGTTTTGTCAGAGGCCCTCGTCAGAAAAGGTAACAAAAAAGAAGTTTTTAATCAACTGATTTCATATGTAACAATAACAACATTATCAGACAGCAAAATAATTCAGAATTTTTAAAAAAAAATTATTTGTAGCAGATGATATTAAGATACCCACATATTATTTTTAAACTGTATTTTGGAAAGATCAAGGTGCAGTTTGTCAATTTTTATTGCATGTAATGTGTTAATTTAATCATTTTTAATTACAGTCGTAATCGGAGAGATGATAGGAGGGATGATAGAAGAGATGATAGGCGAGATGATCGAAGGCGCCGCTGATATTCACTTCACTGACATTTCACGCCTGTGGGTTCTACACATTAAATTTGTCTTCATCACTTTTCAATTAAGAATTCTTTTACAAAAAAAATAAGTGCAGTTTCAATTTGAGCATAGGAATTCTAACAACTGCAGTGATAATGACTGGATGAAATTAATCTTCGGTTACAGCAGCAGCAAACTGGTGTTATTCAGTGTTTTTATCATTTACAAATGTTGGTGAGATGTTTTAGCCATGTTGAGAATTTATTTTGTAGAATAACAATTATAAAATGTCGCTGTATTTTCAGTTTGGTACAGATTGTAGTTTTTGGATATTTTTTCTGTGGCATAACATTATTTTACATTTAAAATGTGAAAAGATACTTAAACATTTTATTAACACTAATATGCAAAAGAAAAATTGTTCTGAATTGCATTTTAACATTTTTCATGACATACAGACTTTTGTTACAATAACAGATTTTTCGAAACCAGTTATCAACATTAAGTGTTAAAGCTATATTAAAAAGAATTCTACTTTTTGTTTTAAAAGTTAAATTATTTTCGTCATAAATTGTCATCACAAAAGACAACCTAAAATAATTTTTCTGAAACAAAATATTTGCAAAAATTGATTATTTGTTCATGAAAGTCAATTCCCTTTGTATCAAACAACATTAATATTTTCATCATTAATATGAACATACATACCTATCATCTGTTTTTATTGCTGAATTATTTTACATTAAACATTTTACGAATATTAATATGCAAAAGAAAAATGTTCTGAATTGCATTTTTTAAAAATTTCATGATGTATGGACTTTTGTTATTATAATAGATTTTCTGAAACCAGTTATCAACATAAAGTGTTAAAGCTATATTAAAAAAAATTGTTTTTTGTTTTAAATGTTAAATTATTTTTTGTCAGAAATTTTTTCACAAGAGAACCAGAAATAATTTTTCTGAAACAAAATATTGGCAAAAATTAGGTGTCATTTTTTGTGTTAAAATTGATTATTTTTTCATGATAGTCAGTTCCCTTTGTATCAAACAACATTAACATTTTCATCATTAATATGTAAGATGTATACCTGTCATCTGTTTTTACATTAAAATATATTCTAGAAAATTAGTTTTTGTGCTTTAAAAGCAGATTAAATTATTCCATAATAGTTAAGATGTAAATGAGAGGGGGGGGAATAGAAATCTGATACACATTTGTTGTGATCTGAAAAAGATTATATCATTCATTTGTACATTTTTCATGAATAAAACTTAATTTTAATATCTTGTGTCTATTATTGTTTGCTTCCTTTAATGAATTGTGCAGTAAAATATTAATATTAAATTCCATTGGAAATTAGTAAGAGTTTTGATACAAACTAAATGTAATAAGGAGATAATTGCTGTTGGAAATTTGTAAAATATTTGTATTACTCTTTAATTATGTATACATGTTAGTTCGGTGCATTTTAATATTAAAGATCATAATTTAATCTTTTTTTTTTATTATAATAAACAACAGAACAACAAAAGTAATGAATAAATAATGTATTATGTTAAAAACAGTATGACAACATGATTTTGCAATTCGTAAAACTTGATGATATTCCATAAATAAAAATCTCTTTCTGCCATTAAACTTGATAAATGTAATAGAAATCTGATGATCAGATCATAATAAAAACCCATAAAAAACCTGGTCAGCCATATTTTCATCTTGTTTTTAACTTGCACTGGCCAAAGTAAAATTAGCGTGATTTATAAATAAAACTTCAGTTTTTCAGTTTGTAGGTTACTTCCATTTTTTAATAAAATCAGATTCACATTTTGGGGTAATCCTCCTTTTCATATGGTTCTGGCTCATTCCAGTATTCCTCAATAGGTTTACTGAAAGCATCATTCTTCCTGAAAGCAGTATCACCTGTCTTTACTTGTGAAACACCCTGTGTCAAAAAAATAATAATCAGTAAACAAGAAATCTACACAGTTTTAATAACAATATTACATAATTTTATGTGTGTGTGGAGAAATATTAAACCAAATATTTGCACATACTCAAACATTAAAAAAAGCAATATATTTATTACATTTTATTGTTTATGGAAAGTTATATTTATATAACTGCAATATTAAAGAGTATTACCACTATTAATTATACAAAATAAAATTATAAAAATAAACTATAATGTAAAAGGTACGTCACTTACTGTTATCTTGTCCTTGTGTTCTGTCCAGAAAGTTACAGGTTGCTCAGTTTTATAATCATGAACCTGAAAGAAAGGAAAAAACAGTAAAATCCTTGAAGATAATTTAACAACAACAACAGTGGAATGATAGATATTAAAAAAAAAAAAAAATAGAAAACAAATTGTTTAAAACCTTTTATTACAAATATATATATTTTTATGATAAAACAGAGCAAGAAAATTTGTTTTCATCACTGCAAGGTATAATGTTTAATTTGTTTAAGTCAAAGCTTTTCGATACTTACTGCTGTAGGTGCTGGTTTGACAGAGACAAAATCATCTTTGTTGTAATCTTTCATCATCACTGACTTGTACTCCTCTACTTCCAGTGGAGGTTCTGTATATTCTACTTCTTTCCTGTGAAAGTTAGTTAATAATTATGAATTTTTAGAATTTTTGTCTTAATGATCTGATTTTATTTTAAAAAAATATATATATATATTTTTTTTAATATTTTCTTATTTGCATTATTATTATTATAATTTTTGTTTTAAGTATGATGGGCATGGAAAACTAAATATAGAAATTAAGAAACATAATTAATATTGTCTTATATACTTTAACAACTGGCACGAAAGAGATGCATGAAGGTAAATGACAGCAAATTAAAAACAAAATTCTTTAAATAACTTACGCAGCTTGTTCAAAATACATCAGCTCCTTCAACTCCCGTCTTTTACCTAAAAAAACACAAAAAAAGAAAACACATCTTTTAAAATTCCTCATATTTTGGTTGAATAAAAGTGCATTAATAACAGAAATAAAATTAGCATAAAATTAATGTGTTAAACTTCAATGTTGAGTTCTAAATGCCATCAAAAATTCTATTTAAAAATAACAAACTAGTAATAGTACAAGAGATAATAAAAATGGTGATGTAATAAATACAAGCCTACCTTTTTTACGAATGCTTAATAACTGTGGTGGTGTGTAGGTTTCACGGACTATTGTTAGATTATCAGGCTTGGCATCAATATTTTGTGTAAACAATCCTTTGTGGCCTCTACGGTAATGTTCAGCTTTATTGTCTAAACCTCTTTCATCAGGATAAAGTGACTGAACTTCTCGCTTCAGAAAGAAAATAAAACCCATCAAATTAATAAAATGAATAATAATAATAATAATAATAATAATAGTACTGTTTTTTTGTTATAAATTTACATGTTAAAACTTAAGGGGTTTTAATTCAAATCAGAAAAAAAAAAATAAATAAAGGTAAAATTTTAAACTGATTAAATAAATATATTTATATCTCTTTGTTTAATTACTGCGAAATAATTGTACATTAGGTAAAAATTATTTCGACTTGAACAAAATCAACATGAACATTTCTGTGAAGCATTTTTACTTATTTGTCGATTTTAAATTATATCGACGACGTTAGCATTTAAAAACAAAAGAAAATATGTCCGGTAGATTATTATTTCGTTATTTGACCGACGAAGAGTAAAAGTTTTTTTACATGAAAAGCAATCGTTATCGTAAATAAAATATAAACAGTTTTTAAAAAACACTGATAATTCGTGTTAGATTTAAATCGATTTCTTACCTCTTCGACCCAGTTTTCTAATAAACATTTCGCATCAGAATTATTGAAACGGATTTCATTTCTTCCATCATTTAAAATACTCATTTTGCCTAAAATCGTAACACCAAAATGTGTCTTATTCTTGGTTGTTTATACGGAAGTCTAATGGCGTCGTTGTCATGGTAGGCTACACGGTGCAGCCGAAATGCTTACCCGCGATAAATAATCTATCACGCATGCGCAACATTTTGTGCAATTAGTATCAGTTTCTCATTAAATGATTATTATAATTATTTTGTTATTTTAGTTTGATATCCAATAAGATATATTATGATGTAGGAATGTTACAGTGAAAAATAAATAAATAATAAAATAAAATAATAATACTTTTTAAATGCAATAAACAATAAGAAAACAAACAAACAAATTAGCAAGCAAACATCTTTAAAATATTATTAATGTTAACCGAAAAAACAAAAGTTAATTTCTCGTAAATTATTGTTCTTGTTGGTAATAATAGTGTTGGTGCTCCTGATATTTTTTTCTCTTGTCGATTCTGGGTAGTTTTGAAATATGTAACTGATTTTAACATTTTTTTTATTTTTATTTTTTATATGTTTAACATTTATTGTTATTATTATTATTATTATTATTATTATTAATTTTATTTATTTATTTCGTGTGTGTGGGCTCAAAATAATCGAAATCTTGCATATATATATATGACTGTTTTTCCCTCTAGATCAGTAATGGGCAAACTGCGTCCCGCAGAGCTTTCTGAAAGGCACACCTAATTTCAGGAAGAAAATAACTTTTGTTAATAGTTTTCTAATAAACATTTCGCATCAGAATTATTGAAGCGCATTTCATTTCTTTTATTATGACCTACTCGAAAAAGATTGCCGTCGCCCGATCTAGATAAATGGCCGATTATTGGATGTAACGTGTCCTCGCAAGGAGCTTATAATTTTCTGATATCACATATAATTGGACGAAATCCACTTTCTGCAATCATGTCTGGCAGACCATGCAACTGTCGTTGCTATCTAGCACATTCAGTAATTTAGTGTAAGTGATCCGTGAAAATGCTGAAAAACAGCAGTAATTTCCGATACGTTATACATAAACCCGATATGAATTTGATCCGTTCATCATCACAGTAATGATTTTAATGTGAAAGCGAAGACAGATTGAATATTAACAATTTCGCAGTGTAAGATGAAAGTCTGTTGCAGGGACCGTTCAACGGTTTCTTAATTGCCGAATTTTTGTTTTCTCTTCTTCTTTTTAATTTTTCTTTCATCCTTTTTTTCTATTCCTTTTTTTTTTTTTTTTTTTTTTTTTATTTGTATTTTTAAAATTGTTTTTATGACTAATAATATTATGGGTCTTTTTTTTCTTTTTATTAATTGTTTTTTCATACTTTATTTATTAGTCTATTTTTTTCTTCGTAATTTTTCTCTCTTGCTGTGTAAATGGCACCGAAATTCAAGGAGCTACGGATGCCGATATTAATCATAATGTCTGACACGTGTATTAAACGTCTCGAGTTTATCTTAACATATCTTAGCATGCTACTTGTCCTTTATAAATAACAGCAATTCAACAACGGGTTTAAGTTAAACGGGTATTACAATGAAATCGGCTTGGAATCTCCCCCCTCCGTCGACGCACTCGTTTCGAAACGACACAGGACGAAGCCTTCTGAGATTAGTCGCTGTGTAAAAATGGAGATAATTTTAAGCCGATTGGCGAAAGTTTACACGGAAGATTACCGGTTGTAAAGCAAATCACAACACGTAGGGCGAAGGTAACGGGTAACTTCTCCCAGTTACACTTATCAAATGAATTACCGTTTCAAGGCGTGTTTGGCTGTCGCTATATGACAAAGCAGACGAGAGAAGTTTTGCACAAAAAAAATACCTGGAAGTAAACACGTCAAGGGAGATCACACGTGAATCACGCAGACGACATAACTAGACTGAAAAAAACGGATTGAAAAGCTTCTCGTTATCATTGCTATCGTGTTTATAACAGATACTATCTTTTTATTTATTGATTTATTATTTGTGATTTAAATAACCCAGTTTTGCTGGATGTCGATCTGTATTTTAAAAGTAGAGAGCTGAATGGCCGGCCTACTGCTTGTTGCCAATGTACTGACGGATATATCTGATACACATACACATGGATAATTAGTTAGTTACCTCTTTAAGGTAAGTTTTTATTATGGAGGCTTTGTTGCTTGTTAAATATTATGTATTTTATTAATAATTTAACATATTCGAAGAAAAGAAAATGATAATGTGTCGTTAGAATTAATTAGGGTGCCGATGCCTTATTAAATATTTCTAATTCTGGGTAGAATGTCAGTAAAGTATAAAGTATACACCAGATAATGTACAGACATGCATACATACATACATAAATACATATATAGATTCATACGTCTCTGCCTACCTATCTATTTAACTACATACATACCCATACAACATAAACACACACACAAACACACACATATACGAACGTACATAGATACATACATACATACATACATACATACATACATACATACATACATACATACATACATACATACATACACACACACACACATTCAAGACTAGGTCGTAATTAAAGAGTAATATATCACATATCTTGATTATATGATGTTCCTTTTGGCCTCCGTCACATTTAAGGTATTAAGCTATCAGTTATTTTACAGATAATATGAACAGCTATTTTATGCGTGTCACATACGTCTGATATGCCTGAGCTCACGTTTTAATGATTAGAACTACTCGTTGTCTATTAACTGTCGTTCACGTGATTTGAATATTTAAACTCTATAAAGACTGTTTGTATTGAATCGTGTTGGAACATGCTGTTTATTTTGATACTGGTAGTGTTGCAGGTTCAAAAAAATAAAAATCTCTTGATAAATGTGTGAGTGCTGCTGTTGACTAATACTATTAGATGAAGTAAATGGCGATATATACTTTTAATTAGATTAATGTAGAGTATGATATGCAGACAAATCAATTATTATATATTTTGTATTTTAGACAAGCACACATACACAAATACTCATACATATATACGTACGTACATACATACCTATATACATACTTTTATACACAAACATATATATACGTACATATATACATCCTTATATTTAAATATATGTTCCCGAACAAATGTATTAAAATACGTTGAAAATATAATATATTTAACATAATAATTTTATCTAACCAAACACACACACACACACACGCACACATGCTAACACTTAAAACTAATAAATACACATGAACGTAAAAGGTTTACAATAAAGCTTCTTGAAGGGATACAATAATTTCACTTAACAAAAGCCTTTCTTTAACTTCACACCTTCTTTCACTACCAACAGTGGAAGACTGCCAAAAACACACCAATACTTTTAGTAGCTGCTTTGTGTAAACGTTCAAATGTTTGTCATGAGTTTAATAATCAGTCTTTGCTAGACATCATCTACCTATAACGGATAGTGCTTGTCAGTTATATTTACTGGAAAAGGAAAATTCTGAGCCTGCTGGATCAAAATCTAACATTATCGGTATGTTTAATTATATATTTTGTCACATAGTGAAACTATTACTGCTATTATAACTACAACAACAACAACAATAACAACAACAACAACTATTACTACTATTATTATTATTACTGCAATTACAACTGCAACCACAACTACATCTACAATACAACTACTATTTCTATTGCTACAACAACAACAACTACTACTACTACTACTACTGCTGCTGCTGCTAATATTACACCTACTACTGATTAAATAATTTATTAGTAATAAAGTGCTACTGCAGCTTCTAATACTATTGGTATATATGTGTTGCTGCTATCCACTACATGGACTAGTACTAATACTTTTACTGTTTATCATAATAATAAAAATAATGTTAGACTGACAATATCAATAAACTCAGCACATTATGATTAATATACGTAATCATTATTTTCATAAACACTAGTTTAAACATTAATTATAAAGAATAATTTCGGAGATTATACTCTCTGACGATATACTAACATTAAATTTAATCATTTTTATCAGACATTTATATCATATTAATAGATACTGTATACACTGGTATGCACCGGTATGCACTGGCAATGAAAAGAAATAATAATGAATAAAAAAAAAAATTAAAAAATTCTTTAGCGATAGATAAATGGCTTCACACAAAAGGGCGATAAGCCAGTATAAAATAATACAGGTGAGTGAGCAGCGACTATGACAATCAAGACGTCCTGTTAGTCCATTGTTTGCTACAATGGTGACACCAGTTCGATAAGATATTAGTAGTCAGAGGTATTAGAAATCCATTGCCAGTCGTAATCCAGTCTCACGAACGGTACGTACACTTAATTATGATTTATTTGCTTGTCGATTCTTCTTGGGTCGGTGGTGGTGGTGTTTTATGTGGTGTTAAAGGAAAGGGTGCTGTGTTTACGCTTAGTCAAAGAATGTTCAAAAATTAAAAAGAGTTTAAAAGAGAATTAAACATATATTCTTTTATTCACACAAACACAAATACATACACACAAAAACTGGAAAGAGAAAAGACAGAACGCTATAATTATTTGGAAACGTTCAATGAACTTAAGTGAACATAAATAATTTAAAAACGCATACAGAGTATTACTATTAAAATTATCTATACAGTACATATGTTATTCCTAGCAGGATCGTTGTAAAAGATGCGTCAAAGCACAGAAAAAATATTTTGTATAATTTAACTGATTAAGAACCTCGCAACTAAAGAAATAAACACAAAAACACTTAATTATTATATTACAAATATATTTTGGCCGTTCCATATCAAATTAAGACGTCCTTGGCTATAGATAGCCATCGATGTGGCCAATATCCTTCACTTACATCGACCCCAAAAATCCGACACGGGTCAAATGTCGTACACTGAATGTACCTTATTATTCCACTGCATCTGCTAAATGGTCGATAAGCCGTGAATATTGCCTAACTGTACATACATTCCTTTTTTTCTTTTCTATCTATAGATTATGATCGGATACGGATTATCGACTAAACAGGATTTAGAAACCTTGAAAAAATAAAGCCTCGCTGATATATCGGTGACAAAGCTGAAAAGAGAAGCGAGATGGATAAGACGCAGAAAAGTTTCGAGTTTCGAATGTCCAAGAAAGTTGCAGAACTCACACAAGTCGTGCACATGCTGTTCACGAGAAACCACGAGAAAGAAGTGGAAATCGAGGCTCTTAAAGACGCGTATGAATACGAAATTCAGCTGGTTCTGGAAGACGCCAAGCAAAGGATAAGCAACCTGGAAACGAAATTGGACGAGGCACATTCGCGAGCGGATGCTGAAGAAGCAAAATGGAAATGTCTGATGGACGATCAGATAAAAACTAAAGAAGAGGAGTGGAAGAAAAAACTGTCCGACAACGAAAGAGTTTTGCAAGATGAAAAAATGAGTGTCAGAATCTCAGAGATTTACTTATTAATGCTCAAAAAGATATCGAACTGTTACGTCAGGGTGTGTCGGAACAGTTAACTTTCAAATGTGGTGAGTTGTGTAAACGAGACAAGGAGATAGAAAGACTGAAAAAGTATGTCACTTGTTTGGAAAAAACACTCAAGGATTCTGAAAAGGAAGCGAGTAACGCCATTCGCGAATTTGAAAAAAGCAACTCGAAGTTAGAACAGGAACTTACCAGCTTGCACGAGCTGCTGGAAGAGAGTCTTCAAATAAAGGAACATCTAGCGGGAAAGAACAAGCAGTTGGAACAGGACTTGAAAACTATGAAAAAAGAATTCAATCGCAAAGTGTCTGAAATAGTTAATAACCAGAATGGCAGACCGCCTCGTTCTGCGTCCAGCTCAGTAAGTCTGGTGTGTAATATTGTTTGTTCTGCACATTTGAATATTAAATAAATAAGTCATTCTTAGGACATTCAAGATTAGATAATATTCACATAACTACGTAGATATTTAGTTTTATTTTCTCAAAGAGAATCATTAGACTTTCTAAATGATGCTCAGAACACGGAGACAACTTTTATTTGAATGATGCATCTTTAATTCTTTTTTGCACTCTTCTTCTTCTGTCTGTCGTTCGTGTATTTAATAAATAACACCGTCTCTCTGGCGTCTGTTAGCCTGAAATACAAATCACAATAAGAATTCATTCATTCAGTTGCTACTGTTGTAGTTGTTGTTGTTATTATTACATTTTGTCAAAGAATCTGTATATTTGTTGATATAAATATTTATCTATCATTTATTTTCTTATTCACTTTCATGTATTATAATATTTTAAATAAATAATTTTATATTAGAACCAAAATGATGAACTAGAAAGACTGAGGAAAGAAGTACAGAGATATCGTTTAGAACTGAGTAATCGAGACTGGAATTTTAATCGGATGTTTACCAACCAACAGCCGATTTTCCTCGATCAGAGGAAGGGCAAAACGAAAAACACAAAACCACCATTGCAGAACCAACAGAATGGCTACCCTCAACCACTTCCGCCATATGTTGTCAGCCAATCCGCAGATGGTTTACAAACATCGAATAACCATTCGCTACCTCCGACACGAATATCGCATACACCAAATTCTATTCAGCCAGCTAATCGAGAAAAAACTCAAATAACAAACGGTTTTAATGAGGTATTAATATACAGAAATAAACTAATAAAAATGTGTTTAATGTAATTAATTAAATTTAGATAATTACAGTCATTGTTACCTGAAAATTACGTTGGTGCGCATATTTATATGATTATTTATTTGATTGGTAGTTGATTGATAAATATTTATTTATTTATATTATAAAATATTAACATATTATAATTTATTATTTTAAATATATATATATATATATATATATCTGGGAAAAAATAATTATTCGTAGATTATAAATTAATAAAATAAATAAAATGAATATATATATATATGGGAAAAAATAATTATTCGTAGATTATAAATTAAATAAATAAATAAAATGAAAATTTAAATGATTTTTCTCTAAAATGAAATTATAGTTTGGTGCACTTTCTTTTGTTCAGAAGTATATTTCAAGCTGCTTTCAACCTCTGTTTTCAGTCACATTCGCCGGTTTCCGGTTCCGTTTCATCCACGGCATCGAATACACGATCAGGCTCCTCTCAGAGTCATCTGCCCTTGATAGGACCTACTTCAGCATCTAGTGATTACAAAGCCAGATTAAGAACTTTAGCAAAGCCAAGACCATTATCAAGAGAGGCTCTGTTTGGAAAATAAAAAATATGAAATTTATTGCGATCTTTTTAAATTAAAAATATAATATGTGAAACCTCTTAAACAATGGTAAGACATTCAAACCGAAAAGAATATGAGAAGACATTTACATTATTTATTTATTTATTATTATTATTGTTATTTTATTATTATTATTATTATTATTATTATTATTATTATTATTATTATTATTATTATTATTATGCAATTTATAAAAGCAAGAACTGGTCATTGTAGCTCATGGTTCTTGCTAAAGTGTTATTATTTTGGAAAAATAAATTATTTGTTAGAAAAAAAAAGTATAATCTTATTGAGTTGTTATTATTTACAAAAACAAAACATAATTTCTCTATGCTTTCAACTGATTAATTATTTTATTTATTTTCCAAACCATTTATAACAAAACAACAAACAAAAAAGTAGAAGAAAGATCCAGTTACGTTTATACATAAATGACATTATGATGCAGTAGCAGTTGTTTATATATATACTGCTAATAAGAAACTGTTTATATTAATTTAGACACCGATATCTGTCGCCTATTATACCGAAAACTAACTTCAACCAGAAATAGTTCCACCATGAGTGATCGATCCGACGACCCTCAGCGCACTTTGACCTGACATTTTACGTCAATAGAAGTATTAAAATATTAATAATAATACGCTAGTGTCTCGCCAAAAAGCTATCAAAACAATAGGAAGAATTTCAAAGACTGAGAAACAATTGTGAAAATATTAGTATATATAGTTGCAATAATAAATAAAAAGACATGAGTAACAACAGAATATGATTTTAAGCTGCGGTTCTTCTGAAAATGGTTATGTAACAGCCTTTTTCGTCTTTCGTTAATTAATTTTCTTTCTCCGTAATGTTTATTTCTTTTTCTAATGTTTACGATTTTTGTGTATGATTGTGTGTGTGTGTGTGTGTGTGTGTGTGTGTGTGTGTGTGTTATTTTAAAACTAAAATACAGTATGTTACACTTTTGTCGTTTCTTTTCTTTTTTTTTTTTTTTTTTTTTTTTTTTTTTTTTTTTTTTTTTTTCATCATCTTCCTCTAGTTCTTTTTTCTTTTCTTATTTTTTGTTATTTAATTTTTGCGCTTTCTGTGTTAAGAATTATAGCCTATTTAACGCGGATCAAACCCACTTTAATTTGCAAAAAGTGGACTCGTCCAAATTATATGTAGACATCAGCTTCCCGTGCAAAGTGTGGATGCTCACTTGCAGCCTCTAGCAATGGCAGATGACAAAGGCAATGATGTCTCTGAATCCATCGAAGTCGCCACTGTCATTAATGGTGGAAATCACGTTAAGTCTAAATTTGTCAGACAGATTTGCTCCATTTCAGTGGTGACGCGAATTTTGGATTGGTATCAGGATCTAAAGACCAAAAGTCAACTTCTGTCGTTCGCTATTTCGCCACTTGAATATTTTTTCTTGTGGCCTTTTTTATTCATAACAAAACAGTTTGGGCAAAATTGTGAGTAATTAATTTTCATTATTTATTTTATTGTCCATTTTAAAACATTGCATCACCACTTACTTTTTAGTCCAACAAGACTACAAGACTCGCGTTCGCTAAAAGGTAAAATGATAACAAAAGATTTAAAGAACAAAGACTTAATTTTCTTTTATATTAAAAATATATGTAAAACAAGGAAATTTCCCCACATTTTTAGATGAATAACTTAGATTATTAATATTTCATTTACTTTGTACATAATTCTGTATTTTTATGAATTTTATTTTTTGTTTGTTTTAATCCATGTTTTTAATATTAGTTATCCTAATTTTATTTTCATTCCTTTCTGTATTGTAAATTTTAATGATGACAAGTTAACTAAAATTTAGCTCAAGAAACAACCAATATGTAAAAATGAAACAAATCATTAAAATACAATACTGACAATAGGTTTTGTATACAATATTTATTTTTAAAATAATCATAATTTGTTTCAGTTTCCTATGTTGATGAGAAGGTTGCAAGTATAATTTCAGTGATGGTAAACATTGCTGGTTTGTCTTGCCATTCAGAAAAGGTGAATATTTTTAATTGTTCATTTACTGTGTTAAATTATTCATTTATATTCATAAATTAGAAGAAGAAAAAATAATAATATACTTTAAAAAAAACTTTAAATCCACTTAATTGAAGATTAAACATTTTTATTTATAAGTGTTGCCATACAACATACAAACACCTTCATTTTCAAGATAACTAAAATTCTAAAAAAATGTATAAATCATTAATGCTTGTGAATTAAGATCTAATATTAGTCTGCCTTTCAAAAGCCCATCTGTAATTATTCAGTACCTGATATTTGTACAATTAGACATTTTCTTCATTATTTTTGTACATTTAGAAAACAGCAACTCCAGTTACTAAAAGAAAACAAAAATATCCAGTGATGTCAATGCCAGTAGCCTTCGTCATCTGGTGTATTGACACTGTTTGTAATGTCTCGGATGGTTTTTTGAGAAAAATACAAGCCTATGATCAGCAGCAGAAAATGTTGGAAAAAACAAAGCAAAACAAACAAAAACAACCAGTGGTATGTTCATTAACGAAGTTCAATGCTATTTATCTCTTATAAGTCGATAAATTGAAATTAATCATAGTTTGCCAAAAGAAACTGAGATAATATTAAATAAACTATTTAAAAAAGCATGTTTTGTGGGTAGTAATGAATTTTTATTAGTAAACAGAACAAGAAAATGTTATTTGAAAGCTTTAGAATTAGTCAGTTTTCTGTTGAATGGTAAATATATATCTAAGCTAAAAAGAATTATTTAAAAAAATATATTATTTTATTTTTTTCAGGGCCTTAATGGATTAATAGGTATAGTGATTTATCCACTAGAACTGTATGTAAGTATAATATAAGAAATTAATATTTACACAAATTTCTGTTAATTCTTTGACTTTCACAATTATTTGTAATTAAATTAAGATTACAGCAGAAGTTTTGAAGCTCTGGTATGCATACCTCTGTGTGTATGCAAGCAAAATTCGATGATGGTCAATGAAAAAAGCAAAAACAGTATTTGTACAGCTAAAAAACAACAACTTGAAGAATGATAAATATCCTGGCCAAACCTTCAAAAACGGCTCTGAATAATTTTCTTTAAAAAAATTGTAATTTTGCATTATATTTTAGCCAATTAAAGCACTGTGCACATTTTTGCTCAAATATTAACTGGCCCTACTGAAGTTGTTCTGTCGTGACATTTTGAAATGGATATGTATCAACCAAATATTTTTTCCAAGGGTATCAGCTGGTAAAAAGACATTGAATAACTGCATCCCATAAAAAAATAAATGAGGTTTTTTTAAACAACTTGATAAGTAGTAAAGAATTTTTTATGCAGCATAATTTTTGTATTTTTTTATTTTTATAAAGGTATCTTTGATGAGTTACCTCCGTAGATGGATTCACCATTTCTTTGACCAATCACCTTGGCCAGTGAAGGCCTTGTCACCAGAGAAATTAGCAGAAATACAGGCAAGAAGAAAAGTAAGAGAAATCAGTTCAGTTTCTTGAGTGTTGGTGTTAACTTAGTCAGAATGCATTTTGTATGCTTCCAAATATTTTTGTAATATTTTCTATACCAATAGAATTTTTCAATACTCTATCCACAAATACACTTTAATCAGTGATTTATTTGTTCACAAATGATTGTAAATAAACAAGAATTGATTGTAGTCAAATATCGTTGTAGGTATCTCCAAGAAAAAAATCAAGGAATTTGCTTGTTCAGCTGTTTGGGTTAGGCAGACCAGGAAAACTGGAGAAGATAAGCGAGGAACTGAAAGGTATTTTGTTACTTTTCTGTAATATTGTATAAATATAACTGACAGTATGATTACAACAAATTAACAAACTGAAGGTGTATTTTGTCAAAAGTAAATATAAACAAATTTTAAATACACATTTGCAAAGTTTAGGCCTAATGCGTTCAGTCAAGTATGTTCATACAAATTAACAAACAGAACAAGAATGATGCAAGTAATTTAAGACATTTCTAAATTATTTTTACAAAATATATTTACTCAGCTTCTTCATATTTCAGGTGAGCTGATTAAGAGCCCTAACAAAGAAGATGGAGTGGAGAAGAAGCGGAAGTATGAAGATGTCGAGGGCGAGTTGGAGTCGGATGAAAATTATGGTTTGGGTGACAGTGACATGGAGAATTATGTCAGTGAGGAAGACCCTGACTATGAGGTACAGAAATTTTGTTTATTTTTCAGTTTATTCTAAATCAAACTTTAAAAAAAAAAAAATGGATACGCCTGAAAGCTTTCCTGTGTTTTTAACTTTTCATAGTGTTAAAGAAAAAACAGCATACAGATTAAAATTACATTTGCCTTTCAGCCTGCTAATGGTGACAGTACAGACAGTGAGGAATATGCTGAGGGTCAGACAGAAAGTGACATTGAATTTGAGTACAAGGATTCTACTTACCAAGTAACAGAAAATTCAGACAAGGTTTGTTACTAAAGTGTTAACAATTTTTTTTTTTTAAAGTCAAAAGAATTATACTGATTTATCTGTTAAAAACTTGTTAATAATTCAGAATGTTTTGGTAAATAGTTTTAAATTTAATTTTTTACAGCCAGAAACTCCATCAGAAGCAGCAGCAGTGAAAAAGAACAATACCAAACAGGTATTCTAAAAAAAATATTTCACTAACATTAGTTTTGCACTCTGATTTGTAGCTTTCACATTAGTAGGTATTAATAATCACATTTAAAAAATTTTTAATATGCTAGCTATTTAGTAAAACTACTCTTTGTATTGTTTTGTAAGGGATGTTATGTTCACCACAGATTTTGATTTTTTAGATAATTAAGTCAATATAATTTTCATTCTTACTGTTATGACTTTTTTATACCAGCAGGTGGAGCAATTCACTACTGCAGAAACTTAACTGGCACCATTTAGGAGAAAATATTTAACCAACAATGCTTGTATATCTTTATTTTTTATAAATATCCAGTAACAAGTGGAAATGTAAAGCAAGATGGTAGATATTGTTGGGTTGTACAGATCGTCTGTGATTTTTGTTTCAGGCATCTTCTAAAACATCTAGTAGCAACGGAAACCAAACACCTGTACAGCACGACCTAAGAACCAAACTGGACATCATAGCAGCAGAAAAGGTAAAATTATATTATAAATGTCCTTTAACAGTTTAAATAAATTCTGTAATTTTATTTCACTACAAACTTTTTTGGACTAAAAATTCATTGTACTGAAATAGGAAAAGTAAATGAATAACTTACTATATACACACCTTTTGCAATATAATAGGTAATTATTAACAAAAATTGATACCAAATGTAAGAATATATTATGTATGTAAGATTTTATTACCACCAGAGGTAACAATTTGTTCAATTTTTATTTGTTCAGGCAGCTGCCAAGAGATTTGTAGAGGGCACTCCACCAGTAAAAACTAGCACACCAAAATCAAAAACTACAGAAACCAAAGCTAATCAGGATTCACTTCAAACAGAAAAGGTATTTCCATATTTCATACTATAGAGAGAGGGATATTTTTGTGAAAACAAGAGGAAATATGTGGCAGATGAAAGCTGTTCATATTACTTAAAAAACAGTGCTTACAGTATATCTGAGGAATGATAGATAACAAGAACAGTCCCCATAATGTCAGTTTTAGACCAGCAGTTATTGTAAGATTTTAGTAACAGTTTACCAGAATTTGAATCGAAAACAAAAGTTTCCAAAAGATTATCTGGCAAAATCCTGTTGAATAAGTCACTGCTTCATTCACTTGACCCATGTTCTCATTCCCTGTCGAGCTATTTTTGTGCTGAAAACACCAGATATTGATCATTTTATATTACCTCACTTTTTGTAATATACTCATGTATTATCTCCTTAATTTTTTTTTATAGAAACCTTCACAGATGGGAAAGTTGACTCTGCCAAAATTGAATTCTCCTCAGGCGAAGGTAAAGGAAAGCAGATTCAAAGAAGTTGAGGAAAAAGCAACAGTTCAAATGCAGACAAATGCTTCAAACACGGATAAGGTAATAATACTGAAATACTGATACCACAAAAAGTTCAGGTTGATTTTGTTTTCCTGAAAATAACCCTATGAATGTAACTAATTAAAACGCACTAGAACTCACTGTTTATATCTCTACATATCAGAAATGTCTTAAAACAGTCTCTACAACTCTGTATGTTGCAGAAAGCTCTTCTGACACCTGGTAAAAATGTCAAATGTGGCTCTCCTCAAGTGAAGACCAAAGAAGGAAAAGAGAAATTGGCATCATTTCACGAGAAATGCAAGGATGCAGACGACGCCTTCACTCCTCATACCAACACTTCAGCTACACAAAAGGTAAAGCACATTCCAGTTGATATTCTTCAAAACTGAGTGTATTTTGTTATTTGTTTTTCATAAAGCTGATTAGTTTTACACTGAAGCACAACATCTTTCATATTTCCCCTACTGGTTTTAGTAACTGCTGTGTCACTAGTTTTATCAGATTTTTCTTGTCTCTAGGAAGGTATATATATAAAGTACTTTGCTGATGATCAGTAAGAATAGCTCTTCTGACATGGTAAAAGTTGGTCTGTTGTCACATTAGTATATCACATTTATAATTTTTGGATCATATTAGAAATAACTTCCATTTTTATTAATTTTGTTTGGATAGAATTGTATAATAAAGCTTTTCATTCCATTTTGAATGTTTTTATCAATACTAAGTTGTATTACATTTAAGTCAGAAAATAAAAAAGCAATTCATTTTTAATTTTTTTAATTTAGGCTACAACTGATAAGACATCAAAGCAGAAAGGAAGCAAAAAGTCAGAAAACCAGGAAACTGTAAAGGAAAGCAAATTGAAAGGAAATGATACAAATGCAGAAAAATCAAGTGCTGATAAATTTAATGGAGAAAAACCCAAAACAGAAATGGCAAATGCAAATTTAATCAGTGGCAGCTTTGCTACAAAAGATAACATTCCCAAGAAGTGAAACTTACAGAATACGAAAGGTTATCAAGGCGCAAGAAATGAATGAATTTGATACTTTAAATTCTTTTTGGAACTGAAACTTTATTCTTACATTGTTAAAAAAAGATGGGACATTTTGGCAGCCTTTTGCAATGCTTTAATGTGATATACATTTTCAGTAGACTTGTTTATTTTTTAATTTTGTTATTAAATTGATAAAGTACTTTTTCTTTCTTTTTTGGTAACTATACTAATATAAGATTTATGATAACATTTTATTACATACTAAACTCAATTGTAATTATGTTGTAATACAAATTTCATGTTGTTAATTTTCTTTTGTAAGATGTTTGGTTCTTGTTTAGTGGTCTTTTCATATGCACATTTTCAAAACGTTCTATCACTGGAAAATTGGCAAGTGCTATATCTTTATGGCATGCTTTAATCAACTTAAAATCCATTACATTTAGAACAGTGTTATCTTAATGCTACTGTTTAAAAAAAAAAAAAGATTTGTTACAGTATTCAAAGAAAGAATATTTTTAGCATTTATACAGCATTTTGTATTTCACTGCAGGCAAAGAATAATGAATTTATTCCCACAGACTACAAGCAACATAAGCTAATGTATTTGCAATATGTAATGCAAGGAAAGGGAAAATGTAAATTAGTTTAAAATTTTTAATCAAGTGATTTATCATGTTTGTTCTGGTAAATTAAAATCTTTGATTTGAGACCAGAAACATTTTTGTCAGATAGTAATTACAAAATTTGAACTCTTGTTATTAAAGTTGATTCTGAAATGGAAATGACTTTGTATTAATTTCAGTATAATCTCATTTTTAATCCTTTCAAAACAACAAAATAATGCTGACACATGTATATTATTATTAAAGGAAAACTGTAAAATATCAAATTACCAAAACAAATTTGAGTTTGGTGTGGAATTGGGTTATCAGTATTGTTTATACAAGTTGTTAAAGAACTAACTGCCATCTGGTAGAAGTAACCATATCTTTAATGCTTTGATATTCTCTTTTGTTGACATGACAGAAACTGAGCAGGAGTGGAGAACTGTCAAAAGTCAACAATAATAATAATAAAATGAAATTGTCTTGAATTGCATTTACCTCACAGATGTAGTAAAATGCACACATGTACATTCGAAGATTTTTATTTTCTGCCTCATCCTTCAGAATAATTAAACCGCAGTGCCATTTATTATTTGTAAATAATGAATTCCATAACATGGATCTTCATAATGTTTGTTTTCTCTTGTAAATGAAAAGATACTCTCTTCCCTGTGGATGTATCTGGCCATAAATCATGAACTTTTAAAATACTGAACTATTGGATGACAGGGGGAAAATTGTTGAAGATAAGTCTTGTTAAAGGGACATAACTTAAATATTTATTCTAGGTTTTAGTTTGTTTTAAATCCAAAAATTTCACTTGATTTCACTCGATCATTGGGATGATTAAAATATTCAGCAGAAATGAGTTGTAAAGAAAATGGGTAAATAAAATAATATTTAAAAATTAAAATCTATATTTTACTACAATAATCACAAAACAAATTATTTTTATTTTAAAGGAACATTTGGAGAGTTCCTAGAGTATTCTTTCCTTGAATTTGTGTATACATTTGAAAACAATTGGTGTTTTTTTTTATTAAAATGTAATAGCAGATTTTGTCTCACAGTGAAATCAATTGTATAGAACAAATACATGTTTGTCTATTATAATTACTTGAATTCTGAAGCAGTAATCACAGAAAAAGTTATAGTATTTTTTTTTTTTTTTTTTTGGTCTAATAAGAATAATGCAAAATTATAAATTTCAGATGAAGTGTAAAGGCGACATGCATACGTTGTGATCTGTCATGTAACCAGTCAGACTGTTTTGTTAATAGAATGTATACATTACAACCTAGAACTGGTAATTCAAAACAATTATCAACAGTACTAAAATAACAAGGTAAATAAGCAGCCTTTCTGGACCAGATTTAGGAGATGGGAAAGGATTTTTTTAAATTGGTTATGGTTCAGGGACAAGACAACCATTGAAAGGTCTCAAGAAAAAAAAAAAAACTTCACCCCTACCCTCACATTGTGAAATTTGAGTTTGTTTAGTTAGTTTTTCAGTAAGATTAATTTAATTTATTTTATATATATATATATAAAAAAAAAAATAAAAAAAAAAACTGATGGGAAACCCTGTATTAAACGTAAATATAATCTAAAAAAAAAAAAAAAAAAAAAAAAACAACCCAAAAACAGTTAAAACATTCCAAAGCTTTTCAGTGATGATGATGATGATGATTATCTAAAAAGGGTGCTCATATCCTCTCATCAGCAAAATGATGTATATTCAGATTATGTTTATTTTTGCTTTCTTAAAATGACCATTTATTTACATTTACATTTATCATCTGTAATTGCGTTTGCACACCTTTTTACATTTGAATTTTATGATTACTGTTATTGTAGAATATTTAACGGACACTCGCAATTCCTTTCTGAACATCTGTGTATATTAGGTATAATTTGATTACTAGTATTTGGGAACAAAATAAAAATAAGTAAAAAAAAAAATTAACGTGTAACTTGAGCACGTAATACGACATCACTATTTATAACTTAGAAAACATAATTTCGCGGGCTTCTTGATCTTTAACCAATCCTACAAAGGATTTAACCATTTGCGTCACTTCCGCAAAAAAGAAAGTTTGGGCACGCCCACTGCACGCGGTTTAGACTGAGCGTTTGTGTTTTGTTTTTCTCTCGTGAATTTTCTGTATATCAACATTTTTGAAAGTTCGTTACAATTGTTACAGCAAAATATTTTCTTGAGGATGAAAAGAATGATATGATGATCAGTCGTTGATATTTTGACAGTTTGAAGAAGAAAATCAGAAGCTGCAGAAGTCGAAATCTGATCGTCAACTGCCTTGAAACAAAGAGGGCGTGCGAGTTCTTGACTACCAGCTGATCACAGTTTTGTTTGATTTGTGACAGTTCAAAATGACGTTACAAAACGGGGATGTTCGTGATTACGATACAAACTTGGCTGCAGAATGTTTAGTTGCCATGTCAAATTCTTTTTGTAGCAAAAACGTTTCATCGCCAAAATTGGTGGGATGCGAGGAAGTTGTTTCAACATCAACTGAAATAGCTTCAAGCCAACCAGATTCTTTGTTCACGTTAGCGAGAATTTTGACCGATCTCGGTAAATTTAAACAAGATCCCATTGACACTGACTATAGCAGTGATGAAATGTGTAAGAAGAACAGTTCCTATGAATGTAATAATTCTGACAATTGTGAAAATCTTGTTTCTCGTCGAAAACGTAGTCATCGCAACAAACCAAAATCAACCACGCCCACTTTTGATGTAGACATGAAAAAAGTCGGGAAAAATGAAAAACTATTGGGAGGATGCGATAAAAAATTACATAGATGTCATTTTAAAAACTGTGAGAAAGTGTATGGCAAAAGTTCTCATCTGAAAGCACACCTCAGGACCCATACAGGTACAGTATATAACAACCTTATCGTGGAAAAACGCTTTCGCGCCATTGTTTGCATATGTTTCTGTTGTTTAGGCTTAGGCACATGTCAAGTCACCTTGAGGTTAACGCCTTAGTTTAATTTTGTCTGGATTGTACGCAATCTCCTTATCAGATGTTCTTTCAGTTTTAAATATTAATGTATTTTAAAATTTCATATTTAATTAAGTTTATTCGATTTTTGATGTTTCTTAAAAGTGTCTACGAGACTGCGGTCTCCGCCCTACATTTGTTTTGGGATGAGCTCTTTAAATAACCTTTGTCTAAAAATAGCTAGAGTGCAGTATATTACAGTCTTACCTCATACACTGGTATTTTCCAGGCTGTTCTATGCATAATGATTGAAACGTGATGTTGATTCAGTTACATCATATAGGAGATAAAACAAAAATGTAATTTAATAATAATGATAATAAAATTATGCATTGACTATTTTTTACAATTACATCAGAAGCCGTAACTGACTAAAAGTAATATTTTCTAAAGAAATTATAATCTAAAAAGAATTACAAAAAATAAGTAGAGCATAACCCATTTTATGAAAGGACCAGTTCTAACTGGAACTTTGTGGAATATATAAGAAAAAAAACATTCTACCAGTTTGATCGTTGGCAATGGTCTTTTATTATCTGGTCATCACTCTCTAGCTATGAAAGGGTCAGTTCTACTTAGTGTACCCATCATGATGACGCCCATTCTGCCCATTGTTTCGTGACTGCTTTATCAAAGGCAGTCATATATTCTTTCTTGAGGGACTGGTACAGCTAATAATGAAATGGCTGAGGTATTATTGAACAAAAGATGTATGACATCAAGTACATTCATGAAGCTGAATAATGAGAATCCTGCACGCACATGCGCACACACACACACATATTGTTTTTGTATTAAGTAAGAAAATAAACATGCAATACATAAATATATATGTCTGCATGTGTGTGTGTTTCAGTTCAAATTGCTTTGGGATACATTATTTAATTTACATTTTGCTAGTTGCTATGAAAAGGTGATATTCAAGAAAATATTGACAGTATATTAAACTTCTATACATATTTTGGGTGATAGAAAATTGGGTGGGGTGAGCCCACGGTGATTATCTTTCCAGAAGACAATGATGAATCATTGTGTGTAAGAATACAAATAAAAATACTGTGCTTTTCTTTTGACATTTTTGGTGCTGAAATTAGAAAATTAAAAAAGAAATTTAATACTTAATGCTTTACAATTTACATGTGTCCAGTTCAACATATTTCATTTGTTTATATATATACTATCTTCTTTAATTCACACTGCAGATTTTACTGTAAAATCCACATTTGTACTTTGTTTTTGTCCATGTTCACTGAACCGTATCAACGTACTGAGTTGTATTTTTTCCTGACAACAACCTCGCCCCTATTTGTTCACTGGTGATTTGTGAGGTCGTGTGCCATCTGCCGTTAGTTTATTTTCTTAAGAGTAACCTCTTTCGATTGGTCGGTGTGTCATCACTGTGTCGTCCTATACAAAACTAAAACACCTGTATTCTAATGTTTCTTCACAGTTTTCTTTGTTCTCATTGTTGTCATTTGTTCATGCTGTTTGATTTTTGAACATCACTTTTTGATTCAAAAAAAAAAAAAATAATAATAAAAACAAGCACTGACATGCAAAAAAGAGAAGTTTTCATTTTATAAATACATATACACACTCACACACACATACACACACACACACACACACACAAATGCACAGTGTAATTATATATATGCTGGTGTAGATCCGTGGTTTCAAAAACAGAAGGCATACAGCACTATCACTCTGATATACATAATTTTGAAAAAAAGATTACGGAGTCCTTCACCAAATAGATGAAATACATAGACACTATTGCATCAACCATTATAATTCAGTATGGTGGTGTGGCTTCGTAAATAAACTTTTTTGTAATTTATTAATTATTAAATATTGTAACCTCGTATTTGTCAAAATGATAAAATACTGATATTTCACTTCTTAAAAATATTCTTATAATAAAGCCATAATGCTCTCCACACTTAAATGTATACATGTTAATAAGGCTCAGTCTTTAAGGCCTTTTTATTGAAATTATTATTACTGGACATGGCAACAAAAAAAAACACCAAAAAACCACTAAAAAATAATTTCCAGTTCTTTTTTGTTTTAAAATGTCTCTCTGTGCATATTGAAATGCAGTCATTTATGTCCATCCATTAGTTTGTACCTACTGATCAATATATGCTTGTTTGTAAATAAATTACCTTGCACCACTACATATAGTTACAAACATAGCTTTAGAAAGTAGACAGTACCTAGACCTGAGCTTGGAACCTGCCAGTCTGAAACTTGATGACTTTAACCATGGTGCCACTGAGACTGTTTTCAGTTGTGCAGTGTGCAGCAGACAGTGAAGTGTTAAAATAACAGAAAGTTACTGCCTTACACCTGCTCTCAACATTTCAGCTGGGTCTCTCGTAAATAATGTTTACTGGAAGGGAAAGAGAGCTTTTAAAAAAAAAAAAAAATTGATAATAATGGAGAAAATGTGATATTTGTGGGAGTAATTTTTGTAAAAGTGTAACTTAAAAATATTAACAGCTTCTTTATATTAACCATTTTATAAGTGTGTGTGTGTGTGTGTGTGTGTGAATATGTTTTGGTATATATGTTATTTATGTATGTTGCTATATCTTTTTATATAAGATGATTGATATGGGTATGTTCTTTTTGAATGTTTCTTTAAACATGTATAGTGTGTGTGTGTGTGTGTGTGTGTGTGTGTTATGTGTGGTTGTGTTACTGAAGTTAGTTGAAGTTAGTTTAATAGTCCACTTTTTAATCTTGAGCTATTCAGAAAATACTTTAAAAAATGGTTTGTTCTAAATCATTATATATTAGCTTGGTATTAAACAATAATAACTGTTAAATATGTATAAATATTTCTGTATGCGTGTGTTTGTTTATATTTACATTATGTTTTTGTAACTATAATACAGCTAAATATGTTTGTAAATGAAAGTATGTGTGTGTGTCTATACATGTTAGTGTGTGTACATACATGTGTTTGTATACACACAGTATTGTTTGAATTAGTGGTGGCTGAAGCCAACTTGAGGTCAAGACTCTATTAGATTTCTATTACAGTCAGCCTAAGGCTTACTGATAACTGCAAAACCTCCATAGCAACAGCATAGCAACAAAAAGTCCTGTCAAAAACCTCTACCTGTTACAGAGGTGATTAACATCAGTGGATACCTACATAAGTGTTCAATGGAAATTAAAAAAAATAACAATAATAAATAAATAAAATGTCTCAGTTGATTAGTGTTTGTGACATAGCTGCTTTCACTGAACACGCTGTTTATAGTTCACTGGGGCCTTTATGAGGAGCTGAAGATAAAGTTAATTAAATAGTCTGATTCTTTTGAACTGTCTGAAGTGTACCAAACTTACATATAGTCCTCTCATATGTCAGAGACATGCAGTATATCTTTAGATTGTTTTATTTTGAGTAAATTTATTTAAATATATTTAGATTCAAATTTAATTTAAAAAAAAAAAAAAAAAAAAAAAAAAAAAACATTCACATTGTCCCCTGTTAACAGTTAGCAGACTTTGGTTTATTTAGACAGGGTAATCTTAATAAAAACAAATCTTTTTTGTCATGGACTGTTGTAAGTAAAGTAAGACTTTTTTTTTATAGCATATCAAATATTACACTAATGAATAACTTGAGGACATTTATAAATTACACACCCACTAATATTAACAAAAGGAAAGCCTAACATGTAGCATTTATTTTCCTTGGTATTTGTGGTTCCAACAGATATTTCCCTTTCAAACTAATTCATGATCAATACATAAAAGACTAATATACTGTAACCTGTCTTAGGTGAAAACTCATCCAGCTAACTGATAAGAATAGCAAGTGATATCAGTGGGTTTTCCTCTTGAACATAATTTAAAAAAAAAACGTAGTGTCAAGGTTATTTATCAACCTTTATGACAGAAATTTGTTCTGCTATCATTAAACTAACACACCCTGATACTAGGCTTTATTGTCACAGACTTACATTTTGGCGTTTTATTATTATTGTTATTGTTATCATTATTATTATTATTATTATTATTATTATTATTATTATTATTGTTTCTTTTCTTTCAGTGGATTTTTTTTTATCATTATTAATCTTTAAAAAATATATTTTAGGGCATTTGGGGTTGATATTGTTTTATTTATTTATTTACTTACTTACTTTTAATTATTATCTTCAAATGTTTTAACTGACAGTGTCATGAAACATTGTTAAAATATAATTCTAATCAAGTTCACACTGAATTCTCAAAAGTTAATATCTGAAGACTGTTCAAGCATGTTATAAGCATGAATCACAACAGTGAAACATTGTATTAAAATTAATATTTTTAATAATTTTACAGGTAAGAGGTGTAACTGTGTTTAACACTGTTGATTATATTACAGGTGAGCGACCATTTCCTTGTACTTGGCCTGGATGTGAAAAGAGATTTGCTCGGTCAGATGAACTTGCAAGACACATACGAACACACACAGGTAACATTTCAATGCATTTCTTTCTCCAAAGAACAATAGGTTCAACAATCAACTCTCCTTCTGTAAGCTAATAAATATTCATAATTAATTCAGTTTGAATTTGTAAACATGAGGATAAATTAATATTTAAAAAATGACATGTAGTAACTGATAATCGCATTAACTAAGATAAATCTAGTTGTACCAGAGATTTAATTCACTGAGTGCAAAGATTGAGAATGAAAAAGACAGCATGTGAGAGAAAATAAGAAAATGAATATAACAAAGAATTTCTGAAAAACTATTAGGAATACAATACTTATTTATACATTTTTTTTTTGTCATATTTATTTATTTTATTTACTCATTCATTTGTTTATTTATTTTTTATTATTATTATTATTTTTTTTTTTTTTTATTATTTTTATCAATTTATTTGTAGGAAAATAGATACAAAATATCATAGTCTGCATTAGGATTTATTCTGAAGCTATATTTAACAGATAAACATTCCATTGTTCCATGCATCCATTTATGCATGTACTAAACTTAATTCAGTTCATTCTAATCATTTGCTTTACCTTTTATGCATCTCATATTAATAAGGGAGATAACTGGCCCTGAGACAGACTGGTTATTCTTTTCCTAAGTACTGTAAGGTATCATAAAATATATTTTTTTAAAAAGAAATTAAATTTAAATACAATTGTCTAAAAACATTTGAATGTGCATTTGTTTTTAATTTTATTTATTTATTTATTTATTTATTTATTTATTTATTTATTTATTTATTTATTTATTTAACATTTTTATTCATTCATTCATTCATTCATTCATCCTCTATTTTCCAGGTGAGAAGAAGTTCTGTTGTCCTATGTGCGAGAAGCGCTTTATGCGTAGTGACCATCTCAACAAACACGCCAGACGTCACCCTGGCTTCCAGCCAGAGATGCTAAAAAAGGGTGTGTCCTTGCCAAAGGTTGAGGCCACAAGTGATGGACTTTCTGACCAGTTCAGTCCTGAAGCATCTCCTTGAATTGAAAAGAAGTAAAACTGAAGTATCATCCAGAGATAGGCATAGAGTGGAAATGTACATCTGATCATTAAAATATTTTTTTTACATAAAATTAAGAAATGGATACTGAGGGTACTGTACAATATATTTTTTATTCTGAGATGGGTACAGATAATACTAAAATTCTAGACTTCAAACTTAACAGTGTGAATTTAATTTAAGTTTCAAAATATGCTAATGTATATTTCCAAACGATTGTGTTACTTGTTTCTTTTACTGCTAATAAAAGTATGACATATAATGCAATCAAATGAAGAAATACAAAATATATTTTTAAATTATTTATTTATATCACCATAGCTCTTCTTTTTCAAAAGTGAATAGCTTGGTTCATTTGTAGGCCAGTCAAAGCCTTTTGTCTTCAGCAGTGCTTGATGTTCAGCTGAGAATGTGCAGAAATTGACAATCTGAATAATTTGTTTGGTTTAATATGGCTGACAATTTACCTCTGTTATTTTTTACACTAGTAACTCAATTTTGCTGTTTTGTAAACATTGTCATTGACCAAAGGTTTTCAAACAGTGGTGTTCAAGTAGCCACCAAGTAAACAAACTTCTGTTATGACAGTTGCAAAAAGTAAAATCAGTATTATTAAGACCACATAAAGGTTGATAATTATCTTCTACTAACTCCTAAAAAATGGCTCCAAAAATGTTCTTATCCTTTTTTCTATTTTATTTTCAAAAATTTTAATTTTGCTTTATATTTTTTATTATTAAAGCAGTGTGCACATTTTGCTTACATATTAACAGACAATAATCAGGTTGCTGTATTGATATTTAGAAAGATATATGCATCAACAAAATATTTCTCCAAGGGATACAGTTAGAAAAAGTTTTATAACGCTGTTATAGACAATAGTAACTGACAGCTACCAGTGATATTTGTGATTTGTTAATAGTAAAAAAAAAAAAAAAAGCAATTGATGTTAATTGATCCCTGTTAATGGCAAATAATCAAAATTTAATGTTTAGTTGGTGTAAATATAAATGTAAAATACACTGCTTAAAGAGAATGCATCCAGTAGGTGATGGCTGTTACAAAATCAGTTTTTATATTTGTTTACTGTTTCTAAATCACATTGATCTCATACACATCTCATTCTTGTGACAGTTTTTTCACGAATTTTTGTACTCCCCCTTCTCAACCATATAAAAATTGTTATTAGATTAAATTTTTGTTATGTTCAATTAACATTTCTGCTTCTGAACTATCTCTGAATCTCATTGTGAATTGCATTTATTTTGTTGCACACAGATTGTGTCCATTTCATTTTGAGTTACTTCCCTTTTCCAAAGCAGGGCTTTAATTCCCATGTTAACAATGCCAAATATCTGCAGCTTCGACTGTATTTTTATTATATTTATTATGATTCCATTTGTATTTGTGATGTGTAAAATTTTCTTGTAAAATACACAGCAGAATTTGAGCTGTAATAATCTTAATTTTATCATTGTATAGGCCTTTTTTTTTTTTTTGTTTTTTGTTATTATTTTTTTTTTTATTAATTTATTTTATTATTATTATTATTATTATTATTTTTATTTTTTTATTATTATTATTATTTTATTTTTATTTTTATTTTTATTTATTTATTTATTTTTTTTTTTTTTTTGGTTTATATAAAAACTGTAAATATGATTTGCTTTGCTGTTGATGTTTGTATTGGTTTAAATTATTCACCTCCATCTCTCAGCAAATAATGTGCCTGTTTTTAAACACTTTTCCCACCTTAGTATCATTAAATACGTACTTGTTGTTTTTAATCCATCTATTTTCATTTTTTGTGTTTAAAGTGAGAACACACTTATATGTAGCCATTAGATGATAACTTTTTTCTTACTGCTTGAAACGTTTTATTTCTTGACTTATGCAAGACTATATAAATACAATGTTTTGCTAGAACATTAGAATGAGAATATATATTTGAATTTATGATGAATAACTGTATGAAAGCGAGGTCCATAGGAGTGGAAGTAGAAAGACAGAAACTGTAATTTTATTGAACTTTATTTTTGAAGAAAATCTAAGTCATAGTCGCATCAGTTTTTCAAGATGGTAAATGTATAATTTTCAGGTGTAAATATAAAATAAGGGAAAATACATTAGCACAATATTTTCTACAAAATTAAAAAAAAAAAAAAAAAAAAAAACTATATGGGTCGGGGCATATAAAATAAGTAATAAACTAAATCTCATGTTAATTTATATTCAGAATCTCAAAATTTAAATGTGTTGCTAGGATAATATTTGGATTTGAATTTGTTGCCATGGTACTGGTCAGAGAAACCCTGTTTTCATCTTTATTTGTAAATGTGTTTTTCTTTTCTTTTTCTGTTCACGTTTTTTTAACTTTTTGTTTTCATCCACAGGATACAGAAAATGCTTGTTGACATAGCAAACTTACTCTCATGCGTTTGATTGAGATATGTGTATATGTGTACTGAATTTATTACGATATTAGAGACATTTATTTCTCATTAGTGTTTCGTGTCGTTTTTGTTTTCTTGCTTGGTTTGTGTGCACAAAATAGTGACAAAATACAGTGTTGTGATGTAGAAATTGTGTTTTTGAAAAATGTTTTTGACATTGTGATAATAAAAGCTGTTGTCTACCTATCGGTTACATATTAGAAGAGTGCTACAAGACAGTTCTTTCAGATCTTTTTTTTTTTTAATTATTCTTTCACCAAGCTGATATTTTAATATAAATTTTTGATTATATAAAATAGATGGCACTGAAACCCTGTGCTCAGTTTTGGACCCTGTGGGCCACTTATGAAAGCAATTTGTTAGTGATTATGCAATAATTATTATAATTATAATAATTATTATTATTATTATTATTATTATTATTATTATTATTATTATTATTATTATTATTATTATTATTATTTGTTATACACCTAAAAAAATAGAATCCTATTTGGCATCTTATTTATATTTGTTATCTTTGGACATATTTCCAAAATAAGTACGTATGTTAAATTGTTATTTAATTCTTTAGAAAATATTTCCCTTTCCCTGAATATATCTTACACATGGGTAGACATGCCTATCTCAGTTATTTTTTTAAAAATCTTTTTTAAATATGTTATGTTTTTGTCTATTAACATGTTAGCATATATCAGTTGCCCTTACATGTAAAATAATATTTATACTTACATGGAAAAAATATTATATTTGTTTATCTAGTGTGATATATGTTAATAGCAATGTTTATTTTACATTACTTTTTTGTTTTATTTGAGTGGTTACACAAGATTCAGACTTGCAATTCACAGTTTCTACTGTTAGTCATTAGAAGAAGTATTTTTTTATAGTTCCTCAGTCTGATTAGCATTTTTGAAATAAAAATCTTTTTTCAGCTGATGTGTGGAACAGTTTGAAGTTCCAAAACTCGGCATAAATTTCAGAATTGTAATGTGGGAACTTTAAGCTATAATACATTTATTAAAAATTTAAAAGTCAAGAATACTGGTTCAGTTCACCTCAGAGGCAGAAAGTGGTTGTACTTTGAAAACAAATGACAAAAACTTTTAATAATGTATTAGGTAAGTTTTGATCTCTATATTTAAAATTAAAATTAAGACTGGTTTAAATTAAAATGGCAGTGTGTTATTTTATATGTAATGAAATGTTTTCTGTTGAATATTTAACAGTTAGAAAAACCACTGAAAAGTAACGAACTTAAAAGTGATCTCCTCATTTTTATTTTTTAAATCAATATTACTTACACATTCACAGTCATCCAAATAACCACTGTAAGCAGTAAAATTCAAGTATTTTTATTTTATTTATTTTATCTTGTAATTCCTTTCATTGCTTTGTTTTGTTATTTAATAAGTATTTATATTTTTTGCTCCTTCCACTATTTTTATTTTTTTAAATTTTGACTCCCATAGTGTGAGAATACATCTGTGTTTTGTTACCTTTCATATGATATGTACATAGTGTGATATAAGATTTGTTGATGTTTATTGCATAGTACATCTGTCACATGAAAAATATAACTTACAGAAAGCCAGATTATTTTTTATTAGAACAGATCAAAAATAAAAATAAAAAATATTTCTTGTGTCATAACAGATGTTTTGAAAAATTTTAGTTGAATAAAAAGAGAAATTTTATGATACAATAGTTGGATAAATATAAATTTTATATTATATAGTTGTTGAATAAAAATAATTAAATAAAAACTGATGTTTAACATTATCACTGTTGAAAAGAATATTTTAACTTTTTCCACTATGCAATAGTTTTTGTTACTGTTTTTGGAATGCATAAATGCAAAGAATATTTGAATCTTCATTTATAAAAACCTTATTCGAAAAGGTACATTTTATAATTAATATTTTTGCAAATTGAATTTAGAAATAACAATTTCCATAAAAAAATAAAATTTGATATGCAAATTATTTGCAATCCTTTGTTTTTCATTTATCAATTATAAAAAAATATTTAACAGTTGTCCATAAATCCTTTTCTGTTTGTCATCACATTTCTTGATATGGTTAACTTCCAGGAAATGGTGTTTTTTGTTGTTTTTTGGAAAGATGCTACTAGAAAAGTGTCATTATTTATTGTTGAAAATGTATATAGGAATATATATTTTTACAAATGTCACAAGACTTACATTGTATTTATACAAAATGGATTATTTCATATCCAAAGCTCTTTTGTTTTTATTGCATTACATTGCTGAAAACTGTTTATGCTTTGTTGCTACACATTTAGAGCTGGGTTTTTTTGAACTGACAAAAATGGGATGATACTGCACGTAGGATATTTATCATTTTAAGACACAGGTTATGTGTTTTCAAAATTAAACTGAAATGATCACAAAATGTTCTAACAAACAAAAGTGAAAAATAGATTTGTTTACCTCAATGCAGTGCATTTTGATGTCTTTAATACATTTTTTTTTCAGTTTCACTAACTTATTTAAGAATTATATTTTTTAATATCACTTTTATTTAATTATAAAATCATAATTTCATTTTCAGTCATATTATTATAATTATTATTATTTTATGTCTTGTGATAATGTACATTTCAGATTTCCATCTATCTATATATGTATATATATAAAACAAGACCAAAACAACAACAAAAACAGGGTAGCTAGATTTTCGATCATATTTAAAGCTTCAAAAATGTATTTTGGGTCATGTACAAATTATCTAAATATTTTTTGTACACATTCAAGCTGGTTTCATTTCTGGTGACTAATTTTTGCAAATAAAGTGAAACAGTAATGTCATGGGTTTAGGAGGCTGATATTTTTGCTTTGTCAGCAAAGTGCCAATTCCAAGACAAAGACTTGAAAATGTATTTGTGTCATTTTTTAGTACAGCAAAGGTACACATTCATTTTTACACAATTATAAAGTTTATAAATATAAATAATTTTTTTTTTTTTTTTTCATACCATTTTGATTTTGTTGTTAGTAATTGTAATTTAAATCTTCAGAAAATGACATCTCCATTTGTATAGATCAGTTAAATCAACAGTTAGAAAATAAGATTACTCATGAGTGCCAGTATGTTGAAAATAACTGTGTGTGTGTATAATATGTATCTATAAAAATTTTATTGTGAACTTTGCCTTAGTAAATATTAATTGGTAATGTTGGGTATCATCATTTCATTGTCATTCATGAAAAAATAATGCTTCTAAAACATAAAAATAATAATACTAATTAATTCTGTTCTGTAAGACTGATATTCTGTATATTTTTTTTTTTTTTCTTCTTTGTAAGCATTTTGCTTTTTGATAAACATTACAAGTGAAATCTCCAACACTTTGAACGTTTTTATTTATTTACTGAACAGAAAGAAGACTTATTTGTTCTGTAGAAATGTAAAAATATGTTTTGTTTTCTTCTCATTCTTTGCCTGAACATGACATCATAATTTATTTTATGGAAATTTCAGTATCGAATAAAATAAAGTTTGAATAACTGACTGTGTTTGTTTTTATATGAATATTTAAGTTAAAGAAAGAAAAAAAAAAAAAAAAAGGAACTAGACCACTGGTGTTATTAAATTATTATTATTATTATTATTATTATTATTATTATTATTATTATTATTATTATCGGCATACGTACTAATTAAAAAAAGTAAACTAACAATAATAAATTATTGAATAATAATAAGTATTCTAAGAATCGAGTCAGTGCATGCGTTATTTAAAACAGATAAGCTATATAAAATAACGTATTTACTTTTTCAATGCCAGAACAATTTCTTTCGCATCATATAAATTAAAAGCAGATATTCCAAAGCGCCTCTATTTTGAACTTAACCTATCGGCAGACGATAAATTCAGTATGTCGTTTTAGTTCGCGCTTTAAGGGGAGATAATGCAGGATAGCTACCCTAAAGCCAAACAGCCAGCAGAATTTACTGTACAAGTATGTTTTAATTAAGTATTAGTTCAAATGACATTATTTCCACGCCCCCTAATACATATAAATAAAACAAAAAATTAACCCCAGGGAATAACACTTACAATCTTGTATACTTTTTGATGTGAGTTCATGCGCGTTGTCTGATAATTACTTTTTACTTTTTTTTTTTTTTTTTTTTTAAAAAAAAAAAAAAAAAATGTAAGATTCCCTAAGGCACAGTTGCGAAAGTGTGTGAATATTTTAAGCGACGGAAGTACAAATTCGAATCAGTGTAAAAATGCACCTTCATCATTATCATCATCAGTAATAATAATAATAAATATTATTATTATAATTATTATTATTATTATTATTATTATTATTATTATTATTATTATTTTGATAAATAAATAATTAGAGGGAATTGTTGGTTTGTTAGGCTTTAGTTTTATTTGCTTTTATTTACCGCCCCACAAAAAAAAAATATAAAAATAAACCGTACAGGCAGCTAAGGTGCGCATACTCCAAAAGGAATATATACTTCATATAATAAATAAATAAATAAAATAAAATATCAGTGCCAAAAAAAAAAAAATATATATTTATTATGATAAATATCACATTCACATATCAGTATCCAGAAAGTGTTTTAGATATTTTCTTTACAAAAATATTTTTTTTATTATTGAAAATTAGTAATTTATGCATACACACAACACACAAACACATACCCAGAAACTAATACACATACACATTCATGTAGTTACATACAACACATATAAAAGCACACTTACACAAATAACAATCACGAATTGTGTATTACATACTCTGGCCACCTGTAATGAAATATGATAACAGGAGATATACAAATATTACAAGACAGCGGGTCAGCAGGTATGTGGAAGAATGCAACAGGCGGGGAACTGGACATTATAACTGTTACAAGATCAGTGTTTGCTTGTCCAGCGAACTGCCCGGAAACAAAAGAAAGAGAAATCGTTGCTCCTTGGGGATTGTTGGACAAACAGGATATAATTAAAATTATCATGACATGATTCGGCGGAAAGGTATTTCACATACACTTAGCAATTACATTCAGTATTGTACCTACACCAGCTTACAGAAAATAAAGATTTCAATAAAACTGTTTAATTCAGTTTGTTTGGAATGTACTTTCATTATTTACTTTTATCCTGTCTCTCATTTTCAATCTATTCCTCCTTCTGTATTTCTTTGTATTATTTTTTTTCTTCTCTTTTGACTTTTCTTTTCATTCTATCATTTTCTCTTCTTTGTTCTTTTCAAAATTTTCTCTTTTCAGTTTTCTCTATTTTTCTTCCTTGTTTTCGTTTTTTTCTTTTCTTTTCTTTCAATCTTTTAATTTTCTTTAAAAACGTTTTGCCGTAATTTCTACTCTATTTGGTATAGATAAACTTCAACTTGAATTATTGTTTTAATAAATAAAATTATTAATTTGTTGACAAAAACAAAAAACTGCAGAGTATCTGATAAAACATATTTCTCTGAAAGGAAACAAATACACAGAAATTATTTGTTATTAAACTGTAGTTACAATAATGAAGTAATAATTATATTTGTTCAGTTGTTGATGTTTTTCTTACACGTAAACTAATAAGAATTCTTTTTTTAGTAAATATGTAGTTATTATTTAAAAATATTTTTACTACTACTATTATTATTATTATAATTATTATTATTATTATTATTATTATTATTGTTATTATTATTATTATTAGTAGTAGTAGTAGTAGTAGTTGTAGTAGTAGTATTATGAAACTAAAAACGAATGAATAAATAAATATTCATAACTAAAATCAGTAACTGACATTTAACATTTGTTCCAAAACAATGCTTTATCGTTTTTTCTTTTATCTTTTTGTTTGTTTCTAAAATTTACTTTTTAAAATTCGAAAAGATTTTAATGTAAATTAACATACATAACTAATTATCAAAATCAAATAAAAAAAAACTGTTTTGTTTTAAATATCAATATTTTCTTAATACAATTATTTTTTGTTTAGCTATTACTACTATTTCTCTAGAATATAAAATATACAATTTATTTCAAATATCCTTTTAAAAAAATAAATTAATAATAAATAAAACGATACATATATATTTATATATGTGTATATATATAATTATTTTCTTTACAGCTTTTATTTTCGTTTATTTATTTATTTGTTTATTTATTTATTTATTTATTTATTTCTGAAAAACAGCTAAAATAAATATATAAACACACACACATATGTATATTATTACAATATAATATTATTGTTTGTTAATGTTTTATTTTGCGTATATAATATATATATATATATATATATATAGGCAAAATAAAACGCAAAATAAAACCTTGTTTGTTAAGGTTCTATTTTAATATATATATATATATATATATATTACTGCGTATATATACGCAAAATAAAACCTTAACAAACAATACTATTATAATAAAATGTATATGTATGTATGAGGTCTGTCACTAATATTATCGTTATGTTTTTATTTTGCGCTAAGTAAATTAATAACAATCTAATTTACATGATATATTAAATATTCAGCCAATAAAAACTTGCCGAATAGAGATAATTTAAATAAAACATTTTGGTTTATAATAAGAAATAGAATATAAATAAATAAATAAATAATAAATGTTAAAAATAAAAGAAACAAAAACAAATAAATTGAAACCACTCAGGAAAGAAATATTATTAAGGAAAAAGAAATATATGGAACCATTCATTCATTCATTTTCAGCTGAAAATTAATTATTAGAAATTAATAAAATCGTATATATATATATATATATATATATATATATATATATATATTAGTTAATAATAAGGCACAAACTATTTCTTTAAACTGAAGTAAAAAAAAAAAACAATTAAAATTGTTTCAAATTTCAAATGTTTTTTATTGCACAGTAATTTTTGAGCATTTCATACTGTGGGGTGTTTTCAGTGACACTAGTTATTTACAGTTTATATACACATTTGTGAATATATTCACTTAAAAATTGAGCGTTATATATGTACAAATACAGTACCAATAAAAATAATTAATTATATTTAATTACAAAAACAAAATGAAGTAATATATTTACAATTTGCGTAAGGGTGCACAATATCAAAAACATTTTCTGTTTTCAAAGAATTTATATTTAATTAAATCTAATAAACAACTTTCTCATTATTTCTTTTTCATCTGTCCTGCGACGTACAGACTTTCATGCATTCATTCATTTACACACACTAACACACACACGTACACGCACACAAAACATAAACATAGGAATGGGTATTTGATGTAACAGCATTATAAAAAAAAATCACTACAAAAGGCTTCAAACATAAAAAATAACACATATTGTAATAATCTACAAGCACTTTGATAAATAGAAATACCTTGGCATCTTGCGTAGTTAACATTGTTTTCTGTTCGACTTCGATGTCAAAACATGACGTCTGTTTTTGTCGTAAATGGAAGAGGACACAAAACGTCTGTTTATAAAAATAAAAAAAAACACTCGTAAAAATATAATAATTCTTGATTGTTAGGGAACACTTTTTTTTTTGGATTATAACCGGAACTGTGGCTGAGAGGAATACTGTGAGCAGGAATAGGAAGGCTGTCCTAGAGAGGCGGGAAAACTCGAAAGAGCGGGATTCGATGACGTCATGGCCTGTACTTGGCTGATGGGAAGATAAGAACTGTTCATGTTGAGCGGAGAGTTTCCCAGGGGAGAGGTTCCAAGAGGCGAGCCGGTCAGAGAGCTGTTCATGTTGTTGGCGTTGTAGTACGCAGAATAACCCGCGGCTGCTGCTGCTGCCGCAGGATTCCACGTCTCCGGCTTGGCAGGAAGCCCGTACTGCTGGTGTTGCTGGAAGCCCCTGTGACAGGGCTCCGAGGCCCAGGTGATTCAGGCTCGGATATCCTTTGTAACTCTGAGGAGTTCCGTACAGACTGAAGTGTCCAAAAGAACTGACGTGCTGAATCGTAGCCGATTCGTTTCGTCGATATTTCTGCAGCTTGAATCGTTTGGCTCGACGGAGAAAACTTCCGTTCCCGAACATGTCTCCGCAGCTAGGATGCAGAGCCCAGTAGTTGCCCTTCCCGGGCCTTCCCGGGGCCCTCGGCACTTTGACGAAGCAGTCGTTGAGGGAGAGGTTGTGACGAATCGAATTCTGCCACCGCTGTTGATTTTCTTTGAAGTACGGAAAACGGTCCATGATGAACTGGTAAATTTCGTTCAGCGTCATCATACCGGAGCTGGAGCTCTCTATTGCCATGGTGATGAGAGCGATGTAAGAGTAAGGCGGTTTGACGTCCGCGAAGCGTCGGTTCTGCTGCGACAGAGTGGACGTGCCGGAAAAGTTACCAGCCTCGGCGTCATCTATGTCTTCGTCGTCAACATCGTCGTCGTCGTCTTCCTCATCAGACAACAGAGAGGTGGGCGACGTGCGAGACAGGTCCAACCTCTCCACGTGCTTGCTGTCGATGTTCTGATTTATTCCTGCTTCCATGAGTCCGGCTGGTAACGGCGCGTGCACGGGCAGAGGTGCCGTCTGCTGTATGAGATGCGACACCGCCATCATGCACGACGACTTGTCCATCATCCGGTGACCATCAAGGAGAAGACTAGCGGAGGAGGCATCCATGATCATGGCTGAGGAACGTGAAACTAAATTCTTGAAAATATTTCCACTTCCAGTGTAAACCGTCCAGGTGGATGTTTTGGTTTTTTTTTTAAAAAGAAGAAAAAAAAGACCCTTCTGTAAAATTGATGTTGTTTTCTTTTTTTTTTTTTTTTTAAATCTAGCGATTTTAATTGAAACTTTTATAAACAAAATATTGACGTATTTTCCACTCGTAAAAGTATGAGATGAAATATCCTGTGCGTTTCAAATGCTAAGATAAATGTTTTTGCAGTGGGGAACTCGGTATATATCCCCCACAGAGCGATTAACACGTATTAAATCTGCAAACAGCGATTGGCTGACGTCCTACTGCTGCTTCATGTTAACTTGTGAAAACGTAATTAATGCAGATAAGTATTACCAATAATCACCACCAACTGGCCAATCGCAGTGCGTTATGTATTACATTAGTGCGTCGAAGCTCCGCCTTTTTCTGGTCAGTAGCTTTTTAACATTAGCTCCGCCCACTAAATACGACTGAGTCTGCTTCCATTACAGAAGTATAATCAGTGAAGCGAAATGGTTGAGAAATTTGTAGTTTTTGTTAGAAAGTTTCAGAGGAACGAGGAATAAGAAGAAAAGAAAACAATTCTAATCGCCATTAACAATTTATGTCAACAGAACCGTTACAATTCAGTGACGTTTTGCACGCTTTAACTTCTGTTTATTATTTGAAGTAGTTGCCCATGTTTTTGAGAATTTTGTCAATAACATTTCAAAAGTATGAAAATATTTTTCTCTAACTTTAAGCAGCTTTTAACAATATTTTTACTTACGTGTTTCACAAGCAGTAATCATGGACAATATTATTTCGGATAGAATACAAATATTTTAACGAACATCTATTTTATTTATTTAATATGATCGTGAATTGTGCTAAAGTGTGTAGACTGTATATTATATATTATTTCTGTTACAATAATAATAGTTGTGCTGAGATCATGAGTAAAAAGAATGATAGACAGAAAGAGAAAATATGTATCAGATTACGAGAGAGTAAAATATAGAGGACCAAATGAAAATAATTTATGTAAATATTAATAGCACACGTTTTAATTCATTAAGTAGATTTCAAATAAAATAGAAATAGAAAGAAAACGTTATGAACTATCATTTCTTTATACAAACTCAGTAATAAAACTGATGATGATGATGATGATTTTGATGTTAATAATATTCAAAGTGTATGAAATTTTAGTAATGCAAATATCCATTCAAACAAACAGGAAAATAATCTGCCAAATAATGAAAAAAACAAATAAATAATTAAACAAGCAAGAATTATATATATATAATTCCAGCTTGTTTTTTTATATATATATATATATATATATATAGAGAGAGAGAGAGAGAGAGAGAGAGAGAGAGAGAGAGAGAGAGAGAGAGAGAGAGAGAGAGAGAGAGAGAGAGAGAGAGAGAGAGAGAGAGAGAGAGAGAGAGATAAATAAATAAATAAATATATAAACGAAAGAATAAGCAAATGAACAAACCAATGAAAAAAACAAATATTTAAATAAAAATAATAAATAAATAAAATAAACAAAGGAAGATGGATTGAACGAAACAAAGAAAGAAATAGAGATATAAATAAATTACAATAAAATAAAATAAGACATGACATATTTCTGATTCCTCCTGTGTAATTGGTTTGCTGTTTTTACAATTAACTGAAGTGAACACAACGTTGCACGTGCTGATTGGCGCCCTAATGAAAACGTGATAGCAGTTAATGTCAGTTAAGACTTAGATAATTAATATTCACAAAATGTAACGTAGAATTGCAATCGAAACTCTGTCACTTTGACATAACCGACAAAATTCAATTTTCTTTGTAGGTGGGAATTTTTTTAAACAGTGAACGTGTGTTACCAAACACAATTCGTCTGTTAACTAACATATAAACAATAGATGTCAGTGAAGTTCATTTGTAATTGAAAGAAATATAAATAAATAAATAAAATAAAATAAAATAAAATAAATAAATAAGCAAGTAAATAAGTAAATAAATAAATAAGTAAATAAATAAGAAAGCCAGTAAATAAGTAAGTAAATAAGTAAATCAACAAATAAAATAAATTAAATTAAAATAAAAATAAAAATAAAAATAATAATAATAATAATAATAAATAATAATAATAATAATAATAATAATAATAATAATAATAATAATAATTCGAATGTAAAATGAAATTAAACAAAATGTTTTTTTGAAATAAATATAAAATATCACGATGTTTGTATTTCAGTAATTATTTAATAATTTATTAGTTTTTAATAATAGCTGTGAATAAATAAATAAGTAAACAAACACTTAAAAGAAAGAAAAAAAGAAGACAAATTATGTATGATTTAAAAAAAAACAAAAAAACATTTATTTGAAAACAAGATGGTGAAAACACATTAAGGTACTAAATTAACATCCTGAAAAAATATCACCATCACTAATTTATTATAAATACATGCAATTGTAATTATAACAACAATACAGCATTGTTATCATTATTATTATTATTATTATTATTATTATTATTATTATTATTATTATTATTATTATTAATAATAATAATAACGATAACAATAATATTAATAAAATTTTAATTTTAGTATTTACTATTTTCACATCTATTATTTTTATCATTTCATTAATTTCGTATATTATTATTATTATTATTATTATTATTATTATTATTATTATTATTATAACAATAAAGTGAAGCATTAAAAAAACCCATCATCATCATCATCAATACAGTCGTAGTAATATTTTTGTTGTAGTAGAAGTAATTTTAAGAAACAAAAACATTGTTTTGCATCATCACTAGGTTTTCTTAGCATATTAAACTTTTCACTTTCCTCAGATAACGAAGGATAAGTATACATCAAACCGCACGCACTCTTTCTCATTTAATTGGATAAAACCATCAAAGTACATTTACATATTGGATTTACGTAAATGCCAGCTCAGACGATTTTTGTATCCGCGACTCAGTCTTTCTAGAATTTTTACACCTACCTCCATTGTGTTAGGAAAACTCCCGTCGTCAATTCATTAGTTGTAATCATAAATAGCTTACACCAAAGACGCCGCCCCATTAGACAATTACAAAATCATTAAATTTGAATAGTAAACGAATTTAACTGATGTGAAGAACTGAAACAAATGTATCAGAAATAAATGATAACAGTTTATAATATTTTCGGAAATGAATTAGTTGATTTATTGCAATTGCTGCTACCAAAAAAAGTATTGCTGTTGTTATTATTATGCTACAGTCTGTTCTAATAATAATGCATCTGTTATAAGTAACACTATTAATATGTTATTACTATTACCACTACAGCTGTTTTTATTAACAGTACAAGTATTGTAATATTATTATATTATAACCACTACTACAACTTGTACAAAAAAAACTGTTGCTGCTATCATCACTACTACAGCTACTACTACTACTACTACTACAACTACTAGTACTTTTACAACCATTAGTACTATTACTACTGCTATTATAACTACTACTACTAATAAGAAGAAGAAGAAGAAAAAGAAGAATATCACTTGCTGACTAGACATTATATGTACGCTTTCTATTAATATTATTTATTTATATATTTTTATACTGTTATTTGTGATTTATTTATTTATTTGTTCCTTTATTTATCTGTTCGTAGTTGAAATTGCAGCTTTTTTCCCAGAATTATTCATCGATAAATTATATTTATATCTTTTATGATGATTTTTATTTGTTGTAAAATGTTCTACATATAAAAATAATTTATTTGGTAAGTAATGTAAAATTCAATTAAAATAAGAAATTTATTGTAGTTATTATCGTTATTATTACTGTTATTGATGTTGCTATTATATCATCATACGCTTCAACACTGTCTTCGGCATAACTATTATTATTATTTTTGTTAATATGATGGTTGTTGTTATTATTATTTTATAAAAAAAAAAATCATCATCACTGTTACGGTTGTTGTTATGGTTGTTAAATAAAAACAAAAACTAAAATTGAAATTTTTATTCGTTAGCTGTTTAAAGAACGCGATGTTTTTAATGTATTTACTCTTTAAATCTGATGATATCAAAGAGCCGCGTGTCGCGTTCATGTATTAATTGGATAATCTGGTAAGTAAATTATAAATATGAGAAAATAGCATCTCAGACATTTCCATCTCTTCACCACCTTTCCGTAGCCTACCTGTTGTACCTTTAAGTCACCTGTCGTCGGTTAATTAACAATAATCATATCGAAAGAAGACCAAAAGAGGCCGCAGTGTTAAGACTATCAAAAGTCGTTTAGGATCAAGAGCTGTTTTTTTTATTCATTTATAAATATTACTTTTGGTTTCTTTTCATGAAGTTAGTATTCTTTTTTTTTTCTTTGTTTTTTAAATTTTTAATTTTTTTTTTTTTTTTTTTTTTTTCAAGAAAGAAAAACAAAAAGAAAGATTAAAAAAACCTAAAAACCTATAAATACATAAATATTTTATTTTTATTTTATATTTATTCGAATTACCGAATATTAAATTTCTGTTTTAAATTTTTATTTATATGGACCATTTTTTTTTTTTAAATTTTATTGTTGCATTTTTTTTATGTTTTTTACTATTTATATATTTTATTTATTTATTTATTTATTTATTTATTTATTTATTTATTTATTTATTTATTTACTGATTGATTGATTGACTGATTTTCAGAATACGATTTTCCATTCTTTTTTAAAGTAAATATGCATTCATTGTTAAAGATAGAATTAGAAATTTGAAATATATATAGATATAAAAGCACAAGAACATACGTTTTTATTTATTTATTAATTTATTATTAACTGTTGTCGCTGCTATTACCATTATTATTTATATCTTTCTTTTATCGTTGTAATAGAGTTTATGTATGTGTGTACTTCTTGTGCATCTTTAGCTGTTAAATCTCTTGTAACAAAAGATTTGCAGAAATTAAAAACTTGGAGTGATTGCTACTGGCGCAGATCTCACGTGTTTTTTGTCGCTGTGTAGAAAGTATTGTTGATAATGTCGTAGCGAAGTAAAAAAACTAAAGTGTCCTGGTATCTTGTTAAACTCACCACTTAGACACAGTGTGAGGCTGAAAGCTTTTTTTTTTTTCTGTGAACTTCAAGGAAAGGTGTCGGTATTTGTAGCTGGTAGCTGGTGAGGTGTTTCATTCTTTTGGCTAGCTTGTTAACAAGGAACAGTCGAGTGGAAAATGATAAGAAATAAAGATGTGAAAGTAAGAATGAATGTAAATATATAAGTTGGAACAGAAAATAACATGTTTAAACTTTAAAAAAAAAAAATGCCAAACAGAAATGTTGATGAATATTTTAAAAAAAATAAAAACGCGAGAAACAAACATGCTCTTATATGGATCTGTTTAGGCAATATGCGCACGTATTCATGTTAGTATGTGTCTGTCCGTGACTACGATGTATCTTATTACAATTGATTGTTTCAGTTTTTTCATCGTCGCTGTCGCTTAAGAAAAACTACACAGTTTCTCTTTCTCTCGCTGTCGCTTAAGAAAAGAGATCTAACACATACAACGTGGTACGGTCACATCAAATGCCTCAGTAAGGCTGAAACATGTGATCATATCTCTGCAGTTTCGTCCAGATATAACAGAACTCAGCCTTTGATAAAGAAAACTGGTATACGTAAAAACACTGTCCACCACGGTGTGTCGATCCTATTAGCCGCCATACCGCCGCGTGGCCTTTTTTTTTTTTTTTTTGCTGTATTAAATTTCGATACATTTAATAGGATGAATTAAAAAAAAGAAAGAAACGAAATATGAAATTAATTAAATAGCAGCTCAGACATTTCACGCACCTTCTCTCCACGTTTTCTTTTATAAAGTTAATTCGTTTGTCGTCAGCCAATTAGTGTTAATCATAATTGAGCCACTTCAAAAACACCGCTCCACTACCTCTTTCAAAAGCTGTCAATGATCACAGGTGAAATTAATAAAAGGTAATTGCTGGAATGTAAAAAAAAACAGAAGTGTACATGAAGGCTTCGGGAAGAATTACGGAGCAAAAGAGAGAGAAAAGTATTAATACGTTTAAACGCAGCCGAGAATGCGTTTCCTTGTCGTACTCCAGTGAAAGGAACGCGTGGTCGTTTCTGTTGTAATTGTATTAGTCTTAACAAAGCAAATACTTAAAACTGTTTAGCCAATTAATGTATGATCAAAAGACGGAGAGACCGCGCGTCTATTGTTGCTGTATTTGAATCTTAGAAAAAACAAAATGGGTTTAACGTCTGTTAGCACAAGGTCTGTTCTCTTGCGTGTTTTGAGCCAGAAAATTATCTCCAGAAACGAAAAAGACTGAACAATTCAAACTGTCGGTTGTGTTAACATAACAACTTAAACGTCCTGCTCTCAGAATATCTCGTTTTTTTTTTACAGCAGGAAATGATTTATCTCAATCGTTGGCGATTTCTGCAACATAACGTGCTTGTGTCATTTCAACTACTTTTGATAAAGAAAAAGATAATTTAAGAACTGACGCACGTTTTACAGGACTGTTTATTTGAATATTTACTCAGTTTATCTTTGATTCTTTTGCATTTATTTGATTTTGTCAGTTTTGTGGTTATGGAGCTAATTATGAAAATTGATAGAATGAATACAAATACTTTCACTCTCTCTCTTACACACACACAAACTATATATATATATATATATATATATATATATATATATGTATGTATGTATGTATGTATGTATGTTTTCGTTCTCTCTTTCATAATACCATTCACAAATTATAGTTCTAAAAAACACAGGTTTTTTTTTTTTTTTTTTTTTTTGTGTACACTGTTCTTCATTCTACCTATCAGGCGGAGTATTTTTCACAAAGTTTTAAAACTAAGTACCGGTATTTTTTAGTGCATGTACACTGCTACTTAGAACACTGCAGTACATAAATAGTTTAATGTTAGTTACTGAAGACTGATAGCAATGTAGTCACGCATGTCAAATCTTATATATTTTTGTTAATTTTATTTGTTGTTTATATTGTTGTTTTCCTTCTTCGTCTTCCTCTTCTTCATATTCTTCTTCTTTTTATTATTATTATTATTATTATTATTATTATTATTATTATTATTATTATAAAAATAATTAAACAACGATATTAATGAATTAACATCATTTTTAATGTTACAGAATGATATAGTATTAATATCGAACATATGTCCGCAAAATAATAATAATAATAATGTAGTTAACAACAGTTACTAGTCTTATAGTCAACAGTTAGCCTTATAGTCATCGTAGTTATATTAATAGTGCTAATAGTAGTAGTAATATTAGCAGTTATAGTAGTAGTAATAGTAGTTGTAGCAGTATTAGTAGCAGTGTTAGAAATAAGAGTAAGAAAAAATCAACAGCAGTAGCAGAGTAGTAGTAATTGTAGTATTAACAGCAGCAGTAGTAGTAGTAGTAGTAGTAGAAGTTACTGTCGTAAATGTAAAGAACAAACTCTCTCGTTTTAACACCTGTATACATTATGATAACAATAATTAATTACATATTACCAGTTCCAAAACATTTAGGACAATCTTAAATTAATATTGCGCACACAAAACAAAAACTTGACATTTACGTCCCTTGACAGAACAAATGGGTGATTTTCTATCTCTCGGGAATAGGAATGGTTCAAGGACACAAAGGACTGTTATAAACATTTCTGATTTTTAATTTTAAAGTGTAGAGGAGTCATTGGTTTCAAAAAAATCAATTATTAAAAAAAAAAAAAAAAAAAAAAAGATAAATGATCCACATTTAAAAAAATATCTGCTGCTAAAATGGCAGCAATTTCGCCATTACTCAAGTATTTTCTCACCTTTGACCCCAGAGTCATTATAACCTCACCTGACAGGCGATGCAGTGAGAGGCAAATATTGACCCAGTTTGATTGCACGTGTGAAAAACCTTCCAGCGTCCAATACGACTAAAACAATAGCCAAGAACGATAACTCTGGTTAAAGCACAGAAGTAGTTCGTAAAGTGATTTCTCTTTTACGTTTTTTTCAACAGGGTGTTACTTTACTTACTCGCGAAGGTGTTGCCACACGCACAGACAATGCTGACCAATAATGACCAGTACCCGAGGAAACAGACACCCTGTACAAATATTTGGACTGTTTTAACAGACATTTACAAGTCTTTTTCGCCGAATTTGCAAGGAAACTCGAAAGTGATTATTGTTTAGTGCAATATGACATCTCGTCTTTTGTTCTCGGTTTTCTCTAAGTACTTACTGAATCAGTGACATAGATTGTTCCTTGAGGCAACTTTATTTCTCTCTTTGTTTTTTCTTTTTTTGAATTAAAATAATTACCAGAGTTATGTTAATTATATAAAGAAAGTAGAAAATTAAAATAAAATCGTAATAATAAAAAGTTTAAAATATTTGTAAAATATTTTCATTATACCTTTTACTGGATTTAAAATATAAATATTTTATTAAGTGTTAGTAGCTGAACAAAATTTGTTCTGTGCCCCCCCCCCTTTCTTTTGATAATATGCATGTAGAAAAATAAATAAATAAATATAGAGCGACAGACACACACACAAACAATCAGGATGACATACAAAAAAAACAGGTTTTGTTGCTTGTGGCGATAAATAATATACTTGTGATGCTTGATAAATTATGTTAAATATGTTTCGTTAAAATAATAATAATAATAATAATAATAATAATAATAATAATAATAAATAAATAAATAAATACAGACAGATAGACAGACAGACAGACAGACAGGCAAATAGACAGACTGATAGACGGATAGATATATAAATAAAAAATCACTTAGCATTACGGAAATAAGATATAGATTTAATGTTTGTACAGTGACTGTGCCATCAGCTAACAGTTCATGCATGTCTGTCGTGGGACGCCAGAAAGTTCAGTTCAAGACGAACCGGCTGATAATTGTCGTGCTTCTTTACATTTTAATCTTTTTCCACTAACGATGTGTTCACTGCTACATGAAGTAAAACTCTGAATGCTCCTTGAGAGCGTGTAACTCAGATTACAAGAAGCAAACAAACAAGGGTTTAGGAAAATATTTTCCTAAAAGAGTCTATTCGTCTGGCAAATTTACTTTCCAAAACGGATTAATCTTTTTCTCAATCGTCTTGAAGAAGATTAACCAGATCGGCGGACAGAAGTTTGCCGTTTAGTTAATCCTTATTGGATGAAAATGGTTTGAGGTGTCGAGACCTCAATTATCAAACCTCTCGTAACTGAATGTTCGTTTCCGTCCTGTTCACGCATTAATTTCATAGCCAAGGGAGATAACTGGAATATGATTTGTTTTTTTTTTCATTTTAAAGTGGCTAAGAGGTATTTTCTGGGAGACAAAAAGACACCGGTGCACAATGTTTAAAAGGGAAAAGGGTGAGGAAACGGACAGGATGAAAATTAGATTTAGCGAGTAGAGCGACCACCATTATGTTTTTACAAATCTGCTCAAAGAGGCCGCCCAAACAGACATTTCTTTGTTAGGTTCCACGTTTTAATTTTCCAAAAGTGAGAACATCAGCACAGACGTTTTTACGCGAAATCCGTTGGTGGTGATAAGACATCTTTTAAATTAAAAACAAGGATTTGCGAAATCTTTGTAACTGTTGTATTAGGAATGTAATATTTTGTGATTTTAGTCTGGCTAAGCTTTTAATGCGGTTTGTTGTTAAAGATGCTGCAGTTTATGTTTAACAAACAGACAAACATATGAAGATTTCTTTATCAACAATGTTGGTTTATCTTTTCTTTTCTGTTTGTCTGTCCTTCTATGCATTAGTCCGTCTGTCTGTCGATCTAATCTATTTATCTGTTTCTGTGTGTGTGTGTGTGTGTGTGTGTGTGTGTGTATATATATATATAATATATATTATTTATTCTTAGTTTTTTTTTTCTGTCTGCATATCTGTCTGTTTCTCTGTATATTTAACTAGTTTTATATATATATATATATATATATATATATATATATATTTTTTATATATATATTTTATTATATATATTTTTTTTATATATATATAAATATATATACTTTTTTAAATATTATTTTATTTTATACTGGTTTTTTTTTAGTGGTAGTAATAATAGAAATAGAAGTTATAGTAATAGCTATTAGTAGTGGTATTAGTTAACAGTAGCTGGTATTGGTGGTAGTAATACTAACAGAAATGGAGGTAGTAAGTAGAATTAGTAGTGGTAATAGTAGTAGCAGTAACAATAGCAGTTATTACAGAAGTAGTAGTAATAGTTGTAGTAGTACTAGTAGTGGTGGTAGTGATAGGGATGGTGTGATGACGTTAATGATGAAATCTTATGAGAACTTACTGTTTATATTTTATAGCTGTTTTTAACTGGAGAAGAAATAGAAAGGTAATTTTAATATTTCAAAAGATTAAGGATTATTATTTATTTTTTTTTTTTTTTTTTTTTTTTTTTTTTTTTTCATGAACGTATTAATCCTCAGTCAGCTCTTGTCCCACGTGAGTCAGATAATCACAGAACCTGTATTTAAACACTCTTCGTCCTGTCAACAGATTCAAAATTCACGAGGTGGAAAAAAATAAATAAATAAATAAATAAATAATAATAATAATAATAATAATAATAATATAAATAAATAAATAAATAAATAAATTCCAAAGTAGTAGTTATACATGACAAATTTTATGTATGGTTGAATTTTGAATCTATTTATATAAAAAGTTGTTAAATAAAATTAGTCAGTCAACCATGTGATATGTTCTTTTATTTTATCCATTCATACACATTCCTACACATTCCTAATTATATCTGAAGATATCGGTACGCGATTCCAGTAAAAGCCAATTTTAAGGACAAAGAATTAATCATTTTAGTACTAATTGTATTGGTTTAATGGTAAAAATGTTGTTTTAATTTTAATGTGTATAGCGTAAATTCAAAAACAGATTTAAAGCTACAAAACATCGCTTTAGTGAAACGTTTTAAGATATAAGAATAAAATCAATCTACTACTTATAAACCTTTCCTTTAGAAAAGTCAACACATTTGGTTATTGCTTATTAAATATTATGATTATCTACGATTTGTTTTCAGTGATTTACTGTTCATTGTGGTAAATATTGACTTTCATCAGCGGCAGATAGGAACCAGAAAACAACATATTTATCAAATTAGATACATATTTACGGAAATAGCTGGCGTGATCGAGCGATGTGTCATAACACGCTATACCTGTCGATTGACAGTTACGAGCTTGTTTTCACACCGCCAGCGGCGCAATTAAACGCTACCAGTGCAAACAATTGAGTCGATGAGAGTTACCTCCCCTTAATAAATTCTTCACGGGGTTGGAATCATCGGGCTTAAGCTCGGCTGTGCAAACAGTATTTGTTTCTGTAATTCCCTAGATAAATATTGGCATGTTGTACAGAGTCTGAACTGCCCCCGGGTACTGTGAAAACGCTGGCGATTTGTCGCAGACAATGTTAATGCTGGAAGCGCTAATGTACTTTTGTGTCAGTCTATTGTTCGGCTGGTTACGGGCGGCTGGTTGGTCAGCGGGCATGGTACCGCACTTGGTCAATTATCGAATTAACTTCATTAGTCCGAGTAATTTCTCTATCCGTCCACGTAATAATGGTCATGAAAGAATTGCATGTATGCTCGAAAAGTGACGCAAATACGACAACTTTCGTCTAATAGGAAGGCGTTCCATAATGACCGCAAAGACACAGTACATTAAAAACACTTTAACATGAATAAATTATGACAGACTATATATAAAAACATAATTCCCACACACACACAGGTACAGAGACACACACTAGACAGACATACACTAGAAAAAAATAAACAGAAAAATAAACAGAAACAGACCCCCGACCACAACACACACACACACACACACACACAAAAACACAAAAAAAAAAACAAAACAAAATAAAAAAAATAAAACAGAAGAAAAACGAAATGGAATAAAAATAGCAGTTTTAATGTGGTCAGATGGTCAAAAATAAATGTACAGAGCAGCAGAGTTGAGTCAAGAAACATTTATTCTTTAATATAATTTTTTTTTAATGTATGGTGTCAGTTGAAGCAAAACCCAGTTAATCCATAAAAACACCAGTGAAGTCTATAATTTAATTTAAAAAAAATATATATTAGATCCCTTTGTAAATAATAATAACAATAATATAATAATAATAATAATAATAATAATAATAATAATAATAATAATAATAATAATAATAATAACAACAACAACAACAACAACAAAATAAAAATTTTTGTTGATGTAATAATGAAACAATATTTTTGCGTTTGATAGACAATCGAGTATAGTGATTATAACACCTGAAATCTTATATCTCTCTCTCTCTCTCTCTCTCTCTCTCTCTCTCTCTCTCTCTCTCTCTCTCTCTCTCTCTCTCTCTCTCTCTCTCTCTCTCTCTCTATGAGTGTGTTTCTTAACGTAACTTTTTAAAAGTTATTATTCTGTTCTGTCCTATAGCATAATTTAATCTCTCGCTATTGTTAATTTATAATTTAAACTCCAACTTTTTATCAACAAACTGTATTGGCAGTACCAAGGAAAGCGACTGGGATCTATCCAACCAACACGAAACACTGTTCAAGGGAGATTACTCTCGTTAACTTGTTCTTCCATATTTTCTAAATGTATTATTATTATTATTATTATTATTATTATTATTATTATTATTATTATTATTCATGATATCAGTAATAAACACAAATTATTTTATTTATTTTATTTATTTTTTATTTTATTTTTATTTTATTTGTTTTACTTATTATTATTATTATTATTATTATTCATGATATCAGTAATATACACAAATCATTTTTATTTATTTTAGTTTATTTTTTTATTATTATTTTAATTATTATTTGTTTTTACCAGTAACTAATGACATTTGGAATATTTGTAGCAATAACAGTAGCAGTATCAGCATTACTAGTACTCTTATGTAAGTATAATGGTAGTATTAGTAGTAGTAGTAGTAGTTATAATAGTAAATTATAAAAGTAAATAGCAGTAACAGTAGTACATAGTAGTATACATACATACATACATACATACATACATACATACATATACATATACATACATACATACATACATACATGCATACACACACACATACACATATATATGCAGTGAGTAAAATCAGGCAATCTGTAAATTGTTGAATTCACTCAGGCTGTCTATAGACTGCATAAATATTTATTTTTAATAAATTACCTAATTCAGTAATATTACAATTTATCATTATCTGTGTTTACCTTAGCAATTGCTGTCAATAAATAATGTCTTTCAATTCAGGCAACGTGCAGATAGCCTGAAATATTTAGGCATTCAACAGGCTGCGCCTAAAAGTTGGCATTCTGTTGAATGCTTTTTTATTTTTATTTTTATTTTATGCGTATTAAACATACAGGGGGGTGGTGGTGGTGATTGCAGTAGCAGATGTAGTGAGATTTGTAGTAGTAGTAGAATAAAAAGAAGTAGTAGTAGAAGTATTAGATGTATTTGTGGTTGTTACGTAATGTCAAAAAAGTGGCAATCGCTGTATGAGGTTGTTATCTTTTCTGTTTATGTCAAACGTAGATACTTTCTCTTTCTTTTTTAGATTAAGACCTTGACCTGTTTCGATTTTTTTTTTTTTTTTTTTTTTTTTGATTCTTTGTTACATAAACTTTCGAAAAATGTCTGCTTGTGTTTTATAACTAAATATATGTTCTGCCTGACGCCGAAACAAGATTATATGGATTTGCAAATACGACTGTTTTTTTTTTCTCCTATGTGTTTCCATGGTTACCGGGCGTAATATTTGGGTCAAGTTCACGTGCATGTTATCCGTGATGTAAATATTTCACTTTACGCCAATGTTTGTCTCGAAACCAAACTAAATGTTTTTCTAGTTAGAACCGCTGGCTTGACCGTGCTGAAAGTTATACTGTTTGATCGTTTTTTCATTGTTGCCCATTTTGTGGGAGGTGGGTATATAAGTTTAAAAAGTCTTTAACCAAATGTAATAATAATAATAATAATAATAATAATAATAATAATAATAATAATAATAATAATGAAAATAATAATAATAACAATAACAATAACAAAAATAACAATAACAACAACATATATTAATAATCGTAATAATAAAAACAACAGTTATATCAGTAAAAGAGAAGAGCGACAACAGTAATAAATAAATGATGTAATAAAATTATAAGCTTCATACGTGACAGTTATCTGAAAGAAGTTAAAAAAGAAGATACCCGGAAAAAATTCTGTGAATAAAATAAGAAAGGTGAAAATGAAGGCTGAATGGTCTGAGTGTGTGTGTGTGTGTGTGTGTGTTTGTGCGTGCTTGTGTGTGTGTGTAGCAATGCCTACGCACTCTTTTATTATTATAAAAAAGGATTTATTTTACACCAATCAAAAGATATTCAGTAGCAGATGAAATAATAATAATAATAATAATAATATAAGAAAATAATTAAAACACGAAGATGCCTTAAAAATATTGGCAAATTTTCACCGCCCCTTTATTTTGATGTATTTTATTCCGCAAATGAATACATAGAGTTGTCGTTCCTGGGGGATTCTTTCAAATACCTGCTTCATTTCAAATACCTGATAAACATTAAATGCGGGTTTATTTGTCAAAAATAAGGATAATATGAAAGAAGATAAATAAATTGATCAGCATAATCAACGGTTTTTCGTTTATTTCACGATTTTTTCCCCCAACATTCAAATTTATTTTTTTAGCTATTTCGCTCTTTCGCTTTGTTTTCGGATTTTCAGTTAAGTATTTATACGAAATTTCGCTAACAAAATAGATAATATTCGGAAAAGCACTGGCAGAGGAGGACAAAGTCCAAACAGGACCTTACAACCGTCAGATGCCGCTGACGAGACTCGAACGTATGACAGCCATACACCCGCACTCAGAAGACGGACAACGATACTGCTCAGCCATCAAGACGTGTATATATATATATATATGTATGTATATGCATATATGTATATGTATGTATGTGTTTGTGAGTGCGTGCATGCATATTATGTATGCATGTATTAAGTATGCATGACCGGCGCGAAAAAAAAAATATATATATATTTATGAAAAGCACTATTTGTTTAAATTAAAAGCTGAAGTAGCATACTATGCCAAGAACATCTGTATTAATTTTTTTTTTATTTTTTATAAAAAGCACTATTTGTTTAAATTAAAAGCTGAAGTACCATACGATGCCAAGAACATCTGTATTAAAGGCAAATCGTCCATTAACATTGCAGTGTCTCTGTACTCCACACTTTTTTGGGGAAAATGAGCCTTCACTTAAAAACACACAAATCTTCATGTAGCTTGCAATGGAAGTGCTGACCCTGTACGTAGTGCATATGTATGTATGTGTGAGGGCGCGTGAGTGTGTGTGTGCGTTTAAAAAATCACTTGTAAATCAATAACCACTCGGAACAAGTTTTAAAGTGAAAATATTTATTGACAGAAAAGTAAAAATTAAATTAAATTAACAAAACAAATTATTATGCATGTAATTAAGAAAAAAAATACAGATCCATCACTGAAATAATTTTAGTATGGAATAACAAGTATTTCAATATGATACTTTTTTCGTTCTTTTTTAGCACTGAAAAAATATTTAATTCTTATAATTCGAGACATATTTCGACAATTTTAAGATTTCAAAATTATAGCTATTTTTGGACAACATTTATATTTAAACCATTAGCATAGTATAAAAGAAATTTCTAGTTCAGAATATTATTTCATAAATACATCATATTTCTAATTAAATAGCATTAGGCTGGTAAATGCTTAGTGGCTAGAAATACAATAATAATGGCGAAATATAAAGTTATTAATCTTTGATTTCATATTAATGATGTACGTCGAGATACAAAAACAAAAAGAAAAATAATAATAATAATAATATAATAATAATAATAATAAGATCCCATAGCCCAAAAATCATAGCAAATAAATAAATAAATAAAAATAAGTAAGTAAGTAGGTAAATAAGTAGATCAGAAAAAAAAAAAAAAAAAGGGACACGAAACAAGTAATGAAATAACTGACGTAATATCTTTCTATAAATAGCAGCAACCGAATAACAGGAGCAATGATTAACGGAATGTTGACGTGTATTCCGGGAACTTTTCACATTAGGCATGAGTAACTATTTGTTAAAGGATAAAATTGTTATTTCTGTTCTAAATATGTCCGTTATGTATGTTATTCATCAGAGGTGGATCCAGGATTTGACAAGGAGCGGATACAACATTAAATTGCAATAAATTTATTTTTTTAAAAAAAAAAAAAAAAAAAAAAAAAAAAAAAAAAAATTCGCCAAGCATTGGTTAGGAAAATAAAGGTATGAGTACCGGATATATTAATATTAATGAACGATCAACACATTGAAAGTGCATTAGCTGCCTGGTTGATATAAATTATAGTAAATAAATTATATTTTAAAAATGTTATGAAAGAATATATAAAATGATATAATAAATAAAATGAATAAATAAAAATATTGATGAAAATTTCTTTAAAAATTGATTTAACGAAAATTATGAAATAACATAGTTTTTATTAATTAATTAATTAATTTATTTTTTATTTTTTTTAATTTATTTTTTATTTTTTAAATGTTCTAAAAGTAGAAAATAAGTGTTATTTTGTTTAATGAATAAACATTATTTAAGCTATTGTTATTTAACTCATCTTTCACGGCTGGCATCCTTCATTTTACTTTTACTGTTTAACGTAAGCACCAGCTTTTAAGTCAAAAGAGGTATCATTCAGTATCGGTTTTCTTAAAGTATGTTTATATCATTATTACAACCAATATCAATCATCTTCTTGATCATCATAATGATCAGATAAATAAATAAATAAATAAAATATAGTATAAATACGTATATTAGAGGTTTAGAAACAGTAAAATATTCTGTGATAGTCTTTTATTACTACAGGGAAATTTAGTCACCTATCTTTTATTTTATGTTGGTTTCTGTCAAACTGAAATTTTTTTTTTTTTTTTTTTTTTTAATTTTTACTGATTCGTGTTTAGAAATCATTAAAATAAATAAAATGAAATAAGGATAGATTTAGAAACGAAACAAATTACCTGACAGTCAGAAAGAAAACGAAAACAGAAGGAGAAACAATTGTAAACGTTTTTCAACACCGCCATGGCGCGAAATGCTTCATTGCGGACAGCGGCGTAGGTTGCTGCAGCCACTGAATGAGTTGTTTGATGGACACGACGTAGACGTCGTCCATGGTGAGGATCTTGTCTATGAACTTGACGAGGCCCTTGACGTTGGGTCGGTACAGTGGATGTGAAAACCACCTCTGGGTCAAACTGACGCTCATTGGAGACCTGTTACCTTTGTAGTATTTCAGGAAATTGTCCATGAGGAAGTTGTACGTGTCTTCTTCCGTCCACGGGTTGTTCATGCACCCGTCGGCGTACACGCACGGGTACTTGTGTTTCCAGTCTAAGAGAGGTTTAACAGGTACCTCCCACAGGCCCGGGTAACGCCTCTTTGGACACCCGCCCACTGGACATTGGTCTTGCCACGGGAAGTCCAGTGTGTACGGCCACGGAAGAGCACTGCCTGCCGTCTTGGTGAGCAGCGTGCTGTCGTACAGCATGTGGATTGTCGCGCAGCAAACTGTACTGCAGTTCACCAAACGGTTTCATCGACGAACTCCTCCAGCCAACCACCTTAAAGTTCTTCAAAGCTGAAACGAGGTCTTTACTTAAATCGTTCTTCAGATTTCTCGAACGAGCGAGCTTTTCCTCGCCATACGCCGCGATTTCCAGCCCTTCGTTCACGTGAGACTTGAGGATACGGAACGTAGTTGCCGTTTCTGGGAACGAAGAAAGTGGCGCTTATGGGACAGTTGTTTGGGTTTTTCCTCACTTTGTTGAAGATCTTGGAATAGTGGTGATAAGACAGCTGACTGACTGGGCCGTCGAATGTGAAATACACCAGTTGTGGGACCTGACTGACTGGCAGGCCACCTGGTGGCGACAGTGAGCGGCACTGACAGTTAGGCAGTCTGCAGTTCGTTCCCTGAATGCAGGTTTCGTGGGCCGGACTTCTCGACTGAATGGTGGGTTCTGGTATCGACTTCTTGGTCACGATTGTTCCCGTAGAGGCGGTTCTAACTGCTGGAGTTTTGGTAATTTTACGTTCGTAATATCGTCTGGTTGGAGATGCAGATTTCTTGTTTACGGTCGTGATCCGCGACGACGTCGTTCTGTCCCATTGATTGTCAGCTCTTTTATCTTCCACTTTGTTCTGCCACCAGGGACTGTCAACGTTGTACTGCTTTCGTTGCTCTTCTCTAACTGTCTTTTTCACTGCAGCGGCTGGCACTCCGCTTACACTGTTCAGATCTCTCAACGTAGACGTTTTGCAACCCCAGCTCTTTAGTTTGTGCAGTTCAGAGAGCTTTGTTGGCTGTCGCATCCAGTCCAGCATCTTTGCAACTGACACGATGTACACGTCGTCCATCTTTGTCAGCTTTTTTATAAAACGATCCATAGCTGCCTTGTAGTGCGGTCTCTCAAACCAGGCTGCGTGCATGTTGAAACCCATCGGTGTCCGGGTCTTGTAGTAGTCTTGAAAGTTCTGCCACAGATACTTGAATGCTTCGTCCTCGTTGCTGGGCGCATTAAAACACCCATCGACGTAAGCGCATGGGTAAGCATTTTTGTAGTCCATCAAGGCGACGATAGGCACTTCCCAAAATCCCGGGAAACTGGCCGTTGGCGACACGCAAGGTCTTATCTGACAGTAGTAGGGATCGCCGTAGTCTACGGTGTAGGGCCACGGTTTCTTCGCACCCAGCTTTCTTACAATGTAAGTTAGCGAAATGTCGTACGTGTAGCCGAGTTTTTTCAGCGTCGGTGGTTGTTTGTCTCCAGCAGTTTTCAGATTTGGACTTCTCCAGCCGACGATCTCGTCCTTGGGAACATTTCCCATCCTGGCCAAATTGTCCTTCTGCTGCCATCCTTCTTTTTCTAATTTTTTCTCTGTGTCTATATTGGTGTGCGTGACGCTGTGAACCGCAATCTCCATACCTTTCTTGTAGAACTCGCTCACCAGTCTGTAGTCGGTGTACTTGTGCTGGATGTACAGCGACATCGAAATGGGACAGTTATTGGGATTTCTGCGATCTGACGAAAATAGCTTGCGGAAGTGTAAAGCCATCCGAGTGTTCAATGCATCGTCGAATCCGAAATAAACCATCTGCGGGGTGTCCTTCACAGGCAGCGGACTCGTGTACCTGGCGCAAGAACAATCCGGCAGACGACAGTTGTCTCCTTGGCGACAACCCGCCTGGAAGGCACCTTTCACTAAACCGCTGGTTGTAGCAATAAGAAGAATTAGCGGTAACCTCATCATGATGGTGAAATTCTATCTACCGTACTGAAAACAGATTTTATTGTCACTGTTACTGAAGCAAAGCTCCGTCCCGCGGTTTTCTACAAATGATGACGTTCTCTCGGTCAGCTCAGATTGTCGTCTGTTACGGAGTCTCGTTCTAGACTGACCTATCAGAAGCAGGTATGGGCCCGTCTCGATCTCGGTTTACTTTTATAGCCAAAAGGCGGAGTCAGACGAAAAATCACAGAGACTAGGAAGCACGTGTTTGTGTCAGCTGGTGAGCTGATTTCACACGTCTAATGTTTTATATCTTACCAACCCTTGTATGTTCCCTGTATTATATTTGTCACTTGAATAATGTTACATTTATCTTCTTTTTTTCCCCCTCATTTATTTCTGTTTTCTTTCTTTCTTCTTTCATTTTTAAAATTAAGTTTTAATCTTTATGTTTTCATTATTGTTGTTTGTTTATCTATTTTTGTTGTTTTTGTCCTTATTTTTTTTATTATTATTATTTTTTCAATATATATATATATATATATAACGATGATGATGGTGATGATAGTAATAATAAATTAAAATAACAAAACATTCAAATGTACCAATATCTAAGTAAACTAGGTGCGATATAACTGAGTGTATTCAAGATTAGTGAGTTTTTATACTTAGTGACCATTATAAAAAAACAACAATAGAATTTATTACAAATCCATATATACACATACATATATAAATACATAAACATAAACATACATACATACATACATTACATATTTAAAAACACACACGTACATACAAACACACACAAATATATACATCCATATTAGTGAACTACTAAAAACAAAAGAAAACAGACAATAATAATAATAATAATAATAATAAAAGATAAAGAAAGAAAGAAAAGGAAAAAGAAAAAACAAAATTAAAAAAAACAAAATATATAATAAAGAAAGAAAGAAAAGGAAGTACAAGTAATTCCTAAATCGAAATGCACTCGTATAAAATATGTGTATATAAATAACGAACACGTGAACACAGATAAAGCAGATAAAACCAGTTAGGTAAAGTATAATCAAGAATGCATTTATAAATACAGCGTGTATTAATAAATGTAAGAAAGACGCGATATCCTGTATTTGTGTGTTATGGATGGGTTGCTTTTGACAATCTTAAAAATAGACACACACACCCATACACCTACTAACAGAAAAACAAACAAACAACAACAAAAAACCTAGAAGAATAATATAGATTACAATATTATTATTAATAATAGTAATAACACACACACACACACACACATATATGTAGGTATGTGTATGTTTATATACATGTATCTATGTACGGATGTACTTAATAAATTTCTATTGAAAAATTTTAAAGATTTGTAAAGGTAAAAATGAATGAATGAATGAATGAATAACATGTTTTATTATTAATGGTTTTTATTCTCTCTCTCTCTCTCTCTCTCTCTCTCTCTCTCTCTCTCTCTCTCTCTCTCTCTCTCTCTCTCTCTCAGATGTATCAAGAAAGGACGACACGAGTGTATTAACGAATTCCATTATTTAAAAAATAACAAATATAGAAATAATTAAATTGAAAAAATCTATACTCTGTTACTTAATCATTTTAGCTTCCAAAAAACATTTCCAAAAATAAATGTTCGACTGTTTTCTTTTGTTGTTGAACTCTTCGTTATGACATTTGTATCAGACCTTTCGTGTGATTTCGGAAAGTTTCGTAGCGACAAATAGTTGTCTCGTTAATTGAAATAGTTTACTCCCACAATCTGAAACTAGGTAAATATTTGTGGTAAACTAACATCGCAGAGAAAGACATTATTGTTGAAGGTTACCACAGAAACCTGTTGCATTTGATCAAACCTTCTTTATTTTCTTTCCTTCTTTCCTTTTTTTTTTTAATGAAAGATATATAGAAAACAATATAAAACTAACAAGAACAGTGTAAAAAAAAAAAAAAAAAAAAAAAAAAAAAAAAATTATTTGATGTAAAATAAATAAAATAAAGATTATGTTTGTTATTTCGTTATAGACGTTCTTGATAACAACATTATTACTACGTAATTATTGCATCCTCAGGCCCTGTATAAAAACAATGATAATTACGCGTGTAGACGCCTGCCTAGCTTTATCTATCTTCTAGCCATAACGAAATAAATACCAGTGTCTAGACGCAAAGCATAAATAAAATTAAATAGCTGCATCTAAATACTTTTATTTGTTTGATCTCTCAGTAGTTATTAAAGGTATAGTTAAACAGTCAAAATACAAGAACAGCAATAATAGAAACAACAACCACCATCCAACAACGACGACGACGACGTCAACAACAACAACGATAATAAATTACATCAGTATCGATAATAGACTACATATTTTATTTTATAGCTGGAACCCGCGACTGATTAGTTAAATGTTTTACTTTTCTCTATGAAGTCTGTGTGTGTCTATATTGTGTGTGTGTGTCGTTTAATAAATTTGGACATTAAAATATTTTTAAGCAAATAAAATGATCAAAATAACTTTGTGTTGTTTAAATATTTTTAAATGCTGACATGTTAAATATTTCGATAAATCATACACGTGTAAACTGAATGAAAGTATGTGGAAAAAAAAACACAGAAAAAAATCCGTTTTACTTTCCGTCATTCCTGTTCAGGTTTCAGTGTCTATCCTGCAGAGATTGTTGATCACTTTTAATGAACATTAAATGAAGACACCATGTTGTGTGTTTCCGTTTGTGCTATAACCGCCCAGCGCTTCTAAAAACAGCTTTTAATTTGTCCATTAAAACGAGTCACGTGATTTTACAAATACGACAGTAATTTTATTTAAATGACTGTATGGGAGGGTGTCTAGTCTTTTTTTTTTTTTCTTCTTTTTTTTTTTTTTTGTGAGTGGGTTTGTTGGGGTTTTTTCATCTTTTTCTACTGCTTCTTCTTCTTCTCATTACTGATCATGATTATGATTATCATTGCTAATTTTTGTTGTTATTATTATTGGTGTTGTTATTGTTATTATATTGTTTCTGTTCTGAATGACAGAAATATACTATATATTTCGTGTACGTGACTTAACACGGTTTTCATGTAAATGTAGTCAGGTGTTAGACTATTATCTGATATCTGAATGGCAACAGTTCTCTCACTTTTCTTCCAGACTTCACAGAAATATTATAGACGTAGAATGACAAAGCGCTGAACATAAAACTTTTTGGAATCAAATACGCAAATATACGCTGCATCAGATGTTAGATGACGTAAATAACAGATTCAGTTACGAACACGTCATTTGTAGCGTGTGGCTTTTTATAATAATAATAAATAATAATTTTAGTTAAGCGATTATTTATAAAAATAATATTTATAAAAATATCAACAAAAATATTACTAATAATTTTACTTAAGCGATTATTTATAAAAATAAAATAAAACCATTATGAAATGGTTATTGTCATCATGAACATTAAACTGATAAATTAAAATAGTTATTACAATCACCTTCATAATATTAAAAGAATAATGTTATATGATGAAATTTGTGACTGACAACGTCTTTTTTTTAGCCCATTCGTAGCTGCAAATGTGGTTATTAACGAAAACAGGCGATATTCATAAAACAACCCGAGTTTCTCCAACATAGATTTATAATCACTTTTAAATGATACAGAATATTTGCATCTACCATCGAATAGACAAATAATAATAATAATTAAAAAAATAATAATAATAAAATTTAAAAAAAAAAAGCTTAATTTAACACTAATCCAGTGTTTGACTTTTCATACAGTGATCATTTTGGGGTTAACTTGTAATAGAAATTATACATATACAAAAAAAAACAAAAAAACATAAACCTATAACTCCTGTTGATTTAAACTGATTTGAATAAATGGCACGTTTTCTAAATTATGTTGATGTGGGTGGGTTTTGTGGGTTTTTTGTGGTTTTTCTGTTTGATTTTGTTGTTTTTTTTTTTTTTTTTTTTGCTTACCCTTTGTCGTAGTAAAAAGAATATGTTGTTTCTGTGTTCTATACTCATATACATGGAAAGACAAACGCACACACACACACACACACACACACACACACAGAGAGAGAGAGAGAGAGAGAGAGAGAGAGAGAGAGAGAGAGAGAGAGAGAGAGAGAGTATTGTGTGTGTGTGTGTGTGTGTGTGTGTGTGTGTGTGTGTTATAGGCTACAGACTGAGTGAAAGAGATATCTGTTTGTCGCATACTGAATGAGACTGTGAGATACGTACTTTGTTATTAAATCGTATTTTAAACATTCAAACCATTCACTGATGATTCATAACATTCAGGAAAATTATTTCTTTTCTTTATGAATGTTGTGCATATTGCGTTTAAATCTACCGACACTGGCCGAGAGGCGAAGTTCTGATGTATTTATATGCACAGTTTATTGTAACTGGCGCTATTTGTTTGTACTGTTATATAAATCTGACTTTCGGCACATACTACAAATAACATTGCCTTTTGGCAAACTGGAAGAAAGATTCTTGGAAAAATATGCTATATCCTGACTGGAAAAATGAAGCTGTGTCGTTAGGTTTATCAACAAAACAATGAGATGTACGATTGCATTAAACAGTTGTTCAGTTGTTTTGTTGTTGTTGCTTTTGTATGTGTGTTTTGTTTGGGTTTTTTTTTTTGGGGGTTGTTTTCGAGGTTTTGTTGTGAGTTTTGGTTGTTATAACTGATTATATATATATATATGTACGTGTATATATATATTTTTTTAAGAGATAGAGACAGAGAGGGAGATAGATAAAGAAAAAAAAAGAGTAAATACACACAGAACATTCTAAAAAAATAAATAAAAAAAGTCCAAAAGAATATTTTTATCGTGTATAAATACGATAATTTTTTTTTTTTTTTTTAATTAAACTTTTAAGGTATACGACCAAACGACAATTAAAGAAGAAACCCGTTTCTGCAATGCAATGAGGAACATCTTTTTTTTAATCTTTTTTTTTTTTAAATCTTTTATTATCTAATCAGCAGGAAGTTCTCTGTTATATGCGCCCTACAACAAACAGAAAAACACCTATTCATTTTTTTTTTTTTTTTATCTGGAATTTAAATCCATTATACCTTAGCAATTCTACAGCCAGATCCTTCTTCCTTGTACATGCGCTCGCTCGTGGGGTGGTGGGCATTTGATTACACGAACTATTTAAGCACATTAATTCTGTACTGTGATACACTTAAGGGCGGAGATAAAACAGCGTCTCGTACAGACAGTGTTTCGTACTCTCAGATATAATGAGTGGTAAGCATAAATTCATTAAACTTGAAAAGACTTCGTTGTCATCACGGTTTAGCTGTTTGGCCGTTGCTGTCGCGAAATAGTCGAGTTGTGGCAATAGTGATGATGTTGTGCCCCTTTAATTCGTGTTAATCCGATGTTTACGACGACGTGTTTGCGATACTTCTTGACTTCACCCATCACAGCGATAACCCTCCGACCTCGCTTACTGTTTACATCTACTGGCACAGATGTTCACAGGATCTATTCTCCTCTGTGCGATTGTTGAGTTATTTCCCCGTTTTTGTTTGTGTGTGAATTGCTGCATATGTCTGTTTCTGTCCGTCTGTAAGTGTATCTATCTGTACATTTAAAACACACACACACACACATATATATATATATATATAAAATATATATATACATGCACACACACATATACGCGTACACACATACATTTAAAATATCATTATTGTTGTTTGTTGTTTTTGCTGTTATTTTAAATTAAAATAAGAAATATTAATAATATACTTGCACATCCACAACTACTTGACCTTGATACTTGAGTGGTTAAAATATTTGGTTTAGAAACCCACCCCACCCAAAAAAAAGAAAAAAGAAGTACAAGTATTTCATAACCACTTTCATTATTCGATCTCCATTTCCAGTCAATCCCCAACAAATTGTATAAGACAGACTAAGGTTTCCGTTGTTATGGAATCCTTTATTATATGATAGAAACAATTCGCGGAGAAATGGTAACGTGATTTGTCTGTCAGAGTTTATGACACCATTAGGAAACGTTCATTTAAACGAATTTTCATAAATTTACGACATGTGTCGTGACACGTCACATCACCGTGTATATTATGAAAATTTCGTTAATGTGTTTTATAATGGACTTACATTTGTACGTGTTATCTTGATGTGTTTATTCGATGGTGAAATAGCCGGTTGCGGGTTCGGGTTCTCCGCCCCAGAGCGCTGATCTAGTATCAGCCATGTTGTAACGCGAGAAACTCACTAAAACACAATATTCTCATAGCCACAACAGGACAGATTGCACGTAGTCGAGTTATTGCATTCAAAAATTATTTTTCATATAAAAAAAAAAAAAAAAAAATTGTCAATGAATAATTCATTATACACAAGTCCATTATTTTCTTCAGCGAAAAGGTCTGAAAATTCAGATTATAAATGGAGATTTATAACAAGTAAAAAAGAAGAAGAACTGGACCAAAATGACGAATGAATAAATATTTAATATCTCATCACATTTTATTATTAACAGTTATAGTTAGGTATTACGATGCGGCTTTTTTTCAGTGATGATGATAAGGGAGAGAGAAAATTTACTATTGGTATTCTCTTACCATTAATATCTGCACCTTTCTGGGATGGGAAGTACACATGACGCTCTGGTAAACTAATAGTGGATTTGAATATAGCTAGGTGGACATCGAGGATCACGATTTAATTCTGTAAACTATTATGCCTCTACTAAACTATATAATAAAAGTCGACTTCAATAACATGGAGACATGCAATACACCAGGTAATAAATGAAATAATCAATGTTTATTATGAAATCGTCCTACTGTCATCACATGATTATGCTCGTTAATACGCGCCATTCAAATATGGACAGCCAAATAAAAAAATAAAAATAAACGAATATTTTGGAAAACTTAAAACTTTAATGCTATTAAGTTACTTAGTTAACCCTTTTTTTGGTTTTCATTATTTTAATTCTGTTATATTTATTTATTCTTTATTTCGTAGCATTATAGCCTTTGCTGTTGCCCAAATATCCTTTTACCGTAAGCAGTAACAAAACACACAAAAAAAGCACATGCCATTGATGTTGGCTGGAACAAGAATTAACCCGGTGAACACTGAGAGAGAGAGAGAGAGAGATTAATCCTGAGAGAGAGAGAGAGAGAGAGAGAGAGAGAGAGAGAGAGAGAGAGAGAGAGAGAGAGAGAGAGATTAATCCTGATAATACAAGCCCAAAGCAAGTAGCCCACCACTGAGTCATAAGGCAGTGCAGTTAGTTTATGGGAATTCAGATGAACCAGCGACATGCCGTGCCTGAGGTAACGATTGTGTAATTTAGGCACGTCATTTCATAGCTCCCATCCTTCCATTGCATAAAGATTTTAGATGTCTGCTGTAGTTAACTGATCGCCTCGAGCTTTAAACTAGTGATTTCTTGTAGATAAAACAATATAATCTGTTACAAACCCTAGTAATTAGTTACCACTAAACCACCTACCGCCATACAGGTGGCTATTCTGATATAAGGGTTGAACGTTCCAGCAAACATCTTTGTTGATTCTGTGTAACTTTTGTTGTTGTTTCTACTCAATGGCGATCAGATAAGCTAGTTAGGTTATACTAATTAGGTCACGATATGCAATTTGTTTTCAGATCCTGCAAGCAATGCAGAAATTTTCAGAGTATGTTGAGATATTGTTTTAATACTGATGAGAGAATTTGAGCGCAGTCATAATGCATTTACGGAATATTTATTAAGTGATGAATGCCTACACGATTTGATACTGAGTTAATCATTCATTATATAAGGTGACACATTATAGCAATACCATAGCCTATAATTATTACTATTACTGTTCCCAACTGCAATGGCATACGTGTTTGATATACTAAAGTAATAGAAGTAGCCAAACAAGTCCAGAAAGGTTAATACAAGATGTGACATCAAGTATCCAAAATCTAACATTCGATTTTACATAAAGCATGACATGTATAATAATTATGTCTAGATGTACTAATTTGTATATAATACTAGTTTTATTTTTATTTTTTAACTTCTAAATAAATTCTAAAAACGTAACATGTAGTGGTACTTTTCAAACATGAACATTTGCCATCCTTTTGTAAAAGAAAATCTTCAAGGGAGATAATTTTTGATTTTTTTTTTTCATATTGATGGTTAAGAGACAAAAGTCCTGAAGCTTTTGTACGAAGTTTTGTCAGTGATATGTTTAAATAAAATCTGTTTTTCAGATCTGTCTCTAGATATACCATCTCAGTTCTCAACTGTATGCAAATTCCATAAACTACGTAATATTTTTTATTTTTTATACAGTCCATCTCTCATGATTTTAGATAATGAGTAACCACTCTGTAATAACTTGAATGGTAATCAAAAAACATAGTTAACAACAAAGTAAAATTAAAGACAGATTCACAATTCTTTATTTGCTTCAAGCAAAAAATTCACTCGCTGCTCACGTTCCATTAAGCAAACCACGAAGACACATTAAATTGACAAACTAAAATTTACAAACATGTTCCATATGGAAATAAATCTGTATAGTCACTTAGTACTTTGTTTTTATAACTGTCAAAAGAAATCTGTATTAAGTCAAATGATTTTTTTTTTTTTTCCCCACAGATGTGAAAGGAATAATTTTTACACTTTGGAGTTAGGCACAAAATTAGTAGATTGGTTAACTATACACGAAATCTAATTGTATCTATTATTTAATTAGAGATTTTGTGGGTTTAAAAAAAAAAAAATAATAATGAATATTATGTGATATGAGCTCAGTTTAAATATATTTATACATACAGATTACCCATATGGTTTCTATATCTGTTCCCTCAAAAGGAGCAACGCGTTTTTCTATCTAAAGTTAGATTTTGATACCAAGTTCAAGATAAAAAGAAACAAAACAATAATAATAATAATTAAAAAATATAGGCCTACCACAGAACTTGTGACCCATATATGTGTACATTTTGTTCTGTGGCAGATATGGAACATCAATAAAATTGCTTACACAACCACACATAAACCGTATTAACCAATCAATATTACATGCAATCAAGAGAAAACATTTTTATTCAGACACACATGCATTCAGTAAAACAATTACCTTGTATCCATTTTCTCTGGATTGACAATCAAAAATAATTTCTACAATTTGTACACATTTATACAGCTATGGTCGAATAACCAGTCACTTTCTACAGGTAACACAATTACAAAAGCTAAAGGCTGGGTCCTACTGGCCAAATTTTAGGAATGTTCCATTGACAGTATTACACTGCCATGGTGTGCCAACATTTTATATTGTATTTTAGTGTTTTAATTCAGTAAACGGTGATGTATATAGTTACTTTATTGTAATACTCGAGTGATGTTTTCAAAAACACAGTGGTAATAAATTATTGTGGATTTGTTTCTTCATGATACAGTGAACAGGAGACTGCAAAACACTACTTAAAATAAAGACAAAGTTAACAGAGCAATAACTGCAGTGAAATAAAATCCACACAATACCAGAAAGTCTTCTACAACTACAAACAGAAATATATACATATACATATGTATATTCAATTTCAACAAAACTGTCTGCAATCTAGAAATGTTCCTACTCATTTTCCAAAAGATAGCATTAAGGACATTTACACTATCTATTAAGAACACAGCTGTAACACAGCTTGAAATATTTTCAATGCAACATCATTAGCAATTTCATCACTGTTTGTAGCAATATTTGATAAAACACATAAAGAAAAACCTGTAATTTCAAAATGTGTATTGTTAACATATTTCATGTAAAATCAGTCTGGTACCTGATAATTACATCAAATTTTCAGTCACTTGATTTATTAAGTAAAAATTTAATTGCTTATTTGGGTGTTACATTTTTCAAACACTTTTTTTTAATTATCAGTAAAATAAATTTAAGAAGATACAGAATCTAATGCAAATAAAAAGGTATCTGATACAGCTATACATTCCTGTTCACTCAGAAACATGTTAGAGAATGGCTTCATACAAATGTTAAGATATTAAGTAACCAAGAAGAACAAAACACCAAATGCAAAACAGGAAAACTATAAAATAGACAAGACCATAAAAATGTTGTTTTTATAAAAAATGAGGATAACTTAGTTAAATGCACCAAAACAAATACATAAAAGAACTATCCTCTAATGTTAAAAATGAAATTATTTCCTTTCTTTCCATACCCCATAAAAAGCCTGAAGAAAATTAAACAAATGGATTAAAAACTATATTATCTATCAGAAACCAAAATAAAGATTTGTTCTGTTGCTACTCTGTCAGTGTGGGTTACAAATTACCATAGAACACATTAAAAGAAACAAAAATAAATTATCATTCACATTCTCCTAAGTATCTGGCCACCCAACTATCTTGTCAAACCTGAGTGAAAAAAAGAAAAATAATATGATTCCAAAAAACAAAAAAAAAGAAGTTTAAATTGTTTTTCATATCTTAGTCTCATCTGTGACAGGCAGCAAACATCTATTCACACCGCTCACTACAGCAGACATGTCAAAACCGGACTCATTAGTTAACAAAAACATTTCAATCACGATTCCCTCATCCATTTAATTTCCATTTTTTTTTTTTTTTTTTTTTTTTTAAAGTACCATTTTTAACAGCGACCCAACAAGCCAGCTTGCAGGATTTTGTATGACATAATCGTCTTTTTCACTGTCATCACCTTCATCCCAAAACATTAGTTTTTGTTTCCATTTATACTGAGATACTCTGGAAGCTTGATTTCTCTCCGCACATAAAACAGGATGTAACCTTTGCACTTGGCAACCGTTTCCTTCTCACAACAGGTCACAGTGCTGTCATTGAAATGGTACCATTGACCTAGATAAGAATCCAGAACGTAATAAATGCATCTGTTATCTTTACAAAATAAAGTAAACAAATCTTAAAAGTGGTTTCTAGTTTGTATATTTATCCAGTAATGAAATGTGATGTTGAAAAGAAATCTAGTATTAATGAGCATGTCTACAATTCTTATAGAATACACAAACAAAATCTTAAAAATTGTTTTATGAAAATTAAACATTTCTGCACCAATCTAGACTGATAAACTGTACACAAGCGACATTATGTACTGAATTTGGCTTTTTTTACATTTAACAGAAGATATAAATATGGGTAACTGCCACAACAAACACCAGCTGAACTTCCCCTCTAATTATGAAAAAGCAAAGTGATGAAAATACTAGTTCAGATATTATTTCTTAGTGCAGTTTCAAGTTTTAAAATGTTTGAACTAAAACATTTTACTGAAGTTAAAAACATATAAAACATATAAAACTCACCGTCATGCGATGCGTATGATGTATAATGGCCAGAACCAGCCCTGAAGTAAAAATATTAAAATTTTCAAATAATAATTTTAAAAAAAACAGCAAACAAAAAAATAAATAAATAAATAAACAAAAACAACAAAAAACTGCAACTAATTCAACAACAAACAATTCACAAATATTTATCCCTAACAGTGGACCATTTACTAATAAATATGATAATAACAGACAAAACTAGATTCCAGTATTGGAAAGATATTAAAATGTTTTAACAGGAACTCACCCTGATCCATGGTGGACAACAACAGCAGCCAAGTCATACAGGTTACTTCCAGCAGAACTACCTCGTGTTTCATGCTGCAACATAAATATTTTAAAATTATAATTAAAAACATTTTATTAAAAAACTAGATTTTTTTCTTTATCTAAACCTGGGAATAATGTTACAAATATTTTACTTTTGCATTTTTTTTGTAAGTTATGTAAAAATTTTTTTATAAAATTAATGAGCTAACTAAAAAAAGTGATTCCAGTTAACAATTATTTTACATTAATAATTTTTAAATTTGCTATGGGAAACTGTAACGTTTTCAGCTGATCACAATAAGAAATGTTTTGCTGGTGTAACTACTGTTTTCAGTTTAATCAATAGTCATTCCAGTTAATTTATCAAAACTTTAAATCATTAATTTGTGACATTTCACAAAAATTCTGTTCCAAGTTAAAAAGGGGTTATGCTGTGAATACAAGAAAGGCAACACTCACTGACTGGCAGAGAACAAATTTTTTAAAAGTAATAAAACTCTGTTTTTTAAACTGAAGTAAATGCATTTAATGTTTCATCCTGCCACACTGACCAGATTGTTTAATACATAGCGGCTCATGTCGAGTCCCAGCAAGGGAAAATCCACATAAGTTTCAACTTTCAGTCGATGGTAGGTCCCCCAGCGGAATCGCTTTAGATGCAGACAGAGTACCTGAAACAATCAGTTTAATTCTAAAATATTTTTCTAAATACTTCCCAATTTATCTTAATCTATTTCCTAATTCTAAACATTAAAATGAAAATTTCAACTGAAAATATTATCCTGTCATCATTATTCTAAAATAGTTTCTACTCTTGTTATTATTATTAATTTTTAGATTAATGAAATATTTGTGGATAAAGATCATTTACAGGGATGCATGTAGAAAAGTTTACAGAAACATTTAAATTATTCATTCATATAACAATAAATATAATTTGCCTTTATTTTTTTCTGTATGATATTTCAATGTTATTCTACAAAGATTAAGTGCAATGCTCATGTAAAATAACTTGATATGCAATCATGATAATGAATCCAAATATAATCAGGAAACAAATTCATTATAATATTTGCTGAATTATTTAGCAAACTGGAAATTAACAGCTGAAATAAGACTTACATTAGGCAGCCTCCGTATCCAAAACTTCTTAGTTGATTTCTGTTTCTGCTTGCAGTTACTGCACATGTAGAGTTCTGAATCTTCCAGTTCTTCCACATCAGTAAAACTGGACAGACAATCTGTAAAAAATGGATAAAACAGTTTTTTTAAAATATATCAGAGCAAAATTTAGAAATAACAAAAGGCAAAAACATACATTTATGGGATATTGTCCAAAAACAGCCGTAACTGAAAAACTATTAGTCTATCAAACCACTGAAGGTCTTACCTAGCAAGGTGCAAACAGGTTCTCCTTCTTTTGGTTTTGAAGACTTCATAGAGAACTGAGATGGTATATCTAGTGACAGATCTGAAAAAACCCAGAGAACTTATTTAAACATATCACTGACAAATATTCTTACAAAAGCCTCAGGACTTTTGTCTCTTAACATTCAACTATCAATATAATTTTTTTTTTTTTTAAATGTTGCAAAAATTATCTCCCTTGAAGATTTTCTTTTACAAAAGAATGGCAAAATGTTCATGTCCTTTTGAAAACTACCACTACTTTATATTTTTAGAATTTATTTAGAAGTTAAAAAAATAAAAAATAAAAGGTAGGTAACTTGCAACTGGTCAGAGATATACCTAAGAAAGGATCGTGTTTCTTAGACTCCATCCCACATATAAGACAGTTAACTTCATTCTGCAGCAGCCCACCAAAAATGGCTGTGACAATGGTGGATTTTCCTTTTGGTCCTATGAAGGGGCTATTGTTGTTAGGATATGGCAGCAACTGCAACAGCTCAGTGTGAAGTCTGTCAAGAAGATAGCGCATGAACTCATGTGCATCCTGCTGCTGGTAGCCTCTATAGAAACAAAAATAAATAAATAAATAAATAAATAAAAATACTGAGTGATACCCTCAACTGCTGCTATATATCAGAAATTCAGAAAAGAAGTTCTGGTTGTAAATGTAATCTAAAGAAAATTTTATTAATACTTTTTTTTTACCCAATATATATGTTTATGTTGACATTTAGTTGAATTTCTCATGACTTGTTTTGTTCACAACTTGATTTTAAATATTATGCTTCAATGGGATGAATTAACCATACCCAAGGAATTCATATATTTATTAAAATTTTGTTTTGCTTTATTAATAATATAATGAAAAATGATTTAACTCTGACATTCAAATTTCATCATAAATATTCCCCAAATGGATATTTCCAGAAAAAAAAATCAGTGAAATCCACTTCGGTGTAGACAGAAATTCCACTGTTTATTGTTTGACAACAACAAATAAATCTAACCGAAATCTTGGCACAACTTTCCATATCACATTAAAAAGTGACTCTGGAGAAATGGCTGCTTTCTGACCCTGCCACAATGACACAAGAGTTTTCCTTAACTCTTCAATCAGCAATCTGTAAAATGAAAATAAAAATGTATATGTGTTTATTTTCACACTGCTATGTGTTGTTCTTTGTAATTTTACACTGAATATAATATGACCAGTATTTCCATACAAGTTTTGAACTAAAAAAAAAAAAAAAAAAAAAAACAGTTTCCTTAACTTAGAACTTATTATTTCCTTCTCCTCCTTAAAATGGATTCTCTGTAAAAAAAATATATAAAAATATCTTAACACTACTGGTACTTACACTGTCTCACCACTGACCATATCACGTTTCTTAGTTGAGTTGTGCATTTTTCTTTTGATCACCTTGTCTTCCAGAGATGGCAACTGTTTGATGTAGCCACAGAACTCTTGAATATTGCTGCCATTTAAACAAAAAAAGAAATCATCAAATAGATCCACTGAAAACATATCCCAATTTTTTTTTTATCTGTAATTATCACTATTGTAACATACATCCCATAAAATTATCTTCAATAGATTTAATTTTACAGTAATGATTTTTTAAATCAGCCAATGCAAATTATCAGACACACACACCTACACTATATCTATACTGTAACTGGTTGTCTGAATGTCTTCTAAGTTTTCCTAAAATCTTACTTCTCAGATGATTTAAAAAACAAACAAAAAAATGCAATAAATAAAACGACAAAATGTAAGTAAAAAATCTTCACTAACCTCAAAGATTGTACTACAGCATTCATAAAACATGTATTTCCCAAATTTCTCAAGCCTGACGATCTATGAGGTCGCTGTGTTTTCTCATCCTATAAAATCATTTCATCGTCAGTTAAAACAATCATGAACATCTTATGTCAGAACAAAACTTTCAAATTTCAAGAATATAAAGAAAGATTTTCTTTTTGACTGAAAAAAGAATGAAGGGTAACATTTATTCAGTGCATTTAGAATAACAGCAATTAATTAAGAATAAAAATGTTCAAGTCAAGCTGCTGTGTAATCCTTGATTAAACTAATTTACATCTTTCATAAGTCAGCCAACCAGCAACAAAATGAACTGACAAAACAGTAAAACAAATATGCCCATAAAAAAAAAAAGCCAATATATAAAATAATACTAACTTTTTTCAGTTTTTTCTTGACATTTTCTATAGATTCAGTGGAATCTCTTCTTCGCCTTTCTTTCCTGTGATTTTGAGCACTAGAAAAAAAAAAAAAAAAAAAAAAAAAAAAAAAAAAAAAAAAGTAATAATAATAATTAAAAAAAAATAAATAAATAATAATAATAATAATAATTATTATTATTATTATAATAAAATAAAATTAATATAAACAATACCTTTGTGACTGTGACTGACAAGCCAGCTGAGATATGGATTCTAAATGTTTCCTGAGATTTTTTAAGTATCCTGATTCAGTATCGTTGATCACAAAATCATCACAGATATAGCTGCAGAATGGAATAACACAAAAGTAAAAAACAACAAAAATAATATGTATATTTTTACATATATGTATATGTATTAAGTCTTGGAATAATCTTTTATTAAATTTATTTTATAATTTTTTGTATAACAAATGTATATTATTAATTTTAGTAATAAGTAGACTGAAGATATAGCACATTTAAATTATAATTTTATAAAATAGTTATACAAAATCTTTTTATTACATATGCTTAAGTATGTACAAATCTGTAAATATCCATGTGGTATTTATATGTATGCATGAGTGCATGTGCGGTCTACAGTGTCTCTAAGGACAAAACCATTTGCTCTGAAATCTTGAATGTAATCTGTTTGAGTATATAATATCCTGTATGAGTCATACAAGCACTCTACAGTTAGTGACCAGACAAGAGCAAGTCACACAAAGTCAATGATGTGAAAAGTAACTTGACACCCACCAGAAAGCCATAAAGTTATGGCAGTCCATGCAGACAGCATGCTTAGTTGATCCCACTGACTGAGGTCCTGCCTCACACTCATTTTGTGCATTCGCACACATTTCTTCATGGTGCTGCTTTGCGTGTGCATTAACATATCTAAGTACAAAGCACATTTAGCTTATTAAGAACAAAATAAAAAATTATGCAAAAATATACTGCGCATTATCTATACATACATACATACATTTTAATAATTACTAATTAGTTTAAACAATTATTTTTTATTTTTTCATTTAATATAAGTACAACGTTTAATTAATTTCCAAAAATACATTTCTACTTAAATATATAAAAAAATAAAAATAAAAAATTAAGTAAAAAATAATAATAGTAGTAGTAATAATAATAATACCTTCCACAGTTAATCACTCCACAGGCCAAACAAATCCAGGGACTACTTTCAACCTTGCAAACTGAAAATACAACAATAAAAACATATGAAGATAAATTCCTGCAAATTTCAGACATAATGGGCATTTGTGAAGTCTAAATACACAAATATGAAATTTAATTCAAAATCGTTTCCTACAAGTTTAAAATAATATATATTTAATATTGTGCTTATTCAGCATAATTTCCAGACATTATTGTCTGCTTAGTGTAACATTTACAATGAAGAAATAAATAACTAAATAAAATAACTGCAACAGTAAAACAAAGCAAAACATTAACATTTTACTTAAAATTTACTGACTGGGAGCAAAAATATATTTAACAAAAAAAAAAAAATCATCAACGGGCAACAGATAATTTTTTTTTTTATAAAAAATAAATGGCCCTTTCTCTTTTTTTCATTCCCTTCTGTCAGGTTAATTTATTTCAAAACATTTTTAAAAGAACAGTGTACCACTAATAAATGAAACATATTTTTTACAGATTAGTATAGATTTGTTTTTGCCATATACAGTTATAGTAAAAACAAAATAAAATAAAATAAATAAATAAATAAAAAAATATCATAAAAATGATTAAAGAACAAAATGTGTCTAAACAATTGTTCAAATACTGTTAAAATTGTACATTATACATTAAAAAAAATAAAAAGATATTCTTATTTCAAAGCAGCTAAATGAAACTTTTATTTACACAATTATGTGATTCTTATGTAACAAAGGAAAGAAAATAATGAATACATAATCCATGGAACTGAGTCATTTATTACAGTGACTTTTTTAAATGAATACTTATAAACCAAGTCTGTGTTGGGTTTGCTTCTTATCATCAAGATGGTGGAAAGATTACACTAACCCCAGTTACATGTTGCCCTTTGTTCCACTATAATTTTGGCACGTGAACTGATTACAAATTAAGACATTTTTCATCAAGTCCTCATAATTTTATGTATGTGTATATACATGTGCACATAAATTGTCAATCAAGATATAAATGGTAAACAAACTAAATTTCAATAAAGAATCTGTTGTTTGTTAATAACTTCTGTTCCTTAAAGCAGCCTTGAAAGTTAAGGATAAATCTGCAATCGATGGAGGTTAATGAAATTACTAATGAATCTTTAATGTCACCCCTCTCAAATATCTAGAAAGATATAAATGTTTATAATAACAGAATGCAAGCCATCTTATGAAAAATTGAAGTTTGCCTCAAGTAGTTGTTACGACATTTTTGTCAAAAAGTAAAAAAGTATTTACCAAAACTATATATTTGTTCCTCTTTCTGGATATTCATCTTCATACAATCAGTATTTTTGGATAATAAATGAAATTTGTTATATGCAAAAGATATCTGTCTATTTTGACAAATAGATGTTATAATCGTAACTCATTTGTAATTACTCAGTGCTTTAATTTTTCTCTATATCACAATTCATTAACTTGATTAAGTACTGTTTAATGTCGACTACATTTAAAATCAACCATCAAAAGAAAAACATCAATAATCAAAGAACTGTCAGTGTAAAAAAAAACAAAAAAACAAACAACAACAAAGAAAATCAATAACCATGAACTACTTGATGGAAAGAATAGATCATTCAAGAAAGCAATATTTAAAAAAAAAAAAAAAAAATCTAGTTTGTCTAGATCAGCAAGGAAGAAAAAAAGTGAATGAAAATAGAATAGATTTTATTATAATTTATTCTTTCTTTCTGCGTTTTTTTTTTTTTTTTTTTTCTTTTCTTTTCTTTTTCTTCTTCTCTCGGTCTCACTCCTTTTAAATGTATACTGCCATTAATAGCTGCACTGAACAGTTATGAAAATGTATCGATTGAGTGACATCCATGAAGTTGGAATGACGTTTAAAACAAAACTGCACGAAGAAATAGGCGATTATGATGACTATTAAATTCTGTTATAAACTAAAGTGATCTACCATGTGTCCGCTACATAATTCTATTTTGGGAGATGACAATGACAATCGTCTGGGAATTTGATGACGTATTTTTATCAGAGTTATCAATTTAAATTTAATATTATATAAACAATCTTTTTTTATTTCAATACATAACTTTCATCCTGTAATGATCAAAGTTCAGAATTACGTCTGCATAAGGATTATTTACGTCCCTGTGCACTTACCAGAACAACAAAACACTGGACGACTGTTTTCACATTTTATAGAGGGCGCCGTGATCCTTGCACTGTCTTCCAAATGTGGGCACTCCATTTACAAAAAGAAAGCCTTGACGGGTCTGCTAAGAGCAGATTATGTAGTTATTAGTTGCAGAAGGGCTTATTTTAGTAAGAAAAGGTTTTCTAGACGTAATAACAATAGTTTTAACAGCTTCTGTGATTTTTCTGCATTGACTTTGCTTCAGACATCACATCCGCCAGCTCACTAATACATTAAAATGTCAACGGTAAATATCAAATAATTATTATCAAAATAAACTATAATATATATCATCACATCATTAACTATAACATTCTTTTTGTTTTTGTTATTTAATGAGACTATGCATAAACAAATTTTGTATACAATACATGCTTTTTATAGAGAACTTTATTTTTCAGCGCAATGATTTCTTTTTAGCTCCTCAACCTTTGAAGTTAGAGTCCACGAATGCGCCCGAAGATTCCCGAACAATTTAAATCACCACGTGACATGTATTTATGCATGAACCGGTTTAGAAAATGTATAAATAAGATTTTCGTGGTCACGTTATCTGATAGAACAATGATTGGTTTAGAATGTCGGAGCCAAAATACAAAAATCACAGGGTAATCACGATCTGCCAATTTAAAAAATATGACATCTTTTTGTATTTAAGCAACTAAAATAAAAAATATTTATTTATTCATTTTTAAAATTTAATATTTCTTTAATTTTAATTCATGACACAAAATTATTTGTCTTGAGAAACAAATAATAATTAGTGTACAAATGACTGATGAAACTTAGGAAGCAGAAATAAGTTACTCGTTAATTCTGTCAGCTCCTTTCATTTATTATATTTAAGGGAGTTAAGTAGGGGTCAGTATTCAGAAATTGTATCTTATTCTAACCACGATGGTTGATTTGACCGTAAAAGTGTCTGATACACGTATATCATCTTTATGTCCTAGCACTGGCATCGAAAAATAATTAAAAAATCATAGCAAACTTAAACAAAATATATTTTTTGAAAATCAAAATATTTTTGCAAGTGTCATGAGTAGTCCTTGCAAATTATTTGTTTTTACAAGTTTAAATAAATTTGAAGTTTGTATCTATATTTTGAGTCATTGATTACAGCTCAATTAAGAAATACTTAGATAGCCATGATAAAATTAAGTAATTTTCTTGTGACTTGACTTGTTTAATATATTATTATTTGTATATAAAAATATTTTACTTGTGTGTTTCACAGGCTGTAATTTTTTCTTTATTTTACAACTGATGTCGTGCAGAAAATGTTATAAATAAATAAATAAATAAATAAATAAATAAAATTACTGGCAATGGTTTGTGTGCTCCTCTTTCTTCATTACTTGTTTATTAATTATTATTATTGTTTACATCACTGCAAAAAGAATCACAAAGCAAGATAGACAACACAAAAATACTAAAATATTTATTTTAATTAATGATCACGTCTGATATCAGGGCATTATGTAATTTGTACATCATTACATGCAGACATCTTAAAAACTACATACTTCATGCATCATTTGAACTGGTTAGTATATCTCATTACTTATTATAATCATTCAACAAAACCCACATTTTCACTTACATTTTTTTTAAAGCAGACTTGTACATGGATATTTTTAAACAACTGAAACAGTCATCTGGTTTACCTGTTCCAGGACTGACTGAAAATAACAATCTTATTGCAAATGTTTTGAACTAAATAAATTACCATCACTTGTCAACAACTGATTTAATTAAGCAGAACATCCTTAAGTATGTTTAGTGACTTATCTGCTTGTTACCTGATTGTTGATAACAATATGAACATTTCTCTGACTAAAACCATATGTATGTCTGGTGATTTTTTATTGAAATGATATATGACATTAACACACAATTATACACAGGGCTGCACATCTTAAAGACTTGTCCTGGCACAAACACATCCAGAATAAATATTTTAACACTATACTGTACATTGCTTTGACATAAACATGAAATCCAGAAACTGTCTTCTCTTGAAAACATGATGCAATAACAATTAGTTTGTAAGTTTTATATTTTTAAGTCAAATTTAATGGTTCCATAAATTTTGTCTGTTGTTAAGTATTTTCTATCATGCTTTGAAATTATATGAAATAGTTTTGATAAATTAATGCAAAGATAATATCTTATGTCAGTGAATTCCACATAATCACAGTTATATTTATCATTCTTCAGTAAATGACACAATATTCAGGTTCAAGAAGACACTCAAAATGTTTCTAACAAATGTACACCCAGCACTTAGTCCAATTCTGTCTGGTAGGTATTATTTTAAAGGTCATCACCATGACAATATGTAATTCACATCCATCAGGTTTTTTTCACCACAAGGTAAATATTGTCAGTGATATCAGTGAGTGTTGTCATCATGGAAACCACATTCATCACCTTAACGACCGATTATTCATATCCAGCAACCAGGTCACTCTTTCCAAAAGTGATGTCATTTTATAAAAACTGTAACAGAAAAGAAACAGATATAAGATGATAAACAGAACTTTATTTTTCTAATAATTTTTTCCATTATTGTTCAGTTATTCAACTTATTTTTATAATTTTGCTTTTAACATTTTCTCCAGGATAAGATCATTGTGCAATGTGCATATACAATTATAAACATTAATTTCATCTCATTCTGCTCTAACTCCATGTATCTACATACACACACATATAAACACATACATGTATACACATATACATACATTACATGCATACATATACATATTATGCTCTACAGTCTTATAATTTCTTTTAAGCCATCTTTCACTTTGTGAAATACTAAAACACTGCATTAATTATAACCTTTAGAAAATTGAGGCAAGATGAACAAATGACGGTTATACTGTTACAGTATAGTGTTATTGTAAATATAATTTCAACAGATGATGGTATTTTTAAGTACAAACCTAGCAATTCCTTTAAATGTCTGCAACTGTTGATTGAAGTCTTCTACAGAAACTGTGTTCTCATACTCACCAGCACAAGTGCAGTACTTTCTCATGTTATTGTCTTTTATCTGCAATAATGAAAATGAATCTTAATAAAGATATTCAGACAATGCAATGTTGAAAAAAATAAAAAAAATAAAAAAATAAAATAAATGATAATATCAAGATATTTTAAATCCAAGAGAAAAAAAAAAGATTATTTACAAAAATCAGCTATATGAATGTAACTGACATTCTAGATTATTATAAATGAAGACATTGTTAATATAAAGGAATCAATATATATATATATATATACAAAGTAGATTTTAATCTTGAAATTATAAAAAGTTATTGCAAATATTTTGAAAAGTTTTTTTATTATCATATTTAGTCATACATTTTTTTTTAATACATACTTTTTGATAAGACAGAATGACTAAACATTCATTACCAACTGAACAACTTTGTTAATATTTGGCTAATGAATATTAACACAAGTTAAACGTTTGCAAAACTCTTGCACATTAACCTTACCCCTTTACACTTGACACACTTCAAGTCCTGTAAGACAAATGCCATTGACTTTCTCTGCACTGTATCAATCAGATTCTGTTCTATCTCGTTTATATCATACTCAACTTTACATTGCACACATGCCCACAGCGACCTGCAGACAAAATAACAAAAAATAAATAGTAAAGACCACAAAACAAAACAGTATGTGTGTGTGTGTGTGTGTATGTCTAAGTATCTACAGATTTAACTTTATTTATATTTTAAAGGTCAGAATAAACTACTTGCATTTTTAAAAAGGCTTTTTTTCTCAACAAAATATATGATTCATTTTCTCTGACACATAGACAAAATTAAGCTCCATGAAGAAAATATTTAGATTTTTAAACTTTTTTTCACAAAATATGTTATCCATTCTGTTTAGTAACACTTACCCAGAGCCATCATGGCTCAGGTAAGGGTCTCGGCAAAGGTCTAGGTCACGGACAGCATTGCAGCTTTTACATATAACCTTAAAAACAAAAGGTACCAGTCTTTTAATAAAAAAATTCAAAGTGCTTGTATGCAGAAACATACACAGATATAAAAAAATACATTTATTCCTGTTAAAAAATGTATATACATATCCATACAGATGCATTTATCATAAACGTTCAAGGATGTCTTTATTAAACACTAAATAGCATTGAAAATCCTGATAATTAGGCTATAAAAACAATTACCTTTATATTATCTTTCTTTTAAAGAGTCATCTTAATATTTAATTGATACTGTTTCTTGTTTAATCCAGACTATTTTCATTTTAAAATATGTTTATTGTAAGGTACCTTTATATATATATATATATATAAAATATAAAATATTTCAATTAATGTAAATATAAAATTACCTCAGGTATAACAAAGGACAGACATGGGTTAACAAATTGGGCTACTTCTGCAAACTCCCCAACACCAATCAGCTTTAATAAATCTCTTTTTAACTTTGTTACTTGTATCGTGATGTTACTGTCCAACATCAAAACCTGAAACAGCAAAGACAAACATCCCAGATAAAAAAAAGAGATTATTTTTGGGGTCTTGGGTGTATTGTATTATATAAACACAACAAAGGACAAACATTTTTGAAGAATCAAATCATGCTTTATATTAAGAAATACTTTGCTAAAAAATCTTTTCTATATATTTATTACATTTACTAAAATAAGTAAAAAACAACAACAAACAAACCAAAAAAAAAATTGTGCAAATTTCATTATATTAATCATTAAATGCTTGTTTGATAACTCAGTATATTTTATTTCAGCCATTTTGCTAAATGTGACTTTTTATTTTTTTTATTGATACTTTGAGAAGCAAAACCTACTTTGGTCACAAAATGGCTAAATATTTATGAATTAGCTGTATGGTATCTTTTATACGTATCTTCCAAAAAAGGAATACACAGATAAAGTTAGTAGTTAAGTCTGGCTAGAATGGGTTAATACTGAACTGAAATGTTTGATCATAACCAAATGTTTTCACAGACCTTACAAATACACTTAACAAACTCCAGGGCAGGATTGTTCAGTGGAAGGTGGGAACCAGGCAACATTGGGAACTCAGCAATTGCATTACTTCTTTTTCCTGATAGTTTCTTTTGAATTTTCTGTGTCAGTCTGATGGATGGAAAAATTAAATAAAACATTAAACACATGTTGCAGTAGAGGGACATTTTTTTTTTATATATATCGGTCAACAAAGGATAAGAAAGATAAAGCAGAAAAGAGAAAATGGCAGAGAAACCCAGAATAAATAATGGAAAATATTTGTCTGAGTCTTACGAAAACATCTGCTGTGCCAATTCTCCTTGTATGAGTTCCTGAGCAAAAGACACTGTTGATGGCGTAGCTGATGTATCTACAACAGGCTGAAAATAAAAACAATTTGATAATTATTATTATTATTTTTATTATCTTTTGGATATCCTGAATTTCCCTTCTTCTTTTAAACAACATGATAATAATAATTTAAAAAAATAAAATATTCATGACCAAATAGATAAAAAGTAAAAAAAACAATCAAACACCCATTTTAAACAATTTATTATTTCAAGTAAAACCTTTCTCTAAGTTCTGGATGCAATTATTTGATTCAAAGTAAATGACTGTATATAAAACTATATTTAGACTGACCAGAAAGGTGAGATATACTCTTGATGTTAATAACTAAAAATAACCTGTGTCTGACTGCTGTTGCCACGGTGACACACAGGTGTGTTTCCTGGATGGGCGTGCATCTGTTCTTCTTGAATGTGTTTGTACATGGATAAAATGTAACCAGCAACGATGAGCTGAAGTGAATTCAGAAATACAGTTCTGTATTATTATTATTATTATTACTATTTATTTTATTTAACTTTTATTTATATACATATATCTTATCTTTATATGAAATTACAACTTTTATTAATATTTACTAATTCATTTATTTATTTCATTTGTGTGTGTGTGTGTGTGCATGTGTGTTTGAATTTTTTAGCTTTTATTAATATTTACCTATTTTATTTATTTATTTATTTCTGTGACTTACATTAAAGTTGGTTTGACAAGCTCCTGCTTCTGGTAGAAACATCATAATATTCCAGTTCATTTCTATCTCAGGCTGAAAGTAAGAGTCACATATCATTTAATTCTTTTTTTTTTTTTTTAAATTGTTTCTTAAATAAATGTTTGTGGGTTTATAACAATGGTTCATATTAAAAGTGATTTTATAGTTAATAAAAATCCTACATGTTAAACACATCAGTGATGTTTGTCATTTCACTTTGTTATCATGCATTCAAATAGTTGCTGCTGTTAAAAGCTAAATAAAATAAATAATAATAAAATTGAAAAAAAATTAACACTGTCAAATAAAGCTGTGACATATTTATTATTTATTAAATCAAATACCTGATTTATTAAAAATATTTTCAAAATGACATCCAGGTTTCAAAATATATTTAATAACCATGTATTACAGTCAAAAAAAAAAAAAAAAAAAAAAAATGTGATTTAATTCTTAAATACTTAATTAAGTTTTTATTTGGATATTTTGTTTTTTTTTTTTTTTATATGAACTGGAGCATAAACTCACCTCATCTTCAGTGTTTTCACTGGTCAAATTTTCATTTTCCTTCTCTTCTGCCATTTCATCATCTTCATCATCTTCATTATCTTCATCCTTGTTTTCTGCAGATTCAGTCACAGAGGGAAGCTTTCCTTTCACACCTCCGTGATTTGCCTGTACAAACATTTACATTTTAATGTTTTATTTCTCAGATTACTTTAGACAATCAGTAACCTCATTTACTCTTTGAAAAAGAAAGAAAAAAATGATGTTTCTGAATAGTATCTGAATAAACTATTGAGAAACATAATTTTTTTTTTTTTTTTTTTTTTTTTTTTTTACACTAAAGCTATACACAGAAGAAGCTATACAACAGACTGAAATGTGATCAGTTTATTAAATAAAATATATTTGTCTGTATTTTAGATATATAATTAAGTAACTCAGCTTACAATGGTTTAACAGAAACAGAAATAATATTCTGACATAGTTAAGCGTATTTTTCTCTAAAATAAAAAGAGATAAAAAAATACTGACTGGATCAAGCCACATCAATATTTCCCAGCACTGCTCGTAGGTCATGTCCACCAGGTGGAACAGTTCACGGGAACGAATGCTGTTGGTGATGTATTCAACATACGCCATTGCATCAACGAGTCGACGTTTCTTTGTACAGAGGATAATTCGGTTAAAATTTGCATACACAACTGTAGATCCTAGTCTCTTGAATTCCGCTATTATCTGTAAAAAATAAGTTAAATATAAGCAATCCAGAATATGGAGAAAGTAAAGACCTTTATTTTTCTGGGTGTTTTTTTTTTAATGTTATAACTTTATATACATTTTGTAGTTTTACATTACATAATTTTTTTAGGTTTTATGTTTTATCAACAAAAATGTTTTTACAATATATATATATTTTTTTCAGTAGAAGCAAATAAATTAAAAAAGGCATTACTTTCATTACATCCCATATAAACAATAAAACAAGTATAAAGCAACAACATAATCAATTTAAAAAGTCGTAATACTATTTTTTGAAAAATATATTCTTATTTTAACCAAAAGTAATTATTTATACAGCAACCATCTTTCCTTCAGTTATACATTTGACATTATTCAATGAGTGATGATTTTTCACTTTTTCAGATCTTTTTGAAATTATAAAATAAAATTCTTGTTTAAAAAATTTAAATTACCAACCTGCATAAAAACTTTTTTCATCATGTTATGCAGCATTCTGCGGAGAGCTGGATCATAAAGAAGGGAAGAAGGTGATCGAACCCATCTAAAATAAATAATTTTAAAAATTTGATATTTTAATAAAATGATTAAACTGGTACTAAAAATATTATTTCAATTAAAAAGAAATTATAGATAAATGTGCTAGCTGCTAACAAGTGACAAAAGTAATTTTTGAATAATGATGACATATCTCTCTCTACTTTTATTCATATACAGGACATCACATACTATGGTTTTTGAATAAGAGCACAAAGAAAAACAAAATACAGTCCTGTTATCAATCAATCACAGTCTATATTTATTTTGTTTTTACACACCAAAAGAATAAAATGTAAATCTTTTGTTTCTGAAGTAATAAAAAAACAGATACAGGAAGAATGCTATTTTTTTAATTGAAAATGGTGATAATAAAATGTCATATTTAACCTTACTGAACTTAAAAAAGAAAGAAAAAAGAAATTAAATAAATAAATTAATTAATCATAATGGTAATGATAATGACAATGAGGATAAACATTTACCTGTAAAAATGAATAATCTGGTTGTCTGCAAAAACATTTCTGTACGTTGTTACTTCTCTAACCCAGCTGTTAACTACACTCTTCAAAATTCTTTAAAAGAATAATAATAATAATTGAAAAGAAGAATGAAACAGTTAAAATTCAGTCAGTATCACATAATTCCAAAAATACACAAAGTACAAAACATCAGAGGCTTTCAGAACAATGACATTCTGACTCATGTCTGACAGAAATAAAGCTATTTTCTTGATACTGTGATTATGTGCCATATTTAGTAAATGGACCATTTTTAAATTTCAAATTCAGACAACAATATCAATATTTAACTCATCATTATCATAATTATTTTTAAATGTAACAATACAAAACAATAAAAATACACAAATAAAATGAAAAACTTGTTATTACATTTCTTTAAGCAACAGAGAACTAAGATCAGTTTGAACCACCTCTGTATATTATTGAAATTTCATAAAGTAAAAAGAGTGAAATGTTCTGATATTCTAAATCATTCAAGGAATCTGCTATGGTTACTTAAAAACTGCCCACCTGAAAGTGGTAGAACAAAGTGCTGATTCATCATAGCTGGCCAACATGGTGGCTGCCCCCTGACCTTGAACCATCTCTTCGAGTGATGTCTGTGGCATGGTGTCAAAACTGACAGCACTGCCTCCCTCCTGGTCATTCACATGAGCTGACTGAAAATAAAAACATTTTGTAATTTTAATTCAAATAAGAACTGCAGAATTTCAGTTAAATCATTATAGAAAAAAAAAAAATGTACTGATAAATTTAAGAACCCCAAAAATGTATTATCATGTCAGAATAAATAAATACATAAATAAATAAATTAAGAGAAGAGTATATGGTTCATCTAAGTTTTCAAAGCTAAATTCTTAAGCATAAAAGCTGTATAATTTATAATCCTATCATAAAAACATACTTTGAAATATAATGTTAACTCTCCAACAAAAAGACCCACCCCTCCATATGAAATCTTTTTCAAAACAAAAGTTTAATTAATACTAATTAATCCAAAGATTTCAAAATAACATTTAATTTAATTTTATATTTTATACAGTGTATTTGAACATTGTCTCACAGGCTGAAGATGTAATATAAAATATTCTGTGATGAAACACACCTCTATGATCGTATTGACTGCCAGACTAGCTATGTCCAGTTCGACACACACAGTCGTGTAGCTGCCTGGATTGTTCAGTTCAACTGTCAGACTTTCCTCTAGCTCCATACTCAGTCTGAAAACACACGAATTATTTTAACTTTGAAAACAAAATTGATGGATGAATCTGTGGAGGGAGGGATTGAGAATGACTACTTTTTGTTCACTGTACAAGTAGAACTGTGTGTAGATAATTTCAGTGCCCCATACTGGAATATAATTAAGAGAAAAAAAAAAAATATATATATATATATATATATAAATAATAAAAATAATTCAAAAAATCCTAAACAGATTCTATCCTAAACTGAAGCTATAACCAAAAAATATGATTTAATAACATTTTTTTCATGTAATTTAAAAAAAAAAACTAAATGCACCTGAAATATTCATAATACTTGAGAACTTATAAATTCAGTTTGATACAAACTATCTGGTATTTAGTTATTCTTAAAATTTTATTATTTTTAATATTTAACATTTTATATTATAAATTTTTTTTTTTTTTTTCAATTCACAATTATTTAATCAATCAGTCTGACATGCCTGTTATCATCTGCTTCTTTTCCTCCTAAATCCGGCCGTTCTGTTGGGGAGCACCACAGCACGTGATTGTATTTGTGTAAGTGGCGAGCAAACAGCAGATCACATCCAAACAGAGTTATGTCCTTTGGCATGTTTCCTATTGGAATGTGAAGATATCGGCACTGCTCCATCATAGCCTGGTTTACAATTATTTAACACGATGACAACAAAATTTGAAAGAAAAATGCTAAACAAAATCATCTTATAAATACATATGTTCTGTTATCCTTTTGCAGTCAATAATTCAGAATTAAAAACTCTACCCCAGAGGATTCTGGATTGAAAGTGTCTATAGAGATTTTCAAGTAAAAATAAGAATAACTGATAAAAATATTTATGAAACAAATATGGAACAAATTTAATATTTTTATTTTGTGAATTTTTTTTCTAATAACCAGTTTACTATAAGACAGTTGTTTTCTTAATGTTCATTCTCTTGGGCAAAGTGAGGCAGAAATCAGTTTTCCTAGCACAGTCACAAGACATAGGATGGAAGAGTAATTAGCTTTGTACAGGTAAACACATCATTAAACGAGATTTACCTGTAGAATGATGTCCACATTCAGATAATGTTGTATCATCCTTCGACAACCAACCCTCTGCCAGTCCAACACACTGTACAGATTGTCTCTACAGTAAAAAAAAAAAAAAAAAACATTTATGAAAATACATATTTGTTTTAAACTGGCCAGAGGAAAAATCATTTAAAAAAACAGATAAATAGATAAATAATAATAACAATAATAAACAAATAAGTTAAAAATAAATAAAAATGACATTATCTGATTTATAAAAAAATAAAGACAAATATACACCACTAGATGAGAATAGACTCCATACACTGACATTCATCATCATTTGTGACAAATGAAAAGTGAAACACTCTACCTGTCACTGATGTGTATAGGAACAAGAGGAAAGTCGTTAAGGGCAGGCATTACTGAGGTCAGATGCTGGAAATCTGAAATTAAAAAAATAACAAAATGATTGAAATATTGTTTAAAATGAATTAATTCTTTCCACTTGAATCCACTAACTTAATGAACAGATGATGTAAACATTAATCTATTTTTAACATAGAGATTATATGAAAAGGATAAAAAAACAAAACAAAAAAAAACAACAAACAACAACAGTAACAAAAAAACAAAAACAAAAGTAACAACAAAAAATCCACAAAAACCCCCAGACACAATTATAATAATAATAATAATAATAATAATAATAATAATAATAATAATAATAATAACAATAACAATAATAAAAATATATACACATGATAGAGACAGATAGACAGACACAAACTAAGTACTGAATATTCAGTTATTTAGTTATACAGTAAAGTTAATAAATTACCATAAGGAGACTGTACTGCTATGAATGTCGGACCTCTCTTCTCATCTTTGTAAGCAGAAAGCAGTCTCTGTATCATTCGGTAGACTTGCTTCACGTCTTTCTCAAGTTTTGAATCAAATGTGTGACTAGCTGGTGGCAACATGTCTTCATCAGAACCTTTAGTCAGTCTATAAAAACCAATATAAACATTATCATAAACAATTTAAAATAAATGGACAAAAAGATTTTATAATAATATTAAAAATAGTGATGATCATGCTAATGATAACAAACTAAAAACAAAAATAACAAATAAATAATGACTAAACCTTTTAGTAACAAAAAAAAAAAAAACAATTTGTTTAATAAAGAATAAATAAAATAAATAATGACAATAAACAATTTTAAATGTTTACTTAGAATTTCTCTCTATGTTGTACAGGTTTGTGAGATTTGGCATCTGATCACTGCGTACTGTGTCTACAACAAAGATGGTCGCCTTCTTTGACCCTGGCACAAACAATCCAAACATCATTTTTGTTCCACTGAAAATACAAAAAACCAAGATCATATTATTTTACTATATTATAAGTATTTTTTTTTTTTCCTTTTTAATTTAATTATTGATTTATTTATTTATTAAAAATGTTTTTAGGGATTTATTATAAAAATGAAATTAAAATCATGATAAATATCAATGATAACCTATTGGTTATTATGTAATAAAATAAAAAATAAGTTCATTTGATTCAAAAAATATTTTTTTTGAATATGTATTTATATTTATAAAAATAAGATTAAAGTTTAATTTATAATTCAGAAGTAAAAAATAACTCTAATACCATATATGGTGATAAAGATATAGATGTTTCATTGATCCTGGTTCTAAATATGAGAATTGTGCCATGGATCGAAATTCAAGATTTTCCAGTTCAAAAGTGTCAGTTTCCTGAAATAATAATATATATGTTTTTAGAGAAAAGAAAAAAGAAAAAAAGAAATTGAGTAAACAAATATAAAAAAAGAAACAAATGAGGTTAAGGAAAATAAATCTTGAAGAAGTAAATTCAGACATGATAAACTTAACAGAATTTCCGTGTAGACAAAATGCTGTTTTACTATCACACTATATAAACACGACAACAACAACAATAATAAAATAATGATGATAATAATAATAGTAATACAGATTAAAATAACAAAAATAATGAAAACAACAACAATGAAACATGAAAATACCATTTACATGTAAAACAAAAACAACGGCAGTTACTTTAAAACAGTTATTGCATACGCACATTTGTTTCTCTTTTTGAAATCATTGAACAAAATAAAAATTATATTAAATATTTTCTACCTTCCCAGCCATTGTAGTGGCAAATTCTCTGTTGACTGTTGTGATGCATCCAAGCTGAACAAGAGCTCGGAACAAGAGGGGAACCTGAGTCTCGTAGACTCCTTCAATCTCTGGCGATGACAAGTCAGCACTGATGTCACTGAATCATCAGAACATAATAATAATTAAGATATTGTCACAGTGAGGATAATGAATATAGCAATGATAATAATAATAAAATTAAAGTAAAATATATTTATAAACCACAAAAATTTTTGAAAAAGAAAAGCAGTAAACATATTTTAAAATATTGTTTTACTGCGAATTGTTTTAAATATGCAGACAATTAAAAACACTCCACCAAACCATGAAAAAAAAAAAAAAAGCAGAAAAAATAAGCTCAGACAAATAAAACAACAATGGCACAATAATGCCAAATTTAACCTCAGCACTGTAATATGAACAAGACAATTATGCAAGAGAGAAATGTCAACAACTTACTTGATGTGGTCTTCGTATATGTGTTCAGGCACTGAGTATTCATACAAGTTAAACACTGTGTGAGCTCTTGGTAATGTTTTTTGTACTTTCTTCCACACTGAAATCACACAGTAAACAATGATTTTAAAAAAAATCAGAAAATCTGAGTATTTTAGACTTCAGCACTGAGAACAGAGAAAAATGTGAAAAGTAAGCAGAGACTGACTGAAACAGGATTTTTGTTCATGAAAGGAAATAATACAAGATGTGTACATGTCTGCTTGGAAAAATAAATAAAGATGATAAATTATTTTGTTTTGTGTTTGTATTTTTTTTTACCAAAAGACAACAAAAAAAGAAAAATATTCCTAATATTAACTAAGATATTAAAAACCAAATGGCTGACACTTTGAATTTGAACGAGGTAAAAAAAAAAAAATTAAAAGAGAAAAAAAAAAGAAAACTGAAGATGATGTGATGATATATGAATGAAATATATTAAATGATAAATAATGGTAATAATTACTAAGAAAGGACAAATAAAAAGAAGAGTTTAACAGATCCAAACAATCAAACTTACATGCTCCTTCTCCTTCTTTTGGTTTTTTCTGGTTTACATAGAAGATTCTGGGAACAATCAGTTTGATAGCGTGCAAGTCTGAGCCAATCAAAGCCCACAGCCTGAACTGACCAGCCTGACCCATGGGCATTAACTACAGGAGAAAACAAACATTAAATGGACATAATAAAATAGCAAGTCAATAAGATTATGTTCTGTTATAAATAATAAAACTGTTCCACAAAAAAAGCTTTGTATGATTTCTCCTTTGTAAATTTTTGTACAGTACCTTGCAAATTTTTGATTTTTAAAAAATAAAACCAGATTCTATTAAATTTAAATTGATATAATTAGAATAATAAAATACTAAGTTTTTTAAAACTGGTCCTTAATTACCTTTCAAAAAAACCAAATTACCTTGTAACCTTAGTTATGTCCCCCAAAAAACTAAAACGCTACCTTTTGTAATTAATTCACACATGTAAAATTAACAGTTCTCACCTGCACAATTTGCCATGGCATGTCCATCATGCTGCGAGCCTTGCGACGTAGAAACCCTCCGAGTCCTCGAGCAGGCAACATCTGTGTAGTTGTTGGAATGTCAAAATCTGTACGCCGACGTTTACGTTGCTGTCTCTCCTTGGCCTGCATCTGCCATTTTTTCTTGTGATACTCAACCCAGATTATCCTCTCTTCCTGAAATTAAATTTTGTCTTTCTTATAGTGATTATTTAAATCTGCATAAAAAAAAAAATGTTTTTATTATCAATGCTGGTAAATATAACAACAGAAAGGTGACATGTACATTTTTCAAACTTCCAGAAATTTTTTTTTTTGAATTCTAAAAATTTCACCAGGTTAAATACTGCTTCATTCTTTATTTCAATATTTTCTGTATTAAGTCTTAGACAACTCTTGTCCCAGTTGAGTCAGATAATCACAGAACCTGTATTTAAACACTCTCTCACCTTCACCCTGTCAACAGATTAAAAATTCATCAGGCAAAAAAAAAAAAAAATAAAATAAAATATATATATATAATAATAGAATAATCTTAAAATTTCAGCAGCACCTATGCTAATACTTATTTCTGTGTGAATTCAGAACACAGGTAAAACTGAATTTAATCTGAAATGCTAACTTTGGTGTTTCCCATGGGTGGAAGTGGCCCAAGAACTTCCCGCCAGTTTTGTGACCCATCAACACTTTGACTTTCTCCCGTTCCTGACGTGTCACGTTTCCGTTTGTGTGACACAGGTCCAACTGACATAGGTGTGTTCTGGGAACCCATGTCTTCTATGTCAACTACAGGAGGCTGGGAACTCGGAATATCATCATTGTCTTCTTCACCAATCTGTAATAACAACAGTTGAGTAATGACTAGAGAAAAAGTATATGTTAGTGTCTGTGGGAAGGTGCAGATAAGACATACTTATTGCTAATTGAAAAGGATTAATCCATCACTGGTTTCTCCTGGAGTTACCTGGATGGTCCATAATGATATGAATACATCCTGTAAACAATGACCAGTTGCACTATTAAATAATTAATTTCTTTCTTTCTAGATTTTATATATTGATAATAATTCTAACAGACAGCAGTAGTAGCACTACCAGTAATAGTAATAATTACTAATAAAAATAGTAATAATCATACTGGTAGTAATTAATACCAGGAATCAAGATAGTCAGGTTTTTAAGCTAGTAGTAGTAGCAATAATAATAAGAAAAAGAAGAAGAATAGTCTTCAGTTGACAAACATAGTAAGTGTTGTCTTGCTATTAAAAAAGTCATGGAAACAAAATATTCTTTCTATATGCCAGCAGACAGAAATAATAAGCACACTGGTAACAGTTACTTATTTACCTGAGGTCTTGCAACTGGTGCAAATATTTCACTGATTTTTTTCTGTTTGAAGACGTCATTTCTCTCCAAAAGTTTTTTGTGAAGCCACTCAGGATGGGGAATTCTGGGTACTGGATTTGGTATCTGCCAAAACCAAAAATACAACTGGTTTAAAATCTCTTGTTCTTCACATTTTGTATAATACTGATATTACTGTGTATTTCATTTACAGTTTAGTAAATTCCTAAGGTTTTTCTTTTTTTCCTTCATCTATTCCCACTGCTGACTTGAATAATTCAAAGAAAAATTATTTTCAAGTTATATGTATTCTAATGACTAAATAGCCTTTACAAAAACTTGGAACATAAATACAAAGGTCAATGTAAATATTATTTATCCTAGATAAAACAATTTAAAAGTAAGTATAATATCATCATAACTTTTTATTATTATTGAAATAAACACTTTTTATATATATATTCAAGTATGTTTTTTTAAAATTTAAATGTAACAGCTAGTGCTTAATTATCTGTCTATCTTTAAATAATAAAATTTAAAAACTAAATTTCTCACATTTTGTAGTGCTGCTGGGATGGTGACAATTTTCTGTATGGTTCCACCCAGTCGCTCAATGTAGTAATGCCAATCTAGAATCTAAAAAAATAAAAATAAAAATTAATAAAAAATAAATAAAAATAAAATAAAAGCTGAATTACCAGGAAACTAGAACTGTTAATACTAGTAATGACAAAATGTTTATAAATTATAGCTTTTTTCTGTAACAAAAAATAATTAAAAATTATTAAATTAAAATGGATAGATATTTTTAAAATACACAAACTTTAAAGCTGAACAAATTTATTTAATGAAAAATTTAGAAAAAATCCCTCAAAACAACAATAATGATAATGATAATAATATTATATAAAAATAATAATAAAAAATAATTATAATAAAAGAAAATACATACATCTCTGATATCAAAATCTGTTAGTGTTGCTTGTTTCAGCCATTTCCGTAAATAATGCTTCTTAATACTTGGTTCAGCTTGAAATATTGCTAGAGGAATTGCTCTGAAAAGAAAAAAAAAAAAGATAATTTCTGGTAATCTTAAAAAAAGAATATTAGCTGGTTTTATTCTAGATGCCTATAAAAAATTTTTTTTTTAAAGTTTTGCAGATTAACAATTTAAAAACAATTTAATTAAAAATAAGAATTTTATTTTATTATTTTTTTTTTTTTAAACCAATTAATGTCTGAATCAGAGATTAAATAAATTTATGTTCAAACATACCTTTCTGTTATAGGAGAACCTTCAGGTTTTCTGGCAATGATAAACCTACATGCTAAACCTGCATCCTTCACCATCTGGTCCCCCAGAAACTGAAGTAAATAAGTAAATAAGTAAATAAGTAAGTAAGTAAGTAAGTAATTAAGTAAATAAATAAATAATAATGTTAAAAAGAACAAATATATTTTTTTCAATAACGAACAGCAAAATTATTAACGATCATTAATCAATGAATGTTAATTGAAATTTTAATATTTTAATACTAACACATTTAATAAATACTTTAATTTATTAATATTTAAATTTTACTTTATATTTCTAAAAGATTTTAAGAAGGCCATACTGAAATTACAGAAAAGCAAATATAAATATAAAAAAAAATAATAAAAAATAAAAACAATATTAAAATTTATGAAAAATTAAAAAAAATATATAATTAAAAAATATATAATAAAAATACCTCTCCCAGGCGTTTAGCTGTGCTGATTGAAGTTGACTTCTGTTCTCCATAGTCCTCCAGTTTTCTAGACATACTTCTGTTTTCTGAGATCAACTCAAACAACTCAGAGTCAGGCATGTTAGCTGCCTGAAATAAAAATTATCTATTTAAATAAAATCCTTTGTTTTAACATTTAATAAACTGTTAGCATTCTGCTGATATTTTTTTTTTTTTTTTTATTATTATTATTTTTTTAAATCTATATTAATAATATAACTAATTTTTAATTGTTAATGGTATATGTACATTGATACACTGTTAATGTGAGTTCCAAGATAAATTAAAGTTGCCAAACCACCATTAATTTATGTTTTAACATGTTAACTGTAACTTCTAAAAATCTGTTATATTTTTATTATAGAAATTAAATTAGCCTTGGATGAGAATATTTTTGGCATTGTTTTAAAAGAATACATAAAATTTATTAACAAAATGCTGTCTAGGAGATGATAAAGCATTCAAGAATAAAATTCTACAAGAATTTCCCATTCTAACCTTACTGTAGAGCACATCAAGCCAGTAGTCTGCTATTTTTGAAACAGCTCCATAACATTCTTCCAGTGTTTTGCCTTTGAGAAAAGCTTCAAACACTGAAGACTGGAAAATCTTTATCAGCTGAAGTTCTCCTCGTCTTTTCACTTCGAAACCCTGAAATATATCATTACTTATCTTTAGACCTGTGTTAACTATTTAAATGTAACAGTGTAAAATAGTTCTTAATTCAACTGAAATAGTGTACTATGAATTATATGTGCATATTTACAAAAAAACATGGCATGTTTTTAATCAAAAATTGACCACCAAAAGGTTTTTGGAATCTACAAACAAAATTAAGTTTACAAAATATCAAGTTATGACAGCTAAGAAAAGGCCAAGAAGAGTATACATATATATATATGTATATTTAATTTTAATGTATTATGTGTTAATGTTATTCCCTTTGTATCTAAGATTCTAGAAAATTATTACTGATGTCTTCAACAGTAAAACATTTTAAGACTGCAAATTAGAATAATAACTAACAACTATTTCTGCTTCAAAAATCTACAGAAAAAGAAACAAACAAAAACAAAACACAAAAATAATCCCTATTAACAATAATTAAAAAACACTTTACTTTCAGTTCAGCAAGAGACCCATCAAAGTTGAAAACAGCATATCTCTTTTTCAGTTTTTTCCCTTCTTCCTTGGAAGCAGGTAGAATCATGGCAAGATAAGGTCCATCCACTTCAAAGAAAATAGAATTCTCACTTCGCACAGTGTACTCAAGTTTACTGGCATCCTCTAGTTCCTGGTACTGATGATTTGTGAAATGATCCTGTAACAAAACGTTTGACATTATGTTAAAAACATTTTTTTTTTTTTTCCTTACTGAATCTGTTTCTAGTAATTACTGAGTTTAATGTTTCCACCAATTTTAAGTGCATCTTCATAATATGTATACATGTTACGGTTTTTAATTAATACATTATATTTTTATACTGATTACATGATTACTGTGTTTAAGAGAGAGACTACTACTACTAGTTACTATTGGTATTATTACTACTACTATTATTAATACAAATACAAATACAGTATTCCCTCGCTATTCGCGGGGGTTACGTTCTTTACCCTCCCGCGAATATTGGATGCAGTTTTAAAACGTCTATTATGAGATTATATACGGTACTAAATGCTTCCCAAACACTTTCTAAAGACACTCTTACTCATTAATACAGTAATAATGTAGTAATATTGCATGCAGTTATGTATTTCACTAATGTAGTAATGATAATGTAAACACATTTTAATTTTGTACTGAAACAATATTTTAATCAGAAAGAAACGTAAGTACAGGAGGACAGTAACACCGCATAGCACAGTAACCCATACAGTATTACTGTACCGTAAAGTCATTTTCTATGCGTACAACATATGTATTAGAATTGCCAGAAAGTGGAACAAATTTAAAGGCAAACAGACAGATAAATACAGTACGCACAGTTCAGGTAATAATAATACAATTCAGTAATAATATGCAATTAAAAACATTATTAATACACGGTCACAAAAAAATATGCACTGTACATACAGTGTATGCATTTATAAAAAAATACGTACTGTATTGCAATAATAATTGAAAAAATTTGATATTGTTTGTGCGGTTTACCAAGCATTTGTTTTTATGACGTTATGATGCTCGCCTGGTATACCAGCATCCCATGCGATAGGGTTAAGAGCCTAACCCGCGAATATGCGGGGCCGCGAATGGGGAACCGCGAACAGGTGAGGGTATACTGTACAATAACAGTAGTAGCAGCAGCAGCAATACTAATAATAATAATAATGGTAATGATAACAACAATGATTTCAGTGGTGCAATTTTCTTTATCACTGAGACAAAATTTTCTTACCTTAACCATAACATTGAGCATGGCACCAGGATAGCAAATTGTCACTTTTGGTTTCTTTGGGTTTGTAGTCTTGATGACGTAGTTTTCAGGAAATGTTGCTGGCAAAACACACCAGATTCCATCTGTGTCCAACTCCAGAGGTCTCCTGCAAATAAAAATAATGTTTTTATTTTATTGTTATATCCTAAATATACTTGCAGTTCAGAAAGTACTTTTTTTAATTTTTTTATTAGGTTAAAAGTATTTTTTATTAACAAATATTGCTCTTTTATTATTCAGTAAACATGATTGTCTTTTCTGAATTGATCAAATATAATAAAATGTGACTGTGCTTTGTACCTTTGTTATATTTGTTATTTAGATTACTTCCACTGTTACAAATTATACAACAGGAATAAAAATAACCATAGGTATAAATAAAATAATGATTTTTTTTTTTTGATCAGGTACAACATACCCAATCTGCTCCACTATCTCCCTGGCCTTGGTGATGATGTTAGCCCCAGTATAACACACAATGCCAGCCATTTCCATACTGTACCAGCGAGCTCTAGAAAAGTTCATTTAAAAATAAGTAATAAAAACATCAAGTACAAAAACCTATCAATATTAAAATTAGTTTTGGTATAATAATTATTAGTGATAATAGTATTAAAATGTAGTCTTCAACATTTTAAACTCCATCCATCTGCAATAACCTTGAGAAAAAACAAATTTAAAAATTAAAATGAGAAATTTTTATGTCAGACAAAGGTAAATCATGGATGAAATTATAACATAGTAAAACAGGATAAAAAGATAAAACAAAAACATAAATATTATCGCTCACCCTTTTCTCATGACATATCCGTAGAAAGAATTAAGGATACATTTGTGCGCAAGCTGAAGTGAATCGTACAAGACAACCATTCCGTTCGCTCGTTTGATTTCTGCAGCATCACCCAATGCCTTTGCTTCAGCAAGTTTCTTGTTCCACACTTTGGTCAGACCCTTAAATTCATACCGCCTGTCTCGAAATGCTCGTACAGTGTCCACATAAAAAGAATTCTCTCGCTGACAAACAGTGGCTGTCCTTTCTTCCATTCTTTTATCTTTTGTCTTCTTGTATGCTTTACGACAATAATCTGGAAAAAAAAAAAAACAAGATATGATTGTAATCTCTTTTTACAGATCAGTTAGTCATGAGATTGAGCTTGTAGAACAATTTAAAAACATAAAACTGAACAGTAAAGTTTTAGGGTCCCTGAATTAGCTGATCAAAAGGTACAAGAAGGTATTGATATTTAGAAACCAAGATCTGTTAGAAATCCTGGAAAGAAAACCCTGGTTACATTTATTTAAAAAGCAACCTGCATGTTACATATTGATTAAGGAATGAAGAACAAAAATTACAGTAAATAATAATAAAACATTTTTATTTCTTTTTTTATTTTGAATGATAATATAGATGTATATAGTCTTAACATTTTTACCTAAATCAAAATCCCATTCTTTTTAGGAGATATCAAAAGAAAACAAAGTTAAATATTTATATTTATCCAAAGACAAATATTTATATTTATTCAATTAAAGAACCAAAATGAAATCACACAAAGTAAATATTCAGTAAATCTCTTCCCTACCAGCTAGTCTTTTTTTCTCAATGACAGCCTGTTCCTCTCGATTCAGTTGGTGGAAAGGTCTTGGTTCTTGACCAGGAAAAAATCCTGGAAATTTTTCATTTTCAAGCTGCTGCTGAATCCTGTGAAACTCGTTCCTTGTTGCAGGCACTGAAATAAAAAATGTCAAAATTAAAATTTAAAACATTTGTTGATATAAGAAACCTGGAACAGTTATAAAAAGAAAAGAAAAAAATTAAAATTATTTTGGATGCAGTTTTATTGCAATAAATGATAAACCATCTAAATTTTAGTTTATATTCATTTTTATTCAGTTAATATACCAACCTCTATTAACAACTAAAAAAATAAAAACTGGGAACAGATTAATTTTTATTTATTATTTTAAATTTATTATAAAGATTGTTGTGATAATACTGTTGACTATGTGTGAAATAATACAAGATATATTTTTAAGTTTATTATTAAGACTATAATGTTGAAAGAAAATCAGACATATTTAGTAAAACTTACTAAACTCTCCCCTCCACATCCATGGCATGTTGCGCTGACACTGGGCGCCAGGTTTGTTGAAATCACAGGCAGCACACGTTGCCTCATCCACAATGGCTGGTGGCTATGTAACATAAAACAACAAAAATAAAACAGACTACAAAAAGTGATTAAAAATAAAAAGTGTTAATATTAAAAAAACACATTATGAAAATATTCCAGAAAATGACATTACTTTCTAAATTTTTAATAATTATTATGTCAGTAAAGATAATAAAAATTACAAAAAAGATGCTGATTTTTGTAACTAGACTGGGTTTTTTAAGAAGCAGTAAACAAAACAATAATTCTAATGTATAAAGAAAATCTCTGTTAGTAACAGGACAGTGCTTTATGACATACACAAATAGATATTTGATAATTATCCACTCAGTTTCTGAGGTAAGTTGTATCACCTGAAGTCTGTTGGTGAGGATGATGTTAGGGTACATGGCTGCGACGTCCAGATGATAAATGATTGGGTTTTCCAGTCTGTTAGGACAATCCCGCAACATGGACAGTCTCTCTATTACATCCGACACAACCTGCAATTCAACAGATATGTTTACTTTAACAACTACGCCAAATCCCAAATATTCCTTTTTAAAAACTTAAAATGAAATAACAAATATAAAAAAATATAATTAGTAGATGAAAACTGAAATCAAAACTAAGGATTATAATAATTAATATTTTAGACCCACTGTTTAAGCATCTTAAAATAATTAGATTTTACCTGTACTATAAAGATTTTCAACAATTTTTAATACTTTTAATTATTTATGCATGATACCACACACACACACATACTTTAAAAACAAATGTTAAGATTCTGTATAACAAGCTACAAACCTCATCAAAGTTAATGACAGTTTTCATATCTATTTTCTCCTCATCTTCTATGGCATGTTTCAGTGTTCTCTCTATGTTGTCTATCAGAGACTGGAAGGCTTCGGGTACCTTTAAATATTTAACTTAAAAATTGAACTTTAACTATTAAACAAATCATTAATATATTTAGATCTAGCACTTACACTTGCATAAAGCTGGGTTACATTCTGATCTAGTGACATTTCTTGGAACTTAAATTAAATAAAAATGTTTTTTTGTTTTGGTGAAATATTTCTTGAGTACTAAAGCACAGCACTGCCAGGCAAGTATACAGAAAGGAAATTAAACATGATTTTTTTGTATTATCTTTTTCTTTTATTTTTTGTCATGGTCATAAATTTGGCTAGATATTAAACTGCAAAGGCTATTAATATTTTACTAGCTTATACTCATATACATACAGTATTTACTATTCTAATCTATGTTATCAATAATAAACTATACAACTAAAACGTGATTATATATTAGCATTATTACAACACAGTTTCTATATTATATTTTACACAAAATGAACTTTCCTTTGGACTATTTTTGTATTAGGTGTCTGACAGTCTGAAATAATTTTCTGTTTACATTTGATTTAAATAAAATTTGATTATTTCAATCTATCAAGCACTATAAACACACTCTCAAATTTTACTGTTTTTTGGAAATGTTGGAAACTCACCATTCTGAACCTGCAAGGTAGATTTGACCTAAACACACCAGATTCCAGAGCTTCAACATGGCCGCCAACGTAAGTTTCTGAGTCAAGTACGTGTCCATCCTCTGTCAGTTTGTTCAGCACTGACTCCTGTTTGTTTGGGAAGATGATGTTAGCATGGTACGCCTGCACCATCAACAACGCCTCACACAACGTACCAGATCCCTTACGCAACACCTGCAGATGGAAAAACATTTTTTTTCTTTTGTTTATTCAAAATGAAATATTGATTTTAAGTCTTAATATATTTTCTCCTAATATATTTTAAAATTTTAAAATTTTGAATCTGGCTTGCCTATGAAGGCATTAAGAAGATGTGATGATATTTTAAAAAAATGAAGTAAAAGAAATAATTTTTTGTATCTTACCTCGTCAGGTTCCATGGGAATGATGGTACAGAGAGCAAAGATGAATGGATGAACATACTTCATGTACAGGTAATATGTGGCAACTGCATCAGACACTGAGTAGTTTGCCAACACCTGGAATAAATAAATAAATAAATAAATAAATAAATAAATAAATAAATAAATAAATAAATAAATAAAAAAATAAACAAACAAACAAAACAAAAAATCAAACCCAATTAAAAAAATTATATATAAACTGACCAATTTAAATTAAATAAAATACAGTGAAATTATGTTATGTTTTTCACTAATTGTTATATTTATTCTAATCTCAGGTATTTTTCTCACCTGGGGTTCTTCATTAGCCATTCTACACATCTCTTCTGGATCAAGTTCAACCGGGTCATATCTCAACTTTGCCTGATAATATTAAAAAACAAAGTCATATAAATAAATATTAAAATATTTTAAAATAGAGATTTGATGGTCTATTTTACTGTTACTAACAGAAGGGGCATTTTCTGTGCATTGTAAAATAAAAATTAAGTGTGTATTTTATCTATTTAATTTCAGAAATTATTGCTGAATTTATATAGCCTTAGTGTTTTGTAAATTTTATTCTTTCTAAATTTAATTTACAAAATATTTATTTTGAACAAAAATATACAAGAATGAAATGTCAGTTTTCTAATTAAAATTTATAAAATTACCTTGGCAACAGCTTTTAAATTCTGACTTCCAACTGGTAAATAACTGTCTCTTTTCACCCACCTGTCAAATATATATAAACACTGGTGTTACATAAATATCCAAAAATTAAAATAATAATATCCAAGTGATACTTTAATTGTTTTTTCTTTAAAGTATTTGTGATTCTGAATTGAAACTGATATTTTGATAATGCCAAGTTCAGTATTGATTCAAATATTAAAATATGTAATTATTTGAACATCCTTTTACGAACTTAAAATTCTGTGTGGTGAAAATATCAAGCATGCACCTAAAAAAGTATTGGATGATAATAATTCAGTTATCAAATGACATACTGAGAATTTTATTTTCAATGTTGATTTTTTTTTTTTTTTTTTTACCTGTAGCAGTCCATGTGTATTGTTGTTCTAGATTTGAATTCTCCCTGTGAATCCTTCTGAACTCCAATCTGTCGAAACATGTCAATCCCATGAAAACCTGCTCTCGTTTCTACAAAAGGCCTATAAAAACAGAAAAAAAAAACCACAATCTACTTTTTAGAAATTCATCAATAAAAGAATTATAAATGATGTATAAAGAGAGGTTACTCCAGTGAGACAGTTCATAACATGTCTGATAATTTAGAATGAATAAACTTTGTACAGTAAATTTAAATGTAAAAGTATTATAATTTCATAAACATAACAAAAACAGCACTAACACTGAGTCACATAAATGAATAATTCTGTTATGGATATTTCAAAAATAAAAGACTGGTTTATGGGTGTCAAAAAAACAAAAAAATCTGTTTATGAGTGTTATAAAAAATATATTGGTTTATGGATATCATAAAAAATACATTGGTTTCTGGATATCATAAAAAATACATTGGTTTCTGGATATCATAAAAAAATATTGGTTTATGAATATCATAAAAAAAATATTGTTTTATGGATATCATAATATATATACTGGTTTATGGATATTATCAAAAAAAAGTATTCTTACCAGTCAAAGCTGTCTCCATTGTAAGTGACGTACACATGAGGTTTAACATCCAAAATATGATCGAAAAACCTTTGAATCGTTGCAGCCTGGAAAAGTAACAAAAACAAATAAAATAATTAATAAAAAATATAAAAAATATAAAAATCTTCAAACTAGGTCTTATGGCAACAGTACAAACTTATTCAGCTACAAAAATAATTCATGACTTTTTTGAAAAAAATGCTATAAAAGGAAAACTTAAAACTTAAACCTGCTGTCAAGGAAACTAGAAATCATTTACAAACATGTATATATATCTACTAACAGGTCATTTCATACTATTTCATCTTTAACAGAAACTGAGGAATCCTGGCCTGAACAGACATCTGATACGCAATGAAAAACAAATCCAGTGACTCATTATTGGTTTTTAAACGACAAATTAGTGTCATGGTAAATAACACTCTGATAATAAAAATCTATCTGAAAAGAATAAAGTTAATTCACTAACCTCATCAGGTTCATTAAAGACAGTAAATGGCCCCTCAAACTCTGGACGTGGAGTGTACTCAAAATCTTCAACATCCTGTGAAACTATTTCTCTGTTGCAGATTAAATAACCCTAGAAAACAGACAATATTCCAGAGTCATAAACACAGTAAAAAACACACCAACTGACCCAAAAATAGCTTGATAAAAAAAAATAAAAAATAAAATAAAAATATATATTAAGAAATGAATATGAAAGTAAAGGGAAGAAGAAATCTTAGTCTTTAAAATATTTTTGTTTTTAAAAATAATTTATTTTTGGCCATCATGAAATCATTAGAAATTTTAATTTAATAAAATAAAAAATACTGTGTAAACCATGAATGCTGAAAATTAATAAAAAATAATAATATTTAAAAAAAATAAAATAATAATAATCCAAATAAAAGAAAAAAAATAAACTTAAATATTACTACAGAAAATAAATAGACGTTTATCTTTTTTCAGTTCACACCATCAAAACAATTACAGCAGAAAAGATTAAAGAAACACTACAAAAACAAAACATTAGCAACCTGTCCATCTATCATGTATGATATCATCATTATCTGGTCAACCTGAGAATCTGGAAACTTCAGTGGAAGTTTGGTGGTTTCAATGTCATAGGCTAACACCACTGGTTCCTATAAAATAAATTATCTCAACTGATTATGTACAATTCTGCAGATATACTAACTAAAATGGTTACAAGTTTGGTAGTTACCTGTTATTAATAACCTTATTTAAATCAGTTATTAGAAAATAATTATTTTCAGTTTTTATTACTTAAAGTATATTTAATTTATACAATCATATTTATTTTTGTAATAAATCAGAAATCTGTCCTATCAATAAAATTACTTATTCATGAGTTTATTTCACAAACAATCCATACCGCACTTTAAAATTAATATATTAAACTTAGTCAATTTTTTTTTATTTTAATCTTATAATGTGTTTGTAATTAAACAAATAAAACAAACTCACAGGCCTGTCAACAAGGTCGTCTCGTAACTGAATAATTGGAGCACCGCCCCCACGACCTGTGACAGAATACCAATGTCCAACGAATATTTTCAAATCAATAGAAACACGAACATGATATGGCACATCATATTCCCTTAAAGAACAAAATACAAATGTTATTAATTATATTAATTTAATTCACAGACAAAAATTTCAGTTATATTCCCTAAGAAAAATTAAATGAGTAACAGTCTTATTATTTTTAATACAGATAATAGAATAGGTACATCAAACGTTATAGTCAGAAAAACTCTTAAAACAATATTGAGAAGAGATTTAATTTTTAACCGATTTCTGTAAAGCAAAATGAAATTTCTGCTCTTTTAACATGCTGTTTGCATACCACAATATTGATCAGTTTTACAAAAAAAAAAAAAAAAAAAGAAGATATTATTCAGTTTAATCTTATGCAAAAGAATCAGTTATGAGGATCAAAACATACCATCTCAAAAGAACAACAGTAATAATTCTATTTCAGGGGCAGTTTTCTGTTTCTTTTCCACCTGACATATTTTAATTTATTTATATAAATATCACATATTCTATTTACCTAATGTCTATGATGTTATCTAACTGATCAGATATCTTCTTAGAAACCAGTTCATTGTCCCCTCCACTCAAGTGACTGTAAAAAACAATCATTTTATTTCATTTACTCATGTTTATTAAATATTTTAATTCAAATTTATATTGAAGTTATAATTCCATGTCGTCTTCAGTATACTTTAATGTGTTTATTTAATGTTACTGCACAACAATTTTATGTCATCATTCATTATGTTACATAACAATTAAAAATTATCTAAATAAATAATACAAATGCTATAAATAAAATAGAAAAATACTATCAACAAGGATCAATGGTTTAATGTACCATCTTAATATTTAAATCAGAACACCTTCACATTTTTGCTTTCAAAACTAATGAATAAAGGATAAATTATTCCACTAAGACTAAATTATCTTAATATGCAAATACAAGTATCTAAAAGAATCAGTTCCATTGAAACTGCATCTCACTGGTGATAAGTTATATAAATGATAATAATGCAAGTTCTAAGAACAAACAGGAAAGAAGTAAAATCAAAAAAATAATAAAAAAAGAAGACCAGGACTGTGCATACTTTGACAACATAGCAGTGTAAGCTTCATTCTGTTTTTCTCGCTCTTTGTTTTTGCGCACTGCAGGAAAGATAACTTTTTTCACATTGATGAGATCTTCAACATGCACGAATGAGAGGCGAAGATACGTTTTCTTTAAACCAACAAGATGGTTATGCTGTAATGTCAAAAATGAATCATAAAAAATGAACTAATAAGAATAATTAATATGCAAAATGATAAATATTATTTCAATATCAAAATAAAAAATGCATAAACAAATGGCATTAAAAAGCTAAATAAAATTTTAAAAATTTATTAATATTAATTTTAACCCAAATATCCAACTTTTATGTCAAAAACAAATTAAATCACTTGTACACATTTCACAATGTGTCTTACCAGATCCAAATCCTCCTTAGCAACACTGTCTATTGAAGAAATTTTTCCAGAGAATTTCCTTGTAAGATAAGATGCCACTTCTCTTTCACATCCTTTCTTAGTTGCCACATAGAAATAAGCTTTGAAAGGCAGTGTTGCCTGGTAAAATAAACAATTGGAAAAAAGGTCTTAATATTAGGAAAAATTAGGAAAAATCTAAGGGAACAATGGCATGGAAGTAAAGAAACTGAATGTGAAAGACAGAAAACAGAAGGATAAATAAAAAAGATTACAAGCAATATCAGTATTTTATTTCTATAATACATCAAATGTTTTTATAGAATATGTTATAAATGAACAAAATTTTAAAGAATTAATAATTAATATATTTTAAATTTTATGAATGACATTGCAGTTAAATGACTGGTTAAAAATATACTTTGAAAGTTGACCCATCTTCTTGAAGGAAGTAATAATCAACAGCACTGATCAGTCGCTTGTTCTCATCCAAAATATCAGTCTACAAACAACAGATAAATATATTTTGAAAACATATAGTTTCCAACTTTCTATCCTAATATTCTAAATCACAAACATTAATATTTAAACCTAATAAATTACTTATATAATGTGGTATGTAATTTCTTCAAAATTTAAATTTTTGAAATTTGTTTTGAGAACAAAAAGAAAAAAAGAAAAGAAAATCTGTTATCTGTGTATAAATTATATACAATGAAGAGTGTTAAAATCTGTTATTTTATTTTATCAACTTGGCTACAGCATAATGAATATTAGAGGAATCTTAAATGTAAATTTGCAGTTAATATCCCACTATTAGTCTTACTGCTTACTTACATAGCTCTCAAAGGTTATAGTAATAACACAATTATAAACTAAGACAAAACTGTAAGAAAAATACAATTTAATTTTCCTCTTACTGGGTGCATATTAATGAGCCATCCAGTCTTCTCAACTGGATCCTTGTATCGCTCAAATCCAAATCTTTCATCAATTTCATCATTTATACGAGTTCGGTTGAGACGTTTCTCTGTGCTGTCTTCTCGACTAAAAAAAGTGAATTTTTACAAATGTTTTAGTCCATGAATCTGGCATGACAGACTTTATGTAATTAAGACATTATGAACAATTATTAAGTTTAAATATAATTCACAGTTTGATATTATATGATTATTCAGTGTTTTATTACTTTTGTTAATATCCAATTTATACAAAATTATCCCATTTAAAGTGTATGTCACTATGTGTGTTAAAAACTATTAATATTATGGAATTTAATATAATAAATGAATAAATCTGTCCTATTTTATTGTCAGCGTGTGAATCAGAAAGAGAAAAACGCAGAATTATAATACAGATATCTTGATAATAGTCAAATATACCAATTATGACAATACTGAACTTATAATCAGCAATACACACCCTCATAGATTCACCTGGAACTTTTCTGCACAAGAATTACGGTAAATTTAAAACTCATTTTATTTTTTATTTTTTTTATTATTGTAAAACAAATCAGAAATCTTTAAAACTAATAATAATAATCATCATCATATTATATTTTGTGTTTAATGACAGTCTGACAGACTGAGTTAAAATGACACATTGAGTCTAAGTAAAATATTGACAACAGCCAAGTTTGAACAACGATCAACGGATCATCATCATGGGATCGTTATTATGATTATAATGCGATCTTACTGCACGTTACCTGATTGTTTCTCCTGGTGCCGGTTCCTTCTCGGTTTTATTATACTTTGATTTATTTCGAAAGAACATCTTTGTTTTGATGGAATTATTCCTGTCCAGAAATGTACTTTCTATTACAATAACATAATTATTTTTCCCGCGATCTTGCGCACTCGACTGGTTTAACTTAGTGCGTTTATCTTAAGGTGAGGCGCATTATCTGTAAATTCCTCCATTGCTGCAAAGGGCCCAACGTCACACTATGGCTTGGACGGAATTCGTCGTTTTGAATTTTTATTAATAAACATTTAAAATATGAAGTTTTTCCGATTACAAACTTTTTTTAAAATATTATTTTAAAGCTGTCACAACCACAGTTTAACTACTTTTTATGAGAGTTCAACTTTGGTTAATTCTTATTTGATAAATCATTACTTTCAGCTTTAATATTTTATTTATTTATTTATATACATTGTAACATTTACATTGTATATAATATTTTAAATATTTTTCAGAACTGTCTCATAGGAAATGAAACTATATAGCAACCTGCAACAAACAAGAACTAGTAATTATTTCTGTGAACAGGAAAAAAAAAAAACAAATAATAGGGTAGGTAACAATGAATTACTATTTATTTCCATACATTTATTTCAACACAATACAAGTTTGAAAATACTATCTTATGTACAAAACGGTATAAAATACTAAATAATACAACAAATCTATTAAAGTGTAACATTCAAAAATTATCTGAGTCAGCACAGTAACAATTACTTGATATGTAAGGCATCAATGTTATTAATGTTAAACCAGGAGAACAGTCCAAGTTTATTATTATACATTACTCTCCATGGTGTCTGATTATTTATGCATAGATATTTACTGATTAAACTGATTAATCTGAATAAGATTTGTGGATTTCAGTCAGATTTGTTTGTAGTCTCGAAACGAAAGTACTACAGTGATCATCAGACATGTACATCACCTATATTACAAACCAGTTTATTTTTATTTTTTTTTTAATTTTTTTCATCTTGATAGTGTGTAGCCAAGATGATGATGCTTCATTTTCAGGAATCTTATCTCTATCCTGGCATTACAAATAAAGACATCTTCTGTGATTTCAAATTAATTCAGTAATAGAAAACAATATTCTAATTTATGTCTTGAGTAATCAGGATTTTTCTAGCTTTTAGGAAATAAAGCAGTGGTAATATAATGCAAACATACATTTTCAACTACAACACAGTAATAATAAAATTAATTTTAAAAACAACAAATAGAAATGAAATATATTATTCATATATAAATACATATTAAAACCACAAATTATTTATGGGTCCCTTATTTGGAAAATAACATAAATCATTCTGTTATTTAGGAGCCATGCTTTTCCAATATAATTAAACTCTCTTCACAAATATTTGTTTAAAAAATTACAAGTATTCTAAGCCAATCTAAACAACAACAACAACAAATAATAATAATAAATAAATAAATAAATAAACAAATACTAAATAAAAACAGTAATTGTAAAACATCTTACACAGTAATAATTTTTTAAATAATAATTATTTGGTCATGTTCAATATTTATTGTGATGGTTTCCACATTTATTTCCTTTTGATTATTTATATTTGTTCTGACACACACTTGCCAATTTAATTGCAATAATACATTCACACAGATTCATAAAACTAAAGTTTTGGTGATGTATTCTCCAATGAGTTAAACTTTCAAATTTCGAAATCACCCACAAATTGCATGCTGGTGTCCGCTTTAACATCCCTAAACAACACATTTTCTCATAAAAAGAGTTGAAATGTGTGACAGCCTTGTTCTTTTATTACAAAAGAAACCACAGTATTGAAAAGAACAGTGTTCATCATTGGTTAATCCTGATAAATATTGACAAAATGAAAAGTTCACTGAGGACTATTCAGAATATGTCTAGCACTGGTGATATTTAACTCATAAATGTTTAAGTTTTAAGATAAAGGGAATGTAAACTTGACTTCAATTATTATTCTATTTTAACAGTAACATATATTTATAAGAGTTGTCTGGGGGTTTTTCAACTCAGGTTGGTCAGCAATTCTTAGCAAATTAAAGCAAATTAAGTCTTCTGAATCTACTTCTTATATCTTTTAGCATTTTCAAACTTACCCAGTTTGATCCTTTATTTTCCTATTTCCATGAAAGACATGCCAAATTTTGTTAAGTATTTCTAGTGATAGCTGACTGATTTTTTTCATTTAAAATGAATCTGCCGTAATTCTCTACAATGACATGTGAAGTTTAACTATTTTAATATCTGAACAGAAGTAAATAAAGGAGACACATTCTTAGTTAAAAAACTAAAAAAATTAAAGAAAAACAAGTGAATTTACATATGCATCAGATCTGAAAGCAGTGCATAAAATTTTACAACATTTATTAAACAATCTATAATATATTAAATTTTCACTACAACTAATTCATAAAAATTTTAAAAACTTTATTTAGGCACTTGGTTGAAAGCTATGTTTTGATTTTGTTCATAACTGTTTCTGAACTAAAATAATTTATTAAATGCAGACAAAAATGAAGAAGAAGCTAGAAATACAAACCACAATCACTTTCTTTTTAAAAAGAAAACATTCAAACATAAACCATGAACTATTTCACAATTCTTACTCATCAGAAAAACAAAATAATACTACTATTTTCTTTCTCATACAACATCTGGAAAATTTATAAAAATTGGCACCAAGTTTTTATTTACAACAAATAATTACTGACTATTATGATGATACCATACATCTATGAAATAATACAAATACATGTGACTCTAAATGAAGCATTCTGTTTAATGAAGGCTGGATTATTTATTCAGGCTGTGGATGAAAAAAAAAAACTAAAACAATGAAGGATTATAATGTCAGTGCTGAGTTCCACGGTAAACAGCTCCGATGATAGCCAGAGTTCCAGCAACCACACTTCCAACAATTACAGGTGTTTTCCACCACTGAAAATAAATAAATAAATAAATTAATTAATTAATTAATTAATTAATAAAAAAGTAAATTAAAAGTAAATTTTTAAAAAAATTTAAAAAATAAAAGAAAAACAAATAAAATAATCAAATTAACACAAATGAATATATATTAAATTAATATACTTTTTCTGACGTACAGTACATTCTATTTAAAATATATAAACACTGCTTTTGCAATACACATTAAATTTGCAAAGTAAAACATTTTACAAATCAATTATCAAAACATAAGTAACAGCTGCAATAATTACAAAACAGGTATCTCCTTCGATGTAAAATAAAACAAAATAAATATATAAATAAATCATAAATAGTAGCAGCAGTACAAATGAGAACAACAGATGTCTTCCAAATTATGCATAAACACATATGTGGATGTAAAACACACTGTACTGAGATAAATTTACATACAAAATGTGTCTGCTATTCAAACCAAGGTGTCATCTGTTTGTTGAAACATTTATACCGTAACCCATCTATTATTCAGCTTTAAAAAAGAATTTCTTATATTAATGAAAGCAAAAGACTAAAATGACCGTATCTGCACAGAGATAAATAATGGGTATGAACTATTTAAATTAGTTATTTATGCTTTGGTTCAGAATGAGCTTGTGCATGTTTACCTTGCTCTGTTTCTTTTTCGGTGGGTTTTTGTCTGCACCCATCATGCGGCGGTACATCTCTTTCTGGGAAGCATTGTCCTGTTTCAATTTTCTCGTCACCCAAGCAAGTTCTCGATGTAGTATCTGTGAATAATCAATCGAACGTTTTTTTCTTTCTAAAACACACATTAATATTAATGTTTATTATCATGTTCTCTTTACCATTGATGTCACACACAGAAACCTCCTGTCACCACTCTACAACCTGGTTTCATCAATTAAAAACATGCTGTCACACACACACTCTTACATTAATGTTAAACAGCAGTCACTGTGCATGCATTAAAAAACACAACCAAAATCTACTGCTCTGATGAAAAATTATTTCTGAGAATGAATGGCAGACACCTGATAATATAATTTAAACACAATGTATTGTATTAGTATTTACATGTCGAAAGTCATTTTGTTATGCACTTGTACCCCAGCTATATAAATACATCACATATAAAATATAACGCAATTAAAAAAACAAAGCAAAATAAAATAAATATAAAAGTAATAAAAAAAATAGCTTATGAATAAATTGAGAAGATTCCATCTGTCAAATTCATTAACTGGTTTGTTGCAAATGACTGTGTCAAACCTTTGATTGTGGATCAAGGTCAAGAGCTTTTCGCAAGTAGCGTTCTGCATTTTCACATTCACCCTTACAGCCAAAGGACTGAAATAAAAATAGCACACAGAAACAATTAGACTTTCTGTCTTTATTTTGTAATAAATATCATCATCAAAAAATAAAATAAAATAAAAATGATGGAAATAACCTTTGTTAAGATAAAATTGTTTTTTAAAAATTGAACAGAACCCAAAGATTAAAATAAAATAAAGATGTGATTTAAAAAAGCTAATTAAAATATTTAGCGACTGTGGATTTGAATTTATTTTATCTTTTAAACACATTCATTGATTTGTTTTATGTACACATGCACTAAACATGAGGTCATCCACTATTATTTAACTTACATTTCAAGTAAATCAATTAAAATAAACAGAAATTATTTAATAAAGAACCTATAAATGTTTTATACCTTTCCAATCCTAAAAAGAGCCTTCACGTTATCTGGTTCAACTGTTAAAACTTTATTAGATGATTTTATTGCAGCATCATAGGCCTCAATCTGTATAAAAAGAAAATGAAACCATCAAATTCGTGTGCACAATTTAAAAAAATAATCATTTTAAAACTTTGCCATGTCAGCAGAATACAATATGATACCAAAAAAAATCCCTTTAAAGTGAAGTTACAACTGATAAAGCAATGTATTTTTATCTCATGACAAAGGCCATGTCTGTGAGTGAACAGCTGGCAGTCAATATGCTGTAAATAAAAACAATAATAAACAATGTTTATTTTATGTATATGCAGTATTTATGTGCGTCTGCGTATTGGATAACTTTGGATTATGAGCTACATATAAAACCCATGGCTTCAAAGCTGTCAGTAAAGTAGCAGCTATACTGCATATCTTTCATGCAAAGTATTCAGACATCTAAATTATGTCACGAAAATGTATTAGAAATACGTTTTTCTTCATTGAACTATTCAAATCAACATTGACAATGGTATCAGCATGTGTTTTTTAAAAAACCAACAAAAAAAACACTACAGGCAGTAGCAGCAGACCCAGAATACATTAATAATCAAAAAATTTAAAAAAAACAGACAGGTAAAAGATACAATAAAAACATTTGTTACTTTAAGTTGGCAAGCTGCCAGGTTGTTGTAACATTTGACTTTACTGTCTGACAGACTTTTCAGGACAGATGTAGGAACATTGTGAGTACTAGCAGGATATTCTAGAATTTTCAGAGCCCTGAAATAATAATAAATTTGTTTATGTTGCACAAATGTTAACAGAATAACAATTTTACATCTATGTGGTAATGCTATGTAAACTATTGTGATATTCAACCTTTTAGTCATTAATATTAAGAATAATGGATCTGGCAACAGTCATTTGAAAAACACAAAAAAAAGTTTTTATAAATCAGTTTTCCTTTTCTTATCTTACAACATAATCTTTACAAAGTAAATATAATAGTAAAGTTTTGCCAATTATCCAAGCTCCACCAAACACACATATGTATTCCAAGTCTCATTTATTTCAGCTTTGTTAAATTTTGATTTACACATATTAGTTAATGGTGTAATTGCTTACTTGGTGTAAGAATTGATGGCTGCAGCAAATTCCTTTCTGGTAAACAAAAAATTGCCTCTTTCCCGTTTAGCTTCCCTGAAAATATAAATACAAATTTAATTTACTATTATTATATATACATAATTCGCAGATTAGTTATATCTGATTAAATCAGATTTCTATACAGAAGTCTTTTCTGCTCTATTTCTTAAAGTCTAGTAATGGCATTGCAAAAAAAAAAAAAATGAAGAGATTTAAATATGAAATGTATCTACACAGTACAATAATCACTGCATCTAAAATATAAAGTTTTTTAGTTCTAAACATATGCACTGATTGTAGTCTCATGTCTATGATATTTTAAATAAATAATATACAAACATTTCTCAAATAACTTTTTTTTTTTATGGAACAGCATGGTTTCTCTAAAAAAATTAAATGAATGTTTCAGTTTTTCACAAAAATGTCAACTATTACTATTTAACCTAGGAGGGTTCTTATAAACTGACAAATTAAATTTTTAAATTATTTTAACATCTTGTCTCGTACCCTTTCTTTGTTCTTTCTTTAATGGTCATGGATTCCAGGTCTAATCCTGGTTCCTTCTTAACAAGTTCTAAAGTGTAAGTGATTGTTGCATCACTGGGAATGTTGTCACTGAAACAGATGAAAATCATATAAAACACACTAAAAAAAGGCTGTTAATGAACGAATGGCCTAGTACAATAGAAAAAAAGAAAAAGATGTTTTTTGTATTTTATCTTTCAAGTCCAGTATGAATAACTGAAAGTTTTCTTACAATATAAAATCAACGGTTATTACATTATGTCATACAACTGTCTCTCATGATTTGTTGCTGTTCTCTGTGCAACTGAAGATCATCAGTTAGCAGCAAAAGATTTATTTGAACTTTTCCATTACTGGATAAATCAAGATCAGAGAGCAACTGCTGGAACAGGATTTGTGCTAAAAAAGGATATATAATAAGTTTACTGGACAACTATGCTTTATAATATAACTTAGATTCAACTTTTAAAACAATTACTATATTAACCATGAAGCACATCACTTTTAACAACTGACAGAACCATTTGAAAATGTTAAACTCGTTGAAATTAAAGAGTACTTGCCATCCAAAAGAGCCATATGCATATTTTGAATCTGCAATGAGTTCACATTTTTCTCCTAACTCCATTAATGTCACTGCTAGGTCCCAGGCTGAAACAGAACAGTTATATCTGTATATAATTTATGTCAAATGCTTTACATTTGAATAATGTATGTAACCATGCTCTTTCTATCAAAGGAAAAAAAAAAAATAATAATAATAATGCAAGAAATAGGCTATGATAAAAATATATTACCTTATCTGAAAAGTAATTTCTGGAATAGCATGCATTTACTTAAATAATTTTAAAATAATAAGAATAACTCATTTTTATTTTTTTTTATTAGCATAAACATTATGATTTACCTTGAATGACATCACCATCACCCAAAATGAAGGAAATTAAATCTGACTTGTCAACAATAGTTCCATCTTCTAATCTTCCTTCAGTTCTCAAGAAAACAGTTTCTCCTGAGACTGGTCGACTTTCACGACCTTGTCCAGCTTTTAAAATCTACAGAAACAAAAAAAATAAAAATTACAAAATCCTCATTGGATTAAACTGTATAAAATTAAATATCAGTAATTATTTTAACATTCACCTATAAGTTATAATCATACACTTATCACTTCTAAATCTATTAAAAGTCATAATAATAATACTAATAAATAACAAATACACACACATATCAACAAGATGGAATAATTCTATAGTCTATACACACCATTTTAACAAGAAAAAAATGTATGACGAAATTACTTCTAATTAAAGAACATATGGAACAGTTAATATGTAAAAAATTTGAGCTGAATGAATTGTAATACAGAAAATTTGTGATATTATTATTATTATTATTATTATTACAACTATACAAAAGCTTGAAGCTTTTTCTATTTACAACTACAATATTTATTACTATTATTTATATTAATATAGCTGATGTAAACAACAACAACAACAACAAAAAAGTTACAAGTACAGCTTGAATGTTTAACCATTTTAATAACTATTAAGATATTTGTTACTAACTTTCTTTCTGAGAAGACCATTTCCAAGTATGTCCATGTATTCTGGTTCCGAATTCTTCTCCGATCCTGTTTCTACATTCTGGGCTGACTCTGTACTTGTATCTTCAGCAATCTGTGATTCATCAGACTTGACTTCTTCACTTGCATCCTGCATCCCAGAGCGCGATTCTTCAGTACTGATGTTCAAACTCTTCTCCATTTTACTGTCTTCACTGGCTTCACCTGATGTTGTCAACTCTTCTTCAGTAAAACTGTCAGAATTCTCTTTGACCAGGCTGTCACTTGCACTGGTAATGGGTTCACTCGCGTTATTTTCTACATCTTCATCTAGCATCTCATCGACTGGTACGTCTGTTTTATCCGACACCTCGGGAATATGTTCGATATTTTCATGCTCTGTTTCCAACACTCCCTCACCATGTCCTTTCATTTCATCATTTATCATGGGCACTTCATCACCTGCTATTTTATTTTCAGACAAAGATTCCGTATTTTCATCATCTCTGTTCACCACCTCCTGAATATTTCCAGTTTCTTCATCATCTCTATTCACCATCTCCTGAATATTTCCTGTTTCTTCATCATCTCTATTCAACAGCTCCTGCACATTTTCTGTTTTTTCTTCACTCATTTTCACTACATTTTCAACATCTGTTTTTACCATTTCATGAACATCTTCCACATTTTCAACACGTGTTATTTCCTCTTGCTCATGGGATATATCTTCATCACTTTTTACTACATCTTGAATGTTATCTGCATTTTCATCATCTGCTTTTACCAGATCATGAACATGTTCCGAGTTTTCATCATCTGCCTTCACTTCCTCAACATGTTCTGAATTTTTATCATCTTCAGTTACAGTGTCCTCAGTTTGTACCACATTTTCATCATCTGCTTTAACTACTTCCTGAAAATGTTCTGAAATCTTATCATCATCTTTCACCACATCCTGATCACCTTCTTTATTTTCGTCGTCTGCTTTGACCACTTCTTGAAGATCTCTGTTTTCTTTCTTATCTTCCAATTCAGTCCATTTATCATTGATATCTTTATTCTCTGCTTTATCATTTACCTTCTCTGGAGTACAGGATTTTTCACTGACCACATCTGAGTGGGAAGACTCCACTGTTTCTAGATTTTTTGAATTTAAGTCACTGATGTTCATCTTATAACTGTCATCATGATCAACAGACTGGCTTTCTAATTCAGTGCTGTCATTGTGACTAGATATATTTTCGCTGCCAGTTATTTCTTTATCTCCGAAGTGTTCATTTGAAGATACTATTTCAACGTGATCACCAGCTTCTGGCATTATTTGTTGGTCTAATTGTTCCCCCTTTGTCTGTTCATGAGAAGGTTTCACAGTTGATTGACTTTCATCACCCAATCTGTCATCTGATTGGCCATTTCCAACTGTCTGACCTTCACCTTGCTTCAGTTCTTCTGGCTTAAGATCCATGCTCTGCAAAGAAAAAATAATAAAATATGATGTGATCCTTTTTTGAAAATGTATTATAAATCTAAACATTAGGGGTGTTCATGAGTGCAGGTGTTTGAATATATATATATAAAATATATTAAATGTAAGAAACGTTTCAAATTAATAAAAATAAGAGAATTTGTGAAACCGTATTTAGTACAGGATAACAGCATTCTGGAATCCTCAAAAGCTTTACATTAAAATATATATCTGTATATTCAAGTTACTATTTCTTTTACTAACAACTTATAAAACTACAATAACCCATCTCTATAAATAAATGTAATTAGTCCATTTTTTGCAGGTAATATCAAAATTCACATTACATTCAATGAACAGAATATTCCAGAATAAAATACTTTAATGTGACAGTAATTATTTTATTTTCTGCAAGCATAAATCTCACACAGCCATTAATCGTCAAGTTTCTTTACATTATCAAGCATTGTTTTCTAGTTAGTGATGTTATACACAAACTACAGCTGCCTACAGAAAGTTTTTATTGTTATTTTTATGTTGACTTTTTTGACTGAATAAAAAACTGATTACAAATTGCAGCAGTACCTTCTGTTCCAAGAATCAGTTAATTCTAGATTAATTCCAAGAAATCAGTTTACTGAAGCATTGCTATTTTTATTTCCTTGTTAAGGTTTCTAAACAATACTGCTAGTTTCACTTTCACATTCTTAATAAATATTTCCTTCTGTGATCTGGTAACATAATTTTTTTTGTGTTTATATTTATTATTATTTTGTAATAAATTTTCATTCATCATCAGTATTTTTGGAATTTTGTGTGTGTGTGTGTGTGTGTGTGTGTGTGTAACTGCCAACTAAGAAATGGTCCTGAATTTCAATACACTGGCCAATCTATATTGTAAATAATCTGAATTTAAATTTGCATTTCATAAAGATCAGTCAAAAAGTATCATTAATAATAAAATTAATATTTTTTCTTACAAATAATATCGTAAATTTTCACTGCCAACATTTTATAAAAAGGTAGAACATTCTCAGTTTATTTTTAACAGTTATCTTTATCTTTGTAGCAACAATCTATTTCACACCTTTGCATAGTAACTGGACAATTAACTGCTAATGATGATAATCAAACACGGCTCCAATGTGACAGGTGTTATACATTTGCTAATTGTGTTTTGACAGTTAAGCAGTTCAGATATAATCATTTCTGACACATATATATTATATTAATAGATAAACTTTAAACAGCCATCTGAAATATACATTTCCAATTATAACAATATATATTTAAAAAAATATAAGAAAATAAATATAGAAATGTGAAAATTTATTTATATTTAAATTTTGTTTTATTCTATAAATAGTTCTATGAATTATTTGTCAAAATTCATTTGCCAACAATTATGAAAAACATTTGACTATTGCTAGGTACCCACATGTCACATAAAATCTACACAATTTCATTTTGTTCTAACAGACGATTTTTAATTTTATTATATTTGCAGAAAACTAATTACCTTTTTTGCCCTGCCTTGATAAATGATCATAAAACTAATTACAATATCTTATTTTCAGTGCAAAGCTCTTAATCATGATCACAAAGAGCAATACAAATAACACAGGCAAATAACGGTACCCATAAAGTAGCTACCAGTGCATAAATATGCTACAAATACCTACACTGTATATAGGTGAACCATCTGTTAAAATGTGATCCATAAAACAAACATAAACTAGCTGTTAATATGTATCATCTGAATCTCTTTTACCAACTATCAAAATTTGTAATAATATTGTATGAATAATATTTTTTCCATATCTTGATTGTTGCTATTTAAATGATAGTGGGTGTTGTACATAAAGATCCTTGCCAGGACCACTAATCTGCTAATCAGATTAATATATAATAATAATAATATTAAAAATATATTAAAAAAATTATAATATTAAAAAATGATTATTAATTACAACAAATATATTGTTAGTTATAAATAATTTTGAAACTGATTATATTTTTCAAAAAAAGAATGTGGACTGATCTATAAATTATAATCATCATTATACAATTATATTACATATTTGTAATAACCATCTATTAAAAAATGTACAAAGTTGGTTTTCTGTCCAATGGTTGCTGCTTTCATTAATAAAACAAGTTTATTATTTATAATTAATACAATCTGGCATAATAAAAAATTAAATTAATTTGACTTTTATCTTTATTATACACTACAGTAATCAGCTTTGGGACATTAAACACAACAGCAAACAGCAAGTTCATTACATTCTGAGTTACTGCATTGTTCTGGCTGAATGAGTAGAGAACTATATATTATAAACTGTAACTATCTAGATTTTTATCAATCAAGAATTTTTTATTTCTATTTTTATTAATACTAGAGTAAGTTAAACAATTTAATAAAATACTGTGAGTGTGACAGTGTGTACAATGGACCTCTTAGTTATGAAACAATCCTCTCCACATTTAATTATTCATCATTTTAATCCCAAGCACGAAATCTAATAATTTATTTTGAAAGCATTATAATATAAAGTGATATTAAAATAACTAGTTTCTCAGTGGAGTAGTGAAAATAACCTGAAATTGTAATCAAGTGATTTAAACTAATTGTTCTATATGTTTCTGTACTTGTCACTACATCCAAAGTCAAAACGTGTCCAGAGTCCACAATAATACAATTCCGAATTCGTATTATGAAATAACGTAATTATTGTTCCACTTGGAAACCAACTGAAATGAGAAAGATTACTGTCAACATGAATATGTAATAAATGGAAAAAAATAGCGATAAATACTGAACATCATATTAAAATCTGACAACTATAATACAACTCACTTTCGTAATTTTTCGAAGAAAAATGCGACTGTCAAAATCACAAGCATGGGATAGTACTGAATAGACTGGTTCTTTTGAGCTTACCAATGGAAACTTTAATTCGCGAGCGTAACAAAAAATAGCACTATTACATGTGCCACTGAATACCGTGAAGAATCAACTCGCTAATTAAAATAATTTTGCCATCATTATATTCAGAATGACTTTAATGATATATCGATTCACTCTTATTAATATATTAAAAAAAGGTTATTGTTATTATTAGTACTACTGCTAGTAGTAGTAGTAGTAGAAGAAGTAAAAATAATAGTTGTAGAAGAGATAATCGTAAAAATAAGTTATTGTTGTAGTAGTGAAGTTGTATTATTTATTTATTATCTTTCCTTTATTTCTAAAATACTGTGTTTTTATTTTGCTAAATTGATGTAATAAATATTGGCATTATTTTATCAGATAAAGTTCATAATTTGGTTTATTCAAAGACTGTAACTGATAATTTTGCATCTTCTGTAGACTTATTCTGGACCCTATAATGATATGAAAATGATAAGAAAAATATAATATTAAGAAGATAAAAAGAAAAAGAAAAACCAACAACAAAAATCCATTAAATATATCATACATTATAAAGAAAACGTTTCAGAAACAAACCTGATTTTGTTAATTCACTGAATCAGCAATATAAAATGTTGAATTTCGTTATTTTTTTACAATTAATATTAAATAGTTATTAATTAATTTTGTTATTTGTATTATTATTCTCTCTTTTTTCTTCTTTTTTTGTCATTCCTAATCGATACAGTAAAAAAAAAAAAAAGAGGAAACTACCATCACTGGTAAGGGGTTATAAAGATTCATATATAATAAAAAATAAAATAAAATAAAATAAATAAATAAATAATAATAATAATAATAATAATAATAATAATAATAATAATAAAAATAATAATTAATTTATTAAAATTAAATTCCGATCCGCATATATTATTATTATCCATCTATGCTATGGGATGGATGAATCTAACAACGATATATTTATTTAGAGATATAACGATTGTTTAAATATTTTGAAAATACAGATATTAGTAATTAAGTACTCAGAGTGAACAAAACTAATACTAACAATGTCAATGTTACTAATTACGACATTCTTTGGAGGATGACGTCATTATCTGAAGTCCAAAAGGAAACAAGAGTAACAGTAAATATTTTATTTTATTTTATTTTATTTTATTTATCAGTTATTATTATTATAATTTAGAAAACAAAATAACAAAACAAAAACAAAAACAAAACCCCTCCGAAAAAGAACAAAAAGAACAATCACGGGTGGAAATCAGTTCTGAGGCTCACATGGGAAATGAGGGGAAGTAAAATATTCATGTATAATTTTACAAATTAAATCAATAAATAAATAAAAAGATTAATTTTAATTGCTAGAAACTTGACAAAGGATAATTACTAATCGTTTCTGACTCCATACTAATACAAAAAATAAATAGCCTATATGCATATGGTACATTGTTTCTAAATGAATATTGTATATTGTATTAGTCTCTGATGCCTGAGAGCATTAGTCTTATTGGAGGATGCAATTTCCTTTATTGTATGGCATCGCTTCATATGTGTCCATTTCCAGGTACGCACGATTTTGTGTGTGTGTGTGTGTGTTGTTATATTGTTATAAACGAAGAAAACAATCAGAAAAATACAAGAACTATTTATTCCCAGCACAAGCTTATTTTGTTATTTCATGATAGTCTCAAAAATGCTTGTATAATGCTTGCATAATGCAAGCTCGTAATCGTAAGGAATTTTGATTTCAGCGTACTGGCACTGTGTAAGTCGGTATATGGAGGAAATAATGTATTTAATTTTATTAAAGTGAATCTCTGGAATATCAAAATATTGGTTTAAATACATTGTCTGTGCTTCAGTTTTTACGTTGCATTTGTGACTGATAGTCAATCCCTGCTTATAAAACGCTAGGACAAAAACATATTGGTCTCTTGCAATTTCATGAACGCGGCCATTTTGTGTCAGTGCAGTTGCAAGAATGACGTCATCGTGTGTTGTGTTTTGTACATACATTTCTACTATATTTGTTTTCTGAAAAATAATAAATTATGACTTAAATGTTGATATTTAAGATGATGAAAGATATCTGCACGAGCCTCAGAAATAAAACATCCTTTATTTGTGTATTCCCTCATAATATTATCAAATAAATAAAATAGTGATATCTCTGAAATTGTGAGAGATTAACCATACACACACAGAGAAAATATTAAGATGGAAGTGCTGACACTATAATTATTTAAGTTATTGTCTCCTTGTTCCACAGGTACACTTTATATGTATGTATGTATGTATGTATGTATTTTTTTTTTTTTTTTCCAGATTAATCACACAAATGTTTCATTCACTTTGATACAAATCAAGCTGGCAGAGATGACTTGTTACTCTAGTAAAGGTGATGTTTGACAAGACGGCGATCTTAACAAGATATTATGTCCCACACGGAACGCCTTGTCGAAGGGATTATTCTGATCATTTTGTCCTGTGTTTCCATCTTTGGGCATCTTTTATTATGGATAGTTATTTTACGAAAATGTGGTTTAAGAGAATCGGCATATTATGTCATACTCATTCTGTCGAGCGCTGACTTGATCCTTTCCGTGCTGTGTATGCCCGTTACTGCTTACAACATCTTCGCAGGCGACTGGATGTTATCCACGACTGTGTGCTCAGTTATTGGATTTATCACCATGGTTACTTTCGTAGCTAAAGTTATGTCTCTTGGTATTATCTGTATTGAGTGTTATGTAAAACTTTGTAAGATATTTATTTACCCGAAGATATACAAACCGCGAAACATTCTTCTTATGAGTTTTGGTAAGTTTATTCAACAGGGGGAATTAAAAGAACAGTATAATTATACAACTTTTCTTCTTTTATTTCTATATATCTTCTTTTTTTTTTCTTCTTTTTTTTTTTTTATTTCTTTTTTTTATATATATTCTTTTTTTTTTTTTTCTTTTTTTTTTCACTCTTCTTTCTTTCTTTAAAATAGATTTGTTTTAGATGACATAAACAACGAATTCATATAAATTAGTATATTATGGTCGTTTTGAGTTAAATGAATCAGTTTGTAATATGAATTATATTAAACTAATATCTCTGGTTCTCTGGTTTGATTATGTAGGAAGAGAATTAATTTGCAAAGACTGAGTAATCGTACTCCCAATGCACATACAAATTTTGTTTGCCTTAATTCTCTTTACATGTCAAACTAGCAAGCAGTTCGTGCAAAATGTCTTGTAATAAAACCCCAACAAATATTCACCGTATGACCAATGAAATTTCAGCTTGCAACAGAAAACTAGACAGTAATGAGTGCCTCAGTTATTTGATATTATATGTGGGCATACCGATCATATTTGTAATGTGTAGGCCTATAAGTAGCCTAGAATGATGTTTATATCGACGACGTATGTTATATCATATTATTAACAAGAAAGCAAAAGCAAAAGTTTGTGTCTGCGTGGGCTTCAACCACCGGTGTGTCTGCGTGTGTGTGTGTGCGTGCGTGTGTGTGTGTGTGTTTACTGTCATACTTTAGTATTAACAAAATAGCAACAACATAAACAAAATACTTATTTTAATGTATTTCTTTCGTCATTTACAGGAGTGTGGTCCTATTCGATTATGGTTGCAGTGCCGCCGTTTTTGGGCTGGGGAAAATATACACTGCTTCCTTCACTGTCGCTTTGTTTCCTCGACTGGAAACAGTCAGCCTCGTACTCACTTTTCGTGTACTTCATCTGTTTTTCTGGTCCGTGCTGTATCATGATATTTTGCTACTATAATATAATAATACTGGTAAGAAGAAGAGGAATTCAGTTGTTTGCTAGAAGGGAGTTTGATCATTCTCTTCGCAGGCTGAGCTCAGAGTCTGGCAACGAGATGAATAAACAAAGACGTCTTTCCATAATATATCCCTGTAGTCATAAAAAAAACAAAGAGCCAGTTGCTAGTGAGGACATGGATTCCTCGTGCGAGCGGTGCCTTGCACGTCGCCAAATGCACAAGAAACGACAAGAGGACTACAAACTCGCTACATCGATTATGCTCGTTGTCTTAACGTTCATCATGTGTTGGCTGCCTATCGCTATAAATATGTTAATGGTTATTTTCTCTGACATTGAATTACCTAGGTTTATGACGATGTTTGCCCTCCTGCTGGGATTTTCTAACAGCACTGTCAATGTGTTCATATATGGTTTCATGAACGCACCAGTGAAACATGGATTTATAAGAATTTTAAGACGTATTTTGTTCATGGGTACTCTTCCTGAAAGCGAAGCAAGCAGTTTTTATTGAAATGATACTCTCTCTCTCTCTCTTTCTCTCTCTCTCTCTCTCTCTCTCTCTCTCTCTCTCTCTCTCTCTCTCTCTCTCTGACCATATTTCTCTCTCTGTCTCTCTCTCTGACTATATTTCTTCATCTTTATTAAAACTTTCTTTAACTTATGATGATATGCTTGCAGTGGATATCACTATTCATGTAATAACAATATTGTTAAATGTTATGATTAAATTTCAACATCTTACAAAACCAAAATTAAGTAAAATGTTTTTTGTTTTTTTTTAAACATAAAATTGTGTGTGTGTGTGTGTGTGTGTGCGTGCGTGCGTGCATGATACTAATGCTACTACTAATAATAAAAAACTATTCAAATACAGTATCATGATTCAGAGTGTTTAAAATGTATGAAGATGACCCACACAAACATGTAATATAATAATTACAATTGTATCATGATCCTGTATACCCTGAAGACGGACAAGTCTTTAACGGTTCGCGATTTTACTGAATCTCCACCGTCTGTTACACTAAGTGAAGAAAAGTTAAATCAGAAAACAGTTGCATTAAGTCGATTTTTTTATTTATTTATTTATTTACATGCTCATATTCTGCTGTGTGTGCTATCAGTGGAGGAAAGGGAGAAACTGGAAGCTTTCTTTTGTAAAAACTCTAAAAAAGATAAATAAATATTTACGTTTTTCTGAATTTTTATCGTTTGTATTAGAGTTAGTTCTTTCTATATAACCCACCTGCACAAAATAAAGAAACAAACAAAGAATGAAACGGATAAAATTAAAATATAGATATTTTTCTTTCTAATTGTCAAGTTGACACAAACATTTATCTTACTTTCATTTTCTATATTTTTATCTTGTTTCTTCTTATTCTTTTTGTTTCCTTCACATACTTCTTATTATGTCTTATATTGTTATTTATATATGCTTCTTTATTTGTTTTTACTTGATTCCTATTGTTTCTTCTTACTCTTCTGTCTTCTTATTTCTTATTTTCTATCTTCTTTTGTTGTTTTGTTGGGTGTTTTTTTTCTATATATCCTTTGCTTTTATTATTATTATTATTATTATTATTATTATTATTATTATTATTATTATTATTATTATTATTTTATCTATTCATATTTTTGTTTATTTATTTATTAAGTTTAAAACGGGATATATATATATATATATATAATATTAGAATAAACTATAAGTATGTGTCGAAAATGATATGTTTTTCACAGTTCCTAATTTTCAAACAGCAGAATTTTCATAACTTAAAGTTAAAAATCTGTATAGTTACAGTTTGTTCAGAGATAAAACTATATATATGCATGGATTATTCTCTACATTATCAGCTATTTTAATAAAACAGTTATTTTTAATATACTGATACCTACCTTTCTACTGATAATTTTGTGAATTAGTATTTCAGTTTATGCTTTTGTTAATAATAGAAATCGCCATGAATCCCGAGTCAAAACTGTCCCACTAATTAATTTTTATTTATTTATTCTTTATTTATTTTTTCTTTCTTTCTTTATTTTTTCTTTTACTTACTTATTTATTCTTACGTTTTTCTTCTACAACTGAAATAATTTTGGTAACAAACGAATTGTTGAGAAATATTTCGAGTATAGACGATTTTCTCGAACAATTAAGAATGTTACAAATTTTAATTATCATTACATTAGCAAATAAAACTGTATTTTATCATAAACTTCTACGAACTGTTTATTGCTGCTGTTGGTGTTATTAAAAAAGAGAGTGAAATCTAATTTTCTCATTTAACTTTTTTATGTAATTCGATTTAAATAATATGAAAAATTAAAAGTTTGTCATTGTATTCTTTTATTATTATTATTATTATTTATTAATTAATTAATTATTTAATTTATTTATTTAAAAAATAAAATAATTCAAATTCACATGAAATATTAAATAACTTATTGAGTTTTAGATATTTTGTTTTCTTCAATGTGTGGTTTTATTGCGACTGGATGCATATGGGTTGGTTATGCAGTATATGTGCTTTATCCATAAGTCATATTTATCTATTGTTGTTGTTTTATACAGCAGTTACTGAGTAAGTCCTTTTTGTTTAGTGAGGGTTATTATTAAACAAATTTTGGGGGGGTGGGGATTGCTGTAATTTATTTTTTATAAGTCCATATTAAAGTCAGTTTATGCCCTTAAATATTAGACGTTTAATCAAAATGTATCTTATACACAGTTAAAATGTACTCATGTAGCATTGTTATTACAGTCGGACAGCATAATGTGGAAATTATGCCGGATAAAAACACCACAATTTGAAGCTTTACGGTAGGTCTGTGAAAAGAGCGCTCTCATTTAAATATCGATTAAATTGAATTTCTTTAAATTCTTTGAAACCAACATTTTCTCTCTCTTTTTTACTACTGTTGTGATAGTGTATTTTGTTGGTATACAAAACTTTTAGTAGAATTTAATTATTCTGTCGTTTCCTTTCACTTTTTAAAAGGTATGGAGGTTGTTATTGTTTTTGGCAATTTAGGGTCATTTGTTTTCTTTCCGGTTATTTGCCAACATTTAAGAAATCATTGTGAATGGGGGAATTTACAAAAGCAGAGAAGCTATGGCTTGTTATGTTTATATTTTTTTGAACGTAGAATAAGTTATGGTGAATTGAGTTGCATATTGTTTAATTCGTGCAGAAAATCAAGCATGAAAGTCATCATTTTATTTTCCTTTTACGAATCAAAGCAATGACAGAAAAAAGTAAACAACTTTGGAAAATCTGTGGAATAATTTCAGTATAAATGGGCAGTCTTTGGTTAGGTAAAACGAAAGTAGATTTGAAAAAGCTTTACAAAGCGTTTAAAGCAATTGTGTTAAATGAATTTGATAAAAATTGGATAATTATTTAAATACATAAACTTAATAAAGATAAATTAATAATCATAAAGTGAATTAACAGCATATTTTATTAATCCTTGAAAAAGAATGAATTAAGAATTTGTTTAAAGAGATTAGTTATCATAAGATTACTGTGTATTAGTTTATTCTGATATAGACATCTAATATATGTAATTCAAATGAACCAACAGTTGGTATTTTAATAAAGAACAGCAAATAATAACAACATTTATGTTCAATAAATCATGAATTATTTGTTTGTGTATATAGATATGTACCAGTGTGCCTTTATTTCTATCTGTCTATCTATATATCTATCTATGTATCAACAGTTTAGTAATGTGTTGTAAAATAAATTACAAATGTTATTTTACTTTCAGTTTTGCTTTCTTAAGATGATTTACATTTGTTTTATTTTAAGTAACAACAATATGGTTCAGTTATTATTATTGTTATTATTATGCAGCAGCTACAAGAACAACAGCAGCTACTGCTGTTACTGCTGTTATCAGTTTAGTATTATTTTTGTTTACACAGAATAAAAACATTTGTTATTTTAAGTTTGTGACAAAGTACAGACAGTATGATCCAGCCTGCGATTGAGAAAACTGAACGTCAGCTGAGGGTGAAAAGTCGACAGGGAACCCGCATGCGAGTTGTGAGAGAACTGTATCTTCGTGAGGATGTACCGTGCTGCAGTGCACAATGTCGCCGTGGCTGCAAACCTTACTCAGGTGAAAACAGACGTCACTGAGCATTCATTATAATTTACATTTCATTTTACATTAGTTTATATACCAAAACATGTTTTAAAAAAAAAAAATAGCAATGATAGCAGGATACACCTGCCAAATTCCAAATCTGTTTAACTTTGTTTGTAAAATTTTAAACCTGGATCATACCAACTGAATTAATGGGAAAATTGTGTGTTACAAAAACACACTACAAATATCACTAAGTTTATATTTCATATTATCTTTTTTTTTTTCTTCAGATAAGCTCAGCCAGCTGCCTGGAGACATCGCCTACTACGTTGTCCCTGACTGCTATGTTTCCAGAGATTATCTGGAAATATTTGAGTCTCCTGAAATACGTGGAATAATTTTCACCCAGTCAGCTGTTAATTTTGTAAGTCAGCCATCTTATTTACCTTTGTTTCATACATTTCTTTTCTTTCTCTCTCTTTCATTTCCTGTTGAGCCTTCAAATTAATTCTTCATTATAATATATCTTACTCTGATGCCAGATAGACAGTTCTTGTTTTTATGTCTGTGTATTAAAAGATGAGACGAGATAACCCACAGGATCAAGTCTCAGTTGTGTTATTTGTTTTGCATCTTATATTTTTCTGGCAATGATACACATACCAAAAAAACCTTTGCACCCAGACAATAAACAATTTCTTACACTTTAATATCATTGATAATCATTAATATTAAAATATGGTTATAGTATCATAACCAGCCATCAAAACCCTGACATTTTTTTAGTTCAGTGTAGCTGCCAGAAAGTAAATATTTGTAGCATTTTGCATCAGTGCCTACAGAAAGAATTAAGCAGTCTTATTAATTAGAATATTGAAAATTTAATGACACTGTTCTTACAGATACAGTCTGAAGAAAGAAATAGTTTTCTTTAGTTGAATTATGGGTAATTGTTGGTAATATTTATTCAGGTCCAGTTTGAAGGAAGCAAGCGTCTGTCTCTGCGACTGAAAGAACTTGTGAGTGATCACAGGAAGGGATCTGTTGTTTTTAACAATGAATTTCAGAAATACGCATACTGTGAACGAAAACCTGGTGAAGATTTTCAACAGTGGCAGTGTAGGTGAGACTCAAATGTTTTATTTTGTTTAAAAAGAGTTTATTGTCAGACTTACAATTCAAAAGTAATTACCATTACCTTTATGAAAGTACTTTATCTGAAAACTATCACATCATGAACATTAGTGTATGCTGTTGTAGTTGTGAAGTGTATTTGTTTAGTTGTTGTGTTCGAAAATTTCAAATTAATAACCCAATATTATACCAAATCTGAAAAATAATGAAGTCGGAATAACAATAAGATTTTTTGTTTTTGTAACAGTCCTTAAATATCTCTGTTTGTTACGCGTAAACAGTAAATGTGTTTATCTGTTTTTATTATTATTGTGGTAGATCAATTAATACTGTTTCTTTAGTATTATTTGTAGTATTAGTAATTGTTATTATTATTATTATTATTATATTTTATATTATTGTAATATGTATTATTTATTTTTGTTTCGTCTGCTAGAAGCACATATCAGACATGTTTATGGTACAATGAACATTTTGGTGGTCAGATTCCTATTGTCATGGTTACACAGAATGAAGAGGTACACAAATCTTTATCTTTCTCATTTATCTGAAACAAAAACAAATCTAAGAAAAATCTATTTATTAATCAGAAAGAAGAAACATTTAGATGTTATTAACTTAGGTGGGTTGTTCTTAAAAAATATATATATATTTTTTCCTAATTTCAATGTTTAAAAATTATAGAACTTATTATATATTAGTATATCAATAAATTTACATCTCACCTCATTTCTTTATTTTATTTAAGAAATACAACAAGAGTAGTTAAATATTAACTGAATTTAATTTATTTCAAGAAAAGAAAAACACATTAAAAAATAGAAGAGTGTGCAATGGTGATAGCTTGAATTATTCAAGATGCAACATCAAATGTGCTCATCAGTGAATAACCAGAATTTTGTTTATTATGTGACCTTCTCACAAACAGCAAAAAATATCACATTTTTTTTGGATAAACTGAAACGGATCAGTGGACTGAGTGTGTAAGACTGACCAATCATGCTACATCAACATAAAATTTTATTTTATTTTTCAGGCCATTAGTGAATACACTAACAGGACACTGAATGTTTTTATTTTGACAATGAAGCAGTATCTTGATAATTTCTGGTCAACAGTTGCTGGGATTTCAGATTTGTATGACTCTTTAACTGCAGCAATCAAAACAAAAAATAGAGGTGATGTTAAAATTTTGAACATTATTGTTATTGTTATTGTTGTTATTATTATTGTTGTTATTGTTATTATTATTATTATTATTATTATTATTATAATTATTATCATTGTTTCTATTGTTATTGTTATTGTTGTTATTATTGTTATTATTATTATTATAAGATGATTATAATTATCACCTTTTTTTATTAAATAAATTTGAAAATTGCATAATCTTCTACATCTTGTTTTTCTTCTTATTATTATTTTCATTATTGTTACTGTTATTATTATCATCATCATTATTATTATTACAATTATTATTCTTATTATTATTATTATGATGATGATGATGATGATTATAATTATTGTTGTTGTTGTTGTTATTTTATTATTATTATTATTATTATTAATTTTCAGAGAGAGACTATGCAGGATATTTACCTGTGGATGTTTTGGAAGCTGGTGTGAAATCTGGCCGATTTATTCGTGGAACTCTGAATGTAAACAAACATAATTCAATGATAGAAGCTTTCGTGAAGAGAACAGAGTAGGTATATCATTATCTCAGGGGGTGGGGAAGTAACTTCTTTAGCTACTTTTAGTTAAAATTGTAAGTGTAATGCCTCTATTCTTTCAAAGATTCTGAAGGTGTAATTACATTTGTTTTATAAGAATAATACATACATTCATATATATATATGTGTGTGTGTGTGTGTGTCTGTGTGTCTCTTTTTTGAAAGATAGATTCAGCCAGACAGATAAATTGTAATAAACCTTCTCTGAGGTGTTGTCTTTTTGTTTTGTTGTTTTGTAGAAGTGATCTGAAAGAAGAAACAGATTCAGACATTTTGATTTATGGTCAGTCATCACGCAATCGTGCGGTTCACGGCGATGTTGTGGTAGTTGAAGTTCTCCCACGCAGTCAGTGGAAAGGTCGATCTACTGATATCAAAGAAGAGGAAGATATTGCAGGTTATGTATTTTTACTATAGACATGGAGTAGTAGTTGGAACTAGAAATTAGCCATCAAGTTCATCACTTAGGATGGATCCCATTATCAGTTGCTCCTCTGAAGTTAACATCTCATTCATCTTTAAATAGTTAACAGTCAGCCATTTTGTCAAATCAGATTAAAATGTTGAGACATCCTGTTGCAGATAATTGTTATATTCATTATTAAAATGAAATTTTTTCAGGATTAAAAGATGACGATGTTGATACCTGTGAGGCTGAGGAAACCACGAAGGTGATGCCAACAGGTGTAGTGGTAGGAATTCTTCAGAGAAACTGGAGAGATTACGTAGTATCCTTCTCAGCTGATCAGGTATTTGAAATAGACATTTCATTAAAATACTTAATTATAATTTGTATGTGATAATTATTTTATATGTGTATATAAATTATGTATAATCTGTATATCAGATTAGGCTGATCAGGTATTTGAAATAAACATTTCATTAATGTATATTCAGAATAATTAATGTATACTTTGTATGTTCATAATCATTTTATTTGTGTATGTAAATTGTGTTTATCATATATGTACTTAAAAATCAACATTTTATTAATATGTACAGTGTATATTTCCTATATATTTAATATTTTTAAATATTTTTATTTATTTATTTATTTGTTTCTATCTTTGTTTGCTTATTTATTTTATTTATTTATTTATTTATTTATTTTATTTATTTATTTAGATTATTCCAATATATATCTACTAATTAAATATTATTTTACTGACTGTTTTCCAAGGTATTACAGATAAGCCTATCAATGTATCAGTGAATAGTGTAATTTAATTTTAATTTTATTTTAAATCTAGGGAAGTCAGACGAACACAAACCTTGCTGGTAAAGTTCTGGTGATTCCCTGGGATTATCGCACTCCTAAAATTCGCATCAGCACTCGACAGATTGAAAGTCTCCGAGACGACAGGTAAAATATAAAACAAAAACGTCTACACAATGTCTTACTTCATCAAAGCAGTCCTGTTAAAAACACAAATATTATTTAAATTAAAATACTGTTTTTTGATACATGGCTATTATTTGTTTGTTGAAGATGAATTACTACAGACAAAAAAAATTGTTGAGTAGTTACATTCTTGTTTCTGCTGCTTTATGTTTAATGCAGACCATTATATTTTTGAAAACTTCTAAAAAAAACAATTTATTTTTTTGAAGTTGCCTCACCTGTAATTAAAGTTTCTGTAAATGATAACATTTGTTGCTCTTATGTGTTTTGTTTATAAAAATAAATTATTAATAAATCTTATTTGATTTTAAAATTCGACCATTTAAATAGTTTGATTGTTCCATGGGGTGTTTTTCACTTTATCCTAACGGTTTTTATTGATTAATTTTTAGAAAACAAGTTTTTTTTTCTTCAAATTTTATCACCTGTAATTAAAGTTTCTGTAAAGTTTGATAACATTTGTCACCTTTTATAGATAATCAGGAGTTATGTCCCACCCTTCACAGAAAAACATTGTGTTTTTGTTTGATAATTTTTAACAAAATGTTTGTAATTAAATCTTCAGAAACAATCTTGAGTTTGATAGACTTTTTTCACCTTTTTATAGATAATCAGGTTTATGTCCCACCCTTCACATTGATTCAGGGGTGTTTGATTCACAGTATCTTTTTATAGATAATCAGGTAGTTTGTCCGAATCCTTCACAGACAGATTGGTGACTTTGATAGACACATTTCTCACCTTTTTATAGATAATCAGGTAGTTATGTCCCACCCTTCACAGACAGTCAGGTGAGTTTGATAGACACGTTTCTCACCTTTTTATAGATAATCAGGTAGTTATGTCCCACCCTTCACAGACAGTCAGGTGAGTTTGATAGACACATTTCTCACCTTTTTATAGATAATCAGGTAGTTATGTCCCACCCTTCACAGACAGACAGGTGGATTGAACACACAGGGACACTTATCAGTGAGTAGATATGTCCAGTAAATAACCTACTTTTTAAGACATTTTGTTTCAATTTGAACTGAATACTCCAAAATAATATTAATTATTATTTCTGTATTTCCTTTATAGACAGACAGGTGGACAGAACATTAGGGACATTATCAATTATTATTATTAACCTATTTTTATTATTTTGTTTATTTGAACTGAATATCAAAAGTTATTTATTATTATTTGTTATTATCATTACTATTATTATTATTATCATCATCAACATTTCTGTTATTATTATTATTACAATACCATATTATTTAATTGTTATTATAATAAATATTATTAATTATTATTATCAAGATCAATTAAATATTGTTGTTATTAACTCAGAACCATATTATTTAATTATATTATAGTCGATGTATTTATGAGTGTCATAGTGTTATTATTTATTTTTAAACTAGCTGAAGGAACTGCCAGCAGACTCACCTGACAAGCCATGGTGCATGGAGGAAGAAGAGGTCAAAGGTCGATGTGACCTGAGAGACTCTCATCTCGTGTTCAGCATTGACCCAAAAGGTTGTGAAGATGTTGACGACACTTTGTCCATTAGGTAACCACGAGTATTTCACTAACAAAGTTTAATAAAACTAACAGCAGCAGTAACACAGTGTAAATATTCCATTAGGTCTTTTATAACAACATTTACTATGTTTAATAACGGTAATAATACAATATGTGCACTCTCTGTTAGGTAACCACGAGTATTTCAATAACAAAATTTAATAAAACTAACACAGTACAAAACACTAAATATGTAGATTTAGATTTACCTCCCTTTAACTCTGACTATATATTAAAGTTATATATGCCTTGATTTATGCATCCACTATTTAATTGTTAGCTACTAGTAAAAATGTTCATTTGAATCTAGAAGAGGTCTAAACAGGAATACTTGTTTCTAATTTCAGACAACTTCCTAATGGCAACTATGAACTTGGAGTCCACATCGCCGATGTCACTCACTTTGTGAGACCTGGGTCTCTGTCAGACACAGAGGCAAAGTCGCGAGCAACGTCAGTATACCTGGCAGACCGCAGGTACGACATGCTTCCCTGCATCCTCAGTGCCAACCTGTGTTCTCTGATAAGTGGAGTGGATAGGTAAGTGTAATTAGAAAATATTCAAGTATGTTGAAAATGTATCAGTTGTGGTGCATGCTGAAGATGGTACAAATTAAGTTTGGTACAAATTAATTGTGGTACAAATCAAGTATGGGACAAATCACATGTGGTACAAATCAAGTTTGGTACAAATTAATTGTGGTACAAATCAAGTATGGTACAAATTAAGTATAGTACAAATCAAGTATGGTACAAATCAAGTATAGTACAAATCACATATGGTACAAATCAAGTATGGTACTAATCAAGTATAGTACACATAAAGTGTAGTACAAGTTAAGTATGGTACAAATCAAGTTTGTTACAAGTCATGTATGATAGCTGACAAATGTTGTTAAAAGTTGACTTTGGTATTAAACTGATACATTAAGCATGATGTGTAATGTCTAGTATGTGACAAGAGTGGTGGTTGGGGGGGTTTGTTTCATACATACATTTCACATGGTATACACTGAGTTTTTATATTTGACAGATATGCAGTTAGTGTGATGTGGGAGTTGTCACAAGATTACGAAGTTGTCAACGTTCACTACACACGTTCTGTTATAAGATCTTCATACAAGTTACATTATGAGGCAAGTTGTTTTTTATCTGGGTTTTTTAATTGTTTAATTTAGTATTTGTTTATATGTTTGTTTTGTTAGAATCTGTTTATTAATATTTATATATTTAGTTTGTTATTTGTTTGTTATTTATTTAGGTTTTTTTTTAATTTAGTTGTTTATTTATTTATTTATTTATTTATTTATTTATTTATTTAAATTCTAATAGGTTAATGTCAATGCATTCATTTATCCAGTTTTTCAATTAACATAAACATGTACCAGATTTGATTTGTTTTCTAAGTCACACAGGAGCTGTTTATTTATTTATTTATTTATTTATTTTTTACTCACAGTTAGCACAAGAAATCCATAATGGCCTGTCTGACAGAGAAATAATTTGTAACATTGCAGAACTTTTAAACTCTCTCCTCACAAGAACAACAACAAAGGTAAACAAATTTATAAACCTCAACTCAACTAACACAAATCTCATGAATGATTAAACAAATGTTAACAGTTCAGTTCAAAAGTAGCTTTATTTCAAAATGTCTTAGTTATTTTTTGCAGATGTTAAATTTTGCTGTTTGTAGTCACATACTTATTATACAGCAATAACTTAATGGTTTACGAAATAGCAGATTGTAAGATCAAAAACTCGCAGTCTGTCAATTAGATAAAATTTCCCCAAATCCAATCTATGTCACCATGATATATGTGTTAAAGATGTATAAAAGGTTGTGGTATATGTATTCCTGTGGAAAAGTATGTGTAAAAAGAATTATTATTATTATTATTATTAATATGTTTTGTTTTATTTTTTTGACTATGGTTAGAGTAAAAAGCCTCAGATGGGCAATTAACAAGTTAATGGAGGTTGCCCGTCAGTTGAAGTCGAGGAGAGTAGCAAGCGGGGCCCTTGAACTGGAGAGTTCCGAGGTTTCCGTGGAGATGGACGACAAACAGCAGATAGAGAATCTCACGCCTAAAGATGTGCGTATTTATTTGTTTATCAAAGTCTGAAACACATTTAGAACCTAACACATCAGCAGCGAAATTCTGTGTACATTTTTTAAAAATCTTTTGTTATATTATTGTATTTTGTGTGTTGCAGCACATGGAGATTCATGACACCATTGCTGAGTGCATGATATTTGCTAATCACTGGGTGGCCAGGAAAATTGTGGAGACCTTTCCTAACAGTGCCTTGGTAAGTATCATCTTTTGTTATTGTTATCTTAGATATCTGCAGCAGATCTTCTTAAATTATTCTGTCAAGATTTATACGTCATTTTGTTTTTGTTAACATGCCGATTTTTTTTTTTTTTTGTTCTTGTTGTTTTTCAGTTAAAAATTGAGATTTGTTTAGATGTGGTAGTTAAAAATGTTAAATTGTTGTCTTCAGTAATTTAAATTATTTTTGCTTTGAAATATAAGATAAATAAAAATAAATAAATTATTTAAGCATTTGTTGAATCGATCAAAAATATTTTGTTGGCATAAAGTTCATTTTCATTTTCTTTAATCATTATTTTATTTTTTTAAAGTAATATTTATTGATTATTTTCTTTATTGATTTTTTTTTTTTTTTTTTTATTTCAGTTACGACATCATCCATTACCTCGTGAAGATCATTTTGACAATCTCATCAACTGTGCAGCAGCACGAGGTTTTCATATTGACATCACATCTAACAGAGCACTGGCTCAGTCTCTTGATTTGTGTGTGGACCCCTCCGATAGTTCTGTCAACAAGGTCTTTCATCTATTTATTCAATTAATTGCTCGTTCATTTAATCATTCATTCCTTCATTTCTTTATTTTTCATTTTTTACACCTGAGGATCCCACAGTGCAAGATATTCGTTTAGTTAGTTGATAACTTTTATTTGTTTCTTCCTATGTTTTTCTGTTAATAATAATTATAACTAAAAACAACTACAAAAAAAAAGAAGAAAAAAAGAACAGCTAATAACATTAATAACATCCACAATAACACTAACAGAAAAGCAACAGTAATGCGTTTAATAATAATGATAATGATAATGATAATAATAATAATAACAACAGTAACAACAACAACAACAATTTATGTTTCAGTTGCTCAGAACCCTGGCTACACAAGCAATGTCGAATGCTTCGTATTTCTCAACTGGGTCACTTCCCAGAGATCAGTTCTTCCATTACGGTTTGGCACTTGACCTCTACACTCACTTCACATCTCCCATCAGGCGATACGCTGACATCATTGTAAGTGTCGTTTACACATCACTGTTAAACTGTGAATGTTTTTATTTCATTTTTTTTATTGTGAAAAGTCTATAGTTATGTCCCTTCGTTATGAAAACTCTATAGTTATGTCCCTTTATTATGAAAAGTCTATGGTTATGTCCCTTTATTATGAAAAAATAGTATATAAAATTTTCATTGTAATATAAAGAAAGTATAAAAATCACCATCTGTCATAAAACTGTAAGAAATCATCTCCCTTGGTTATAACACAGTACGAAATCATCACCCTTTTTCATAACACTGTAAGTAATAGTGTCCCTTTAGATTTGAAGTGTAAATATAGTTATTTCCCTTTATCATTAAATGTTTAATCAGTTTGCCTCAAAATTAAATTAAAGTGAAGGATGGTATTTAGTTAATAATTAAAAATGTTGTTTATTTTTTAATATTTGTTTTTTTAAATAGGTTCATCGACAGTTGCTAGCTGCTATACAAATAGAAGAAAGCACCGAGTTGCCTAGCAACAAAGAAGTAAACGAGATTAGTGCCCATATTAATAAGAAACATCGAGTAAGTTATTACTTTCTGTATTTTATGTCAACATAATGTAACAGTATTTACTAACTTCAGTAGAAAATAAAGAAAAAAAAAAAATAAAAAAATAAAAATGAGTAAATTAACAGAAAAAACTTTTTTAAAATGGCTGAATCAATCCATGTCATTGAACTGATTCTCATTTTACCCAATTTTCCAGCTTGGTGTTTTAAAAGACTAGTAAGTACTATCCCATCAGAATCTATAAAATATATTGAACTTCAGATGGATATAAATAAACAATGATAGTCTGGCTTTTGTTTTTCATATGATCATCAGTCAAGACAAAAATATGAAGAAAAAAAATGCTAGCATTAAAATATATTCACATATATCATTTAACCCTTTATACAGGCATTTTATGAAATTGTGTGATTAAAATAAAAATAATAATATTTATTAAAAAAACCAAAAACATTATGGTGTTTTACAGGCAGCACAGAACGCACAGCGAGATTCACAAGAACTTTTCCAGTCTCTGTTTTTCCGCAACAAGTCACCAGATGATGAGTGCTGCGTAGTGGATGCTGTTGTCTTTCAGTTGAGAACAAATGGAGTACTCGTCTTTATTCCAAGGTAACGAAAAAATAATAATAATAATAATAATAATATGAATGAAAACAAAAATTTTACAAATAAAATAATACAATATTTTAATAGGAAACAGTGATTCTAAAATTCATCCAAAGAAACTTTGTTGCTTATAATGATTTAAATAGCTCTTGTTAAAATGGGAAATTGTTTGTTCACTGCACTGAATGGAATATTAGTATATAGATTACTTGTAATAAAACATGATTCATTATGATAAAAACATATTTTATTTTTATAAATTTCAGACAATCTGAGAGCGTTAAAATTTTATAATAACAACAAGAAACAAACAAAAAATAAAATAAATAAATAAAATAACAAATTAACAGCAGATAGATTTGTTTTTGCTATGATGTGTTTTAATATTGTGACATTTTTAGGGCCCAGTTTGCTGAGAAACAAAATTATTTGTTTTGGAGCAAGATAAACAGTGAAAATAACACCTCTACAGTAAGTGAGTCAGTTTATGTTTATTTTGTTTTTCAGGTACGGTGTGAAAGGACCTGTGTACCTGAGAAGCAAGGAAGGCCTTGTCGTCTTCTTAGTAGATGACCATTCAGCAGTGTGGACTGCTGGGCAGCTGACCAAAAGTGACCAGGACATCACAGTGACCTGTCAGTACGGGTCACATTCATACAGCCTGTTTGATCACATTACTGTGAGTGGACACAACATTCAACTGTTACTGTTTGATTGTCAACATCTTATAAATAATAATTTGTGCAAAATGTTGTCCTTACTTTGTTACGTTTTTCAGTTTATTTTTATTATTATTTAATAGTAGTATTGATAACAGCACTTACACTAATAGTAATAATATCTGAAGGTGGAGGAGCAGTTATAGTAGTCTTAAAGAATATTTCTTGTAGAAACACATTATAGTGGTGGTAGATGTAGTAGTAATTGTGGAGGTAGTGCCAATACATCAGCAGTAATAGTAGTTAATTAGTATTTTCTTTTTATTATTTTATTTTATATATATATGTATATATATATTATTTTATTATTATTATTATTATTGTTATTATTTTATTATTATTTTAACCATGTATTTTTAAAATGGCATGTAATGAAAACAATAATTAAATAAAACATGTTGCACTGAATGTGGCATTGTTTTTAAATTTATTAAAATTTCAGGTGAGAATATCAGAGTTGACATCAAGGTCTCACTCGTCAACTTTGAGATTTGAGTTGATTTCAAACGAGCCTCATTTTGAACTGACTTCTCAGTCGCAGCCTACGGATAAATCTAGCAAAACAGACATAATAACTGTAAATATTTTTTCTTATCTTTTCACTGTTACTTTGATGTTCAGTTATTATTGAAAATGGGAATTAAAAAACTAGTTTCATTTATTATTCTATATAAGAAGTTAGTATTAATGATTTCTTTTGTACAGATTATTTGTATAGGTTTATATTTGTATGTATGTGTCTAATTATATAAACTTTTATTATATCAGCTTATATATTTTATATACATCTGCATAGTCCCAGCCAGAGTGCTGTGTTTCAGTTTTGTCATTTTAATTTTAAATTAATAAAAAATCATTCTGCTTCAAAGATATTCTTTGTTTCACAGTTATCTGTCTGTTCAATAAAACACTAAAAAAAATTTTAATTGTATTTAAAGATCTAATTTTTTTTTTTTTTTTCTCTCTCTTACAGGAAGTCAGAACAGCAGCTCAGGAAAAGCAATTAGAATTACCTGACTTTGATCTGGGACCAAAATTTCCTTCACTTAAAGCAGAGTATGGCCAGACTGCAGAAGCACTGAGCATGTACTCTGTGTTTGAGTCATTTAAAGACATGGGATTAACCACAACTTGATCTCTTTTAAACACATAGGATACTTGTTTTCACTCCTATGTTAAAATTAGTTGTAACAAGCAACATAATCACAACTGATTAACATAACCTGTTGACTTTTAAACATACAATTAAACACATTTTCAAATGTTTGGGCAGCAAAACTGTGTTAAAACTATGAGAAAGATCATGGTGCAGCATGTCACTGATTTATATTTTTCAAATGTGTCATTATATTTTTATATACAAAAACCATAAATATTAATTTAAAAAAAAGAAGCATTAATTTATTTTATTCATTGACAAAGATTATGATCAGAAACATTTTTTAAAACATATTAAATATTTGTTAGGTTTGTATTTTTCTAATATTTATACACATTTTAATTATATTGTTTTTCTTTATTGAAAATAGTAACTGGATGTTTTGTTTTTCTTTTAAATAAATCTTATTTAAAATATGTGAATATTTATTATTTTTCTGTATTGTAATAGGAGATTGACAATATTTTTGTTGAAGAATTTTGTTCAATGTACCGAACATCTGTATAATTGTACCTCCAAAAGAACCCTTCCTGTTACAGCATGTGCAACCATTGAAAAAATGGACATGAAGTTTAATTTTGTATTTTGTTACTGCAAGAATTGTCTGACATATAAAGACAGTTTATGTTAAATAAATATTCACCATTTCTAGAGAGTATAATCTCTCTAAAACACTGTAAACCAACATAATTCAATAGAGCAGCATACGACAAGTAAAACACCGAAGATGAATTTGAACACAGACAGAAAATAATGCCATATGGTCTTAAAACACATCCACTGACAAAACAAACCAGCAGCCTGGATTAAACAAATGTAAAACAGAATAAAATAGAAATGTAACAAAGGTGGAAATGGCAATATCTTGAGTATGTAATTTTAGCACAGTAAAGAGAACATACCAAGGCTGGTTTTGTTTCTAAAATCATTCTCGATTGTTACCTGTGAATACAAAAATGAGTCAACTTAGATCATTTTACTATGCATGCTTTCAACATAAAGTTAACATAGAAAAAAAAAAAAAAAAACTAAAACAGTTTATTAGTGTTTTATTCACTGGTCTTTGTAGATCACATTAAAAGAAATTAATACTTCTAAATACTTCACAATATATGAAATGATATTATTATTATTATTACATATACCACATAGTTTATCACGTTAATTAACTACTTTAGATTTTGCATCTTTGTTGATTGTTGCTAGCCAGAACACAGAATTATGGCAATATATATGAATTCTAAAATAAAAAATAAAATGAACTTCATTATGATTTTAATATTGTATTTTAACTAAATGCTACTGGCAAAGAAAAGAAAATAATTATGCTATTTTCTTCAATAAATCTTTTATATATTCATGTTTACATGAACCTTAATAAATATGTTAAGCTTACAAATTTTAATACTGCAGTGAACTCCTAAAACTGCATTGTCTTTCACAATTAAAATGACTGAAACTATGGCAGTAATTACAGGTGTGCAGTAATATAGTGGAATATAAAAATGGAAGACTAGTGGAGGTGTTCTCAAATAATTCTGTTTTACACACAAACGCTCACACAGATACACACACGTACACACACATTCTCCAAGATGCAAGAGTTTTTGACATTTGCAACATAGAAAAATAAAAAAATGTATAATAATACAATAATAAAAAATTAAAAAGTTTCTTTTAACATATTTCAATGCACAGCATTATTCTGACTGTTAATAAAATTATAAATCTAAATATTATTAGAAAAGACAAAACTAAGAAACAGTACAAAAACATTTTCACAACTAACAATACAACACAACACAACTCAAAAATCCATCATATGATAAAGTAAATAATGTAGCGCTTGATAAAATGAATATTTTTAATTTAAAAGAAAAATAATTATTAAAAAAATATTTTTAAAAATTAAAACCAGTAGAAAACAACACCTTCCTTAACCGATAAAAAAAATATATATAAAAAAAGATTAAATAACCATTGTACTATTACTACTAATAGTACTACTATTCCTGCTACTACTACTACTGCTACTAATAATGATAACCATGGCAATAGTAATAATAACAACAACAATAAAGCTTACAAAGAAATAAAAAAATATGTAATTTTAAAAAACAACAACAAAAAACATAAGAAGCTAATACAATGAAATCTAAAGAAACAGAAAAAATATCATTATGTAGCATTTTAAATTGTTGCTGGTTTATGGAATGCATATGAATTTAGTAAATATAATGCTAAGCCAGTAAAATATTTAATTAAAATGTGATTTAGCATTATTGAAAATAAAAACTTGAAAAGGAAATGATAAAGTCACAACAGAGAAACAAATAATTCAGTGTCTATGTAGTAACCAAAATATTACATAGCTTGACTCAAACATGAAAAAACAGTAACAATACTTACATCACTAGAAGAATAAAAATGAAACACAAGACGTGATGGAGTATTTTTCACAACAAACTAGTTTCCCCTAATTCTATCTCACTCCTAACTGGTGTAAAAACTGATTCAAGTGAAACATTTAAAAAAAAAAAAACTATCAAAATAACCAACTGATTTAAACAACACAAAAAATCACATTAGCACCAGACCCACAATGTTTTCTTTTTTTTCTTTTCGTCAAAAATACAAATATACAAAAGACATTTTAAAAATCTGTTATTATATACAGGTTTCTGTCTAACCAAAACATCTAAATAATATAATTTATCAAAAAATGACTGTTTATGAAAAAATAATGATACAGTGATTGCACCCACTAACAAACTGAGCAGAAACTGAGTAAATATTTCATAATTCTCATACATTTACATAATAACAAAAATTAGAAAAAAAAAAAATGTATAAATTAAAAATCAGGCAAAAAAACGAACAAAAAACACCATTTCACCAAGCCAATTTTCAGTCTGAAGAATATAAATAATCTTGGTCTGTTTTGGCACACAATTTTAGAACTGATATATTTCACTTCTTCCTGAATATCAACAACAAATAATATTGAGGAACCAGGCAAGATGGAGAGATTTGGCATATTAAAAAGCTAGCCAGTCACATAAGGCAAACCCACATCTAGAATTCCATCTAGGTTCTAGTAGCACCACTTATTACATATACAAAATACTGCAAGCAATATAAAAATAATTATTTCCTAATTCTTCTCAAGTTGAAGAAATTAATTTTATTTATATTATACTATTTTTGCAATTCAAAATTTAAATTAATAATTATTCAGATATAAAAGATTTTATATAAAAAATGATTTCCACATGATGATGATGATACTATACTAAATTTTTTTTAAAATTATTTCAGGCACTGGAGTAAATTACAAGCTAAACATTAAAACACTAATAGTTATCTGTGTAAAGATTCTAGAAAAAGGACACTTATATACTGATCACCTTGATTCCATTCACAATTATGTTAGATTTGTCTAAGATAAGAAAAATATGTAAAAACAGCAAATCCAGAAAATATCACTCCTATGTCATTTTAAGGTAAAGATGTAATTTTTAAGGAATGTTTTAAAATTCATAATAAAATATTTAAAAATTTGTATAATTATATATAATCTTTTAGGTTTATTGTTAGCAATAAGATGAATTTTATGTTCATCAATATAATAATAATAATAATAATGACAACAACAACAGAATTTAATATCATTGCAAAAAAGAAAAAGAAAAAGAAAAAGAAAAAAGAAAAAGAAAAAAAGAAAAAGAAAAAGAAAAAGAAAAAAAGAAAAAAGGAATATTTATCAGTCATTACTGAAATGAAGAAGAAACCAGATTTTGAAAGTACTGGCATTATTCTCAATATGATTTAAAAAAAAAAAATGAACCTGTATTTTTCACTAAACTCAGTTTAGCTAGACTGAGAGTTAAATGAACTGTTAAAACAAAATCTAAACACATCAGACACTTCAGTATCACAAGTCAATTACAGTGAGTAAGCTGGTATTATTTCTTCTCGACAATACAATGTATCCGAGTTAAAATCACACATTCAGATAACTCAAGGTTTTATTTGATTGAGCAAGCATGTTTTATTAGGCACTTCAAAATATGTTTAACTGAAATATCTTTGTAAGACACTTTCCATTAAGAAAATTTACATGTACACATCCTTATTTCCTGCCTTTTCCATGATATTTATTATTACAGGATGTGGATTACTTGTCCAAAATTCTGAAATTCGAAAAGCTCTGAAATCCCAAAACTTTTGCACAAGCAGCAGAAAGAACAATATGTGACTGTTTTCAGATTGTTTGAACACACAAATCTTATCTTATTTTATACATACAGTTATTAAAATTATTATATAAAAAAAAATCCGGCAGATTATTTGTACAAGCTTTATATGAAATATAAATAGAATTCATGTTTAGATTTGGATCCTATATTCAGGTATAATACTTATATTTCAAAATCTAAAACATTTTGAAATCTGTGACATTTCCAGTTAAAAATTTCAAATAAGGTATTCTCAACCTGTATTGTCTTTTATAGAGAAAGAAAGGATATATGTTGCTGTAGTAAGTTTAAGTTTTGCCATTTCTTCTAAAACTATCCCATAATTTAGCAAATACTGAAATTATTCATCTTATTTTAAAGAGCTGCACACAGTTCTTACAAACATTTTTTGTTGTAGCTTCTTAACTTTTTTTTTTTCAAATTACTGAATAAAAAAATGTAAAAAACTCAGTTTTATAACAATGATTGGATATATGAACTTTTTTTTTTTATAATTTGTACGAAGTATATCTCCAATACTCTTGATTTCTCAGAATATATATTTAATATGCACTGTGTAACACAGTTTAGATAATAAATTATACCTATACTTCAAATCTTCTACATGCACATATTAGAATATTTTCATAAATCATATTTTAAATTTTTTAGTATAATTTCATTTTAAGATATTTTACTTTTAGTAAAAACAAACAAGACTATATTAAAGTAAACAGTTATATATTAAATAATATTAAATACTGATTATTTTGTATGGTCAGTTAAAATATACTGTTATCTTGTTTATGTATTTACAGTTTTCAGTTTATTTATTTAATAAGTATTCATAAATACTTCTAAATATTAGTCAGCAGTAAACAGTTTTCTGCAGATTGTCTCCCTTAGACTCAGCCTTTGGTGTATATTTTTATAAACACCTGTTATAAACCTCACACCATTACCAGGTGCTCATCATCTCTGTTCTCAGTCTCTCTGTCTGTTTGTCCGTCTGCACTTTTTTTTATCAGAGGTTCACTTGGAGAAACTTCATCTAACACTGTTGATTCTGAACCTCTGTTAGATGGTAGGTGCTGTTCTGTGTTAGGAGATGCAGTGCGAATGTTCTGTTGCAGGGCTGTTTCGGGTCTTCTGTAAGCTTCTGTATAAAGAGGTGACTGCTTTGTTGTCTCTGTCTCGACAGAGGGACCAGTTTTATTTGGAACAGCACTTTCTGCAGGACAACTGTCTCTTAACTTTTGAGTTCGGCGATTCCTATCACCTTTTCTCAGCCTAATCCCACGAGAATTAAATTTGTCTGAAGAATTTAAAGCTTCAAGACTTTGTCTGAGCAGTTCCTGGCTGGATTTCAGACTCTCTCTGCTCTCTGACAGGTCGTCATGACTACCTTGCAGATGCAGCGTTGCCGTCTTCACAGCCTCCGCAAGTAGCAAGCTTGCCGACGCCCTCTGTCCAAACGCAATCTGCGCCAGGGTACGCAACTCTTCTGCCTGCTGCTGGCCTGTCTGGTTCACAAGGTGACTGAAGTAGCCATCTTGGATTTGTAGAAGGTTGAAAGGAATGTCAAACTCCTTCAGTTCACCTTCATCTAGCACCTGAAACATAGACGGACAATCTGTTTTTAATTTCTGAATAAAGTCAGTCTGAAAATTTTTAATAACAAAAAGGTTTTCATTATTATTATTATTATTATTATCATTATCATCATTGTTTGTTTCTGTGTATCTATGAATAAAACAAGTGAAATCTCACCATTATTCTATCACAGTCCATGACAGTGTTGAGTCGATGAGCCACAGTTAGAACGGTACAACTTCGAAACTTTGAGCGTAGTGTCATCTGAATGAGAGCATCTGTTCTGTAAAATTAAAAACTGTTTCAAAACCAAGATCTATCTATCTATCTAGAGTAGCCTCATCTACCACTGACATTTTAGTGTACTACAGAATACAACACACAGCGATCACTAACCTGTGATCCACATTAGCTGTGGCCTCATCAAGTATAAGAATTTTATTGTATCTTAGAATGGCTCTGGCAAGACAGATCAGCTGTCTCTGTCCAACGCTGAAGTTGTGTCCAAACTCAGACACCTCCATGTACAGCTTCTCTGATGTCGATTCTATCTTCTTTTTTAACTGTACCTAGAACCAAATAAAAATGTTTAAACATTTTTAAAATTCCAGTTTACAAAACTCCATGACACTTTTATCTGACTATAATTACACTGTTTATTATTTTATTATAATTTTACAGATAATAATATATAAATAATCACATAAAGACAAACATACATTAATCGATTTGTACCTCATCCAAGGCATGCCATATTTCTTCATCTTTGTATTCTTCAAAAGGATCTAGATTTTTTCTAAGAGTTCCACTGAACAGCGTTGGGTCCTAAAACAAATTAATGAAAATAAATAAACAAATAAGTATGCCATTTAGATATCTGCATGAATCACAGATGAAAAATGGATTTTCATTGTTCAGGTTTATGAAGTTTAAGATAAAGCAGTCTAATGTAAAATACAAACAAATCAAATCTGATGATTGTTTTTTTTCAACCTACCTGTGGGATAACTGATATTTTCTCTCTCAGCTCGTGTAAACCAATCTTGGTGACGTCCACTCCGTCTATCCAGATTTTACCTGTCGGTTCAGCGAGGCGGAACAGAGCAGACAGCAGTGAACTCTTTCCTGCTCCTGTCCTCCCTACTATCCCTATCTGTAATGTAACATCATCATTAGCATTATCATCAACATCATGATCATTGTCATTACCATCGTCATTAGTATCATCACCATCATCATCATTAACATCATCATCATCATTAGTATCATTCAACATCATCATCATCATCATCATCATCTTATCATTGCTATGATCATAAAGAATACCAGTAATGCCTTCACTATTTGTATTATTATGTCTCTTATTATTATTGGTGTTACTAATACCATAATCTCTGATTATCAATATCATCCCTGCTGTTATTATTGTTATCGTTATTGTCACAATTATTATCATTATTACTTTTACTGTTGTTATTTTTAAATGTAAAATTTACTTTCTCTATTCATTTACTTTCTTTTATTTATTTATCCTTTTGTGCAATTTTTTTGTTGGTAATTTTTTCTTGTAACATTTTTCCATTGGAACATATTATATAAACAGTTTATATATATATAATATATATATATAACTACAAAAATGTTTGTAAACCTTTTCTTTGCTCTTTATGTGAAAGTTGATGTTTTTGAGGGAGAGGGGTGTGTTCTCAGTGTATCTTAATGACACATCGGTAAAGGTTATTGACCCCTGCATTGGCCAGTTAGGGGGAGGAGGTTTGTCACTTCGTTTCGGCTTTTCCTGTTCCAACTTAGAGTAGGCGAGAATTCTCTGAACTGATGTCATCTGCAAAGTAAAAGTAACCAAGTTAAAAACAATTTGAAATCGTTTTGCGTAAAATAATTATAAACGTTTAAAATTCAATGACGAATTATCTTTGCCAGCTAAGCGAGTTGAGAGTTGTTTGTGAGTACTCACATAGTTTTCTAGTTCAGCACTCATTCTCATGGTGAACTCAAACGGTTCCACCCAAGCACTAGTATTGATAAGGATCATAGCAAGAAGACCACTGGAAATACCTACAATATATGTTGTATATATATATATATACATGTCCTGTTTGCATAATCAGTTTTAAATAAAGTGATATAAAACTTCATAAATAGGTTAAGTGAAAAAAACCAATAATAATAAAAAGAAAATTTACATGTACATAGAGGATAAACAGACAGATGTACATATATATATATATATATAGAGAGAGAGAGAGAGAGAGAGAGAGAGAGAGAGAGAGAGAGAGAGAGAGAGAGAGAGAGAGAGAGAGAGAGAGAGAGAGTTTTTTCACTTAGGATATTTATTACATTTTAACACAATATCATATGACTTTATATAACTATGAAATAAATTGAATAAATTGATCAGTGTTCAATTAATTATATCTCAAAACATTTTCAGTACAATAATTATCATTAGAGAAGAAACCAGCTTGTAATAAAATCAAGATGTTATAACTTTACTTTCTGATTAGCAGGAAGTGATATTTTATGTGTACCTTCCCATAGAGTGGGAAAGAACATAATTATTATGATCTTTAACACAATATTCAAGACATAAAGACTGAAATGGAAAATAACTGACAAAAGAGTGAAAATTCAGCCTTTAAAAACTCAGTGTCGAGTTTCTGTGTATCTGACAACTTACTTTCATGCAGAATAAGACAAACATGAATGATGATGTTGTAGAAGATGATGACTGCAAAAAGAGAGCGTAGACTGAACCAGCGATAGGAGGCGAGGTAAAGGAACCAGGCGCTGGAATGTTTGTTCTGGTAACTGTCAAATCTCTCAATGAACTGATCCTCTTTTCTGAATGCTCGAATTGTCTGTAAACCTCTGATTGTTTCAGAAACATGGGAGTACATTGGACTTCGAGCTGTAAATTTAAAACAATAATAATAATAATAATAATAATAGTTATAACAATAATAATAGTAGTATTAGTAGTAATAATAATAATTACAATAATAGTAGTAGTAATAATAATAATAATAATAATAATAGTAATAATAATAGTAGTAGTAGTAATAATAATAATAATATAAATAATAAATAAATAAATTAGTATAAATAAATAAATAAATAAATAAAATAGTAATAATAATAAATAAAAATACAAAAGTAAAAAGACAAACACCCCCAAATCCACACACACACAGAGAGTAATTGCAGAGAATTTAAAACTTACAGACAGCCTCCAGTCGTCTGATCTGTCTGGTTGTCTGAACTGAGAAATAACGAATAAATAAGACAAACACACCGACAGGAAACACAGCAATCAGTAACCATGGCGACACTATACACACGACTACAGTGGCAACACTCATCATCACCCCTTGCTGGAATCATAAAGTTTAAAACTTTATTGTTAATGTCATCATGATTTATCACGGAACAAATTGCTTTATTTAAATTTTTTCTCAGACTTTTTTTAGAAACGTTTTCTTTAAACAGACTCAAATTGTAAATGAACAGCTAGAAATTGTTTTAAATGTTTTTAAAAGTAAAACATTACCAATAAACAAAACATTAAAAAAAAAATAATAATTAATTAATATAATGAAAAAAAAAGTGAAATACATAATAAGACAAAATATATATATAATTTAAGAATAAAATGACAACAAAATGAAATATAAATCTTACATCAATGACAATAAAAAGGCATCTTGCCAAAGGATTATCCACAAATCCTAAATCTCTTGAAAATCTGTTCAGAATTCTTCCTGAAATATAGAATACTTCATTAGGTATGAATAATATACAGTGACCACTAATAATTAAACATATTTTTAAAAATATTTAATTTTTTTTTTTTTTTTCATTCTATTCTTCTGTTTTGTGTTTCATAAAAACCATGCATGTTCTTGTAACAGGTTCATGTGAATGCATGTCTGCATGTGTATTTTATGTACATATGCTTAAGTGGTTTGTGTACATTTTGTGAACCTGTGAATGTATGCTTGGTTTCGTGTTACCTGTGCATGTCTGCATGTGTGTGTTTTATGGACATGTATGTGTGTGTGTTTGGATGTGTACGCATGAGTGTGTGTGTGTTTGTGTTTTAACTACATTATCACAGAGACATATTTACACTGTGCACTGTGTTACTACTACATGTTTTTAAGACTTCTCACCCACGGGGTTGGAATCAAAGAACTGGGTCTTGGCTCCCAGGACCAGTCGGAACATTCTGTTGTGCAGTCGCCGCGAGGCAATGGCACACATCTGGATGTGAGTCAGACCAAACACGGTCATCCCGACGACAAACAGACACACGAATATCACGTAGTACTGCAGGGCACTTGGCATGTGCGCCCAGTCCTTGCTGACCGGTGCTGCTGTGGTCACAAAAGCTGACGTATTGTCTGACAACGTTGTGTTGGTGAAAACTGTGTCGTCGTTTTGTTGAGATTCAGTCCTGTAAAACAGAGAGAATGTTACTAACAAAAACTCATTTTAAATAGCTTACGTTGTGTAAAATAATTCATATTATGTAAAATAACTCATATTACATAAAATAACTCATTTTACATTAAATAGCTCACATTACATAAAATAATTCATATTACATAACAACAGCCTATATGGCTCTATGTACAGTAATCTCTGGTTAATTATTTTTCTGTGTGTGTGTGAATGTTTATCCATCTATCAAAAACTAATTCTGTCTCAGTTTTTTATATGTCTGGCATGGCCATAACTAGACTCTTTTTGAAATGACACAAAAACACTTAATTGCCAATAAACCTGTTTGAAGTCTGATCTCTTTGAAGTCAGATATGACATTCATTGCAATGATGTCAGCAGACTTCAAACAGTAACTGTAGACATAAACAAATTTATTCAGTGGATATCATTTTTATTGGAATAGAAATTTATATTTTATATTTTTTAAATAAATTATTTGTATAAAAAAAAAAATGCAAATACCTTCAAATGTTATAATAATATTTCAGCCAGTTCACAAAAATGATTATATATATATATATATATATATATATATATATGATGAAACTATTTTATTATGTTTCTAAATTGATAGTTAAAAGAAATAAAAATTTATAAAGTTTACAAACCATCTTGCTAACATCCACTCTGATGCTGCCAGGAAACCCTGAAAGTAAAGAAACAAGCAAGTTAATAAGATAAGAGATGATATAAAATAAAATAATAATAAATAATAAAATAAAATAATAAAATAAAATAATAAATAATAAAATAAAATAAAAAACAATAAAAATATAAAAAGAGAAAAAAAAGAGAAATAATAATAAAAAAATAATAATAATAAAAAAAAATAAAAAAAAAAAAATTAATTAAAAAAAAAAAAAAAAAAAAAAAAAAAAAAAAAAAAAAAAAAAAAAAAGACAGATAGACAAACAATCATTAAGTGACAACAACAATAAACAAATAAAAAAAAAGAAGACAGGAACATTCATCTTTATACATATTGTGACATGCAGACATAAAACCAAAGCAAAAATTGTTATTAAAAAAAAAAATTTAATTAAAATTTTAGCACTTACTCGTTCTGCTGACACTAGAATCAAAATGAGAGGAAAGAGAATATATCCATATCCTGACTTCAGATATTCCCAGTACACTGACATGTTCACTGTTCCAGTGTCGCTCTCTTCACCTTTGACCTCATCAGCCATATTTGACAACTATAAAATTAAATCATTGCATCTTTTTAATTTGTCTGAAATATTCAATTCTAATGGACATGTCAATTTTTTTTTAACAAATGAATTATAACATAATTAACAAATACAAGTGTTTCTCATTACTGATTTATTGAATATAATTTGATTAACAGTATATTTTTGGCATTCTGGTTAATATATAATAACGTTTACAGTGACAGAAACATAATGACTTACCAATAATCTGTCTTCTTCGTTGATGTTAAAATCTGCTTCATCCATCTGTTTGTTTTCCTTGGTTGTTAGGAAGGTTGCTATGTCAACACCACGAGATGTCAACTCTGCAAATGTTCCAACATCATAAAGACTTCCCTTTAAGTAATAATTAAAAATATTTATAATATCAGTGTGAGCTTTAAAACAACATTACAGTTTGCTAGCTGAACTGTCTGTCTGCTTTGTATTGCTACAAAACTTTAAAACTAATGTTGTCTACATATAATTCTGATTTTTAAATTTTGTTATTATTTTCTCCAGCACTGGAGTAAATTACAAGTGAAATATCAAAACATTAACAGTTATGTGTGTAAATATTCTAGAAAAACTAAAAGAATTTTTAACTTGTAAAATGTTAATCATTACAGATGCAGTTTAAATGATAAATCTGATAATTAAAATGGGACTGTTACTGGTCTGATGGGTTGTAGGTTCAATTCTTATCATTGAATGAAAACTGCTATTTCCCACACCTCTTCTACGTGGTGAGATTAACAAACATACTGAACATGGGACTTCTTTTCTTGAATCGTTTTTTTTTATACAAGTAATTAATTGCATAATGACAAACCTCTCTCATAACAGCAATCCTGTCCACTTTCTGCAGGTACTGTAATTGATGGGTGACAATAATCCGAGTTTTTCCTGCTAGTGCTTGAAGAAAACACCTGACACAAAAGAGAAACTTACGTTTATTACAGTTATCATTCCTATTTTTATTTCTTACTTTTTTATAGCTGTATAAAATGAAATAACAACAACAGCAAAAATAATTTTATTAATAAATGAGAACAATGACACAAAAGCATACTTGATGGCAAAATTAGAATATCATCAGTAAACAGTCATTAAAATAAAACGTCCAACTCAGTAATGAAAAAAAAAGAAAAAAAAAGAGAAATAAATAAACAACATACTTGTTAAAGATGTGATTTCCAACTTTTGCATCGACAGCACTCAAAGGATCGTCCAACAAATAAATATCAGCATTTTTATACAGTGCTCTGAAAGAAATGGAGGAAATTAATTGATTAGCCTCTTCTTCAAAAAATGGCAGGTGGGATTTGTGTTAAAGATTTTAATGTTGTTGATGGTGTTTGACAAACAGAATATGGAGTAAATGAGTGATATTTTTACCTGGCTAGAGACAGTCTTGCTTTCTGACCTCCACTTAACATCAGACCTCGTTCACCCACTAGTGTCAGATCACCATTCACCATCAGCTCTATGTCCTGTGTATAACAAACAAACAGTTTGGTGTCGTGTTTGAAATAAATCACAAAAATTGTATAACCAGTCAGCTTTTTGTGATTTTCACCAATAACAGAAGAAAAAAAAGATAATTAAATAAATAAATAAATATATTAAAAAAAATTAATGTATGTCTTGCTTTCTATTTTACTCTGTCTGTCTGTCTGTCTGTCTGTCTCTCTCTGTCTCTCTCTGTCTCTCTCTGTCTCTCTCTCTCTCTCTCTCTCTCTCTCTCTCTCTCTCTCGCTCTCTGACTTTACCTTATTAATTTATTCCCTCATAACATTTTTATTTTGTTCAGTTTCATTTTGATTAAAATACTGACTTTTGTTATTAAGAACATAACAAAATCCACCAAGACCCACTATTATTATTGTTATTACAACGACTACTATAACCACTACTACACCACCACTAAATCATGTACCTTATTCAGTGCACAAGCCTCCAATATGTTTCTGTATCTCTCCTCCTCCATGTCTCCCCCAAACAGAATGTTGTCACGGACAGAACCAGAGAAAATCCACGCCTCCTGGGAAGAGTAACCTACCTTTCCCAACAGAGTTATCTGCCCTTGTTGGTGTGGCAACTCCCCGAGTAATGTGAGAAGCAAAGATGACTGAAAAAATAAAAAATTATTTTTTAACAGTTTTATTTTAGTTAAAATTTCAACCAAATATGAAAACATTTCAAATGGATGCAATCTTTTACAAATACATTTTTTAGATATTAAATCTTTCTTTTAAAAAATAAATCTTATAATCCATTTAAAACTCTGTAATGATTTCTCTAAGAAAGAATAATTAAAATTTTAGACAGAACTCATGACTCTGCCTATTCATAAAACAGAAAATCAATTATTAATCAGTATTTTTAAAATATTAATATTATTGATCAATAAATAAATGTAAACTGTTTAAAGCTGATAACTGAAATTAAGAAAAAAAAAAAAAAAAAAATCAATATTACCTTCCCTGATCCAACAGATCCTACTATAGCCAAGATTTCACCCTAAAATTTAAAAATATATTTTCTTATACTTAGAATTTTTCTTCTTCTTGAACCAACTATAAAAGTGTAATATTTATTTTATTATTATTTTGAGAATTAAAAATAAAAAAAAAGCAAAAAAAATTTTTTTTAAAAAAGAAATTTAAAAGATTATTTAGTTATTTGGAAATATATAACAGTTAAATATATTTGAAGACAAAAGAAAATTAATATTAATATTAAATAATTTTTGAAGTTTAAACTTTTACCTTTTTTATTGTCAGTGTGATGTTCTTTATAGAAAAATATTGTTCGAGCTCGTTCTGAAATTATTAATCAAAAAAAATAAATCCATTAATACATTTTATCTGTGATTTAATTTATTCATAAACCCTGGACAATACTGTAAATGAGAAATATAAAACACAGCCAAAAGGTATTGCATTCTAGAAACTAGTATTGTATATGGTAATGGTACACTGTATCTTTGGAAATAGTAATTTGTGAATCTTTGATTATGATGCTCCTCCATTTTACTGAACAGATTAATAACATAATAATAATAAATTTAATGATAATGTGAGACTAAATTTATTTACAAAATTTTTATTTATTTATTTATTGACTAATTTTTTTTTTGTCTTTTTTCTTTTGTTTTTGTCTTAATGTCTGTCTGAACAGTGATCACTAATTATAATTATACAACAAAGAGAAAAATGTAGTTATATGAAAAAGGTAGTGTTCCAACAACAAGAACAACAATTATTATCTTTAAACATTAGTGGAAGGGTATCCAAAGATCTGACTTAAATACACTGGGGTATAATAAGTATGTTTTGTTAAAGGACCAATTAGGTTGAAGTGATTGACTCAAAAGTGAGATAAACATGTTATTTTACCTCGTATAATAACTTGCTGGTGTCATTGGTGCTGTCTCTTTTCCTTTTCCTCAGAGCGACATCTGGCAGAGTCATCTCCCATCTAGCAGTCATGTGATCAATTTCCACTGACCAATCAAACTGAGGCATCGTGTCTTTACGTACAACACTTTTATGTTGCATTCCTCTCGTCAGATCTCTCTCCTCATCCAGCAGCAGAAAGGTCTGAAGAAAAACAAACAATTTATACAAATCTGTGTATGAATGGGGGCTAAGCATATATTTACTTCTCTGTGTCTATTATACTTGTCTGTATATAAAATGCATTAGAGACTCAAGAACATACTAAGTATGATGAGTGGTAGGTAGTCAGATCAGTCTTCCTCAGCAGGCTATTTCCTATTCAAGACAGCTGTAGACGTTTTGATTATGCTTTCCAACATAAGAAAGTGCTTATAAAAAGTACCTTGCTGTCAGCTGAAAACAATTAATACAGTGTATGGCAGTCCTGACTTTTCTTTCAGCCATAAAACACAATATTCTTAACTGAAAGTACGATACAATACAACAACAGTTAAAGTAAGGTGTGATTAAAGAAAATAATTCTGTGACTATTTGCATTCAGGTGTTTTCTGTTTATCATTTAAACATACTATCAGACATAATATCTCTCTCTCTCTTTTCATCTCACACCTTGATTCTTTCTGTAGATGCACGCAACTCGGTGAATGTCTGAATGCCAAATGGCAGAGCGTAGAACAAGGACACTTTGAGAATCTCCAGCAGCCCGATTGTGATGAAAACCTCTGCTGTTCCAAGCTGTCTGGTGAAGAACATCCAGTTACCAAGGAAAATAAACAGTGTCATCAGTCGCGGCAGTGCAGAAGCATTCGACATGTTGAGAGACATCAGGCTGAGGGCTCGTGTCAAAAACTTAATTTCAGTTCTGTAAACAAACAAAAGGTTTGTGGTGTATTACAGCTAAAAAAAATCTTTAAATAAGAGATAGTTTTTAATTTACACACTGTTTCTTGGTCCATTCCAAACACTGATAAATAATGAGTGAAGTATCACATTATGTTAAAATGTATATTTATCAGGTAATTGTTTTTGTTGTTGTTAGCAACTATAGTTGAAATATATCAGATCATATAATGATTAGAAATTAATATGAAACAATTTTGAACTGATCCATTTAGATGTTAGATATCCAACAACTCTGACATTCATAGTATTACTTGTAAGATTAACACATCTACATCTCTCTCTTTTTTTAATCTTGGTAATAAAGAATTATCAAAATTTACCTTCGTAAAGAGTTTATCGCTTTACTGAAGGGGTATTCCCAACAGTACATTTTAATAACCTTGACCCCTGAGAGAATCTCTGTCATAGTATGGATTCTTCTGTCAGAGTAGTGTCCTACTTTAGTCCTGAAAAACACCAGTAGTATAATCTGTCAGTTCACTGAGTATTTCTTCAGTGGCATCTCAACAGGCTTTATTAATGTGTCTTTATATTGTGTTGTGTGTATGTGCATGAGTGTGTGTTTTTTTATTTCAGCTTCAGTGTGTGTGTGTGTGTGTTATATGTGTTTCTGTATACATATGGGTATGTGCATACACTTTTCTGCATGTGTGTGTGCATGTTTGTATATATATGTGTGTGTGTGTGTATAAATTCTGTAGATTATACAGGTAGTTAGATAGTTAGGCAGATAGGTGGTTGTGTATATCTACAAACAAATGCATCTGAACATTCCATTATTTTGTACATTTCTGTTAACTATAATAATAAAATGAAAGAATAACCACTTTAAAATTAAAAATAATTTTTTTTTACCTTAAAGTTCCAAACATCTTTCCAATAAACATCTGTAGTGGCATGAAGACGATGATGATGACAAAGCCAAACAAGCTGGCCATGCCACACATCCTGAAGATGAGGTACACACACAAGATTGTGACAATGGGAGACAACCACAGGTAGTGAATGCTTTGCATGGCCTGAAAGAAAAATACGGAGGACATTTTATTAAATTTTATTATTATTATTATTATTATTATTTTTTTTTTTTTACATATTTCTTTTAAATAAAAAATACTGATAATTTTATTTAGCTGTGTTACATATTAAAATGCATTTCTGATAACAAGCTAAAAATTATTTTTATGAAGAAACTGAAAATGAAAAATTCCAAACCTCATGAAACTTTTCAACATCAGTTGACAGCAAATTAACTATCTGGCCTGAAGTTGTCTGGTAAAATGACTGACTGCTCAGGGATAAAACCTGGAATAAAATAAAACAACTCGTCTTAGGAATAGCCCACAAAACAATAATCCATGAAATTATTGTTGTTGGTGTAATTGACAAAATAACTGTGTTTTGTAGCATAGCCCTTAAATAACTTTAAGATTAACCCATGCAACGATGTTTAATTAATATTTAAAATGATTGTAGGAGTAACCCCTTGGGTGACTGCAGGAGTAAGCCATGTCAGAGCAGAAACGAAATCGTGTGTAACCTACTTTTCTATAAATTAAACTTCCGACTCCTGCCTTCATTTTGAGAGCTGATCTCTGTAAGATGAAATAATACAGAGGGTTGCTAAACATCTGAACCAGTCCCATTGAACCAAGGACCACAGCGTAGATGTAGGCAGTTGCCATGGTAATGGTTGAGCTGGGTTCAAAGTATGCCACAAGCATGCCCACCATAAAAGGTGATAATAGCTTCGAGGTTTCCTAAAGAAAAAACAAAATTATAAATAATTTAAAAACAAACAGAATTATAATTTTTTTTTTAAATATCCACAAAAGAATATCTTTAAATGGAAAAACAGTCTAATAATATTTATTGAAGAACAATCAGTGTATTTGTATTTACAACTTACTGAAATAAACAACAGTACTGCTGCAGGTACCCAAAATGAACGAAATGATCGCAGTATGGCACCAAGCAGACTGACTTTATGCCCATCAGAATATCGACGCAGTTCTTTCTTCCATGACCTGACAATTATAATAATTTACAATAATGATATTAATTTAAAAAAAAAAAAAATTTAACCACTCTGTGCAATATATGAAATATATATCTATGTAGGAAGTGATTTTTTGCATATCAAACAATAAATCTTTAATAAAGCTGTGTCTTCCTTAAAAATATATTTACAAAGTAATATTATTGAGCAGCCTTTATCATTTTCTCAATCTTATTATTTTAATTATCATCCTTTATTATTAGCAAAGTAACAGAACAATCAGGTGTAAATTTTGTAAAAATACACTGTAAATATGAAACTAGGTATGTTTTATCACTAAATTAATTGTAATTAAATATTTTATCTGATTTACAATAATAAAAGAAAATTTATTTCTGCTTTAACAACACTGATCAAACCTTTCAAGTATTTTTTCAAGTTCAGTTGAGTTATCTTCCTTGGAAACATCATAGAGGTCACTAGCAGTGAGTGGTCTCTTGAAACCTTTTATGAATAATGGAGTCAGCCACCTAAATTTAAACAAAGACTGCAAAATTATGAAAAAATAAAATGTTGTATCAAATTTGTTTTATTATTATTTGTTTTTAAATAAATAAATGTAAGTAAATAAATAGATAATAGGAATAATAAAATAATAAAAATATAATTAAAAACTAGAAAGACAGCACCAAACAACAACAATAACAAACCCATACAAATATATCTAAATACATTCTTTTCCCTTTTCTTAAAAAAATAAAGACATTTTTCTTTCTCTCTATCTTTATTGTTTTCACGAAGGCAGTAAATCAGTATTTATATAAACACTAGTGAAAAGACAGCAATAAAAACATTACCCATACCTAACAATACTAACACATTAATATTTTTTTTTTTAATACCAAATCACTATATATGCAAATTAGATAGACACAGAGGTAACAGCATTTGTTTTACCAGACACACAAACACACACAGAGTTAACATTAAGCAATAAACTATACATCTGATATCATTCAAATGCAAGGCAAAGTGAATGCTTTATGACTGAAACAGATGTATTTTTTACATGTTAATCTGACAATTAGAGGAGAGAATTTTTATTTATCTTACACCTTTTGTGGGGTTTTTTTTATATTATAATTCCTTTCTTTCATTATTTTATTTAACTTTACAAACATAATTATTATATTTTTAAATCATCTGAAATAATAAATCAACTTTATTATTATTTCTTTTTATAATATATTTTTATAAATTTACATTTTTTTGCATTTTTTTTTTTAAAAATTCCTGTTAAAGCAGGTGCAACAAGGTGACCATGATATACAGTTTCGTAAACGAATCACTGTAATATATATACATGTATGTCACAGCAAATCTTAGTCACATATCACTCAGTAACAGTGTATTCAACTTTAATAATATATCTTCTTTTTAGAGAGTTTAGAGGGGTGGGATAAGTTGGATTATAACAAAATTGTCCTTTCTTAAAGCACATTATTATTATTATTGTTGTTGTTGTTGTTGTTATATTAACAGTATAAATAGTAGTAGTAGAAGTACTAGTAGCAGCAGTAGTTGTAATACTTAGGAGCAGTAGTAATAGTAATAGTAATGGTAGTAATTAGTAATACTAGCAATAGTAACAGTAATAGCAGAAACCATAGTAACAGCAATAGTAGCAGAATAATAGGAGAGGTAGTAGTGAAATAGAAAGTTAAATATGCCATCAACAAATACACATCATGTTACAGATAAACATAGAATTACATCAGATTAGTTATTGCTCAGGCCACATACACACTATTTTACCTGGTTTACTGGTAAACTACAAATAAAAATTACTAAACTTTGTTTTAATCTGACAATGAATATTTATTCACATTACCTTACTGAATCAGTTTAAAGTAAACTTATTTAATGATGAACATAAGACATTGTTTTAATAAAAAAAATGTACATGATACATATATATATATACCACACACATATATATTACATACAGATAATGCAGATAACAACTGAAGAAACTAGCTGGTATATGACAAGCTATATGTTTTTCATTAGCTGGAAGGGATCATTTGAATAGTGCCTTCCCATAGACAGCAAAACACATAAAACAGCCTCTGATATAAGCAGAATGTATTGTTTGGGTCATGACATAACAATGAGATTCTACAACCAGTACTGATCTGGACCTCCATTAATACGCACACAACTTCTCTAACCACTGAACTAAAGTTTATCTGGGTTTTTTTTTTTTTCAGTCTGTAATCAAATCTATCAAAACCCAGACATTTGTTCTAACTACTGAATTAAAGCCTAGTTTTTTTTTTTTGTTTTTTTTTTTTAGTTTGTAATAAAATCTATTAAGTCTCCAGATATCTGTTCTAACTACTGAACTAATAAAGCCTATCATTTACACCTGTAATATATGTGTGACGTAACACTCAGGTGTAATTGTCAGCTAGTCAGGCTGGCAGTATCTGGTATGCACAGTCACACAAAGTCATTTGAATATATACAAATCTACCACAGAAAATAAAGTGATAGTAACATATCTGTATTCATATACATGTTGTTGTTTTTTTGTTGTTTTTTTGGACTGTTTATAATATTATAAATTTAAAAAAATTGTTGAGGGTTCATGTATTTGTGTTTGTGTGTATGTGTGTGTGTGTGTGTGTGTGTGTGTGTGTGTATGCATGTATTTATGTGTTATATGTGTGTGTGTATGTGTGTGTGTATGTGTGTGAGTGTGTGTGTGTGTGTGTGTGAATATGCATGTATTTATGTGTTTATATGTGTGTGAGTGTGTGCGTGTGTATATATGCATGTATTTATGTGTTTATATGTGTGCGGGTGTATATGTATTTATTTGTATATATGTGTATATGTGTTGAGGGGGTGTATGTTGCATGTACACAGGTATTTGTGATACTAAGGATAATAAAAAGAACAAAACATCAGCTAACCTATCTGTTTCTCTGTGTATGTATACACACTGCACTTTTATTTCTCTCAGTATTCATAATATTTTTATCTGAACATATTTGTACATATTTTAATGATTTTTAGATGTGTATATGTGTGTGTGGGTGAGACAGGGAATATGTATAACTATATTTTATGTCCTTTGATATTTTATCTGTCTGCCTGTAAGTTTATGTATGTCTGTGTCTGTGTGTATGTTTGAATGTGTGTGTGTTTGAATGAGTGGGTGTGTGTGTTTGTGTGTGTGTGTATTTTACAGGTAATGTTTATGTATAATCACTGAAAATTTCAACTAATATCTGAAACTTAGTAAGTTATCTTATACATATTTTTTTTTTCTTCTATTAATGAATATTATAAATGAACATCTGATAACAGAAATACAAGAACAGTTAGTTAAAACATATTTTTCCACTGCAAGAGGATTCTGTCTGAAAACTTGGTGAAAATAATTATATTCCTCAATGCAGTCATCATCAGTTGGCTTTCCTTTATTTTTGTTAGAAACAGGTTATCTTAGTGTGTGAAATAATTTGGAAATGTTGTATTTCAAATTAATATATCAATTAATGTTAAAACTGTTTCCTTGGCCTTTCACTGTCAAAACAATTGCTTCTCTCTGCCTTTACTTCAATGAACAACTTACCTTTATCTAAACACCATAATTCAACCAAAAAAAAAGAACTTTGAGAGAACTTTATCACATAACTGATAAAAACAATGTCACTGAAATACAATAACAGACTAAATTTCAAATATTATGTATATTATCTGAAATTTTTAGGGATTAATCAGAATTAATGAGTGAATCACACATTAGATATAATAACCAAAAACATCAATGATCATACATAATGTCTGAATATACATATTACCTGTTAAATACAAACACGCACACACACACAAAGTTATTAGCCTCTGTGTATTCTCTCAAGGCTTTCTTAAATTTTAGTTATATTTAATTATTAATTAAGTATGGTCACCAGAAACAAATAAAAAGGTCATGCGATCACTCTAATTTTTATTTTGACTGTTTATAAGTTTATAAATTTAAAAAAAATGGTAGAGGGTTCATTATTTTTATGTCTGAATGGTACCAAGATCAACACTTATTTTGATTACTATTAAACTTTATTATTAGCAATGTAACATGCTAAACACTAAATTATAGTAACCTTTGTAGCACTAAACAGGTATGTTGTATAATTAATTGATTTTAAAATATTAAAACTAACTTTACTATTCATAATAACTGAATGTCATAGAAATTTTCTTAGATAATGTATTTATTAATATTTTTATTTATTTATTTATTTTTATTATTATTATTATTATTGTTGTTGTTGTTGTTGTTATTGTTGTTACTGTTATTACTGTTGCTGCTGCTGCTGTTGTTGTTGTTATTATTATTGCTGTTGTTGTTGTTCTGTAAGAAAGTGATCAATAAATAACCAAACTAAACTCCTTTTTCTTTACTTTTTATAATTACATAATCAACTTCAGCTGTATCTGATACTGGTGTATTTTACAGTTTAATACGATTGTTTACGCTTGACTGGTCTACACTTAAACCCACTTAAAAAGCAAGAAATGTCAAATGTATCGACTGCGTAAATAAATGAAGGCACGAAAAAGAAATAAGTAAAAAAAAAGATAACACTTATGTATTTTCACCTGAATTTACTTTTAGAGTAGTATTTACCGTGCTCTGTTTAATTAAGAGTAATAATCAGTAAGATCAATAAATAATACCTAGGATATTCTGTAGCCTACTCACCAAAACGTAATTCTTGAAAACCAATTTGCTGTGTCATATGGACACGGGTTTTCCGCGTCTTCTTTCATTCTTCGTGTGTCTGATTACAAAAACGACATGGAACACCTACAGAACGTCGTGCATTGAGTCGATTGACACAATCTGGCGATTTAAGGACATTCACATTGTTTTAACGTCAGTCGTCAGCGTCGCATTACGGTCTCGCTGGAAAACACCTGCATTTGTTTAACTTCTCAATCAGACGTTTACGATCATCAGTGATACAGAGTCCATTCGCTCGTGCTGCCACGAGCCTAAATGTTACCAAAAGCCCGCAGGTTGCGTTATTTCTCCCCGTTACAACGCTCAGCTTCTGTGCTGATAACTTTATAAAGAAAATAACACGTGACCTAATTTTTCATCGTCGCCGATATTCGCTAGCGGTGTCTCTTTCACCGGAAAAAGACGATTTTTAACGAGACAACAGAAGGGTACAGTGTTTGACAGTAAAAAAACTAATTGAATTTTATTAAGTAATAATTGCATTTAGGAAATACAATTATACACATCATAATAAATTAAAGATATTTTCTTTGTCATGAACGGTAGACGGTGTACATTCCTTTTACTGACAAATATTAACACTAATAACAGTTATCGATAAAAAAATAATGCATCACAAAACATACAGGCATAGTTGTCATTTCTAGAGCGCTTTTTTTTTTTTTTTTTTTAAAATATGTAATTATTTGTTCTCTCTCTCTCCAAATGCCAAATAGTTTTTATCTTAACTGTAAAATATTGAAAATATCAGTTTTATCTTTAATATATATATATATATATATATACACACACACATATACATATAAAATTACTATAGTTTAGAATATCTTTACTGTAAAATACAGAAAATACAGTTTTTAATCTTCAATATGACGAAACAAAACCAACATACTTTTTAAAATATCTTTCAATGCTTTCAGTGTTACTGTTTTCACAAAATTTTAAAGTGTTTTCTTACCATTACTTAATATGAAAAATATTTTTTGCACTTTTATTAACAACAGAAAATAAGAGACACAAAAATTGGAAACTCATTTATTTACAGGTACAATCAAATTTATCACAGTCATTATTCACATTATTACACATATTTAATTATTATTTAAATCAAAACAAAAATCATTAATATTGCAAGTGATTGAATACTGCATGTATTCTGAGTATCTGTGTGCTCTCTCTGTTATTTATCATATCAGGGTATTAACCACTGTAACAAACATTTATGAAGCAATGACATACAACAGCTTTTCTTATGTCTAAATAAATATTTAAATATATCTTTTAAGTTTTATAATATATCACAAAATGTAATAATTAATATTCTAATTTGTCAGGGTTTTTTTTATTGTTATTTTTGTTGTTGTGTTTTTGCTTTTATTTATTTATTTATTATTATTATTATTATTATTTTTCTAATTTTTAATCTCTTTTACTTTTTCCAAAAAATACTGTTTTCTCTTCATGAAAGAAATAATTTTTCACAATTTTAGTGATTCTTATTGTTAATTTTTACTTTTATCTAAATATTTTAATTACAATTCATTACAGTCTACTTGACTGCTCTAATTTCAGTCATTCATTTAAAGCCACATTTAAGTTATGCACAAACACAACAAAATATGCATACATAAAGCCCCTAACATGACATATGCAAGTTCAAATTTATTTTTTTACACATTAACTTAAATACAAACAATATGATGAAGTGTCTTCAAAATAAATACAGTTTGTATAATGTGTACATGAAATTAATTAAAAGTGTCTCCTCTTGGAAAAACAAATATAATTTTGAACCTGGAATTGTTGATCAAAGCAACACTTATATTTAAAAAAAGAATAATAATAATAATAAGAAGAAGAAGAAGAATGAAAAACGACAAAACAAGGAATATAAAATTTAAAAAAATATTAACTAAATTAATTTTTAAAATGGACGTAGTACTTAATTTTATGACGGCAAAATTGAAATTAAACTTTAAAATGTGCAAACACATTTATCAAAAAACCCTGATTTTTAAATTTTATATTTCATCTTCTGAGATTTGTTGTTACAGTTTCATTTGTGATGGTAAAACAAGAAATGTGGTGACACCAGTCAACCCTGTACATTGTTTTTATTTAAATTTCACACTTAAAATATAGTTTGCATGAAGACAGCACTAACCAAACCCATTTGTGGTTAATAAGTTAATAATAATGATAATAAATTATTATATCAGAAGCAATATGTAATTGCATTTGATGGCCAATTTAATTTCTGTTTCCTGTATTTTATACATAACTGCTAATCAACTGAAATAACTGCTACAATCTTGGTTATAAATATACAAAATTCTATCAATTGCACCCGTGTCAGTGAAAAATATATCTTCTTCTATTACAGTATAACAGCACAAATATGTAACAAAAGAATGGAAATGGCACCTCCATGAAGCAATGCAGACATACTATCATACTTTATTATCAGTAAAGATTTACCTCCATACACACAACTAAACCGATTATCCTGAAATACACAAACTTGATTTAGTGTGTTTGCATCACCATAGATAGACTTTTAGGTAATATAAAAGTTTAAAATTACACTTACTAGATAATGTCCGTAACATCACAACATGTTATAAAAACACCAAATTAATCTGAATAGCACAGTTTACATGTACAAAGTGTATGGTTACAAAAAATACACATAGAGAGGTTAGATTTATACATATGTAATATTTCTTTAATAATAATAATAATACAAAATTATAATGTTCACTCTTAGCCTGTTAAGGCTATTGCTTCAGTGAGAAAAAACATTTAAAAAAATAATAATAAATCTTTTAAAAATTCAAAAAATAAATAAATTCAAATAATAAAAAACAAAAACAATAAATTAATAAACACATATATATTAAATTTGATTGAAAATCCCAATACTAAAATATATTCCTGATAGCAGACAATTAGCAATATAAAAAAAAATTTCAATAAAAATTCAATAAATAATTTTTTTATACCTAAAATCCTGATTATAAAATATTTAAAGCATCATTAAATAATATATTTTAATGGTAGAATGAATAATTGAAATGTTTAGTTACAAATTAATATTTTATTTATCATTGGGTTTTGCTAATAAAATAACAACAAACAAGTCCTGAGTTCAATATGTTTGATTTCTTTTACACTGACATTATTCAAAAATAAAAATAAAAAAATATAATAAAAAAATTTAAAATTTAATAAAATAAAATATAATAAAAATAAATACTCAGTCTTTCATGTATTTTTGTCTACACCTCCAAGAAATGTATAAAGAGACAAAATGTCCAGCTAAACATGCCCACATTAATTTTTATTTTATATTTATTTTTAGCATGGAAACAAACCGAAACTTTTTTTCTATATTTGATCATTTATATTAGTGAAGGTAGACTTCAAAGACATCTGTAAAATTAATAAGATGGTAAACTTATTACAATTATATTATAGAACAAATTATGTCTTTTAATATAAAAGTTTTCAAAAGAAGAATATTTTGAATACTGTTATTCAAAATTATTTTAACTTATACATATCTTTTTCAATAATTCTTAATTTAAATTAAAAAAATAGAAAACTAAAAGAAAAAAAAAATTGAAACCAAAAGAAATAATTATTAATAAAATAATAATTAACAGCAATACTTTGATTTATCAACAATGTAAATTGTTAATAAAACAAGCATCACTAAGACCAGTACAGAGTTGATTCTTTTTTTAAAAATACAGATGACAAATATTATTTATACCAGTATTGTTTTCATTGAGCTACAGAAAAGGTTATTAAAAAATATTCGAAATGTTTTGAAACTTTTAATCTTTTTATTCTTTCATAAATTTCTCTTGAATTATTGAATCCAGTTTCGCTCCTTTGCTTAGCTTTCGACTTTTCCTTGGATTCGAAGGAACCCAGTCGTTGTCAGTGCCATCATCATTACCCATCTCTGAATCAGACGGGCAGCTGTCAACCTCGTCCTTGTACTCCTGCGGCAACCTCGACGACACCTGTCTGGCACTTTGTCTGAACTTCACCTGCAGACCTGAGTACTCGTCGTCGTTATCCGAGCCAAACGCAGACTCCAAACCGCGTTTGGCGATCGTTGAACTCTCCGTGTTCTCTTCTTCCTCCTGCTCCTGCTCCTGCTCTTGCTCCTGATCCTGATCCTGTTCCCACTGCTGCTCCTCAGAGTCCGCAGGCTGCGAGTTCTCCCCACCAGCCGCCGCATCCTGCTGCTGCTGGTTTCCTCCTGCAGCTTCGCCGTCTCCTGTCTCAGACGTCTGGAGGACTTTTCGAGGTTTGGACTTGCGCTGTTTTCTCGACAGCTTCGAGTCGTCCTGAAGGGAGTCGTCTAACATGCTGTCATTTGGGTCCCCGTCACAGCGGTCCTCCATGTCCAGGTAGTCGTCTTCCCGGTCCTCGCGAGCCCTCTCCATCGAACTGAGAAAATTGACAGCCTCCTCCTCCATGCTCTCCGTACTCTCGTCCAGGCCGTGTTTCACCTTCTTGTGGCGATTTAAATTTCCTGTAAATATTAAGAAAAAAAAAGTTTATTTAAACAAAATTTTTTTTGGTGATTTACTGTTGCTGTTGTTTTTTAATCTCTTATTAATGATGATAGCTCTTCTGTTCTTTTAAACAAATTTTTTTTTTCATAATTTGTTTCTTTTATTGTTATTTTTTTTTTTTTTACTCTCTTCTTTATGTTGATAGATCTTCAGTTCTAATTAAAATTATAACATGATTAATCAGAAATTTATATAAACTGATTTTATGAAATATGCATGATGAAAATAGAAAATTGTATATATAATTTTTTTTAAATTGTTTTGTTTTTCCATAGAAGAAAACTTCAAAAACGTGTCTTAAATGCATCTGAGAAGAAATGATTTGGTAAAAATAACATTATACAAATTCTATAACCTTTAAGAGTGAACGAACTTCCACAGAAACACACGTAGGGTTTTGAATCATTGTGCATGTGCATGTGTCCCTGAAGATTGTGCAGTCGACCAAACTCCTTTCCTAAAACGAAGAAAAAGAATTTCTTCAAAAAACCAAATCACTAGATTATGTATGTGAAAACAAAGAATAACTGCTTAATGAAAGCTCAAGTGAAACAGATATGGTATGTAACATTAATGATTTTAACAGACGTGTCAATAATGTGTTAAAACTATGAATTAATATTTTTAGTTGTAATGGATGAAGCAAGAATTCAGATTTATTAACAATCAACTGACACCTGTGCAGATCAGTGAATTACTTATTTTCTAATTTGTGGATTCTGTGTTTTACAAATCTGTTTGTTTGTTTATCTTGACAGCATAATCCATTTAATACTAAACCTCTAAAGTTATATCATCAGCAACTAACCTTTTCTTTTTCTGAAATACTGAAAGTATTCAAGAACAAAAAAAAGCCCCACAATTTTTTATACCTTTTGCAATACTTACTGGAAGTAATTAAAAAAATCCACTTACCACACAGTGAACACTGGTATGGCTTCTTATCAGCATGCACCACCATATGTGCTTTCAGGGTCTGGGGCTGAGTGAAGGTTTTCTCGCAGAGTTCGCACTTGAACGCACGCTCCGCACTGTGGATGAGCTGATGGCGCTGCAGGTTTGCTTTCTGGTTGAACGAACGTCCACACTCTTTACAGGTGAATGGTCGCAGGCCTGAGTGGGTGAACATATGAGCTCGTAGATGGTGTTCCTTTAAAATGAAACAAAAACTAACACAATTGAAAATAATAGAAGCAAACTGCATTTCCACTGTTAATGTATAGGAAGAGGGTGCTAAGGGTCTTTGTATCAATTCTTCTTAACTGGACTGTTTCTAAACAAAGGCCATGGCTTATGCTGGTTTTTCTACACAGTGGTGCCAGTCAGAAACAGGGTGTTTCCACTCTCGCTATCTGTAACCCTCACATCTGATATCACATAACCGTTAATAAATGTGTGGAGGTGCACAAAACATTTTCTTCTTTCTTTTACCATTAAAAAGAAAATAAATTTAAAGAATTAAAAAGTAATACCTTTAAACAGAAAAGAACGATAATAAAGTGAATAAAAATATACAATAATCTGAAAAAGAAATTATAAAGAAAAATCTTTTTGTAAACAACAATAATAAAAGATTAATTAAATTACTCATTGTTTTTAGATCATATTTTAATACTTCTTTTTTATAATAAATATATATCATACTTTGTCCTACTGCTGTAGATTAGAAATAAACAGTTTATTAAAGTTCTGTTATCTGTTTAATTTCATATATTACAATTCCTGGAATGTTGTTTCAAAACTTTCATTGCATTTGTAAAAATTAAAAGAAAATGTTTTAAAAATATAACAATAATAAATAATAAAATGAAATTAGTTTTATCTTTGTTATTGATTACACCAAGGTTTCTACTAATGGATAACTGAAAAGGCCAGCAGGTGTTCCCAACATTAAATATTTTATTTATTACTGATAATTACATATGCCACTAGTTTTATGTCAAAACCATTTATCTATTTTTTTCCCCCCAAATTTCCAATTTTACTTTATGAATAATCTAAAATAAATCATATCCCATGATATAACTCTCTCTTAACATTTGTTTCTTTTAACTATTTAATAATAATAAAGAAAAACAAAACCATATGTTTGATATTTTTTTATTATTAATATTGTTATTATAATTATTTTTTATGCTTAAAGAAAAATAAACATATACTGGTCTTTGTTTTAACAGTTTAACAAACCTTCATAAAATCCATCCCACATTCAGAACAAATGTGAGGTCGTGTTCCGGAATGAGTCATCATGTGATCTCGCAATTGGCTTGGGTATCGGAAACCTCTGCCACAATCAGAACAAGTCAAGTTTTCTCTGTCTTCATGTGTTGCCTTATAAATTATAATATATATATATAAATATATACACACACACACATACATACACACACACACACACACACACACACAAACACACACACACAAACATACATATATACACAAAGATACACACACACACAAACACACACACACACACACACACACACACACACACACACAAACATACATATATACACACACACACACACACAAACATACATATACATATATATATATATATATATATACACACACACACACACACATACACACACATCACATATTTGCTTAAAAAGACCAATAACTGTTGTGTAATTTTCTGTGGTTCTTGATGGAGAATGTTTCTCAAAATCTCTCTAATTACTGAAGGGTTATATTCTGTCACCTGTTTAATGTGCATTTTAATATAATTATAATCATCACAAGTAGATGTTTAAAGCATATGTGACTGTTCAATTGATTACACTAATCTTTACTAAAAATAAAGTTTGGTAATAACAAGACTTAATTATCATGCATTCAACAGATAATGTCATGTTCCATCATTTTTCTTTGTATTCTTTACATTATATGTAAAAGAATATCAAGTACATCAATATGTTCATTGATGACAACCATAAAGAAAACAACAAGATGATGTATTCTAACTATTCACATCTATATGTACACTGAGGTACAGTCAGTTAACAGGTAAGTACGGAGAACACACCTGATGCTGTTTTAGAAGTCTCGGACTGCCAAACTCTTCTCCACAATCCAAACATTTGTCTCTACCAGGAACATGCCTCTCTTTATGTACCCGTAACTCACTTGGGTAGGCAAAACCACGCCCACAGATATCACACTTGTATGGCTTGTTGTCACCCAGGTGTACAGCCTGATGTCTTTTTAGATGACTCACCTTGATAAATAGACAAATAACTTCACTCTAATATTAACATTTATCTCTGACTGCGTATTTTAAAATTGGGAGTATCTTCTTCTTTGAATATCTGGAATATGTGTAACTGTGTATGTGTATTTGTCTGTGCTTGTGTGTCCATGTGTATATTTCAGTATGTCTGTGCTTGTGTGTGTGTGTGTCTGTTTGTGTGTGTAATGCTTTTCCTCAGTTTCTATCTTATATTACAGCTCCTAACGGAGAAAAAAGTAAAAAGGTCAACATTTCTAAATGAACTCCAACTTACCTGTGTGAAACCTTTTGAACAGATAGTACACACATGAGGCTTTACATTGTCATGTGTCAACATATGTGTGTTCAGATGACTCAGCTGCTTAAAGTATTTTCCACAAACCCTGCACAGGTGAGGCTTGATGCCATTGTGGTCGAGGATGTGGGTGACGAGGTTGTGTTTGGTGGTGTAGTTCTTGGAGCACAGGTGACACTGCCATCGTTTCTGGTCATTGATGAGAATGCACTGAGACTCGTCAATCTGAATATTCACCTCCATCCGCTCCATGTCCAGCTTCTCCTTGGTTGCCTGGAAAATAGCTTCTCTCTGTTCAGCATCTGTCTCATCACTGATGTCCTTCCTGGGAAAACTTTCATTCTGATCAGTTGAGTTGAATCTCTCTGTTCTCGTGAAACCTTCAGCCCGTGGAGTGCTGAACCTTTGTGGCAGGAAGTTCTGTCCACCTTCGTGACTTTCCGAATTCTCGTGACTTCCTGCATTATTTGTGCCAATACCATTTTCTGTACGGTTGCTTCTTCCCATTCGGAATCCACCAGTGTTAAAAGAAGGAGACAAAAGCTGTCTAGGATTATCATAAGCCATCTGCAGCCTTTCTCTTTTAGCAGCTGGATCAGGATTGGGCACCATGCTGCGAGGATGATAAGAATTGACTGAATTTTTGTCTTTCTGAGCTGAGCCATCACAAGCTGATGCTGACCACCGCTCATGTTCTCGCTTGATTGTCTTCATGGCATTCTCTGAGCCTGTCTGGATGGCAATAGACCTTGTCTCTTTGTCTATCTGTTCCTGAGAGTAGACAACTGTCTTGTTAGCATCACTGTCCTTGCTTGACAAACTGTTCTCTAGCTGGCCAGCTAAAATAAACTTGATTGCACCTTTGTCATTGTTCTGCCTTTTAGCACATGAAGGACTGAATTTGTTTAAGAATCTTGTCTGAGGTGAAATAGAACCTGATCTGTTAAGATGATCAGTTTCTGGTGAGCTGCCTACTAAAGGTTTCTCCAGCATATTCATCTGCATGGCACGTTCCCTGCTGGCATTCTGCATGTGTTTCTCCATTGTACGATTGTCATGGGTTGATGAAGAATCAGAGTAAGACATCTGTCGAGTCATGTGTTGTTTCATGGGGGGTGTGGGTGGAGAAGCAACTCTCCCATTCATCCCAGCATCACCTGCCTGACGATGATCTGAATGAACACTTTGATACACATCAAAGTGACCACGTGACTCCATGGACTTCTGTTTTGCCATGTCCAGACAGTGTCCTGTATCTCTAGGTGACAAGTGTGATGTTCTGCTTTCAGACATGTTTTCCTGGTGCTGGTAACTTTGCAGAGGTTGGAATGGTTGTGTCTCTGGAGCTAAACTGTTTCTCCCACTAGGAGTTCCCATTTCATGTGATGGACTTAACAACTGCTGTTTGTGGGAATCATTATAAGATCTCTGGAGATCCATACTAGAGAGGCCAGTTGGAGCTGGCGACACAATGGAATTAAAACTTGGAAGATGGTCAGCTGTGTGTCTTCGTGATGACTCTGGTGGTGGTGGTGAGAAAGGTGGTCCAGTCACTGGTGATATGTCCAGACTAAAACCTGGGTGGGTCTGGCTGTGAGGCTGATGCCGCAGACTCTGACTGGGTCGTGGTTGCCTGGGTGACATATCCATTTCAAGATTCTGACATAATGGAGACTGGGACATCAGAGGGAATCCTTGAGGTGAGAGGTTCTGGGAGAAACCAAGTGGAAATCTTGATGATGCAAACTGGTTTGCTCCAGAGAAGGAAATTGCATCAGGTGGGGCAAGAGACATGCTTGCCATCAGATGGGAATACGGTACTCCATGTTGAAGAAGAGATGGGTTTAAGTCATCCTGACTGGAGGAATCTGGTTGTAAATGCTGTCGATTATCAGAAGAATAAGCAAATCCATGACTGAGGTTGTCCATCACAGAAACTCTGTAAATTGAATAATTTATTAAAAACAAAAAATTAATTATCAAATATTTATAATTTGTTTTAACACGGTCTGTTAGAAGATGGCAGTATTGTTTAAAGAACTGGAAAATTTTACATTTGAAGACTAAGTCACGGTGAGCTCTGAAATAATATCTATTTATCTAATCAGACTTTTGATGTTGCTATGAAAACTGTCTGCAGTTTGTCACTTCATACAGACTGAATTAATAATATCCATCATAGACTGAATTGATAATTATGCAATATGTTATTTTAATAATAATATTTTGAATTATACAACATACCAGGGTCATGATATTCATTAGTGTTAGAGCTGAAACTGATAATAATTTTATTTATTTGTTAGGAAGAAAATACTGTAACAAATAAGGAACACATAAACAATCAAAAATATTGACGTGAAATTTTATTCCCTAATGATAACAACAAATCATTTAAACATTAACAATGCAAGAAACAGCAGTCATACAATAAATAATAAAAAACCGCAGCAAGTCTTGCTGTTTCCCGTTAGCCACGCCCACCAAGCAGGGAAAAAAAATGGCCGAAAGAAAGAAGGACAAAGACCAAACTTCAACAACCCATTCAGTTTTAACTTAATTATTTAATATTTATAGACCTTAGATAACTTTTGTATGATACAATACAAACTCAAAAGCATAAACTATGAACACAGAGTCAATTATTTTAAATAAAGACAGACAAATCTATAAATTCGTAACAAAATTCATTAGAATGACGGAAGGTAAAAATGGAATGGCGGCGAAGGCACTACAACGGTCTAGACATATTTTATCGTTAATAAAACAATCAAACCAAACGCGAATTGCTTGGAAATGTCAAAGAAATATATTACAAACACCGAAGTGTAAAAACGTCCGTGTCAGTTTTGCAATGTAAAGTATATTTCTATTAAAAATACTCACAATCTGTCTTTCTGTGGATAGACTGAAGAAAGCAGGCCGCAACCTTAGCTTTGCGCATGAATACATCACAAATGACGTTCAACAATTGTCATCAACAGACACTTTCATTCAAAAGATTATTATTCTTTTTCTTAAAAATATGATCGTATATCTAAATTAAAATAATAATATTTCTTCTGTATTAAACGATTTCATATAATATGATTGTTTATTTTATGCACTATTTTGTTTGTATTGTGTAAGGGATTTTTTTTTATTCTAAAACTACCTGTCGCTTTTATAGCTCACAGGTGTTTTGTTTTCATCAGTGATACTCCGTTATGAGTTATAATAGAGAGGCTCCCAATGAACATACTTCCGCATTCGTCTAACGGATTACATAACATTAGTATTAGCTGTAAACTAGAGGTGGTCCTTTTTATTAGTTTCACCGGTGATTTTCCACTAGGCCTATTGATGAATGTATAACTAATATATACATATAATATACATATACATATACATATACATATACATATACATATACATATACAAATACATATACATATATACATACATACATACATACATACATACATACATACATTTAAGTAAGTAAACTATTGGCCAAATATTCTGTACTTTGAAATTTATATAACCAATAATTCAAAACAAAAAATAATAATAATAAAAACAAAGAAAGAATGATATATTATTATTATTATTATTATTATTATTATTATTATTATTAAATTTATTCCTAAAAAAAAAAAAAAAAAAAAATAAAAATAAAATAAAATAATCACTGTCAGTGAATTTTTGTTCAATTCTAATTATAAAGTTGATATAAAAATAAAATAAATATTTTCAAATATACGTTCCGACGTCAACAGACGAAAAGGTATGAAATAAAAGATTACGGTAAATATATATTATATTTACTTGAAAAACTACCTCTCTCTAGAGATGTCTTTTGCTGATAAAGAAATTACATTCTTTTTGTCTTCATTTTTTTCGAAATAATTAGAATTTTTTTTAATGTTAATATTCTGTTTATTTATTTTGTCTATTATTATTATTATTATTATTATTATTATTATTATATTTCATTTATATTTGAAGACAGTCTAGTATTACTCTTACTCTTGCACGATACTATAAATATATTATTTTCTTGGTTATGTCGTGTTAAAAAAAAATATATAATAATAATAATAATAATAATAATAATAATATAATTAATCCATCATAATTTTAAAGGCACATCTATGTGGATGTATTTTATTAATAGAAACAATTCTTTATTTCTACAATCATTATTACAAAGATGATTCAGACTGTCCTCTGATTTTCCTTTAATGGGTTATTTAGAGTTATCTTCCTTACACCAATTTGCAGCAATTAAGGTGGTGTTTTGTCATTAAGATCGTTGGTATAATTTATTTATTTATTTATTTTATATTGATTTTTTGATTTATTTCATTAGATCATTAGTCATTTTTATTAGCTGGATCTAAATAAAAATTAGGCTGTTTCAACCATCAATTTCTTAAAACGGAACAATTTATAACACTATTTTTGCATTTTAAATGGCAAATTTTAATATTAAATGAAATATAAATACATGTTACTTGAATTTAAAATTTAAACCAGTTTCAGAACACTGGCATTTTGTGGAATAATATATGTTAGTTAACAATTCATTGTATGGAATACCGGTATTTATTTTAAAAATGTGTATACTTTTCAGTGTATTTGTGGTGAGTGTTTTCAATGCTGTATTTTTTGTTTTATTTTGACTGATCGACTGATATATATATGTGTGTGTGTGTGTGTGTATATTCATTTTAATTTACTAAATTATATTATGTTTTCAAAGTTGTTTTTTTCTTTTTAGGTTTGTTTTTAATTATCTTTCACATTCAGTATTATACAGTTATAATTGTGTCTAAATATACTTTTATTCTATATTTTATTCATACTATATAAAATGTTTGACAGTAAAGTTTCAGTTTCTACAGTAAAAGTGATGTCAGTTTCAGCCAGTAAAGTGATGTCAGTTTCAGACAGTAAAGTGATGTCAGTTTCAGCTACAGTAAAGTGATGTCAGTTTCAGATACTAAATATGATGTCAGTCTAAATCAAATGATAATTTTTGATATAGAAACTTTTGGTATCTTTCTATAAAAATACAAACTGTTGAAGCAGGACATTTCTCACACTGTATTCTGCCAACAATGTTTATTTCAATTTTCAAGTTTTTTATGTTTTTTCCTCTTTGGGGAGGGCCATTATATAAAAAAAAAATAATAATAATTTTGTTAATAGATTTTTTTTGATGGATTTCTTTCTTTTTTTTTTTTTTTTTTTTTTTTTTTTTTTTTTTATGTAGGTATTATGTTTCATTAACTAAGCTCCAGATCCTGATTTATAAATTTGTTTCCAAGTCTGTTTACAGATATTACTTCCAGTCAGTACATGTAACAAAAACAATAAAAAACAAACAAACACACACACACACACAAACACAAACAAACACACACACACACAACAAATAAAACACAAACACATTCAAGGGGTTTTTCTGATTACAAGTCTTGGTGTCTTTTATTCACTGGATCAAAGTGAAATATAAATAACACATATAATAACATATATTACATAACTATATAACATATTTTGATTCATGTATACAGATAATACAAACATTTTGATTCATGTATACAGATAACCCATAACTGATCAAATAAAAATTAAAAATAACAAAACTTAAAAATGTATACATCTATTATCTGTCTAACATAGATCGATAGATAGATAGACAGAGATAGAGATATAGATACACAGGTAAGATGTAAACAGAATTAAACATCTGTGTACATGTACACAAATAAACATATTCAGATGCATTATTACACATAATCTCTCCCAGATATATTCCTTCACATACTCACATACACATACACACAAACATAGACAAACACACACATGCACACATAAACATTTAACACTCACAAATCAAGAGTATTTTGTTATTTTACATTTATTTTCCTTCTCACAGTTTTTGTTCTCAGATTGTTACATGTTGAAGTACAAAGATGTCATCCATGTTACTGATAAACATGCTGAACTTCCCTCTTCATTTGCTTCATGTTACAAACAATGAAGTCTGCACTTCACTCACAACAAGTATTGATGTTTTTCTGTGAAAAAAAAAACAACAAAACCTGCAAGCAGTTCACAACTGACTAATCAATTCTGAATCATTAATGCACCAAAATGTCTGGTAATTTGATTTTAAATTTTTTATATTGTATGTTTTTTTTTTTTTTTTTTTGGTTTACGTTATTTGTAGCTATTATCTATGTTGATGGAAACGAAATAAAAGGATGGTTTGATGTTTTTATTTTTTGTTGTTTATCCATTTATTTTGTGCAATTTTATTCTAACTTTTCAAAAAATTTAAATTTAAAAAAAAGAATTATTTATTCTTTTATATTTTTTTTATTTATATTTTTTTTATTTATATATATATTTTTTTAACTCGGTTCTGAAATTGCAGGCATTAATCTCAACATAAATAAGATATGGAAATTTTATTCTTATTAATGTTTTTTTTTTTTTTTTTTTTTTTTCAATTTTGTTATCATTGTTTATGGAACAAACAAAAACATATTCTGAATGCAAATGCATGTTTGTAAGTTGTAATTAAAAGATAGTTCATTATTTATTTCATTTTTATTTAAAGCGTATTAATGTTTTTCCAACACTTTCATTATTAGTTTATCTTTCTTTTTTTTTATTTTTTTTATTTATTTCTTCATTTTCTTTTACATTCCAGATTTTTTAAAGGTATATTACAGATATTTTAGGGATATTCCTGTATGAGATATAGTTAACATAAAATACTGTGCAGGTTTTCCTGTGTGAGACATAGTTAACATTAAATATTGTGTAGTTTTCTGTGTGAGACATAGTTAACATAAAATATTGTGTAGTTTTTCTGTGTGAGATGTAGTTAACATAAAATATTGTGTAGGTTTTCCTGTGTGAGATATAGTTAACATAAAGTAAAGACATAGTTAACATAAAGTATTTTCCCTGGGTGACATAGAGACATGAGACATTTAAAACATAGGTTTTCCTGTGTGAAAAAAAGTTAACAAAAATTGTAGGTTTTTCTGTGTGAGACATATTTAACATAAAAATATGCAATGTAGGTTTTTCTGTGTGAGGCATCATTGACCTAAAAGATCCCTTGCTGCTAATCTGTAGGAGTAACACTTGCAGAAGACAGGTTTGTTTTCTAAAAAGTGTTTTGTACACAACCAGTGTTACACTCCTGGCTAGAATGGGTAATAATACAAAGGTCTCATTAAAAAAGAATTGATCCTGAAATGATCACTGAGGTTAATGCTGTATCACTGAACTACATCCCCACACCATCCATTTGTAAAATACTCTCATGTGTTGTGGTATATTCCCACTGATCTCAACAGATCTACAGCATGTAAAACATGGTTTTTTTATACCACGAATACATTGGCTTTGATGATCAGGTGAAACTCATTAGCAGGTATCTCACAGGTGGTACTTGGTGCAGAGCACCCAGGAGAGGTGTAACAGGAATACCACACCTTGTGGAGGGAACTGGCAAATATTTGTGAATGTTGTGATGTTTCCATTGATGTCAGCTGGTTAACATTGACACCAAGTCTTTTGGGAATGAAACCGTATTATACAGAGTTTGTGTTAATATGAAAGACATGAGAAATTTTAATTTCCTTTTTTTTTTTTTTTTCCGTTGGATTTATATTTTATTGTTGTTGTTGTTTTTATTTTATTATTTTAAAGCTTTGAATTTTTTTTTTTTAATTTTTTTGTTTTTGGTGGAAGGATGTTTTTATTGTAATTTTGTTGCTGGCTGTTTCTAGTGCATTTTTTTGAACAATGTCTTTATTCTCTCCTTTTTCTTTCTTTCTTTTCTCTTTCTTTCTTTCTTATTTATGTTAAGATGGTTATTATTATTATTATTTTCATTCATACATAAATTTTAATATTATTAAATTTGTTATTTATTTTTTTACTTTTTATTTACTAACATTAAATGGTAATTAATCTAGAAATATTTCATTATTTTCTTTCAGTCCTTGTTTTTCTTTTTTTATTCTTTCCCTCAACATTTCTTCTCTCATTTTTCTTTCTTTCTATCATAACTAATATTTTGTTCTTTGACACATACATGAAATTCTTACGATCCAAAAAGAGACGACCTTGACGTCAGTTAATCTGTCCTTGAGAAACTACATGAAGGTTTTATAAAACCCCATAAATCTCCAGGGATTTGCTAAATTTAGGAACTTACATGTAGATGAAATAGGATTAATGAGATAAATGTCTTGTCACTCAAGGTGTTAAAGTAGGTTATTTATCTGTAAGTAAGTACCAGCGTAGTGCTGTGAAAATCTGTGCAGACGTCATTTTCTTCAAGGTCAGCTTTTTCAGGAAAACATTTCTGGTGCTGATTTGCATAAATAAGAAATTCTGGATATGTGTGTTTGAGTGTGTAAAGCAAAATTCTTATAACTGGAGAGATTTGACTTTAACATAAATTGTGCTAACAGTAAAACTTTTTACTCACGGTAACAGAAATTCCAAGAACTTGTTCTAAATTTTACTGTTGATTTGTTTTTGCAGTTTATGACATGTTTAGGTGTTTGCAGAAATAATTTTTAATAGAAACATGTTTTTCTCTCTCCATTAAGATTTTCTTGTTTTACTCATGAATGTGTAGTAGTGTGTGTGTGTGTGTGTGTGTGTGTGTGTGTGTGTGTGTGTGTGTGTGTGTGTGTGTGCGTGTGTGTGTGTGTTAAATTTATTAATCTTTAGATATTTTCATTGTGTATACAAATTTACAAACACTGAGAATTTAAAATGCATACATGAATATAAAGACACACACTCACTCATTAAAATTTTATGTAATACAATATTAATCTCGAGTTTTGGTATAAACACTTTATCTACAGATTAAGGCCGACATTAAAATTTAATTAGGACATAAGCTTAAATTACTTCCTATCATTTACATATACCATATCATAATCTTATCAGACATGCAGAAAGAAATATATTTATCATGTAAGTTAAAAGATAATTTTCTTCCTATTGCTGATAGTTGTTTATCATTGGAGTTTATTAAGATATTTTGTCTGTTTTAATAATTAAAGAATTTTTTGAAACATAATATGACATGATATTTATGAAATTTTTTATTCTTTATCAAGGTAATTTAAAGATGTTGTGAAGGTTAATCTAATCTTTATTATTGTGAATGCTGGTTTGATTTTACATGTATAGGAAAACATGAACTATGTGAAGCTGGATAAGCCAGTAGTGGAGCATTGAGTGGAACAGGAAAAAGCCCATTTGGAAGTAGCAAGGAGAAATGAATTTAACTATATTGAAATGAACATCAACATTGGCCCTAAGATAAACTTTCATTTTTTTTTTTAAATAAATTTTAATTTATTTATGTTTTCCTTTTTCTTTCATTCTTTCTTTTTTTTTTTTTTTTTTTTTTTTAAATGCTAAGTTTAAATATTCTGCAATAGTCTCAATAGACTGAGTTGACTGTAGTTTTTGTCAATAAAAAAATATTTGGTATTTCTTTTCTTCTCTTCTTTTTTGTCAATTTCACTAGTTCAGCACATCCATATATTTTTATACTGTATTATAGTTATTATCATCATTATTATTTTATTTATATTATGGATATTTATTATCAAATAAAAATTATTCCTCTTAGTGCTTGTGTCTTAACTAGATGTGTGTGTGTGTGTGTGTGTGTGTGTGTGTGTGTGTGTGTTTGTTTATTATGATTTTATTTGCATATGTATGTTTTGTTTTTGTGTGTGTACATTTCTGTTTTTTTTGTATCTATGAGTATATATGTGTATATGTTTGTTTATATTTGTTTGTTTATCTGTGTGTGTGTGTGCATGTGTGCATATGTGTGTGTGTGTGTGTTTGTCCTGGCATGTGTGTGTGTGTCTGGTTTATTTTTCCAAAAATGTGTATAAGTGATTATGAGGCATCTATACAGATAGATATTTCAGTAACATATTACTTCTATTTCATTAATACATTTTTTTTAAAAACTAAATTTATCCTCAAATTACTGCAGTGTACCTTTTTTTTTTTTTCTAAAAATATTAAAAACACAAAAAAAGAAGAAGAAGAAGTAGAAGAAGAAAAGCAAATAAAAAAAAAAAAATCTTGTCTTTTATTAGTACATGAAACCCAGCATGAACCAGCCGTTACTCTCATATCTAAAATATCCCCTCACTTTGAAGTCACCCGACAGATATATTAAATATGACACACAGCAGCCATCTGTATAATTCATACCCGGTCATTCATTAACAGTTTATTCTGCACCCCAAACTCCTTTCAGTGGAGAAAAAAAAAAAAAAAAAAAAAAATAAATAAATAAATAAAATTAAAAAAACAGCCCAGTAAATCTTCTTGAAAAAAAAAAAAAACAGAACCCAAGACTGTATGAGCCGTTGGTTTCACTAAATATCAAATTTTTTTTTTTCTTAAAAACTTCATTGGACATTTAGCTGTGGGCATATTAACCCTGTCCATTGTGACCAGCTGACCTGTCTACCCAGGTAAGTGGACATATCAAAGATAGGAAGCGAAGCATTCTTTGTGGACGTGAGAGCACGGTTTGACTGCCGCGCCATTGTGAAAGCTTCACTCTGTGCGGCTGAGATAATCACTGGGTTTAATATGTATGAAGTATAAATTGGAACGTCCATGTCTCATTAAAGCTCAAAGCTGTCGAGATAAAAAGGAAAGGGACTGGTCATTTGTCCAGGATAATTTGAGCCCCTTAGCTGGACATGTGAAAGTTAATATGAGATTAACACAGAAGAAAAAAAACTAAAAAAAAACTTTTTTTTTTTTTTTTTTTTTTCTCTCATGTATGAAGTTTCCCATTTTACAGTTATGTTGATGATTAATTGATGATTTTTGTCAGTGTCTTGGTGTTGTGTTGATGTTTTGGTTGATTTTTAATTGATGGTTAGCTAATATTGAACGTTTTAAATTTAATTGATATTTTGTTTACATGTTAAGTTTTAATAACTGATGTCATAATGTTTTATTGATATGGATGGGGTTTTTTTGTTTGTTTTTTTAATATATTTGACATTGTTGATAATTTACTGATATATCAAATATATGATATACAAGTGACACAATTCAGTTTTTATTAAACATGAAATAATAAGGCCCCTGACTTTTATTAACTTTAGTTTAAAACATGAAGTATTTTCAGCACTGTGAGTAGTTTAGTCCTGAATGTTAGCAGAAAAAAAAACACATCATATGCATAAATGAGACCAAAAAAAAAAAAAGATTTCTGACAATTTTCTGTTTTGATCTGGATTACTTCAGTACACACAAATACATTGAGTTAGAAATGAAGATATTTTTATGACATTTCTGTAGACCAGTGAGGCTCACATTGCCACCTCCTAATGTCCTGCAGTTTTTATTTTAAACACAGCCAGTGTTGATCTTTAGAAACAATTTATTTATAATGGCTCACTTGGTGACCTCTTAATAATGCAGCACAGTAGTTAACTCACTACCAAGCATGCAATATCAGTTATTTGTGTTTTTAATATCAGTAATATTTCTACTAGTAAACGTGTGTGACTAAGTTTAAGTATAAACAATCTGGAAGCTGTGAGAGCAGGTTTGTTATTCAGTGAGTGACTCATGCGTGCCAGGTCAGTGGTTCAATCCTTCCAAGTGAGTTCTAATCAATGAATATTGTGATTCAGTGCTGAGTACTGTACTATGAAAATAAAACAATAAGGAAACTCACTTGATAATACCCAGCAGGATGAACATTCAGCAGTTAACAGCAAAATAACCTTTTAAATCTTCCTTCCCATTAACAGTAAAACAAATGCTGATATCTTTTTCCATACACTGTTGATATTGAAATGCTCCAGTTCAAGTAAGAGGATATTGGGTACAAAATGTTTATGGTACTGGATGGAATGGGAAATAGTTTTACAGGGTCTATGAAGAGGACAGGTCCAGTGACCAAATATTGGTTTATGGTTGAGTTTCAATGACTGAAAAAAAAAAAAAAAAAGGAGTTCATTATGGACAAAGCTATCAAAACCTTTGACCTGAAGTAAAATTCACTTTTTCTTTCCACATCAAACAAACATAATTAAAACTACAATGACTTTGAATCAACCTTTTGCTCAACTCTCAAAAGCTTTCATTCACTGAAATTAAATCACCCTTTAAAAATTCTGGAGTTTGTAGAATCAGCAAATTTTTTTTTTTTTTTTTTTTAAAAACCATTTTGGGTATTAATTCATTGACTAGTGGACTAAGCTAAGCTCAGCACACAAATGGTATCTCCCCTCTCTGAGGTGACAGGAGAAGCCAGGACAATGCAGTGTTGACCCAAGATTTTCTTTTTCATTCTAGTACGAGCAGAGAGAGAGGGGAGAAATAAGAAAGAGTTCTCTTGTCAGGGGAAATAATTAAATATTTCTTAACTTGATGACCCTCAGATAAGCATAACTAAGGCTTTATAATGTGTGGATGTTTAAGAGCTGCACACCAAGTGAAGACTGATTTACACAGATTAAGAAATCATCAGCACAAACGTTCCCAGGTGTTTGTAATTTATTCTTCTTTTTGAAGATGACAGACTGTTGATTTCAATCAAATGAAACATATTAACTAAAAAAAAAAAAAGATATATTTCTAATAAACGGAAGGTGTTGACTTTTAACCCTTGTTATGCTGCAGCAGGGTGTTACTCAGTGGTTAAAGTCTTTATATGATAGGATTAACCTTCTGTGTTATATCCATTCAGTAATTTCACGTTCCAACCAGTGCCTCATAACTAGTGAATGTACTTTAAACATTATTTGTACTTTTCTCTGCATCAGAAACTACATGTGATAAAAACGCTTTTTTTGTTGAATGATGAACAGTCATGTAATCAGATGTGTCACTGTGGGTTTCTCCTCTGTTGCCATTGTTATGCAAATAAACACATTAAAACTTGATAACCTGTCAAGTAAAATACACTGAGGTGTTATTAAGAAGATATTCATTTATTCAGAAACATCTTCTAAAAATGCGAAATCTCTTCAAAAATAATTGCCGGCGAGAGATACCAGAATATAAAATTTGTTAGAAACGATTATGGTAATCCTTTTAACAAACACACACCAAGACACCCTCTTCTCCCTCATTACCAGGGAATATTTGCTTTGATTGACAGAAGTAGGTGTCCTGAACAAGCTGCACTGTAATCTCTGGTCTGTTGTCAAAACGTTTCTCCGTTCTCACGTTGAAATGAAATTTCACAATTGGTCTCAGAACTGATTAAGAAAAGTTGGTTAATGCTAATTTAGGAAACGATTGTGCACATGGCACTCAAGAAATGAGCATGAAAAGAATGGTTTTATTATTCTCAAGCTTCAAGTTTTTGTGTCATCTATAGAACAATCTGTTGGTTTAAAATGATCAAGTGGGGTTATGAAAAGATTTTTTTATTTTTTTTTTTTTTTTTTTTTTAAAGATGTTGTTTTGGAGTGAAAACAAACAAAATGGGGGTCTGTCTGTCATGCTTGAGCTGGTCTCTAACATTATCTGGGTGGACAGAATGAAAACGGGACGAGCTGAAAGAAGACCGTTTAGAGCAGTTAACAAGCTTTCGCGAGCAGCTCATTATGATGCCAATATCAATCTAACAAGCGTGGTGGAACATCGCGTGTAATTACGGGTGTGTGACATGCACCGTGACCGCGACAGTTTACTTATGTTAGAGAGTTTAGAAAAGAAACCCACAGAGTGTGAAAAAAAAACAAGACAAAATGCTTCTTTAACATTCTCATCTTGATAGGAAATGAAAGATCATATGTGTTTATCTCACAACGCGCTTTTTTTTTTTTTTCTTTTCTTTTCAGAAAGAAGAAAGCAGTTTTAGCTGAATGGAATGAAAAGGCTGTGACATTGAAGATATTTATTTCACAAGCTGCTGAGCTGCTGAGAAAACTGGATAAAGATGATGAGCCACTTAGGCTGGTAATAGGTGACAAAAAAGATGGAACAGAGAGACCAGGTTCTTGCCACCCCTGCTTGCTGTAATCTGTCCACACACATGTATCAGACACTCCACTTTGCTGTTTTAATATCACACATCTGTCTGTGTGTGTGTGTGTGTGTCCAACGTATATCCTGAGATTAGTGATAATGAATGATCCGTGTCATATCGCTGATATCTCACACTTGAGGTGCTAAGTCTCCTTTACTCAGTGTAACTAAAACATGTTAAAATAATCTGCTTGTTTTTTTTATGTGGGTTCTTTTCATCTGAATGCTTCTTAATGTCGTGTTTTGTGTTTGTTGTGTGTGTTTGTGTGTGTTGTGTGTATGGTTTGTGTTTGTGTGTGCAGATGTGGTTGTTAATTTGTGGGGGCATCTGTAGGTATGTGTGTATATATATATATATATATATATACACATACACAAGCAATATGTAGATGTATGTGTATATGACTTAGTATATATGTGTATTATGTACTGGTTTAAGTAAGGACTATTTTACTACAAATACTGTAATTACATATCATAAACATTTTCTTTATAATCATTTGACTATAATTATTAAATGTATTTTCAAAAATGATTTGGCTGTTTAATGTATTTTTTATTTATTTTTTATAATTTTTTTTTTTGGTAAAACATTGCATGTACAGTTTGAGAATCCTTTATTTGAAATTCCAAAATCTGAAAACTTTTTAAGTAGCAGAACTAGTGATATCTTCCAGTTTTTGGATTATTCTTCATATAGCAACTTTATTTTATGCAAAAATAGTATTAAAAAAAATCGGATAAAAAAAATTGCACACTATTTGTATAAGCTGTATCTGAAATATAAACGCAATTTGCATTTAAACTGAGATCCCATTCTTAGACTATGTCCAAAATCAAAAAAATTCTGAAATCCAAACCTGTATATTTATATACATATTTATAATTTTGTTAATATAATCTGGCTTCATTTAGATTTTGTCAAATGTTTTGTGAAAGATAGCAAAGTTTACCTTTCTGTGTTAATTTCCTACAAAAGAAACTCGTTATTACCTGGCTCAGGTGATAAATAACATGTTTTCAACAGGTAACATTGTTTGCCGAGGGTTTAAGAAAACAGTGGTATGCTGTAAAAATGTGACACATTGGTTTGTTTTAGAAATTTATGTCACTCACATTGTTTGTTTAGACTATTGTTATTATGTGAGCAAGCAAAAAGTACACAAAAAGTTTTTTTAGTTACCTGACAGCTACAGGTAATTGAAAAAATACATACAAGGTATTCTTTTTTATATTTTTTATTTTTATGTTGTCTAGGATTGAAATAAAATCTTGAAAGATTCTCCTTCAGTTAGAAACAGGTGAATTCTTGTCATTATATATGTGCTTTAACTTTTAATTTGGCTGTGCAAATACTAGTTACCTTCCATTATACTGACATTTTAAAATATATTAAATAATTTACCTTGATTTTTAAAGGATCTTTAATACTTATTGTGTTTAGTTTGTTCATTATATTTATTTAGTTGTCTTTTTCAAAAATACTTTAAATTTTAATGAATATTTATGTTTTTATCATTTTTTAATTCATTTAAAAAAAAAAAATGTATTTCTTTTTTTTTCTTAAAATACCATTTCATCAATACTTTTGTTTTATTTAAAAAAAAAATTATGTCAATGAAACTTTTGTGTTTTGTGTGAATGAATGATATTTTATTTAATTTTTTCACTTGAACTTTACTGTAACCAGCTTGTAGAAAACAGTCACATAAACAGAATACTAACACGTTACACAAACATACATATGCGAAATAATTAAATAACACTGTGTCATATTAGCTGTATGACACAGCCTCCGAGATGTTTTAATATCTTAACGCAGTCAGGAGTTCACTTTCAGTAGATGTTTGTCCACCCAGCAGGCTTAAGTAATGATGTTTGTACTCTGCAGCATTAGTTACTCAACAAACACCTAAATATTGACTGAAGAATTAACTCAGCCTGGCTAGGTGGTCTGTGGAAGTCTTCTGGCTGCAGACAACACTTACCTGACACTTGTGTGTCACACATTTTGAGTGTCTGCACCAAACAGTTGTAAGTTTACTGATGTGTAAGGAAAGTGAAGGAATAATTTGCGAGACTTGGTAACTTCGGTTCATTGTGATGTTTTGTAACACTTGATATCTGTTACAGTGTGGTTACTTGTGAAGTGTAACTATAGACAACATGATCAATTTAAAGAAAAAAATTAACTTTTTATTTGTTGTAAATCTCTCTCTGTCCTCTCTCTCTCTCTGTCTCTCTCTCTCTCTCTCAAACAACATTTAATAAGGCTGCCTCACACAATTTTATTTATTGCTCAGTGTGTGTGTGTGTGTGTGTGTGTGTGTGTGTGTGTGTGTGAATGTGAATGTATATATAAGTATGCATGTACATACATTTTATTATTTTAAAACTGATTTAATTGTCCACATAACTTAAGTTGTATGTAGAAGGTTTTAATTTTAATTCTTTAATTATTTTAAGAACCACTTAATATTTGTATTTATTTAAACTTTATATGGATATTAAACTTTATTACTTTAATGTTGCTTAAGTTCAAATATAAATTACTTTTAATTATAGGGAATTTCACTGGCTACTTTTTTCAAAGAATGTGCTTTCACACATATGTTTAGGATGGTGTTTTAAATTGAATTACATTAATTACATTCAGAAGTGTTTTAATTTCATATAAATTTGAATTATAGACATTTTATTACATCGTTTAAAAAAAAAAAAAAAAAAAAAAAAATATATATATTACCAGAATTTAATTTAAATATATGTATTTTTACATAATTAATTTCCTATATATTTAAATTAAATACATTCAATTACACAAGTTCTAAACTTAAGCATTTATGGACCATTTAATTTCCAGTCACAGCTTTCGATCCGTATCAAGCAAATGCAATTTTTTTCTCCTGCATTAAAAGTGAGGTAAATGAGGAGTGTGTGAAATGTTTGAAGACGATGCTCAGTTCATTACAGATGTGCATAAGGTCAGATAAGCTGTAGGGAGATTAGGATCTTGTCGAAGCTAAATGCAGTGCAAATAGTCAAAGCAAATATCTTCGATGACAAGGTGACAGAAATGCAGCTGGAAAACGAGCCTGATAAATATTTGTTTTTTACTTTCCTTGGCATTCTTTGCCACAGGTTGAGTTTAAAAAAAAAAAAAAAAGAAGAAATGTTCATCATTTGAGTGAATTAGGTTGTGTTATCACACTGAAAGTGACAAATTGATTAAACTCCGCATCACATGTCTTGACACGGCTTCGTTTAATGCTCTCTTCTGTGATCTTCCTTTTCTTCATCTCTCCCTGCATATTTGAAGTTTTATTATTATTATTATTTTGTTGTTGTTGTTGTTGTTGCTGTTGTTGCTGTTTTTTCTCTTTCTCATTCTTTTTTCTCTCTCTTCCATTCTTTCTCTCTTTCTCTCCATATCTCCCTGACATGTTTTTATATTCTCATTATTTCTTCTATTTTTTTTTTCTTGATGAAAGAAAATTTCATATCAGGAAGTTGATAATTCATTACATTATTTAATTAATTTTTGTTATTTCGCTTAATTTTTTTTCTGTAATAAAAAAAGATATAAAAAAGAAAGAAGGAAAATGATTCGTGTGATGCTCAATAGTACATTCATTTTGTACTCTTCATCTAAAAAGTTAATTTTTATGCTTCTGTATTTTAAAAAAAAAAATTTAATAATCATAACTATTCAACTAAAGTATGATAGGTCAAAAGCTCAATCCTTGATGAATCCATATCTAATGTATCAAAAAACAGAAATGTTTTTCTGTCTATAGGAAAGTATATATGAGATATTTATTATTGCTAAATAATAAAAATATGCCAATATTTTTTTCTCAGAGGTCATCTTTATAGAAAGATCATAAATTTATTATTTGAATATGATAATATTAACAATAAACTAGTTAAAAGTATTAGCTTTGTTTAGGTGCCTTTCATCTCTTCACTTTCTTGTTCCTCTTTTTTTCTCTCTTTTTTTTCCTTTTTTTTTTCTCTCTCTCTATGTTTTTTTGTGGACAATGCTAATAAAAGCATGTTCATTTACCACAAATATTTATCATCAAAAGCATTTGCAGTCTTTAGAAATGTTTCCAAAATATTTTTCATTTTAAATGTGTTTTTCAATCTGAAGGACAACTGATACATTTCTGAGAGGATTAAAATAATGTGTCATTCAGACTGTGATGATCTGTTCTTTACTCTGACATTGTCATGTTTATGTTTCTACTGTTATTCCACAATGTCACATACAGTTAAACAAACACAGAAATAAGTGGGCATCTTACTCACTGTTTTGATTACTTTTCAGAGTTACTGTTCTTTAAACATTCGGACTAATCTCCCTTGTCCAAGGAGCAGTTCACATGACTTGCCTCCGAGCTCCTTAAGGCACCCAGAGGCGGGGTACCAAGACAGGGTGCCACACACCTCGAGAAAATCCCTAAATTTCTTCACAGACATAGTGCTAATAAATTGGTGTGTTCTTGTTTAAACAGCCAGACTAAAAGTTGTAAACATTAGTACCAGTCGACTGATACAATATCAGTAATTACACACTCCACTGGTTTACCAAACATTACTATCTGATCCAATTAAAGAGGCCCTGTGTGGGTAAACAGCTCTCAGACACAGTTTTTTTTAACGAATATTGCTTTAACTTTATTGCATAACATGGCTCCAGTCTGCTCCCTTTAGATTCTGAGGTACACACCCCGAGTGACAAGGTTTTTTTTCCTTCAGGAAATTGTTTGGCTTATTCAGGCCTGAAGATTTATTCTCACATACTTTGAGTGGACAGCAGTTCGGATGTAATTCAGTGAAAAGAAGGTAAATATTTGAATGTTTATTGATTATTTGTGCGGGACAGATTGTGAATTCTTTTCATGTTTAAATATTTGTTGTATTAGGTATGGCAGAACTGGGTGTTGTATCTACTGGGTTTGGTTTGGTCGTAGATTTGTAAAGAGAGTAAGCTGAAGGACATGTAGGATTTGTTTGAAAAGAGATATTGGTGTTTTTTTTCACTGGAAATCGTTTGACGATTTCTAAGACAAAATGTTACTTAGCCCCTGATTTGTTTTGCTTTTTGATATAAATTATTGATTTTCCCACTGTTTTTTTTTTCTCTTTTTATTTAATAACATATTAAAAGAATAATTAATATCAAACTGGACTAATTTTTCCCCCTATTTTCATATTCAACAAATTATCTATGCCAGATTTACAAATATACTCAAAGGAAATAATAAAAAACACTTCCAAATTCTAATTAATTTTAGAATGACAGGTCAGTATTAAGCTGGACAAATTTAAAGTCCATAATTAGACACTATACACCAGATACCAGACCATTTATCCAGCTTCCAGAAAACTTGAGAATCCAGAAATCAGAGTCAGCTCTGATTCTGATCTTGCTGGACAAATGGACTGGTATTGATGCTTTGTTTAGTGTACCAGTGATGATCTTTCATACCACTAAACAAGCTAAAAAAAAAAAAATAAAAAAATTTCACAGTTCAAGTTTTAGAAGGACTGGTCAGTATTAAACTGGACAACTAACTGTACTGTGTCCTTTTTAACTGGTCACAGCAGATTGTCTGTTCTTAGAGTATGTGTACAGAGCTTGGTCAGTTTTACAAACACTGACCATTGATAACGCACTTCCAAATTCTTATCAGTTTTGAAAGGACTGGTCAAGATTAAAACGGACAAACACTGGACCATCTTCAGTGCCTGTAACACATTCACAGATTTGTGTGTTTACCTGCTGTGGTCAGTTTTTGCTAAGACATCCACCCTGAACACAATTCCAAATTTTTATCAGTTGTAGAAGGACCCCGGTCAGCATTAGACTGGACAAACACTATGTCCATCTGCAGCACACTTGGCCATCAGTGTGTGTGTACTTGCCTTGGTCACTGTTACTGTTTAAATAATTCTCCACATATCTGTCACAAATGATGTCTGGCAAGTGTTTGCTGTTCCCAGTTATTAAAGTGTGGTTAGAGACCGCTGTGTACAGAACTGCTGTCGCTGTTTACTCACAAATTATGACACATTTAATATGGCTGCCCATAAATCAACAGCATTCTGTAATCAAAATACATTAAATAAAATTTAAAGAGAAGAAGGAATGTTTTCTATGTCAGGGATCTTCTAGATTTTTTTATTTTTTTTTTTTTTTTTTCTCCCCCAGTAGTTTAAAATTTACATTATGCTTTTAAAAGAATCAGTTTATAAAATGTGTTTGTTTATTCATTTTATTTTACTTTGTAGAAAGCATTTTGTTTATTTTGTTATTGTATGATCATTGTAAAAAGAAAATCAATATGGTTGTAATATGTATTCTAATAAATGTAAATTGTATACAGCTGTTGTTGCCATTTTCCATTATTATTATTATAGATCACACTGCTGATGGATTCTAAATGTTTATTTTAAAATGTGTTTTTGGGAAAAAAAAAAACATTTTTTCATTTTTTTTAAAAACCAGTAAATCACACATAACGTGTTTTGTTTGTGTTTGTGTTTTTTTTCTTCACATTCATTACTCCACTCTGATGGAATGGGAAAACAGGGCAATAAGCCCAGCATACCAGAATTATTTCATATAACAAACTAAAAATACCTGAGACAAAATCTTTACCTCCAGCAGACATTCTTTTATCAAGACATGAAAAGTAAAAAAAAAAAAAAGAAAAAAAGAAACATAACCCACGTCTTTATAAGCACCCACATTGCTTTTATAAATATCAAATATGATAAGAATGTTTAATTTTTATTTCAAGCCACTGTTCTGCTAGTGCACCATAAACATACGTTTTTTTTTATGTGCACCATTTAAAAAATTATGGTATTCAATATGCAAGGCGTGCAATATATTTTTTTTACTAACCTTTTCTTTTTATACAAGTGTTGAATACCCCACACACCACATGTTGACAGCATTTATGTGTGTTTGAATGACAGTGTACACAAGAATGTGCACCTTTTGTGGTTATATATAGAGGTATGTGGAAATTTATATGATTTTGTGAACTTTGTGTTAAAGGTGCATAAAGCTGTGTAATACATCTTGTTATATACCTGGCAAGAAGGAAACTGGATAATGTCATTTAAATATAGGTGCCATATGAAAATTAGAAAGAGAGAGAGAAAAAAAAAATGAAAGAGAGTGTAGAACTGAGAAAAAAGAGAACCCAAGAAATGGAAAAAGAAACATAAATGAAATAAAGAAAATATAATCAAGGAAAAATAATATTTTAATATTATTTTATTTTTTGGTTTATTTATTTATTTATTTTTTTTTTTATAAAAATAAAAATCAGTTTTTACAGCTAGTTTATAAAATAAACTTAAAATAAAACTTTATGATAATTTACAAAGCTACCTGCGATTTCACCATTCTAAATTAAGAAACCGTTTCCAAAATGGTTTGACGACATTAAAACATTCTGGACATCTTTATCTTCCGAGTCTTCATCCCAGTTTAGACTGCTGTCCATTTTTAACAACAGGGAATCACCATTTTGCCAAATTTTTCCAGGAATGTGCAGACATGGGGAAAGCGATAAGGAAATGCTTTCTCCTTTTAACGATTGATTCACAAGAGGTTCCAGGCAGACGTCTTCCTCTCTCATCACCTTCTGAAAGCTAATGGAGCGTGACAGAGTATTATGTGGGTGAGATGGGCTCGCATGACTGATAGGAAATGTGCAGTGTTTTACATCAGCGTTATCAGCAAACAGCAGTGTCAGTTATCTCGCCAAACACAGCGAGCAGCCTCCCTGACACTGATAGTGAAAGTGAAAGTAAGTTTAATAGCCGAACTCACACTAACGCCAAGTGAAGCCTTCAATAAAACACCGGTGATTATTTTGTTTAATTACATCTCGACGCATTTGATTATTATTATTATTATTAGAAGAAGCAAAACCTGTGCTATCTTAAGTCATAATCTGTGATAATAAATGTGACAATAAAAAAGCCTGTGATAGCAGCATTCAAAACCTAATATAGCCGAATTTGCAACCAGCTACAGAAGAATGAAAAATCTACAATAGCTTAATGCACAGACTATGATAAAAATGCAAATCTTGTGATAACACTGTGAAAAAAAATTAACAGCAGATAATAAAATGTATTAAGAATATTAAATAAAGGAAGAAAATGTTTTTTTTAATGATGCATTTTAGTCTGGTTACACAGTTATAGACAGACAATTAGAGAGGAAACAAACTGCCACCATAGTGTGTACTAACTTTTTACAGTCAGCAGAAAGAAATCTGTTATATGTACCTACTCACAGACAGAAAAACAAATAGCCTCGCCTTTGATAAACCTGCCATAGAACTCTTGACTAGAATGGGAAACATACCAATGACTGCACTGATGTGGTTTGATCCAGCAACCCAGTTCACTTTGCCACACACTCAAATCATTGAGCTCTAGTGCATTCCAAGCAGAAAAGAAAATGTATATTTACAAGACTTGACAAGATAATTATACAGGTGAAAAACAAACTTTCTGTTATGCAGGTTAATTATCAGATCTGATGTTTTAAAAATAGTTGTAATTTTGTGTCTATGTAACAAAGAAAAGTTAAAAATTTATAAATTATCTTTTTCTTATCAGCTAAAATTCACCACTGATGGTAACAGTACATAATTATATGCCTGCTTAACTGTGAAATATTTTATTTTTCTAATATTGTTCAAATGTTGGCAAAGATCATTTGTTATAGGGATATAATAAAATATATGATAAAATCCGATTTAATTTTTTTTTAGTGTCTCAGATAATGTTTTTCTTAATGGATTTAAATAAAAATTGCTAAAGAGAGAGAGAAAAAAAAATTCATTTGAATTTTTAAATAGATGTCAAATGTCAAATAATTTATGACATTTAAAAAAATAAATTCAAAATTTATGTTATTAATATTTTTTTATGTTAGAAATTGATGATTACATTTAGTTTTAGAATATTAAACAGTTAGAAGTAAGCCATTCTAGACATATTAAAGAATTTAAAAAAAAATATATATATATATATATAATAATAATTATAATAATTATCTTTATCCTAAAAACTAACAGTATAATAATAACGATGATGATAATGATGATAATCATAAAAATATAATTATGAAATAAATGACGATGAATAAAATTAATCTGATGACACTTTCATTATTTTCTGATATTGTTTCAAACACATTACTTCTCAGAAGGTTTTTGTGACAATCGGTTGAGATGAAGATAATACAGACCCAGCTGTCTGCTGACAGCGACTGGTATGAAATGCAGTGTCACCCCCATCCCCCCCCCACTGTCACCCTGTATGAAATCCTGTACACTAAGCTAGCTGGAAATCTTAATCTGTTTTGAATTCAAGTGACCAGCAGATTCACAGCGTGTGTCAAAAGTGGGTCTGTGGATTTTACTTTAACCCTTTGACTCCTGCATGTTGCATTTGTGAAAGGGTTAAAGTAAATATACAGTGACAAAATATAATTTTATATTTGCTCACTTGGATCAGTTGGAACATGATAAACAGTTGGATGTTTTGGGAATTGCAGTTTCACAGCCAGACTCATCATTTTTTTTTTAAAAGATGGAAACAAAGATCAGCAAACTATTTTATCTTAAATAAAAATAAAAAATGCCTACACTTAGCTCATAAAGACTGGACGAAGACTGGCACACAGTTTTATCTTAAAGATGGGAATAAATATGGATTCATTATTTTATTTCAAAGATAATATAAATGGGCTCACATTTGAATTTTAACAATTGGAGCAAACATGAGGACTCCATTTTACACTGGTTTTCCATTTTATTTCTCCATTCTTCACTCTGCATATTCCAAGTATTTTTCAATCTTTTATTTTCAGTCCAGTTTCATTAATCTTCGAAATGATTACTAAAATTATTCAGCAAAAACTGAAAAGTAAGAAGAAAAAAAAAGGTTTACATTTTTAAACAGCCTCAAATTCTACTTAAGTTTATGACAGTGACTATGCTTACAAACTTAGTGTACCTTTGATTGAAACAGGTCACAAGTAATACGATTGTTATTACACTTACTAACTTAGTGTACCTTTGATTGAAACATGTCACAAGTAATATGGCTGTTATGTGGGAGGGACACCTGGTGTTGGCCTGTGGCTGAGACAGTGAGGTGTTTATTTTAGAGTGAAGAAAGAAATCTTTATTTAGTCAGACAGACTTTGCCTCAAGCTCTCAGAGTTTCAGGATCAAACAGCCTCAGAGGGATTAAAATGTAGTTTCATATTCCAGCATGTACCGGTGATAATAATAACAATAATCATTAAATAAACACAATAATAATAATGATAAGGGATCATTGTCTATGAATGTGTGTGAGTATGTGTGAGTGTCTGGTTTTAAGCAAAGAAAATTTATAATATGTCTATTAGAGTCTATTTTCTTGTATGTGTGCATATATGTACGTTTGTAAATATGAATGTATATTAGTGTATGTTTTTGTATATGTGTTTCATATAAATGTATATATAATGTGAATGTGGGTATAGATAGATAAGTGCCAGTGTGTTGAGTAAAACACACACACACACATATGCATATCACACTACACACTGACATATTTGAAAATGCCACTCATGTATGTTTTGTATGTATGTGTGTGTGTGTCTACATAAGTATGTATATTTTACAAATGTATGAATGTAGGTGCTTTAATTCTCACACGGGAGATATGTGAAGCTCATAAATAACTGTATATCAGAGATATCCGTGTCTGAAACACATAAAACACTAAACAGACTCTCAGTACTGTGCTCACTGTAATTTAACCTCTCTCAATGGTTTGTCCGATTCTGCTCCACCGTTTGAGCCATCTTTGTTCTACATTTCCTCTGACCCTAATGAGGATTTTGTCTGACCCCAAAAAGGAGTTTGGCAAGCTCTGCAGACAGTTTTTGGATTGATTCTAGAGCAAATTTCGCTGTTAACGAAGACTACCTCTGTCCTGGTGTTTTTCTGAAAAGTCTGAGATCAGCCTGACTGAACGGTTTCCAGTGTGACTACGCTGTGATGATGATAACAGTGATTACTGTGATGTAATGAGTTCTTTGATCTGATAACAATAACTCACCTGGCTCAGGTGTTCATGTCTCTCCAAAGATTAATTCATAAAGGTCAAAGGTCAGATGATGTATGACTGTTGACCTCGTTTTTGCAGAGGTCACCAGGAGCTGATGTTTCATGACTGCTACGTCCTGTGTTTGTAATTTCTCTTTGTCATCATCATCATCATCATTATTATCATCATTTTCATCATTACCTTCATCACCATCATAATCTTCATTATAATAATCATCATCATCATCTTTATTACCATCATCATAATTATCATCATCATTATTATTGTTAGTTTTTAACATTAAGATTATTATTATAGTTATTATTATTATTATTATTATTTTTCCTTTTTCTAACATTAATATATTTAAACTTTTTTCTTTTTAAATAAATTTAATCATGAATTTAATCATGAATGATTTTTTAAAAATGTATTAAATTATTTCACCACATTTGACAAATGCATAAAAGATTCAAATACATTTTTTTTTTTTATTATTTACTTCTGATAAGAAAAAACAAATCTGATAGACAAAAAATCGATTTTGTCATTTCTTTCATTAATTCCTTTTAGCAAAGCTCAGTGTTGGCATTTTTTGAAGTTTCAGAAAACTAAATAAAATAAATAAAATACACATTGAACAAATAAAGATATTATTAAACAGGTGTTAGAAATATTCAGAGTACACATACCCATTTCATATTAATAATTTTCCATTTAAAAAAAAATAAAATTCATTAGATTGTGAGAAATATCATTTTATAATGTATTCTTTTCACTTAGCAGTATATATTTTTTTATTGCACCTTCCCATAAACTCATACGATGACCTTAAATAAACCAGTAAAAGAGAGAATGACTTCCTAACACATTCTTGAACTTTCCGAGGGTGTAAGATAGACCAAGTCCATTGACTCTTAATGCTGATTTCTCAATGATGTTCAGCCATCCTGAACTGACCTGTGTTTCAGATAAAGCAAACAACACAAGAAGATTTCAATCTTTATATCTGTAATGTCATCTAATTGATAAACGTGCCTGGAAGAAATGTTCAAATACCACAAACATATCTTAAACACTCTTACTATAACAGTATCATCTTGTGGTCTACCTTTGGCCTTTTACATGTGTGTGTGTGTGTGTGTGTGTGTGTGTGTGTGAAGTCATCTCTTTACTGCAGACAGTACAAGGAAGATGAAAGGACAACTGTGCCTTCCAGGCATTAACAAGAAAGAAAATATATATATATACTTTGATTTACTTGTTGTAGTGAAAAGGTGAAAAAAAAAATTAACATGTGTTGATAGTTTTGTTGATAAAATATTCATATCTCCACAGATTTGTTGTATTTTTAGAAATTTTTTTTTTCTTAATTACTATTTATAAAATATCTTTTTCTTTTTCTTTCATTTTTTTTTCTTAAACTTTCCATATTAAAACTGATGTTGGAATTCATAAGGTCTCATCTATTTTTTTTTTTTTTTTTTCTCTCTCTTTTCAAGTGACATAAACAGATTATTTAACAGTGTTAAAAACAAAAAACCTTGTTATAAATATTGTTACTCCTAGCTGTGTCTTACAAACAAAGTGAGAAAAACAAATTAATATTTCCCCACAAAAGAGCCACTTTGTACATGTATTTATTTCTGTGTTTCTAATTCCGGCTGTCTGTTTCTACCTAAGTGTCTCTTCAGACTCTGCAGTTTCCCACTGATTATGTCTCGTTTTAAATTATTTTTCACAGATCCACTCTCGGGTTTAAGTTTTCTTCTCATCTTTGGAAGAAGCTGGTCTACATGACACACAAAGAATATTAAAAAAAAAAAAAAAAATTTTTTTCTTTATTAAGATATGGAGTTATGCACCTGGTGAAGAATTCTTTAGAACTGTTCTTCAGAATCATTATTTTATTTTATTTTACTGTAATTAAAAAAAAAAAATGTCAGAATATATTTTACAACAGTCATCTCTTTCAAATCAGTGAAATTTTATTTTAATTTTTTTATCTATAAACTTTTCACAATTACTTCACTGAATAAAAAAATCTGAAATGAGTGTGACCACTAACAGTATTGTTACCACTACTTCATATTTTTCTCTTTTATTTTGCAGCAAGCTTATTGGAATTTTTTTTTATGTTAAATCACCATTGACCCTTTTATTCACTCATCTATCTATTTATTCATTCATTTATTCATTCACTCCTTCCTTCATTCATTCATTCATTCAGTTGTTCATCCAAATTACTGGAATTCTAGACACAACTAATACATTTTTTCAGGTAGATTACTAACTAATCTATTGGGATTTTTTTGACATTCATGCTTGGCTGAAATCATTTGACTCGTCTGTTTTCACAGAAAATATCACCGTAATGTATTTTGTCAAGTTATTTCTCACTTGGCTGCTCTCTCTCTGTACCTCTCCACACTCTGAGAGAGAGTTTATCCTCCGGACAGCCAGCCGAAATGCTTGAATTGTCATGGAAAAATCTCTCCTGTTTATCTAATTCAGACAAGGGACTGTTTAGTAAACTTGATATCCCATTCACGGACGAGGGTATCAAAATGAGTGGTAGCTCAGCTCAGCTCACCATCGCATGTCTCCGCGAATTTCACGCACATTTTTTTGTTAATACCACAACAATCTGCTTGAAGCAGACATTCGGTTAAAAAGTTACACTGGAGAATGAAAGAGAGGTGTTGTGTATGTGTGTGTGTGTCACAGCAGCAGCTAATGATGTTGCAACACTTTTTTATTTTTTTATTTTTTTATTTTTTTTTTACGACTGAAAAACTCGTGGTTTACTTTTAATTAACGACAGAAAAGGCTTATTTAGTTGAAATCTTTTATCGAATTATGAGGCAGTATTTCATCATTAAGTGTGCATAATAAGATGTGGCTTGTCTTCGTCGTGTGATTTATCCACACCCCGCCCCACTGTTGCTGGTCTCCGGTTTCACACACACACACACACAACGTTGTTAACGTGGCCGAGGTTGATGTGATATCTTTTAATTATAACAAAAAAAAATTATTGAAATTTCAACAATGTCGTTCACATCATCATCATCACCACCAAAACACTGCAGCTACACGTAACTGTGGTGCAGACCAGGTCAGTGGTCTGTATTAAAGAGGTTTATTACTGGTCTATGGTTCAAGTATGCCTTTCGTGAACTTTACTACTACTACTACTAGTACTACTGTTACTCCACTGTTACTACTACTGCTATTTACAGTATATAGTTCATACATAGCACTTACCTTCCTAAATATACCAGTAACCACACCCAGCCACTCTTTACCTCCACATCACATACACAAACACATATCACACACATTACATACACAAACGCACACCACACAATCACATACACACATACATACTGCACAGTGTAAAATCGCTTGTATATTATTTGTTAATATTTGAAATGAAAAAAAACAAAAAAAATTAAATGGAAATATTATCTTGTTGAGATACACACTTAATATAAATACATTTGATATTCAATCATTAAATCATTTTATTACTTTGCAAATCATTAATTTTCCAAATCCAAAATTTTAATTAAATATTTTTAAAAAAAAAAGAAGATAAATATAAAAATAGAACTTCTGATATGAATAATTTTTTTTTAATGAAATCACCAAATTTTTATTATTTCTGAAATCTAAAATGATAAGAATTTTTTTCTTCTTTTTTTAACAGATCAAGATATCAATTTTAATAATAAAATATTTGCCAAAAAATAAAAAATTAATACATATTGAGATATTTATTAAAAAAAAATTAATAAAATAAACAGTAAAAAAATAATCTCTCATTTCCACACCTATGAAACAAGGCTGAAACTATTAAGTAACACACACTGATCGTCATCATTCCAGTTCTAGCTGTACAGAGATTTATTTAAAAACCTCTGACAGTGTTCTACCTGTGTTACACATTCTCTGGTAAAGCCTGTGATCTCTGCCTGCCTCTGATTGGTCAACCACTGACAGATCCAGCCCAGAGACGTGTGTGTGTGTGAAATATGGTTTGTGTTTCTCAATGGTGATTTTACTCTCTCTCACACAAGTTTCTGTCACACTGGCGTATCTGTGTGTATCAGCGTGTGTCGCTCGCTATGTGTTGAAGAAATCTGATTTTTCAAGTTTCATTTGTTGGTGGATTTCTTAGCTGTAGCTGTTTAGAAAGTAAGTTTTTTTTTTAATGTTTTCAGCTTGTTTCTGATTTCTTTTTGTTGAGTTTCCAGTGTGAAGCTGTTCTTAATTTGTGTTAAATTTTGAAATATTTTGTAAATGGCTTTAATCTTTATCAGTCCTTTTTCTTTCTCTCTCTCTCTCTCTCTCTCTCTCTCTCTCTCTCTCTCTCTCTCTCTCTCTCTCTCTCTCTCTCTCTCTCTCTCTCTCTCTCTCTCTCTCTCTCTCTCTCTCTGTCCACACTCACATAGTTAGAGTAAAAAGTATTTAACAGGTCTGCCTCAAAGAATTTTATTTTATTTCAACATTTGATGTCTTCTTTAATTCATCAGTTTCCTTTGTATTAACTTTTATTTTACTCATCTTTTCCACGAACTGACTCACAGAAACACAATTACGAAAGATGAAAGTTTTCTCCAGCAGCACTTAAAAAATAAAATTCTTTCAAGCATGATATTTTATTTTATCAGTTTTTAATGTCAGTGGCTGTTTCTGAAAACTGCCAACGTTTTATAAAATTGATTTCTTTCCTCTGTGGCTTTTAAATTTAGTTACCATTTGTTAAAATGTATGGTGTTTTTTTTATTTTTGTTTTCTGAATACATTTTAAAAAATAAAAAAATTATTAGATTTCTTCACCTTTTCTGTGCTTTTAAAAAAAATTTCTTTCTTCTTTCCTTATTTTATTTATTTTTTCTTTACATCTTTAAAATTTTTATTAATTTATTAATTTCTGAACTGTCTGTCATCTCCAAAAATCCAAAACATAATGAAACAAAATTGAAAAGAGTTTTAGCAAAACGTTAATAATTCTTTTATTATTATTATTATTATTATTATTATTATTATTATAATTTTAATTTTTTTTTTTTACTTAATATGCACTCAGTAACATACGTGTTTGTAAGAGAAGGTAGCCAGTTTTTTTAAATATTTAAATTTCATTTTTATTTTTATTTTTTAAACTAATTTTTTTTTTTGCAAACTCAGTGTTATTCACAAACACAAACACTGAAGGGAGAGTAATTCCAGAGTAAACAGGTTTTTTGTGGATCTTTATGGGGATCAATACCTCTTCACCTCTGCTTGTCAATGGCTCTTTGCTATTTCATATCCGTACACAACAAAAGAATATATTTATTCAAATTTCAGGTGCACAATGAAAGTGTGTATAAAATTCTTTCTTTGTAATCTTTAGCCATGACAGGTTTGATGTTTAGAAAGTTTGTTACAGCCATGATGGGTCTCAGGTTCAATCCTGCCATCAGGATGATTATGAGAGAAATGAAAATATGAAATGTTTTACTTTAATGCACACTCAACATTTTAAACTAATGTTATATTAACTTATACACAGGGTAAAACAGTTTACATATATGAAAGAAATGAAAAGTTTTATTTTAATGCATGTTCAACATTTTGTTGAGTGTGCATTAAATTAAGACATTTTAGCTCATACTCAGGGTAAAGGATTTTACACTTAAAAGAGAGGAAACCTGTTGCATAATGATGGACTATGTTTTCATTTAGCAGCAAGAGTGGTATTATATGCACCTACCCATAAAACTAGGGTGTGTTTATTTGTGTAGTGTGTAGAAACATATTACTCTTTTTATAGATGCTTTTCATTAGATCAGGTTATATAAAATATGTGATGTGATGTGTGTGTGTGTGTGTGTGTGTGTGAGTGTAGGTTTGTTCGTGTGTCTGTGTTTGAATATATTTCCTTACACATACACACACATACACACACACACACACACACACACACACACACACACACACACACACACATATTGATACTTGAACAAAAAAAACACCGTCTAAAACTTTACTTATTTATTAATATTTATGACACCCTGTCACACAATTTCTCTTCTTGAATCTGACAACAGACATTATCCAGTTACCTGAAGGTCTCCCTTAGCAATGTGACTTATCAGGAGGGTGTTGTGTCTTTAAAACGATATTCTGACTGAATGGATAGATAATATCTACATCTGTACAAGTTACCTGTGTGCTAAGTCTGATATCTGCTATGTAGGTGTTAGATAACTCACTGTGTTAGTCCCCTGTCTCATCACATATATTTTATTACTCTTTCACCTGACCTTCTCTCTCTCTGTTTCTTTCTTTTTTTAATATTCTGTCCCCCTCTCTCTCTCTCTCTCTCTCTCTCTCTCTCTCTCTCTCTCTCTCTCTCCCTCTCTCTCTCTCTCTCTCTCTCTCACTCACTCACTCTCTCTCTGTCTTTCTCTCTCTGATATTCTCTCTGATCCTATTCCTATCTGTTTCTCTGTGTATTAAATAAGAAGAAAGACTGTTTAATTAGTTATCATGTTTTCTGCTTCAGTATTTCTCATACTTCTCTTTGTATTTATCAGTGATATATTTTTTTTTTTTTGTGTTTTTTTTCGATGCAAGAAACAAAGAAGTGTGTGCAAATTCTTCAGTTATGAAGCAGTATATAGAAATAATACAAATATTTTACCCTTGTTGATGAGTCATTGATATTTAAAAAAACATGTGATGTCATGCCCATCAGAAAACATATATATATATATATATATATACAATTCATTATTGGTAAGTGAAAAATGCAACAAGTTTTTCCATGAAAATTAAATGTTAGAATGACCAAATATTTACATAGCTGATGATAGATATCTAATCATTTGTTCTGGTAGTGTCATTATACAAATGTTTCACTTGAAATAGCATGAACAAAACTGGTAGGTTTTGTACAGTTCCATTACGTAACAATTTTTTGTTTTTGTTTTCTTGTTATTTGTTGTAAACTGTTTTAACATCATGTCAGAAAGACATGTTAGTTTAAATTAACTGGGAGGTTCATCGTAACCCAAAACCCTTCTCTCTTTTATTACCTCACATCTGAAATTGTCTTATTTTATATATGTATCTTTGTGTGAGTGGGTACGTGTGTGTGTGTGTGTGTTTTCATTTGTGTGTATGTATGTGTATGCTTGTATGTATGTGTATTTGTATATATATGTGTGTGTGTGTGTGTGTGTGTATCTTTGTCTATGTGTGTTTATATATGTACATTTTTCTACATATTAAATTATATATATATAACAGAGACAAATATATACACCGGTGAAAACTCTCCATATTATTAAACACTAAACAAGTCATACAAAAATCTCTCACACACAGAGAAACTAATAAATAAGATACACAAAAGTTTGCAGTACACACAAGTGCAATGAAAAATATTCATTATGTGTATAATCTGAGTGTTTGGTACACATATGTAGGTAACATGAGACACAGCACACAAACAATTAATACACTGATTTATTCACCTCTGTCCTAAAACCTCCAATACTTCATATATCACTAATATAAATGTCTCCAGCGATATTTTAATTTCATCTCTGTAACTGTGTTTGTGATCTCTGCTGTGAAAAAAAAAAAAAAATATATATATATATATATATCTGAATGATTATGCAAATAGAGATTCATACTTATTATCTGTCTGAGATTTCTGTTTATCAGTGAGAGTACTGAGGTGTTGAATATCTGAATTATCTGACGTAGATAAATACTGGCTGTGTGGTGAAAGAGTTTGTTTTTTTTGCTCTGGATGATAATACAGTTCTGAGCTGTGGTGTCAGATATTAGCTGTTATAATGTGACAGCAAGTTCACCTTCCATTGATATCACATGACTTAAATACACATTAACACCTGCTCACACTGACAGACAGACAGACAGAAACAAATATATATATATATATATATATATATTATATGCTCGCAAAAAAAGAAATTTTAATAAATTTCAAACATTTTTTTTTTTAAAAAACAGTGTCTTTGTGTTTGTGTGTAAGTGTGTTACATATGTGTTTACATAAGTGTGTGTGTGTGTGTGTTTTCATTATGCATATGTGGTGTATATATTTGGGTTTTTGTTTTATGTATATATATGTGTTTATGTCTCAATTAAAATCCTACATATTTATATATATACGTGTTTATATATTTTTACAAACAGACAGACACATACTATATAAACTTATGTATATGCATATATACATTTTTCATTCTATAATAGACAATAAGTATAGCTAGTATAAAACAGACTTAATAATTCATATCATTATTCATACAGTAAACACTGTTATTAAACTGCATTAAGGAAAGCCATAATGTTTGCATATGAAATCTATATTTTAGAAAAGGATATTTTCTGTGTAGTGTTGGGACATTATGGATATAACAAAGATGAGAGTTGAATGGGTTACTGTGTTTATTTCATTGCATAACATTTGGATTAAATAAATATATATTCTGTGTACAGGAAATACATAATATAATTAATACCTGCAGAGACACATTGACATATGCACACATATAAAACTCATGTAAACACAATATACAATAACAATAACATACATTCAAAAAAACAAACATTAAAAAAAAAAACATGCATATATACATACAAACACACATACACATTTTTTATCTGCATAATTAAATATCTGTTTGATTAAATAAAGAGTAGTTACAACAATTATCTTTGTTAGAATTTAAAACATGACTGTATTATAAGTTTTGTATCATACTGTACAGAGATGCTGGATTTGTTAAATCATAAAACTTTCATATTCATAATGTACTGTGTGCTAGAACTGGGCAAATAATCTTGTCTCAGTTAATTCTGTCATCATTTCTTTTTATTTATTTGTTTGTCTGTTTATATTTTTACCTATTTTTATCATTATTACTCTCTTTTAAATGTTTTTTTTTTTTTTACTTTGAGCTTCTTTTTTTTTCTTTTTCTTTTTCAGTTTCTTTTTTTTTTTTTTTTTTTTTTCAATCTTCTTTTTCGTTCTTTTTTTTTCTTTCCTTTTTTTTTTTTCTTATTTTTCCACTCATCTTATCACATTTTAAAAAAAAAATCAGTGTCATGTTGGTGCAGTTTGCAATGTTACACCTAATCTAGAATTTCTAACAAATTCAAATAAACTGTTTTTCACTGAATTTTATTTGAGTTTTATGATTTTCTGCCATGTTTTACTGCTCTGATGTGTTTATTGTGTACTGGCTCCCCGGTTATTCAATATGTCAGAAAACAGTTTGTAAACAATAACAGACGTCTGTAAATCATTTGTATTCACGTTCTAATATGTACTTACCATAATGTGTTTAAAATGTAATCTCCTCTCTTGTCATTAGTATTAGTATTTTTATTCTTGTCTATTTTTTTGGTCACTTTGTTGTTGTTTTTTTTTACTTTTCTTTTTAGTGAAACTTTTTTTTTTTTTTGTAATTCATGTAAAGTTAAAAACTGATTATGTAAATTTGACAAAACGTGAAAAATCTGCTGAATGCAAATAATGATAATAATAATAATAATAACAACAATAACAATAACAATAACAACAACAACAATAATAATAACAATAATTATAATAATAATAAAAGAAATAAAAAATTGAAAAAAAAGAAAAGTACAATACATTTATCATAATTTTTGTTGTATTTTAAAATACATTTAAAATATGATTAAGGAAATGCATTCATATTATGCAGAACTTGTAAAAATATTTTTATATAATGCAGGAAATTATTAAATGAAGATGCATCAGCTGAACAATACAGCACATTAATATTTTATATATCATTTTCATTATTCTTTTTCATTTGCTATTAACAGATGGAATGGAAAATAATGAGCAGTATGGCATGGTAATAATACATTATGTCTTTCAAAATGTTGAACAGGAAAAACATTTTAAGTTTCTTATATCCAAAACAAGATAATTTAAATGATTTAATTATCAAAAATGACAAAATGACAAAAAATAGATTTAACAAGAGATGGAAACCATCACATACAGTTCAGCACACACCATGTAATTTTACAACTTGTTATGGAGCACTGGTTGGAATGAGAAATAGTTTAACTAGTGGATACATGAATATTAGTCCTCTGACCTACAACACCTGTTGCAAGTGTTCACTGAACTTTTCTTTTATAATTATGTAGGACAGCACATGCCATGTCATTTGAGAAATCTTTTAAGTGGTGGATAAAAAGACTATTAATCCTGTGAGCATTGTGAGTTTTCTAACACTGAGGTACAGCTAGCAGTTGTGTATTGTACATGATGTTAAAGATACACAAGCATAATTAATGGATCTGTCTGACAAAGTGAAAAAACTTCTTTTTTTTTTTTTTTTGCGGTCTTTATCAGTAAACAACACAAACAATGTAAAACTGATAATGCTAAAGAGGAAAACACCCACAGTTGTTAACTTCAGATAGAATTACTGGTGTCTGACTGCCAGTAATATATATATATATATATATGTGTGTGTGTGTGTGTCTGTCTTTATATATATATACAAACACACACACACATACTACATACATACATCACACACACACACAATGTATAAAAACTGAAACTAAATTTTAAATCTATATACCATATACATATACATAGTTTCTATGTTTTTTATATTTGACAGGAATACAGATAAAGCATATTTTCAGGGGTGGGTGGGGTGATGCTTTTCAGCTTCTCGTTGCAGGTCAATCTAACCTGACATTCATACTTCTAACTACTTCTAGCTGTTACTGTGTTGCAAACACGAAAATTTTATTATTATTATTATTATTATTATATTAAAACTTTTTAACTTGGGTTTCTTGTAAGAATGTTTTCTGTGATTAAAACTCCCAAAGAAAATTCATTGAGGTGTGGTTACAGGTAAATTATTATCAGTGAGTAAATAAAAAGATTTGGTTTTTGTTAGTGGGGGAAGTTTTGACATCCACTTGAATCTTTGCTGCATATCGTATCACTGTCGTCACTGTGACAAGTCTTAGACTGTTTAGGAGACATTTATAGCAAGTTCAAATCTAATTATTTATTAAATATGTGATTATTATTATTATTATTATTATTATCTGGAATCTGCTCTGTGACATGATTATTATATTACTGATATATTTATGATATATTAAATATGTTATTATTATTATTATATTTATTATTATTATTATTGTTATTATTATTATTATATTTATTATTATTATTATTATTGTTGTTGTTATTATTGTTATAGTTATTATTGTTATTATTATTATTATTATTAGTAGTAGTAGTAGTAGTAGTAGTAGTAGTAGTAGTAGTAGTAGTGGTAGTAGTAGTAATATATGGAATCTGCTGTATGGCATTATTATAAATTGTTTATAGGACAACTGTTTATATTACCTACATATGTATGTAAACAAAAATGTTTTATATGGCACAGTAATAAATAAAATTTTAATTGTTTATAATACTTGTGTTTTTTTATCATATTAATTGCACATTTATCTAGACAGGTATTTAGTTATATAACATGGTAGTATGTAAAGTTAATATTCAAATGTATATTATATCATATTATCTCTATATTTATCTAAATAAGTAAATTTATATGGGATGGTTATAAATAAAATTAAAATCTAATTGTTACATATTTAATTAAGATAAGTATTTGTTATATCACACAGTAGTAAATAAAGTTAAAATTTAATTGTCATATGTTTAATTAAGATTACCTGCACGGATTAGCTCACCTGTGCATTTACTTTGTGATTAAAATATCTCAGGTGTAAGTGGATAATGGACGGAGATGAAAGGTCACTGGTCATCTTTATCTCACCTGTGTTATGTAATTTTGTTTGTAATATTTGATTTGATGTAATTGCTGAGTTATTTGCCCATCACAGAACTCTCCTGTCAAATTTTGTGATGAAGTACTGATCTGAATATTTAATACATTGCCAGTTATGACATAAAACACAAGTGTTATAAATTATTAAAATTTTATTTTGTTTATTTTACAGTGCCATATAAAATATTTTATTTATTTACAATTAAAATATTCACAGATTTAAATTTTTTAGATGAATTGCAGTTATTTTCACCATTAAATAATAATAGCAATAACAAAAATCAAAGTAAAAAGTATACACATATAAAAATAAATATACAGGAATACACAATCAGATATACACAGACACACAGACACACATACATGCACACACTCACAAACTCTCACAACCACAAAAACCTCAGACAATTAATATTAGTTTCTGAAAATGAAATTAATCACACAAGTGTTCTAACCATCAGACTAATCCCTTTACAAGTGACTTGTCATCCATTACACAGCACTTTAAATGTTGTTTTTTTTGTTTCTGCTCTAATCCCACCCTCTTAGAGTCACATGTCACAGTGCCAGCTCTGTGTGTGAGAGTCAGTTGTAAAACAAACATTTGTATCACTGGCTTTTATTTCTGTCAAATTATCAATGGTTTTTTTTGTGTGTGTGTGTTTTTTTATTTTCGTGTATGTTTTTTTTTGTGTGTGTGTGTGTGTGTTTTTTGTGTGTATGAATGTGTCTGTTTGTCAAGTGCATGTGTGGGCAGGTGAAACAAAAAAATATAAATATATTTTATATATTTATGTTTATTTTGGTTTTGTGAACTTTTGTATTAAAGTGTGTTTATTAAGGTATAATTAAATAATGTAGTTATATATAAATAAATTGTAAATTTTAAAGATAGTTTAATTTTATCTTTTTTAATTTGTTATTTTTATTTGTTCATTTATTAATTTATTTATTAAGTATCACTTATTTTCATTCAGCAATAGACTGTTTTTTAATTTAAATTATAATCAGGTTTGTTAACGTATTTATATATTTAAATATGTGTAACACCTAACAGTCGATGAAATTTTGTAACTTGTCTTTATTATATGGTTTTACTGCTACTACTATTACAACTACTACTACTACTACTTGTATTAATACTACTATTATTAATACTACTGCTACAACAACTACTACTACCACTACTACTACTATTATTTGTTTCTTATTATTATTATGTTAATTAAATTGTAGTTGTGATGGTGAATGTATTTTGTGTCTACATAGTTTTTTTGTTTTTGACATTCGCAGAATGAGCTGGCTGACCTGTGTTATATCCCATGTCATGATATCAGAGTGGTGTGATACAACTCGGTATTTCATCTTAATTCCTCTTACTCAACAACACAGCTTCTCTTTCCAGCTCACCTGTATTCCCCTGTCACCCGAAAAAATCACCCTCGGGGCTGACACCAGGATCATGCTGTCCAGTTGCTAACGGCAACAATTCCCAAAATTCCTCATCTGGACATTTTTTTTTTTTTTTTTTTTTACCCCTCCACCACCACCGATATCACCAAACCATATCTCACACATGGCAGCAGCAAATTCCCTCACTATCAACACTAATCCTGTTAATGCTGTTTGTTTAGAAACTTCATCTTGTCTTTGTCCGGTCTTTCTGACCAGCCTGTTGTCCACCATTGTCCACCAGTGTCCATCAGTGTCCACCATTGTCCACCAGCAGTCAGCTGGATGGCTGGAGTTCATTTAGATCTTGTACGTTGAGATGACTTCTCCGTACCTCGGTCATTGTCTTCTTATCAGACATCTGTCATCAGTGGCTCTGCCTCGTGGTCAGTTGGAGAAAGGACACCGCTGACCAGAGAGGGAGATAGAATTGTTCTCGTCCATTGTCATCACCATGACACCCTGAATTCAGACGGTCAAATGTTTGTCTCAGGAAATTTGAGAAGATCTGGAAAAAAGATTTTCTAAAATTGCTTTTTTTTGTTTTTTTTATGGCTAAATTAAGAAATAAATCATGTCTGCTTAAAAGCTACTAAAAAATAAATGGTTTTGTTATTAAAACTGTTTACTTCACTTGTACTCTATATTTGACACCATTAGAGTCTCATGCAGTATCAAATTTATTGTTATCATGAAACATTCACTTTGTCATTTGGTTTTTTTTTATGTAGCATGCTTAAACTTCTCTATATCTTACTGCTGAGAAAATTTTGTTTTATTTCTATGGGAGGAGAAATTCTAAAAAAAAGTTAAAATTTCTGGAGGTTCTGAAAAATATAAGAAAAACAAAAAATACATATATTTGTCACTTTATCTTTTCAGTGTCACAAATGTTATATAAAAACAATGAAATTTGTAACATTGAAAAGATACAGTCATAAATTTAAATATTATATATATATATATTTTTTTGGTTAAATTCCATGATAGTGTGTTGCTTTGAGTTAGGTTAAAACCTTTCACAGCCTGATACCCTCAGTTAAATTGACATTGTTAAAATTGTGTGTTTTGTCAGAACATTGAAAAAACAGCTTTTGTTGTTAGTAAGTTATCTAGTTATTTCTTGTTAAAACATTTTCTTTGTTCATTTCTTTCTTCTTAATGTTTTTTGAAATAAAAAAAAATTAGCTTTTATTTGTGTTGTGAGATTAAAGTCTTTGTTGTATGTTTTGCTTAGTATTTTATTTGTTTATTTTATTATATTCTGTATGCTCATTTGTTTTGTTTTATTTATTTATTTATTTATTTACTTATTTATTTATTTATTTATTTATTTATTTATTTATTTTATTTATTTATTTACTTATTTATTTATTTATTTTTTATTTATTTATTTATTTATTTATTTATTTATTTATTTATTTTATTTATTTATTTATTTATTTATTTATTTATTTATTTATTTATTTATTTATTTATTTATTTATTTATTTATTTATTTATTTATTTATTTATTTATTTATTTATTTACTTATTTTATTTATTTATTTATTTATTTATTTATTTATTTATTTATTTATTTATTTATTTATTTATTTATTTATTTATTTATTTATTTATTTATTTATTTATTTATTTATTTATTTATTTATTTATTTATTTACTTATTTATTTATTTATTTATTTATTTACTTACTTACTTACTATGCTATGCATAGGTTTTATTTTATTTATTATATTATCAGTTCCCTTAACACTCATTCACAAAGGGTGGCAACAGGGGAGAGTTTGGATGATGATGGGAAGCCATAACCTAACATTTCCTTTCAGGCTGAGAGTAACATAAAAACAGTGAAAAATCTCTGTTTAATCTCTGTACACTTGTTGTTTGATTTATCTTCCAGTCTCTTCATATTCTTTTATGCTCAGTTTTCTTTTAATCACAAAACCAATCCGTGAATCCAGTTTATTATGTTGTTCTTTTTTTTCTTTATCTTTTTTTTATAATGGGGGGGAGGGTGGGCTGGGTGGCTCCTCCCACCCATAACCAAATCAAGCATGTAAATCGTTTACAGAGCCCAAACTTGATTTGCATGTGACAGAATGTTAGTGGTGTTATTTACTGGAGAATGAATCAGTGTTTGTATCAAACATGGCCTTTGTGTTTGGTCAGCGTTGTATGGGGGGAAACAAATTAGTTCGAGTTAAAAAACATTTTAATTATGTTTGTTTAATGTTGTGTGGAGAACAAATTAAAATCCTTTAATTATGTTTGGTTACTGTTCTGTAGGTCATGAGAACTAAACTGGCCGGCGCACTGCGAAGTGATCCATTTTGCGAGTTCACCGTGCGAAAGATTTCATTCATTGCGAGTGATTTACATATTTTGTTCACGTCTGTCGAGTGACAGAAATTACACCCTGGACAATACACCTGTATTGTACCTGGTCTCTCACTTCATTAGACTTCTTTTTTTTTCTTCTTCAAAAATACAGCTAGGTGTTTTTTTTTTTTTTTTTATTAGTATTTGTGTTATTTTTTAAACACTGGAGTAGGATATGATTGTGACATTTTGTGAGTCATTCGGGACATCAGAAAAAAAAAAAAGAGAAAAATGTGTGTATACTTTTCTTGTTCTGTGAACCATTTTATAATGTGGTGGCAAATTGGGAAATTACCACTGTTCATGCTTTGACGAGCCAAGGTGAGATAAAGTGTCATTTTTTGCGGTTAATCACTGTGACTAACCTAGCATGATTACCTCAGTCACACTTAAACCTCATAGAGTGGCAGAATTTAAAAAAAAAAAAAAAATATATAATAATTCTTTAGATACTAAATTTTTAGTTATTTTATTGTAGAATGACTTTATTTTGTTTTAAAAAGTTATAATTTCAAAAATAAATACTGATGATCATTTGTTGAAAAAAATACTTAATTTTTTTTTTAATAAGATTATCTGTGGGGTTTATTTTTCTTTTATTGTAATAAATTAATAATGAAAAAAATGATATGTTGCTTTTCTCTTTATAAAAGTATTTGCAATGTCAATAAATAAACTAAATTAGGAAACTGAAATAATTTTCCTTTTTTCTTCTTTTTCTTTTTTAAATGCAAGAAAAATAAAAAATGAATAAAAACCAATAAATAAATAAATAAATAAATAAATAAACACAAATCATAAATATAAATAAAAATCTATTTTAACCCAAGCACTAATAACTGAAACTTTCACAACATAAAATTTTTAATTATTTACAAAACACTTTTACTCTAAGTATTTCAACATACAACCATCACACTTACATTCACATCCACTGTTTACTTTATCATTCAAGCTTTCATTCTGATTGGATAACAACTGTAGACTCTTTGACAGAGGAGATAGATTAGCAGTAGCTGTGAGGAATGTTAGAGTTGCCCACCTTGTGAACTCTCCTGTCTGAAGGAGATCAGGCACTAATCCCCCCATTACCTGCTAAAACGCGGAGTGCCAGTGTGTGTGTGTATCTACGTAGGCAGAGAATGTAGAAAACTTTGTATAACTTTAGATAACAATGTAACACAAAGTAGTCAATGTGTAATACATGATGTTTCTGTTTCAAGAAGTTTAACACAATCTATGTGTAATAGATGAAATATGTGTAGTCTAAGTCTTTTTGTGAAAAAAATAAAAAAATAATAATGTAACACTAAGTAGAAATGTGTGTAGATTTTAAGAATAGTATTTGATGTAACACAAAATAGCCACTGTATAGTACTTGAAGTAGTAGTAGTACTAGTAAGAGTAACAGCATTACTTTTTGTTCTTGTTTAATTAAACTGTTTAAAAGTATTTGACAACACACGTCTAATATTAACAGTTATTACACATTTCATGTTTGATAATAAAAGAAATATTGTATTGCTGTTAGTCCATGTGTGAAGCAATTTACAGCAAAATATATTGTTTTTCATGCACCTTCCCATGGGCAGCTCTGGACTGCAATTCTTTCTGATTTCTTAACTGCTGTTTAAATCTAATCCACCCTAATTCTCTTAAGTCTGGTAACAAGATTAGAACCCAGCACCTTGCAGTCAAAAAGATTAACCTCTGGACAGAGGTCTGACCATGCTCAGGACATCAGAGATTAAACAGAGATATCCAGTGTCCCTTGTCCACCTGGATTGCGACAGAGAGGAAACCAGATTTGTTATTTGCACACCTATCTGGTACCTGCACTGTCATTTACACACCCGTCTAGTGATGATGTTGTTCAAACAGGTAATCTGTGCGGCTGTTTGAAGGTTAGCCCTCCACACCGAAACACAAACACGTTTTTAATCAGACACACCTTGATAATGTTACACTTTCTCACAGCGGTCAGTGTTATCCTGACCATCGTTAAGTGACCACATGCCACAGGTAATTGGTTGTGTGGGTCTCTGTATTGATGTTTTGTAAACTTTGTGATGTATTCTTGTCATTGACTTTAGATCTGCTGGTAATAGATTTTTTTTACTGAAGTTGTTTTTGTAGAAGTATGAAACCATGAAATATTTGTCTGTTTTTTTTTTTTTTTACCCCTTTTTAACCTAATCTCGTAAATTATTAGGAAAATAAAACTTGTTACCTGGATTATTTTAGTCAACAAATACAAAATAGTTTACTCAAAAAAAGTTTGTTTTGTTTGATACTCACTAAAAAAAAAAAAACATTGACTAATTTCCCTTCATTTGTTAGAAACCAAACATTTTCTAACTCTAACTTTTGCCTTCAGCATCAAATGATTTTTCATTTGTACTTTCTCATAAGAGAGTTTATGACTGCTGTTTTTTTTTTTTTAAAGTGATTCTGAAGCACTTGTTTGGAATTGGAAATAATCAAATTGGTGACCTAGGATGTGTCCAAATATTTTATCACTGTCTTGCAAAGAATATTAACTACACAAACACCTACACAACTATTGTTAAATTAACAATGAAAATAAATCAAATGAATAGCAAAACAAACAAATAAACTACTAAACAAATCACATGACAAAGACTTTTGTCCCACAACACAAATAAAGATTAGTAAACAACAACCAGATAAAATGAACAAAGTAAATGTTTTAACAAGAAATAACTAGATAACTTATTAATAACAAAAGCTGTTTTTTCTACATTCTAACAAAACATAATAACATGACCATTTAATCTAATTGAGAGCATCATTCTTAACATAATACAGATTAACAAACAAACAAATAAATAATAAATATGTAAGTATCTGTGTTCATTTAAAAAATAATAATAATAATAATAATAATAATAATAATAATAATAATAATAATAATATACATGGACATATTTACATGCGTTTCTGTATGTATATGTATGTATCTAGACACACACAAACACACATATATATATACATATATTAATCTATGCATTATACATGGTACTAACAATAACAAATTATTTATATTAAACTTTAGGTCAGTGAAAAGCTTCAGAATTTATGTTTTGATCAGGAATAGTTAAGGGATTACAGACACTTTCACAAACATGTTTAACATAAGATCTGAACTATGTACCAATTAAAACAGCATTCTCTGAAGAATTTTGTTCATTATACACATTCAATTAAAAAATAATAATAATAATTAAAACAAAAATTAAAATGACATAAAATAAAAAAAAATAAAAAAAAATAAATAAATAATAATAAAATAAATAAATAAAAAACAATAAAATAAATAAATCAAAATTTATATAATAATAAATATAAAAGAAAAAAATAATAATTACACTACTGAAATTAATGTATTATTACTGAAATTATTCTACTAAGTCATTATGTTCTAAAAAAAAAATTAAAATATTTTTGGAGTAAAATCTAACAGAAATGTAATACGGATGACAAGACTTAAGGGAAGCTGGATTCTCACTTCACCAAAACCTTTGTTGGGACCTGTCACTGCTACATAATCTGTGAAATACCAGGATAATTTCATCAGAATTATTTTGTCTTCAAACAGGATAGAGAGTCCAAAGTTTGTGCAAACAATGGTTCAGTTTAATTAAGATTAATGACATTTTGATACACTGTCATTTTTAACATGATCATCTGTAACTGAGCTTACATCCTGTCTTTGTTTAAATGGGTTCTGTTTACAAAAACTGATACATTGAACATGTCCAGAGTGTGTGTGTGTGTGTGTGTGTGTGTGTGAGAGAGACAGTGGGAGTGTGTGCATGTGTATGTGTGTGTGTGTGCGTGTGTGTTTGTGTGTGTGTGTGTGTGTTTGAATGTATGTATGTGTGTGGGGGTGAGTGTGTGTGTGTATATGTCTTGAGAGAGACAGAGAGAGAGAGTGTGCCTGTAAATCTGTATGTTTGTGTGTGTGTACGTGGGTACGTGTGTGAGTGTGTATTTGAATGTATGTATATATGATATGTATGTATGTGTGGGGATAATGTATGTGAATGTATGGGTGTGAGTGTTTGAGAGAGTGTACATGAGTATGTTTCTGTCTGTGTATGTGAGAGAGTATGTTTTTCTGTATGTGTGATTTAAAATGTGCATCTTTATATGCTTTTGCATGAAGCTGTGTGTATATATTTGCATTATGTGTCTTTTTGTTTGCATGTTAATGTCTGTGAGTTTGCGTGTGTGTGTATACACACAAGAAAAACTTCATATTTATCAAACATATATTTTTACATAAGAACATAACTTTTATCAGTGAAATTTTCTTTATTTGATGATAATACAACATAACATAAAAACAATATAATAAACTAAACATAATAAAATTAATTATAATAACAAAGAAGTAGATAATGGTATGTGACAGGTGTGTGTACCACTGTGAAGATTAATTACTGTAATCCAGGTGTTCAAAATACACCTGTGACATTCCGTGAAATCTCAAAAGCAAATAAACTTCATCAATTTACATTTAAATCTGCATTTTTTTATTAATTTTTTTTTTTCTGTTGAATTTTCACGTTTTCTTGTGTTTTTTTGTGTATTTATTTCTATTTATTTGTAGATGTTTTTTATATATATATATATATATATATATATATATATATATATATGATTTCCACTTTATGTTTTCCCCTTTCTACTGTTTTTTGTTTTTATTTTGTACAATTTTAATTTAGGTGTATGAGCTGGAATTGTAAATGCAAAAGGTTTCTTACAGGAGGTCATGTTGTAATAAACAATAGCATTTCTTGATTTACACAGGTGTACATTTACACACAAACACAGAAACACACACAGACACACATACATGTAGACATACACACAAACATACTCACAGACACATACACACATACATGTATACAGAACACATATATACACACACACACACATACAACCACACATACATGTATACAGAACACATATATACACACATACACATATAGGCCTACATGTATACATTAAACACAACATACACTTGTGTACACATACATAATTTTGCAAATAACAAAATAATAACACAGACAAATGATAAAAAAACAAAACAAAAAAAACTCTTGTCTGTCACATATTTATTTATTTCAACACATATTACCAAATTCTATTGAAATAATAATTTTTTTCAGTAAATAAGGAGATAATTTGATCACTAACAGCTTGTACAATTAGATGCACAAACAAACTGACAACACAAGATTTAATCTGTCACCCGGACTCCAAATTTCACAAAGTCCTGCATCCATTTATTCTTTGCATTTTGAAAGAGCTGGTCCAGAATGAGAAAAACAGGTATCATCGAAAATGATAATTGTTGTAAAGTTTGTGTCAACTTGTCAAGATAGACAGATAAAAAGGTGAAAAGTTGAAGATTGAATCAGCTGAGTGAATGTAAAAACTTTTTATTTATTTTTCAAATCTGTTGTATGTAATTGTCTGTAATTTGGTGCAGTGTTTTTTTTTGCTGTGGGAAGTCATGCAACATATTGTTTGCTTTGAATGTTTTTTTGTTGTTGTTTATTTGTTATTCAATCCCAACATCAACTACAACAAAAACAACATAATAATTATTATTATTATTGTGGGCCTTTTTTTTGGTTGGTGTTGTTAATACCACAAACATTTAAAAACAAAAACAGTACAATAATTTACAAAAAACCCACAAAAAATCCTGCATATATTTACAATTATTACGATTGCTAAATTAGACGTTCAAACTGCTTTTCAGTTCATTCAGATCAAGATATGAAATTTCACCTCCAGATCATGTTATATCTAAAAATTATTAACCTTTGTAGCATATATTTAATATACCACAAATAGGAGTATATAAACCTGATACATTATGAATATATAAACAGCAAACAAATAATTAAATGTTGATTGTATTGACAGCGACTGACAAACATCATGAAGGGGGTATACATGGTAAATATTTGAATCTCTCAAGCTTCCTAACCTTTGTGAATCACTCTGTTTAGTCCAGTTGACCTTTGTCTGAGTAAATTTTCTACTTGAAGTGTGAACACAGAAACAAAATCTTGAAAAGCTTCTTCACATTCCAGTCATACAGACATACAGATGTACAGATGTATAAACGTAAAAGACTAATGGACTGATGGACAGTGTTTGGGACTCTAACAGAGACCAGCTGTTTGTCTGATAGTCTGTTTGTGTGACTGTACTTGTATGACAAGTGTAATACAAAACTGTAGAGACATGTTTAAATATGTACAATATAATACAGTTTGTGTGTGTAAGTGTATAATATGTTTTTTATGTTAAATGTACTGATTGAAGTACTGGGTAAATATCAGAGTTTACTGTGGGGTAGATTAAACTCTGTATTGTATCCACATTAAAATATATATTGTCTGTGTTGTAGTGGTTAAAGGAATGAAATGAATGAAATTGATAAAAAGGATCAATCCTCTGTGTTTATTTCACGTTCCAACCACTGCCCCTACATTTTGTTTATGAGTAATATTCTTTCAATTAGAAGATGTGCATAAATAATTTCTTGCTCCTAACTGTTTGTAATATAAACAGTCTTCATTTTGTTTATCTTTATTAAACAAAATGAACCAAAATCCATAGACTTAAGGAAAAGTACAGAGTTGAAATATTTGAGAAGAAAGAAAGAAAGAAAGAAAAACGTGAGGGTAAGTTGAAAGAGAAGGGAAGAAGAAAACAAACTGAAGGAAAAGAAGAAGTAAAAATAGTTTAGAAAAGAGGAAGAGAATAAGATAAATAAAAATTAAATGAAAGAGAAATAGAGTGAGAGAGAGAACAAGAGAGAGAAAAAGAAAACAAATAAAAATATGGACAACACAGTTTAAATAAAGTGAATTAGTGTAAGAAAAAGAAGAAACCCACTCAGAATGTAATGAACTAGATTACTCTAAGAAGATATCTGTTACACATTTTTCATCTCTCACTACTTGTTATATTTAAAAAAAAAAAAATGGAATTTCAGCGTAACCGAGATTGTCAAAACCTCGAACAGCTCCTCATTGAAAAGCACTCAGTGTATGATTACCAGTCCATTGTCCACTGTGTGTCTGTCCGTGTCATTTATCACACCTTGAAGATGATTGACTCTGCAATGTTATGTTTTCTAAAATAACACAGATAATGAGACAAGCTTGTCCTTCCATTAGAACCAACTCGGTCGCTGTTCATAAGTCCTCTACTCCAAATTCTTTGACAAAAAAAAGATTCCTTTGACACCTCGCCTCTTTTTTCCTTTTTCTGCCTCTAAGCTTTCTGACTTTTCAACTGGCTTGCCAGGGAGCACGACCTCCTGTAAAGAGCCACAAAGAGCCTAATAAATTGACAGCTCTAATTGGCTGAAAAGTTCTTTCTGGTTGACCACATCCTGCTATGTACAAACACAGACAAAAACCTCACCCTGGGACTTCCTACTGAGATTTTGTTTGAAGTTCTGAAGATGGGGCTGGTGTGGTTGCATAATTAGAACAAAGGGGGGAGGGAGGGGAGGGGAGAGTCTGCAGATTTGGTGGTGAAGAGGTGTAAAAAAAAAACTGATGTCTGTCTGTCTGAATTGTGAAGCAGTTTGTTAGGTAAGTGATGAAAAGAGGCAGAACGTTTTGTTCAGTAAGTGGATTTGTTTGTTTGTTTGTGAATGTCTTCTGTTGTGCTTGAGAGAGAGAGAGAGAGAGAGAGAGAGAGAGAGAGAGAGAGAGAGAGAGAGAGAGAGAGAGAGAGAGAGAGAGAGAGAGAGAGAAATGAGGATGAGAGAGAAAGAAGCAGAGAGAGAGAGAGAAATGAGGCTGAGAGAGAGAAAGAGAAACACAGAGAGAGAGAGAACTGAGGCTGAGAGAGAGAGAGAGAGTAAGAATGAGACAGAGAAATGACTGAATGACAGAGAGAGAGACTGTGAGAATTATTAGAAAGAGAGTGAGAGACAGAGTGGTAATATAACTAGACAGAGATCAAGTCAGAGAAAAACTGAGCAAGAAGAAAAATCAGAAAATGAATAATGATTATGCTGGCTAAATTTCATATCCCTTTTATTCATTTATTATTCACTGTAAAATAAACTTGATCTGAACCATTGTTTTTATTTTTAGCATCTTTATTTCTATTAATTTATCCCTTCAGTTGTTCTTTTCTTCCCTTTTTCTTTTATTTTACATCTTTCCTTATTTCTTTCTTCATTCTTTTCATCATCTGTATAAAATCTGATACAAAAGCATTTCACTTCTAATGATATTTATTACAGGTAAAATCACAGGTGTACCTGATAACTTTTATTAATCAATTACCTTTAACAAAAGTCACACAGGTACTAACATCACCAGCTCTTTTTTTTATTATTTCTTTTCAATTTCACCAAAATTATCCTTTTATTTACAACAAAAAAGTTTATTAATTTTAATAATTCAAAGTCCCTTGACTTGTTACAGTTCACTGGCAGTTTGCACCTGACTGATTATTTTATTCTGTGATTTCTTTCCTTTCTCATTTTTTAAATTATATATATATATGTGTGTGTGTGTGTGTATATATATATATATATATATACACAAACATATATAACAGAATATATATATATGTATATAGTCTGCACTCACCAATTTTTGTATTTTTGATTTTATTTGTGTTACATCTCACCTGTTCATTTACACCTTGATGATTCATTCCATTTTCATTGTTACAATTGAATTATTACATCCGTTGTTTAAAAAAAAATATATAAAACCTAAAAAAAATATAAAAAAGCTATTTAAAAATAACAAAGAACAAGAATTATTTTAAAAAATGCTGCTCTTCATAAATATCTGTCAGCTGACAGTTAGAGATTAATTTTTTCTTTCTGATAATTCTTAACCATTAAAATCTTTTTTCTTTTTCTTTTCTTTCTTTTTTCTTCTCCTTTTTTTAAAATATATTTTGGTTCTTTTAAATTTTATTTGACCTTCCATGCCATAAAACATTTTATTATGACAATAATAATAATAATATGATGATTAATGTTATTACAAGGATGATATGGATGACAATGAAGGATTAAAATGATATATTATGCTCATGATGATGATTATGATGTAGATATTGACAAGTATGATATAATGATGATGTTAGAGATGATAGAGATGATACAGCAACAAAAATATTAACATCAACAATAACACTAACACTAATAGTAATAGTAAAAATAATAATAATAATAATAATAATAATAATAATAACAACAACAACAACAACAACATAAATAATCAAATTAAAAATAGAAACTTAAAATAACAATTAACAGTTAAAAAATATATAAACAACAAATAAAGAAGATAGTCTTGGCTCATTTACTGCCGAATCAGATCAAGAATCAGAGAAACACAAATTTGGTAAATAAAAAAAAACTGAAGAACATGTGGAATGGATTTGTAGAAAACAAAATGTGCAGAGATTTGAAAAATCAGCAAACAAGTGATGTGAAAATCAGGAAGAACACTATGGAGAGATAAACAAGAGACAGACAAACTTTCAGAAAACTCACTGAAAAATTGCTATAAAAATCAGCATGAAAGTTACGACAGGAATCAATTAAATATCACCAAATATTGATATCAAGCAAAAAAATAAACAACAACAACAATCTTAATAATAATAATTGTTTGCTTGTCTAACCACACCCTGGCACCCAAAATTGGCTATAATTGTTTGCTTGTCTAACCACACCCTGGCACCCAAAATTGGCTATTGGGTATAATAATAATAACGATGATGATGATGATGATGGTGTTGGTGTTGATATTAATAATAATAATAATAATAATAATTGTAATAATAACAAAAATAAAATAAAATAAAATAAAATACAAATACAATAATAATTCAAAAAAATCATATAACAGTGAAATGTCATATATGTTTCTGCAGAAAAGCATGAAACAATAAATCACAGAAGAATTTGAGAAAAAAAAAAAAAAAAAAAAAAAAAAAAAAGAATTATCATAAAAAAAGCAGCAGTGATTCAGCAGCAGATAATCAGAAAGGCTGAGATTTACCACTGTGTAATTAAACGTGGCCACACTTGACCGATCAGCCGGAACCATCAACAGTGAGTGATATGAATACTGGAGTGTACAATATGAACAGTATGTGATACGAGATCCAAATACAGAACCTCACAGAGTTCGCACAAAAACTCTACACGAGCCTGGGTTTTATCGCCTTCCTATTTATCGTGTGTTAACCTTTTCAACAAGAGAGAATTGTAGCATTTTTTTGTCAGAGTTATTCAGTTAATGTTAACTATTTAAAACTTTTTTTTTTTTTTTCAGGTTCTGAAGGTTGAGTTGACATTCTGAGGTCTTGGACTGTTTGTGTGATCTTTTTCCTGACAGGAAAACTAATAACAGAGACAAAAAAAAAAAAAAAAGCAGTTAAATTTGTGGATTGCTTATTGATGAGGTGAGTAAATGTGTGTTTGTTTATGTATCTCTGTACTTGTGTCTTATTTAACATGTCTGATTTACTTTTTGTTTCAGTTCTGTTATTAGTTCTGCTGGTATCATGTGATGATAAACTGATGATATTGTTGTCATCATTAGTATTAAATCCATGAGTGTTGTTATTTATATCATTATCATCTTCATCAACACCATCATGATCATTTCAGATGTCATTTTCAACATTATTATTATCATTATACAGCTTTAATAATTACAATACAACTTTGCCTTTTTCTTTTATTATTATTATTATTATTTACTATGACTGCTACTATTGCTGCTACTGCTGCTGCAGCTACTATTGCTACCACTAGTGTTACTACTACTGCTACTACTACAACTACTAATACTGCAGATTTTCTGGCTCAGTAATTATCTGTACAAAACATCAGAAATATTCTTTAAGAGGACCAAAAAAAAAAATAACAATAATAATAAAAAAATGTAAAATTGGGTACTCTTTTTTCACTGAGCTATGTAACAGTCCAGTGACTACAAAAATAACTGTCATTCTGTCATCTGATATCATTTAATAGCAAACACCCTGATTTGTACATTAATAACATCACCTGACAGTCTGCCATACCCCCCGTGTGCAGCACAGCACATACCACAGAGTTTAACAGTCTGTCATTTGATATAATCACCTGAAACACAACACACAGTAATTACATCATTTGAACAAAAAATCTGTCACACAACTGTCATATACCTTCCCCCATCACCACTGCAGTACATACCACATACTTCTAATACCAGACTGCTGTGTTAAATAACTATTTTTTTTGTGAGGAGGCTGAAAAAGAAACATGATCTATAATTATCTCCCACGTCTCCATATTAAAAAAGCATTTTGTATTGTAGATGTTCACTGTGTGTTTGACTCCAAATGTTCCTCTTGTGCATTCGTTCACTGCTGACAAAATGCACACAGTAAAAAAGGTCATGTTTTTTTTTTTTTTTTTTTTTTTTTTTAATGTGATAAATGAAATGTTTTTTTGACAGCACTGAAATGACAAGCTGGTCATTAGGCAAACTACAGAAAGTCACAACATTTAATTGTTTATGCTGTGCGTTAGGGCATACAACTGGAGTATATCGCAGGCTGAGAGCTGTGCTTTTTCTCAGGTTTACCCTTCGTGAATAAAATTTGTTTTAACATCACCACATTGGGTATAATTTTTCTGTCTCTTAACTTTGGGATGTTAGACATGTAACTCTTCTGGTACAAAGTCTTCAGTGATACTTGCTATATTTTTTTGAATATATAAGCTAAAGATCTGTTTATTATTAATAGATTATGACAACACATACTATTACTTTGCAACTGTAAAGTAATATGAAAACTGCTCAAGGACTTTTAATACACATATATGCATTTATACATAAATACATACATATACACATGTATACACACACACACATACACATACATATACACACACCCATATAATTATGTGTGTGTGTGTGTGTGTATATCTGTATGTATGTATGTAATTCTATTTTCAGCAAGTCACTGACAATAAAAAAAAAAAAAAAAATATCTGCTGGAAAAATGTTAAGAATTAGAATACTGTGTTAAAGTATGAATACAGTATTAGTCACAGTAAAATTACACAAAAGAAAACATTTTTTTCTCACACACCTTTTTGAAGTCACAGGTGTTACAAAACAGAAGAAAAAATATATTTAATTTCATGAAGAAGATTGAGTGTGACACAACAATCTTTTTGTCATTTTCTTTTTAATGCCATTAAACAAAAGTCATTTTTTCTCTCTTTTGTAACTACTCAGTTTTTTCACTGGACAGTGCTATGTTGATAAGTAGTGGAGATGTGTGCATTTGGTGTCAAGTTTGAACAAAAAATCATCTCTGTAATGGTAATTGTTTGTTGGAAAGAAAAAAATGTGGTGGTTAATTTAAAGTAAGTTTTAATTTTGAAAGTTAATTAATTTTTTACTTTATTTTATTTTCCAAACTCTGGTCCAGTTGGAGTGTTTGTATTGCTTTGAACTGAACTCTGAATAAAAACAGATTTAAAAAAATAATAAATATTTAAAATAAAAAAAAAATAAAAAAAAAAAAAATAAAAAAAAATAAGAACAAATGAAAAAAAAAAAAAAAAAATGACAAATAAAATATAAACAAAAATGTGAAAAAAGAAACAAAAATTGGAAAAAATTGTGAGAGTTTTAAATTTAATTTTTTTTGTTTTTTAAAATTTAAATTATAATGCTCCTGAAAGTGAGATTGTGAGCTCATTGTTGATTATCTGACAGAGTCAAGCAATAAATTAGCTGTTTTTTAAGTGATCACTGTTAATTCAACTTGATTTTATTCTTGAACATCTGCAGTTTCTGACTGAACAAGTGAAAAAAAGATTTTCTTTGTCTACACCCATCAGAATAATACACTTCTAATTCTGTCGACAAAAACATGTCTGGCAGTTTTAACACAGAACTTGTACACCTTTTTAAAATTTTCTTTTCTTCTTTGTCTTCTATTTTTTCCAGCCATATGTAAGTCTTGTTTTCAATGTAGAGTCTTTAGTTTTCTTCTGATTTTGTGTAAACACCACAAACTATTATTTTATTATAGAAAATTAAATAAAATAATAATAATATTTTTTTTTTTTCTTAAAGGTTAATTTACTTCTTTAGGGCTCCCTGCATACATACACACGTTAATTTAAACTGGACCAAAAATTCTGAAATCTCTTCTGTTGACACCAGATATTAAAGTCTTCACTGAAAGCATTTCCTTAGTAATGTGTTTTTTATAAGTAAAACATACATACATCAACCCCAGTCAAATTTCTACCAGCATTTTATTTAATTTTTAATTTTTTGTAACAGCATAAAGGAATGCAGTGAAATTACACGTCATTATATTCATTTGTGAAATTCTTTGGTCTTTTCACAACAACTATTTTCTCTAGTATTTAACAATCATTACAAGTATGAAATTTGTTTTCTCTACCTCCATAAAGGACTGCGATAAAATGACAAAAAAAACATTAAAATAATTTGTAAAAAAAACCCAACATCTTTGGTCATTTGACAACAACACCTGATAGAAGTCATTTCCCTAGAAACCGTTTAAAGAAGAAGAAGAAGAAGAAAATGCTATTTTCTCAACCACTATCAAGATGTAACACCATACGCCATCCACACCAGAACAAGATCAACAACTGATTTGATGATGCAGTTATGAGGTAACATGATTGGGTGTGGGGATTGTTTTCTTCAATGACTTAGCCCTGAGCTCCAGGCTCTCTGTAATGTTACTGGGATACACTCACTAATGGCTGAAGGTTTTAGTTCTTTTTTTTTTTTTTTTTTTCTATATGTGTCTGTTAGTTGTCAATCTAAACCTGATTTGTTGCATTCAAATTGAGTTCTGATTGTGCACCATGGACTCTTTTTTTTTTCTTCTTCTTCTTTTTTCTTTCTGTTAAATTCGCCCAACCCTGAGTGACAGTAAGTGGTTTCAGATTGGAGGTTTGATTCAGGTTTTTGGTTAGAGGGGGAATGGAAAAGAGTTTCTTTAATGAGATTATTTAGCTGAGCTCGTTATAGCAGAGCCTGGGTTAAAAATTGAATGTGTCGTAAGAGGTAGTTTTTCTCTTCAAGAATGAACTTGTTAAAAACGGTACTGTAAAGAAAGGTTTGAAATTATATATATAATTGGAAGTAAGTATCTCTTCTTGAAAGAAAAAAAGCCTTTAAAATGACAGAAGCAGACAAAGGGTTAAAAACTGTACATGAGTCATTAGAGATAGTTTTCTCTTACTGAAATAAAATTTAAAATTTTTTTTTTTTTTTTTTTTTTTTTTAATAATGAGACAGCAGAAAAGGATTTAAAAAGGATTTATTATTATGGATAATTTTCTCTTCTAAGATTAAACTTGTTGAAAGTGATTCAGCAGGCAAAGAGTTAAAACTGAATTTACAGTCAATTTTGTTCTTCTCTTCTGCAGTGGATGAGTTTAACCTGATAATTATGTTTATCCTTCTGCAGTTAAAAGGTTAAAATATTTGTGAGTTTTTTTTTTTTTTTGCTGCACTAAATGTTACACAATGTTAATTTTAAATTTAAACGTACTAAATTTAAATATATTACTGACGGTAATAACTAATTCTGTGGAAGTGATTATGTTGTTAAGAGTAATTTATTTTAAAGTTTAACACTAAAAATATTTAAATTACTAAACCAGTGAAGGGGTTAAGATTGGAAATTTTATTTAATGTATTGTTCGGCCATGATAGAGTTTAATAAAATATTACATTTTTTTTTTTTTTTTTTTTTTTTTTAACGTAATTTACACTGACTTCTCAGATACATTTTCTTGTTAAAATTGATTCTACTTACAGTATTTTCTACATTAATTTCGTGGAGATGCAGTTTTGTCAATTTTCATTTTGTTGCCAGTCTTTCTTGCCACTAATTTCACACAGAAATAATCCACATCTGACCTCGGCTGTTTGCATTAGCATCATGTTTCCTGCATTTTATTTATTTCACAGACTGCACAGAACTAGTCTCGCAGCTTTTATTACATGTAAGATTTATTTTATAAGTGATGGTTAGATACACTTTTTATTACATGGGTCAGAGATAAAGAGAAAAAAAATGATTAAAGACATACGCATGTTAAATATGAGTTGTATTTTTTATTTTTTTTTTTTTTTTTTTTTTAATTTTTAGAGCAATAATATCACATCTGGTGTTGCAGTATTTACTTAATTTTTTAACAAATAAAAAATTTAAATCTTTTTAGAATAAATAAAATAATCATGATAATTTTTCGTTACTGAATGTTGCCAGTGAATAATGAGTGTATAACAAATTAAAAAAAAAAAAAAAAAAAAAAAAAGAAAGAAAGAAAAAAAATGAATATAAATATACATAAATAAATAAAAAAAAAAAAAAAAACAAATAATAATAAACTAAAGAAAAAAAATGATGAGAATTTTTGTGTCTGAAATAACCTGACTAAATTTGATTTGACATAACTCTCATTGCCTTAGGTAGATTTACTTAATGTGACTTAATTAGACATGATTAGTATTAATTTGATTTGATTTGAAGTGACTAGACTTGAATTGGTTTGACTTGATTTGACTAGACTTGGTATGACTAGACTTGGTGTGACTAGACCCTGGCTTGACTTGATTTGACTTACCTATAGCAGAGAATTAGTGTGTTTGACTACACTTTTTCATATTAATAATAATGTGTATTAAAGCTGTATTACTTAGTCTCTGTTTTTCATTAATATGCAAATAAAACTCCATAGATCCTTTCTTGTCTTCCAAGTGTTATATACCAAAAATATTTCACACCAGCTCATAAAATAATGATTTATAATTTCAAAAGCAATCTCATTTTAATTCATTATTTAGCTAAACCTTTTTTTTTTTGTCTTCTTCTTTTCACTTTATTATTTCATTTTTTATTATTATTATTATTTTATTTATTAATTTTTTTTTTTTTTTTTTTTTTTTGGTACTTTTTCATGTTCGAAAAATTTCAATTCTATCATTATTATTATTATTTTTTTTTTTTATAAGATAAATTTTCTGTTGTTTATGGCCATGGCTTAAATTGTTTATCATGTTAATTAGATTTAAAATTTTTCACTTTTTTTTTTTTTTATCTCAATTTCGTTTTCACAAATTCTTCATGAAAGATTTGTCAATAAATTACAAAGGTGATTATATATTTTTTTTTTTTCAAGTTTGTCACTTCAGATTCAAGTGTAGGGAACAATGGTTTCAAACGAGAAAGTTTCTCAATCAGGGTTTCTTGCCAGAGACTGCTTGTTAAGACCGAAATTAGTAACAGTAAAACAGGAATAATTTAATTCAAAATAAACAACTTGACAGGCTGTATGTAATCTATGACAAAACACAAGATAATTACATTACATCCTGTTTTGACACCTACGTCAAAACCCATTGGCTTGTAAGCATCCAGTTCTTATTTACTGGAAGCGATCAATCAGGAATGAATGTTTGGTGAGAAAAATGGTTCTTGGGGGGGAAAAAAACTATTAAAAACTCATTAAGTTCTTCTGTTACCACGGTAATCAGGATTTTTTTTTTTTTTTTTTTTTTTTTTTTTCACTGTTGTGAGCAGAGTAAATCAGTGTTGATGGTTTGAAACAAATGATGAGTTTTATGAAGAGTAGAAGTTAGACGTAAGACACTAACGCAGTGTTTCTGTATTTAAAGAAATCAACTTTGCCAATTCATGGGGTGGGTTCTAGGTCACTGGTAAGAAGAGTTTATCTTGTTGAGTTGCAGTCTCAGTTTTTATTGAAAACTTCTCTTATTGCTTTCCTTTCCATTCGTTTGTTGTTTTAGCAAAGATTGTGGTATGTGCTGTGCTGTCCACCAAAAAGAGCATTGAAAAAAAAAATAAAATTAAAAAATCAAGACACACAGACATGCACACATATAGAAACACATTCACACACACAGACACACAGACACATTTATTTAAAATCAGCTCTGAAATAGTAATTATAACAATGACTAAAAATTTTAAAAATTTTAGCATGAATTTTCTGTAACATTGTTAGCATGTTAACATGTCATCATTGTTAGTCTGTTAACAACACATACTGTGTGTAAATGTGTTAATTAGGAAATTTAGCCAGAGACAAATGTTGAATACATCACCTTTTAATCCACCATACCTTTGCAACTTTTAAACACAAGTCTGTACCATCATTTGATCACACTTCCCGTCACTTCTAAATCCAGATACTTAATCCTGACGCAGAACTGACATCTGGTGTGGAGACTTTACAAAATTTTCAATTAACTCTGAACAGAAGTGCTTTTCAGATTTGATCCCAGTGCTTGTTGGCCTGGAGATCAAAGGCTTAACCCTGTGCGACCCCTGTGTTTTTGTTGTGTGTCGCACACACAAATCTGACAGACGCAGGGTATTAATTACTGTTATCTCACTCTGTGAGATACCTGTGTGAGATAACATCTGGTTTGTGTATGGGTACTGGAAGATGGAAGTTTTCACAATATCACTGTAGCTCATAGTTTAATGTCTTTACCCCTAGAGGTGTTAAATTTCATTACTCTCAAATTTCAGGTATTTAATGTTTCTTGTGTTCAGTGCAATCTTCAATTAAATATTAATTTTTTTATTTTATGTAACAACACCATCAGAACATTCAGATTAGCTTAATAAAATTACTGTTAGAGGATATTCAATGACAAATATTTAGTATTTATTTCATGTATACACTGTTCATTTAAATATTAATGTTTATTTTATGTACCAACACCATGTTTAATTTTTATGTAACATTTAATATTTATTTCATGTATACACTGTTCATTTAAATATTAATGTTTATTTTATGTACCAACACCATGTTTAATTTACTATTAGAAATTACCTGTTAACTAACATTTAATATATTTTTCATACACAGTTCAGTTAAATATTGATGTTTATTTTATGTACTAACACCATCAATACATAGATTTGTTTTATTTACTATTAGAAATTACCTCATAACTAATATTTAATATATTTTTCATACACTATTCAGTTAAATGTTAATGTATATTTTATAAAGAATACCTTCAAAACATATATATTAATTTACTGAAATTAGTGTTACTAGTGTATTAGAAATTATTCAGTGACAAGTATTTAATATATGTTTTTATACATCTGTTAAATATTAATGTTTATTTTTACATAACAATACTGTCACAACACAGAAATTAATTTAATCATATTACTATTAGAAATTATTCAATGACAAATATTTAATATGTTTTTTATAGATCTATTAAATATTAATAAGTTTAATTTACATAAGGATACTATCAATAAACATACTTTAATCATATTAGGGGTTATTTGATAACAAATATTTTACATGCTTGCTAAATATTAATGTTTATTTTATTAACAACCACACCTGAACATACAGATTAGTTTTGATGATATTATAAGAACATTTGTATCAGTTACAAGTCACGTATCATCACATGTCAAACACTGAATGTTATGTAAACACTGTTAAGTAAAATACAGTGATGCCTTGACTTGCGAGTTTAATTCGTTCCCTGACCCAGCTCGTATCTCAATTTGCTCATATGTCAAATCAGTTTTCCCAACTGAAATTAACTGAAATACCATTAATCTGTTCCAGCCCTGCAAAAAACCACCCCATTTTTTTTTTTTTTTTTTTTTTAATGTGTTTTTAAATAAGAAAAATATATTTATAAATGACAAAATGTATAAAAACAAAATAAAAGAGAATGTAAAGAAATAAATTGGTTTTGTAAATTGTATTTATCTTGGAGATCAGACAAATTATTTTAACGCCTTTGGCTGGAGTTACAGCCTTTATTGACTGCTTCAGCTTCAGCATGGTACATATCACATAAGTACTATGCTCGTACTGCCTAACCAAGTTGACTACATGCACACCTCGCTAATGTTTTTCTATGAATTCAAGCTTTCATTCAATGGACATCATTTCCTTCTTTTTCTCAGCACTGTCCTTTGCACTCACTTTCTTACGATCCATGGTCAGAAAAAAGAAATTTGGCAAAATACTGCAAAAAATGCAAGAACAAAACAACAGAGATGCTTCTGCAACAAGGTAACCATGTGAAGTAAACAAGTGAGATGTGGGATGCTGGCCGGATGTTGTGTTGTTCGTTGCACCAACTAGTGGTGGCATATCTGAAGCTCGCTTGTAACTCAGATTTTTGCTCACAACTCAAAGCAAAAAATCAACTGGGTGACTGCTCGTAACTCTAAAAAACTCGTAAGTTGGGGCACTCATAAGTCGAGGTACCACTGTATTAAAATTTGTTTGTTGACACCTCAGTACTTTTCTGCCACTGATTAATTTGTTATCAGAGTTATTGGATCTCACAAGTTATGAAGTAACATTTGTCTATTTCAGTGAAGCAATAAAACCACAGGCTTATCTTTTTTCTTTTTAGCTGATTTCAGATGTTTAATATTTCTGATATAACAGTAAAAATAAAAAATACAATTTCAATGAATAAAACTTGACAGATTAATCTTTTGATCAGGAGTTAATCGATGTCAAATGTTAGCATTTTTGACACAGAAGTTGCAAGATAACATATGATTATTTCAGCAAGAAGCCGAAACCCAGAGATTAATAAAACAACTATCAGGGATTACTGGGTGTCAGTGTTTAATACGTCTAACATCTAATTACAATTTATTTATTCTTTCTGTGCTTGAAATACTAAAACTCAAAGCTCAGTTTTTTAATCGTGGGTTTCTGGATGTCAGGTTTAAATGTTCTAACCTACACTTAAACAAAGAAATTTGTTTTGACATTTTTTCCTGATAGCTATAACTGATTCAATATTCTGACATTCAGTCTTAACAACAAAAAAACCTGGCTACAAGCCATTAAAAAAAAAAAAAAAAAAAAAAAATAAAAATTATCTTACAACAATCAGTAAAAGACTTTGCTATTAGTTACGGGTCACTGGATGAAACAGAAGTAACGTAATGTGTCAGTCAAGAAGGATAGATCTTATAACCTGTCATACATCAGGTTACTGCTGTAACCACTGAACAGCAGTTTGTTTTGTGGAACAGTAAAACGATTCGGTGGTGAAATAAAAATACTTCAACAAACCCAGACACACACTAGAAATAACTTGATCTGGATGATTTAGAAATGTGTGTGTGTGTGTGTGTGTGTGTGTGTGTGTGTGTGTGAGAGAGAGAGAGAGAGAGAGAGAGAGAGAGAGAGAGAGAGAGAGAGAGAGAGAGAGACTGATAAAATTAGTAACACGATCCAAATCAGTAGAAATTATAAATATTTTAAATATGTAAAAATAAAATATTACAAAAAATTACAGTGGTACAGTATTAGAAATACAATTACCACAGTGTGTTATACAGGCCTGTCAGCCATGTTGTTTTATTAGGTGTTTAAACTGAACATGTCCACCCTTTAGGCTTCTTGTCAAAATATTTACAAATAAATTTCATCAAAGAAATTTTAATTTTTAAACGTTTTTCAAAGATCCTTTCAGAAAAGTGAAAAGAGATTTTATAGCCTTTGTAAACAAAGAATAATAATAAGAAAAAATAAATAAAAAGGACTGCCAAAGTATTTATAATACAACTACTTCTGCAGAAACTACTGTAACTGCTATTACTTTTATTATTACTGCTACAACTACTGATGCTACTAATATTACCGTACTAGTGCTATTATCAGTACTTTTATTACTGATACCACTTCTACTGCAATAACTACTACTACTATTACTGCTTCTATTTCCAACTACTACCATTACTAATACTACTGCTACAAAAATTAATAATAAAACTAATTATAATAATTATGATGATTATGACGATGATGATAATAAATAATTTCAAAAATAAATAAAACAGAAAATATTGTCCTAAATCCTATCTCAATTTATTTTCTGAATTTTATTCTCCCTTTTCAAAACTATTTTTTTCTCTTTTTTAATTAATTTTTTTTATATATTTTTTTTTATTCCATTGTAACTGACATGTAATTTCTGCATGTACCAGTAATGACAGACATTATGTGCAAGCTGATAAGATCACAGTGGAACTTGTTTACTCCAAACATGCTGATCATGTACACTGACATTTGTAACAGAAAGAAACGTCCTCAGGGGGTGGGTCCACGATTTCTGTAAGGATGAGGGGGTGGAGGCATCAACATAACGTGTGAATAAAATTTTGAAGACAAAAAACATCTGTGTTTTCTGTCTGAACAAGATTATTTAAACTTACTCATTAATTTCTGTGATTGTGTCATAAAAATATGTAGAAAATGAAAAAAAAAAAAATAATAATATATATATATATATATATATATATATATATACATTTGTGAAAAGTTGATAATAAAGGGTATACATTGCTCAGTGACTTTGTGTACCTTACATTGAAAGTGGTCTTGCACTCTGAGTTGGAGGGAAATATGAACTTTTGACTGCAGTGAGAGATATTAAAGTTTATTACACTGTATAGATTACCAGTTTTTTTTATACAGTAGCTTGTCAGCAATCATATAAGTGTAAATCATAGAAACTGCAAAAAATATAGTTTAAATTATAATTTTCAGGTTTTACTGGGTTTCTTGCTAGTTCATTTTTATATATAATTTTATCAGGTTTATTTTTCTTTAATTTTTATTTTTGAGTGCCACTTTTTAACATTTAAAATATGTGTCAAGTATATCTGTGAATGCAGACCTAAACCATCATAGATAAAAATTATTTACCATGGAGTGTAATTAAATCAGTCTCAAAAAAAAAATATAGTGTAGTATTCTCTCTCTCTCTCTCTCTCTCTCTCTCTCTCTCTCTCTCTCTCTCTCTCTCTCTCTCTCTCTCTCTCTCTCTCTCTCTCTCTCTCTCTCTCTCTCTCTCTATATATATATATATATAATATATATACACATATATATATATGAGAGACAGAGAGAGAGAATACTACACTATATTTTTTATATATATATATATATATATATAGAGAGAGAGAGAGAGAGAGAGAGAGAGAGAGAGAGAGAGAGAGAGAGAGAGAGAGACGTGTGAAATCAAACTGAAATGGACTCAAAACAAAAATTCCTGGAGAATAATGTGAGATAATTAAAATCAGATTAATAATTGTTTTATTTAAATGCTATGTTTGTCACATCTGTCGTCAGTCTGTCAGTGAATGATCACTCTCTAATTTAGATACACTATGATAAATCTGCACATATAATGTATCAACGTACAGGGGTTCAAATTAAACAGTGGTGAGGTGTTTGCATATTATACTGGGATTTGAATTTATTTTTAAAATAACCAGCCTATTGTACTTCAGCTACAGGTAAAGTCATCACTCTGTCAGTGAGCTGTTGTTTTCTAATTTAGATATGTTATTGTGACAAATGAAGACATGCCTGTAAAGGTGAAATTATGGAACTGTCAGGTATTTTCTGTTTTATTCACAGAGGGATGGGTATTTGTTATTTGTTGAAAACGTATATTATTTACTTGTATTAATTGTGTTTTGAACAAGTGAACAGTGTCAATGAATGATTACTTTCTGATTTATATATATATATATATATATATATATATATGTTTGCAAACTTGTTTTAAACTGTGTAAGGCATTATAGTTTGATTACTGGTAAGTTAAAGTTTCTTTTCACTTTTCAGATAATCCAGCAATGAAATATTTTATTTAAAATCATTTTAAAAGTTTGTATTTACATAGCTATCTGTCTGTCTGAATATCTACCTATCTATCTATCTATCTATCTATCTATCTATCTATCTATCTATCTATCTATCTATCTATCTATCTATCTATCTATCTATCTATCTATATATGTAGATGTGTGTGTGTGAGTATTTAATGAGTATTGGTATTTGTATAAGTGTAGGTGTGTGTACCTAACGAGCTAAAATCAAAAGTAAACATTCCACGCTCTGTTGATTTCATGCTATGCTGTGAGTCCATTTTATTTATCTGCTACTAATAAATGATTTATTACTACTCCTATATAGATTTTATTCAACATTGTGATATTACAGGTATTATAAAATATGTCGAATATTTTTCCAATACATTCTAATAATAGAATTTTTATATTTGAGTGTGTGTGTACTAAATTAGAGTCGGAGAAAGAGAGAAAGTGAAAAAATATATACAGCATGTGTATAAAGAAAAACTGAGCTAAATCTTCCAGTTTGATTAGAAGAAGTGCTGGAGACAAGGAAGCACATTCCATAATACTTTATCTACAGAGCTTTGGTTGGAATGGAAAATAAAACAGTATGTTCACTATAGAGGATTGATACTGTTACCCATGATTAGTAGTTGCTGATCATTATTACTGTTACTGCTATTGTTATTATTAATGTTGTTGTTGTTGTTGTCATAACGATGATGATGGTTATCATTATCATTATCATCATTATTATTATTAACTACTACTACTGTTGCAGTTATTGTTATTGTTATTATTATTATTACATTTTTAAAAAATAACAGGATAAATAAATTACATAAGTAAATATTTTGAAATTTTGATTTTTTTTTTTTTTACAATGTATGACAGTCTGTTTTACATTAATGCAGTGCTGTTACTGTTTTAAACTGGACACATGTCACCCAACACAGTTTATTGTGAACTCTAATATGACAACATATGTCAACAGTTTTATACATTACAGAAATCTAGGGCAGTGGAACAGCTGTTAAAATTATGAGAATGAAGATGAAAACATTTTATTATGACAATAATAATAATAATATGATGATTAATATTATTACAAGGATGATATGGATTAAAATGATGTATTATGCTCATGATGATGATTATGATGTAGATATTGACAATGATAATGTTAGTTATGACAGAAATGATACAACAACAACAACAAAAACATCAACATCAACAACAATAACACTAACACTATTAGTAGTAATAATAATAATAATAATAATAATAATAATAATAATAATAATAATAAAAAGAAGAAGAAGCAGAAAGTCTTGAAACAAAAGCAGTAAAATTATTTTGAAAATTGTTTACACTGGTATATATTAGAGGTATTTAAACACACATACATACATGAACAGTAGAAACATGAAGAAAACAAATTTAAAAAAAAAAAAAAAAAAAAAGATAAAATATTTAGCAGTGTCTCATATCCTGGCTTTTAGCAGATATTGATTTTTAAAATTGGATTTAGATGAGTTTTCGTAGAATCCAGTAGACAAAGCAGTGAAAAATCGTACCAGCCCTGGCAAAGAGCACCAGCCCTGATGGAACAGTTATTGCATGAAAGGTGTAATTACAGTCATTTGCTGTACTTCACTGCAATCACTCAGACCTGAGAGAATATTTACTTTCAGATGTAGTTCGGCTGAAAAATTACAGCCTCAGGCTTGATGGTTTGCTGGATCAATCCTTGACTGTGGCGAAACTGAAATATTTTAAAATTATTTTAAATTGGTTAGTGTTTATCGGATTGTGGGTGATTGTTTGCTTTCTGTGTGTGTGGATGCAGGAAAGGATGTCAAGCACTCCCATAGCTGAAGGTTCAAACTGATGTCAATGTGTGTGTGTGTGTGTGTGTGTGTGTGTGTGTTTTGTAATTTATTTTTATAAATTTATATACCATCACAATAATATAGCTTTCAAAACTTAAATGAATTTCATTATAAAATTTTTCAAAATATGCTTTTCACATTTTCTTTTCTCTTTTTAATGAAACTCATTTCATGTTGAAAGTTTATTTCAACACAATGATGGGATTACCTGATTTTTTGAAATTCTTCATTCTAGTTTATGTGAAGTTGCCTGTAAAAATAAGCCTTGCTAGGATCAGTAAAGATTACTGTGATGTAATTAGTAACTGGTTTCATCTCATCTGTCACCATTACAAAAGGAATAAAAATAAAAAAAAAATTAATTTGATACCCAAAAACCATCAATATTAAAATGTGTTGAGGTTTTTTTTTTAAACCAACATTCATTTATTCATGTTCGCTGCTAACAGGTGGGAGTAACCCTGAGCGTTAAATGGGAGTAACCCCAGGTGTAAAATAACTGATGAGAATAAGTTTTTGACTTTGGTACTGAAAAAGCTCTACGTATATTGTTTCAAATCAGTTTTCTGGTTTTATTAGCAGCAACCACACCCACCTACACAATGTCACTGAAACAGTTTTCAGCGTCTCTGTCCCTTTAAGATGAGAGTGTAGAAATGTGATGAAAGTTGTGAAGTGATTTAATCGTTACACAGGTGTGCCGAGGCTGACACTTTTACAGTGACACAGGGCCTGGCAGCATTGCACCTGTACTTTATACGAGCGAAAGGAAATCGCCTAAGATCATTGTTACCTCTTCACCTGTACATAAAATTACCCGTCGTTAAGTATCTTTTCACCTCACTCACCTGGTTTCACCTGGTTTAAGATAAAAAAAAACAGTTACTGAGATCATACAATGGGGAGTCAAGCATGGAGATTAGCACCCGTTTGATTATTTTACCATTTTACCATTCCAACAATGTGCTCACTGTTTGAAGTATTTTCATTTTGTGCTATGGAATGTTGTAGAGAGTAAAACAGTGAAAGGGGCTGCAGTGATTTTCTTCTCTGACATCATCATTTTATGACAAAAATGACATTAATCAAATGAGGGGTTGCTGATAAATGTTCATTTATTTATTATGTCCTATGAGCATCTTGTATAACAGAACTTAAGTTACGATGGATGAAAAGATCAGTTCTTCTTGCTAATGTATGACTTGTCTTATGAATGGATATTTTATATTCTATGTTTGTGTATATATATATATACATACACACACATATATACACACACACTCACACACACATATGTGTCTATTTGAGCAAAGATGTATGCAAAAGATTTCTTGCTGGTAAAAAAAAAAAAAAAAAAAAAAAATGAAAAAAATAAAAAAAATAAAAATTTAAAAATTTAAGAAAACTGTAAAATAAAAACTGAGTTTATTTTTTATATTATATTGTGAAAAAGAAAAGATTTTAAAATAAATATTACTCTGAAATAGCATTTTCAAAACTACATTAAATAAAGTCAAAATGTCAGGAGAGATAACAAATGAATAAAAAAAAACATAATTTAATATTGAATAATTGATTTATACTCAGTTCTGAAAATTTAAAAAAAACATTTTTTTAATTTTTTTATTTTTTATATATATATTAAAATTTTACAGGAAATATTGAAATTAATAATAAAAAGAAATAAAAAAAAAAAGAGTAAAAAAACAGAGTTAATGGCTGAAATGTGTAGCAAAAAAAATGTGAGATCAAAGTGTGTGAGTAAAATCACGTAAAGATGTCAGTTTTTATTGCACCTATAAACCTATCAAGTTATTTACACATCTGTGACATCAGTAAATAAAACACTTAAACATTAAATGTACAGAAGTTACTCTGAACGATCATAAAGTTTTCAAACAATTTCAGTTTAAGACTATTTTACTTATACGTTTCTGTTTCTTTTTCTTTCAACCATTTCTCCTTTGTTTTGTTGTCCTTTTATTCGTTCTTTGTTTCCCTGATTTCTTTTTCTTTCTGCCATTTTAATCTGTTTTTTTTTTGTTTTGTTTTTTTCATTACTTCTTTACCTCGTAATTACAATTACAGAAAAGTATTTATTTCTTAGTCTCTGTGTTTAATCTTGATGATAATATTATTTATTACAGGAGTCTATCCTTTTTATGTGTTTTATCATTTGCTGCTGAAATAATCAAATCATCATCATCATCAGAAATGTGTTTTCACAATTTGTCTATCGGAGTCTACCGGTCATTTGGAAATTCCTCGAACTCGTAAATTAAATTTATTCCTTCCTAAGCTGTAAAAGAGGTTTAGTAGGATTCTGCACTGCAGGATTATTTTTTTTAATTTTATTTTTTTGTGTGTATAGCTATCTGCTTATCTCTTTATACCCCTCTCACTTTTATTTATGTTTCTCTTTCATTTGTTTTTCTCTCTCTCTCTCACTTTGTTTTATCCATTTCTCATTCCATTCAACAATCAACTCGTTCCATTCAACAATCATTTTTTCTTTTACCATCAGATTCTTTTACATTCCAAACATTTTTCTCTCTTTTTTCTTCCCTCCTCTTTCTTTTTTTTTCTCTCATTTTTTTTTCCCCCACTCCTGCTGCATCAACATAAGTGAAGCAAAACACAACACTTGGACTATCAAGTGACCACACTGTCCAGAATGACCACTGCAGCTGCTGACCGGTGCAAGTTTTTCACTTTGCCTGGGCTGATTAACAGATACAGAAGTCAGTAATTGTTTCTGCATGGTGCTGGAAGACAAATAAAAACATGATCGAGTATCAGAGATATCTCTGGACCACATGGAAAAAATATAACTGACTGGACACTGGCCAATTGGCTCCATCCCTCCCCAGAGAGACTGACCGACAGAGATTCTCACACACTGAGTTTCTGTTTGGTCTGTGTGAAAGTTTTGATAAAACAATCTTTTCCTGCCAGTAAAAACGTGTAACCCAGGTTGATGATTCCTTTTCTCTCAAACATCCTCGTGTTGAAATCACAGTTATGAAATCTCAAATGAGCATTTTACATTAAAATGTGTTGTCATTAAATAAGTATTAAAGATTGATTCAGTGAATACAAAAAAAAATATATATATATATATATATATATATATATATATATATGTTAGTAGAGTTAGTTGTTAATATAATTTTTATATAATCTGCAGTGATAATAAAATGAGAATAAAATTAAAAATAATGTTTAATGTCATTATTTAACCATTTTGTTAGTGCTAAGAGTGCTGTCAATGTTCCATTCGCCATTATTTTGTTGAATACAAATTTAATTATTATTATTATTTTTTTTTTTTTTTTATTATTTATATCAAATTCTCTTTTTAAATGTGATTTCAATAAAATATGTATTAACAAATTTAAAAAACAGAATTCAGTGATATTTAAAATTAATTGATAGACATTTTCAACTGGCTTTTTAAATATTTTTCTCTTCTTTCTTTCTTATTCTGCTCTCTTTCTTTCTTCACTTTCACTAATGAAGGATAAAAAAATAAAAAAAAAAAAAAAAAACAACATAATAACAACCTGTCATCTTCATTTTCTGTTTGTTATTTTCTTCCAGACATAACAAAATAACAATTATCTTTAACAGCTTTTAAGTATGATTCATTCCCCATTCTTTGTATCATTTTTTCCTCTCCCTCTTCCATTACTGTTATTATTTTTTTTTGATTTCCTCACGTAAAGTGTGCAGCACCACATTAGTACACAGTCACAGCTCAGGCACTAGAGTGACCACTTGTTACTGAGACCGGTTAACACAGTTTGGAATTTCAATCCATCTGTCAGATTCGGCACATTATTAAATTGGATGAGTCAGTGTTGTCATCAACGATGCATTTTATTGACATCGCTGTCGCAACATCCTGTGCAGGAACTTGCTTTTTTTTTATCTCACACAAATTTTCAAAGCTGTCGTAGTATTTAAAACCTGTCCTTTCATAAATTTCAAAATCCATCTCCTGCAAAAAAAACAAAAATACAGTCAGATTTTTTTTGTTTTCTTTGTGAATGTCAAAACCTTGCCATCATGCTGTTTTAATTCATTCCTTTTTATAATTTTCAAATTTTTCTCTTTGTTGATTTCAAGTTTGTAGTTTTCAAGTCTTGTCCTTTGAATGTATACCCTTAGGGAGCACATCTTGTTCATTAAATTTCATTTAATGGAGGAGTGATTGTGAATATACAAAAATGGTTCAATTCTTTTTGATCATTTTTCTGGTCTGACTGTTTGGAATGAGTCAGAATAAAAAGTTGTAAAAAGTTGAGTAATGAAAAATTAGAGAACCAAAGAGAAAAACTTAGTAAAACTAAATTAAACTGTAATAAAATGAAATATTTAAAAAAAATAATAATGTCATTTAACATGGCATGACATGTAACATCATAACACTGGGTATCTCAGCATTGCATAGGATAGCAAAGTACAATATAGCATACTACAGTATAGCAGAGTACAATATAGCAGAGTACAATAGAGCAGAGTACAATATAGCAGAGTACAGTATAGCAGAGTACAGTATTGCAGAGTACAATATAGCATACTACAGTATAGCAGAGTACAATAGAGCATACTACAGTGTAGCATAAGATATCACAGCACAGCATAGTACAGGATAACTTAACGAAACTTAGTATTATATCCAAACAGTACAATTAGTAAATGAATGAAATCAAATCACTGAAAACAGTGTAAAACGTAACATCTAATATAATATAATATAAAATATAACATCATAAATTTGCAATTACACAATTTCTTTCTTTTATAAATATCAGAAACATACAAGCTCCAAAAAAGTTAATATTTGGTTGTATTTGTGACAGTAACAGTAATAATAATACTAGAAACAAGAAATTTTTAAAAAGAGGAAAAATCAAAATTTAAAAAGAAAGAGGGAAATGTTAGATGGTAATGGGATTAATTTAATGCATTTTTGATAAAGATAAAAAAAATGGGTGGGAACAGTTCAGCTGTTGGCAGTTTCCTTTGTTAGAGACTCAACCACTGTTAGACTCGCAGTATGAAAACATTTTCATATCTCACGCCATTTCATATTTCACATATTCTACACGATGCTGTTATGTTTACTTAACCAAAAGTTAAAAAAAAAAAAAAACATACATATTTTACATATCATTTGTGTCAAATGTTACTAGAGATATCCACACATGTAGAAAGATCACTTATATTACCCTTACACTTATCTAATAACAGTATTTGTTCACACACATCTTACATTCTTTAAAACAAGAACCAGACACTTTTAAATGTTAGTTATGTGCATTAGTTCAATATTATTGTGGTATACAAATTTTTTCCTTGATGTCAAGATTTTTGTATTATATATCAAATGTTCATTTGTTAATATTTTTGGTGTGTTGTGTGTATGTAATTTTTTAAAGCATATGTCGATCTATCTAGAAATATATATATATGAATAACTTTAACCAGCCTGAATATAAAGATATTGGTTTAAGAATCTAACATTACTTTTGGCTTAGATACCTTAAATTAATATCTTTTGTTTATGTTAATATTTTTTATCACTTGAACATAATAATTATTACATTTTTATCATTATTCAATGTCAAACATTTTTACCTTTAGAAAAATCCTAAAATTTGTATATAAGCAGTAAGTGGTATTATAAACAAACCCTACCATATACAGGAAATACATATTACAGGATGAAAAAAAAAGAACCTAGATGTAGAAAACTGATTTGGCTTTTGGCTCCAAAAGACACTGGAGTATGAAATAAATGTGTTATTTTACAGTTTGAAATTTATAGTCTGTACATTTAATGGCATCTGAGAATCAGAGACTTGTTGCATGCAGTCTGTGAAGAAACCCAAGACTTGTTTCATAACCAGCAAAGTCTGTCAGAGACTTTTTCTTATCCAGCTGTCACAGAGGACCTTTGAAAGAGATATTATCTGCGTTATTATCACAAGTTGTGAGTGGGCAAGCTGATGTGTGGTTCTGTTTTAATACGTTTTCCCAGCAGACCAGGAACAGAGAACACAGAGACGGTACTGTCTCCTGGTTTGTTTTGTCTGCGGTGGGCGAGACTAGAACCTCAGTATGGTCCTCAGGTGTGGCTCTCCAACATGTTGAGCTGTGTTTGCAGATTGGGTCTCGGGATAAACTGGTAACAGGGAGGGGGTAGAGATTATGAGAGATGCTGGGAGTCATTTTTGATTTTTTTTTTTTTAAAAATAAAAAAAAAATAAAAAAATAAGAAATATTTAAAGAATTAATTTTTTTTTTTTTTTTTTTTTTTTTTTTTTTTTAAAGATTATTCTGAATGTTTCATCTCATGTTTCAGGTTTAGTGAGTGCAGGAAAAAAGTGCAGAATGTTAAAGTGCAAGATATTTAAATACGTTTTCTGTTCTTCCATAAAACTGTTTTGTTTCTTCACAAAATATACTGTTGTTCTGCTAAAAAAAATAACCTCATATAATTTTATATACTTCAACCAGCCACTGATAGATATTATGTCACATTATCAGTCTAATGTTCTTTTTACTTTTCTCTTCAAGATGATACATGTAAAAAAGAAAAAGAAAAATGAAAATGAATGTCTCCATGAATTGTTTTTATCACATTATCTTCTGACTTTATTATCAGCAAATATTGTACCTGGAAAAAAATAAACTAAGCATTTTATTCTGCATGTATAAAATTTAAAAAGAATATTAAAGCTAGCATTATGAACAAAAAAAATAAAAATAAAAAATAAAAAAAAGAAGTTTCAAATTTCTATTTTGTTATTTCCAATCTATTACCTAGAATATAATTTTATTATTATTATTATTTTTTTTTAATTTATTTATCTTCATGTTATTAAATGATTATGGAAATTATATTAATATTTTGCTGAGGGTTGTTCATTGAAGCAAAAGGTTTAATTTTAAAATCTTTATTGGCAAACCTGATGTCAGAAAAAACTTAAATTTATAAATTTGTTTTAGAAAAAATTAAAAGAATTAAATTAATTTTAAATTTCTGTTAGTGAAAAAAAAGATAATAAGATGTAAAATACAGAATGCTCATGAATTAGGCCTATATTTTAAAAAGAAAATTAATTTGTTTAATAAGCAGATAAATATTTAAACGTTAAATAAACCATATTTTATTCTAAATAATGAATAATGCCAGAAAGTGTATTAATTGAATAAACAAGAACAAAAAAAAAGACTGGATAAATAAAGAAAATTAGTAAATAAAATTTGCATACACTGGAGAAACCATATTGTATTGAGTTATTTAGAAACCTGCATTTTGTAATATATGAAGAAATTAATATAGAAAGCCAAAAAAAAGCTAAAATATTACACACACACAAGTATATATATATGTGTGTGTGTGTATATATGTGTGTGTGTGTGTGTGTATATATATATATATACATATACACACACACATACACATCTACCTTTGTGTGTGTGTGGTATAATATTTAAACCAATTTTTTTTTTTGGAAAAAGATAAAAATCTTTATTTTCTTTCATGAAAAAAAATTTTTTTTTTTTTTTTAACATTTTCTTTTTGGCCATTTAAATTTTTTTTTTTTTAAATGTTTAAATACATAAATAAAAATTAAGCTGGCATGCAGAATAAACTGAGATGTAATCGTGTGAGATTTTCTGACAGGAGAACTGCTCAGATCAACACACAGAGATGTAGCATGCAGCGTCTGTGCACTTGTTTGACTGACACACATGCAGTAGTTATCTCTGTATTGTATCAGCAGCGAGCAGGAAACACAGTTATCTCACTTACATAATTATTTATGCAAATAACACAACAGATACACTAAAAGATAAGTCTTGTTTCCTTTACTGGATTTTTTTTTTTTTTTTTTTTTTTTTTTTTTTTTCTGGTATAATTTTGTAACTTGTGTTGAAGAGAAGGTCATGTTTGAAATTTTCCTTAATTTGTTGGTTATTTGTTGCTATTATTATTTTATTTTTTTCTGTTTTGTTTGACAAATTCACTTGTGCATGTTCACTCATACGAAAACATGAATTATTTATATAGTGTCAAACACAAACATACATACATACATATACTTTCATATACAACTCTGTATGTAATGCATCATCTAGATTAAAAAAAAAAAAAAAAAAAAAAAAAAGAAAAGTGAGAAAGAAAGAAAAAATATATTAAAACTGAAGCTACAGCAACTTAATAAACACATTTTTTTATACGTTTTAAAAAATTCATTATTACACAATCAACATCATTACTTCATCACTGCAGATTTTAACATGATTATTTCACAATTAATTTAGCACCATTATCTTCAAAATCATTGATTTTATGTCATTTGTAGACTAATTATTTATAACAAAATTTCCTTACAATCAATTAAAAGCCATTTCTTCACAGTCATTGATTTTTGTGTCACAGTTCATCGTCAATAGTTATAAATCAAATTTGTTTTCACAATCAAATCATTAAAACTATTTTTCATCTTGTTATATTATTTATTTTTATTATTAGCATGACTGTCATTTTATTAGGAACAATGCTTGGCATAAAACTTCTATTTTAAGGATGTTATGATTGTACAAAAACCTTTTTGAGATATCAAACCTTTACTACACCCATTCTTACATAATTCAGAATACATATGAACATATACCTACATACACATATACGTACACAAATACATAGAAACATATCTGGTATATACCTACTTATCTACATAAATAGACACATACATACATACATACAAACTTACATACATACATACATACATACAAAGACATATATATAAAGATGCATTTATTCATACATACAAGATGCATGCATACATACATACATACATACATACATACATACATACATACATCTGATTATATTTTAGGAAATATCTAATAAAGGTATATATATATTAATAATTGAAGAAAGAAATGCCCTCCTAGCAATCACAGAAAAGCTTTGTACAAGTAAACATGTCTAATAATACAATTTCAGTGCATCAGATGAAAAACGAAAACTCATTTTCTACAATTTTCAGAAGGGAAAGAAAAAACATAAAACCATGCACTCTATTATTTACAGTTGTAGCTGTCACTACTTCCATGCTCCAAATATTAATAAACATTAAAAACAATTTCTTATCACTTTCCCATTAATAATTCTTGCTGATGTCATGGATAATAATGTTTAAAAAAACCCAATTAAAAATCAGGTTTTTCTTAGATTAAACATGCTTTGAGAATTAATAAAAATATACAGTACTTTGAAAAATAATTACAAGTCTGACAAACAGTAAAGAATAATAATCAAACGTCTGCAGATGAAACCAATTAAAAATGTGCAGTTTATGGAGAAATGATAAGACATGCAGGATGAGATAAGATGTGTTTCGCTGTTCATGACAGGGTAAAAATACATAAAACATTTTTCTACATATCAGATCACGTTTCAGAAAGGTGATAGAGCACTACACTAATGTAAACCTAGACTGCTCAGTTTGTTTGTTTTACACTGAGACCTGTCTGTGTGTCTGTGTGTGTTTTCACATGTGCACATTTGTATGTCCACTTTAGTATGTCTTTAAAACTGGAAGGTTAAAACTCGATAAACTTAAAACAAAGGAAGAGCCCAGTGGTTAAAGCATTCATCTAATGGACATGTGATACAAGACTCATTCCAGTTCATAATCTTATTGGACAATTTTCTCCATTCCAACCTACACAGTTTGTTCTTTAAGGATAACATCTATTTTACAGTCTTTAAGAAAATCTATTTTAAAAAACATTTTGTTCCTAATGTCTGCATTTTGTGTGTATCTTCTAAAAACAGGTTATCATTGAACAGCCTAATGGCTGATGTCTAATACATGAAGGTTAGAAAACAAATCAATGTATTTTTAAATATCTTCTTCAGTTAGCAGCAGTTAATCTTATATGTGAACCTTCCCATAGACAACAACACATACCAAGTATAAATCAGTCATAGCAATCACCAACACAGTAACCTCTGGCTCCAGGTTCCCTCCCCCAAGAACCATGAGTAGCCTGCAGGTCTGTTCCCAAAGTATTTAAACAATTACTGAAATCAGTAGAATTAAAGTTGAACATTGATATCTGCATCCAACCTTGTTAAGTCATTGGAAATAATTACTGTGAGAAATCATTAACGTGATCAGTGTCTTCACATGGATGGGTATCATTAATAATAATATGTAATTAAAGATAAACTGAACAAATTTGTTATATCAGAAGAGTGTAACAAACTGACAGCCCTTCGTATGACTCAGTAGCTATGAAGTAGCTCTCATGTTCAAAACGGTTGGGGTGACCCCTGCTTTAGAATATTTGCTATAAAGTCAGACAGAAGAAATTATTTGTTAGCGTGAAATGGTCTGTACAGACTGAGTGCAATAAAGCAATAATTTGTTTTTCAGTTCTAACATAACCTGATGCCCTCCTAGCAATCACTGAAAATTTATCATGTGCTTCATCCTGTTAAGAAAATCATTTATCAAACTTTAAATTTAAATGATTTTTTTTTTTTATAACTATTGAGATAAAATTAATAAATAAATCCATGTGCACAAACATACTACATATGTAAATCTAAATATGATGATATGGATAAATAAAAATAAATAAAATTTGAAAAAAACAACCCCCACTAAATATATATAATTTCTGCTGTTCATTGATGGATGCTTTAACCACTGGACTATTCCTGATTTCCAGTCTTCTTTTTGTGTCAGATCATCTTGTTTTAACTTTCCAGTTATAAACATCCTAAACTGGACACACACACACACACTCAGGTTTTGTGTATGCATATGTTTGTGTGTGAAACAGCCAGTAAGTAAATAAAAATAAAATAAAAAAATAAATTCTTATTAAAAATTCCCCAAACACCACGATCTACTTTACCAACAGCAACCATTTAATTCCACGGTGACTGAAATTAAAAAAGTTTGGTTTCTATGGCGACTAGTCAACAGACATACTCGACTTAGCAGCTAGCCTGTGCAATTATTTATTATTTGCTGCCATTAGGCTGTGTTTTGGACGGAGGAAGTATTAACTAGGAGGCTGTGAATCAATAGGGTGGAGATTAATACAGAGAAAGAAGTCATTTTGGATTCTTGATTTCCTCGTTTGTCTACGCGGAATGATCAATATATACATACAGCAAGGCCAGCAGACTGGCTGGCTGGCTATAATTAATGGTATATTTCTTCTGGTCCACGAGGTGCTGCGGTGCAGTTGTTTGTTTGAGAGAGAATTGTTAAATAAAGATCAATCTCTGATGACAGGTGATTTTTAGGTTTGCATGTGTATGGGAGTATATGTGTTCTTATGCATGTGTTTGTGTGTGCACACATGTGATTTTGTATATGCTATCTAAAGGAATATAAAATAATATTCAGTACAAATTTAAACATGTTTCATACTTCAAGAGGGAGTGCATTAAACCAAAAAAAAAAAAAAATATATATATAAAAAAATAAAAATCGTCCTCTTGAACAGAAAATCTTTTTCTTTTAAATTTTAATTGACTGTCACTTTGTATTAATCAGCTTTATCTTTTTGGCAACCATCTTGACTCTGGAATTCTGGTTAATTCCACTGGGATGACAAATGATTAATCCTCTACAAGGGATTGATCCCGTGACCTTTTGGACATGCTGCCATTTAATTAGTCACATCTCTGAAATCAAAAGAAGAAGAAGAAAAAAAAAAAGAAACAAGAGAAAAAGAAAAAAAAAAAAAAAAAAAAAAAAAAAAACAACAAAAAATACAAAAGGAAGAAAATTAAGAACCAAAAATGTGGACACCCAGGAATTAACTTGCTTTTCATTGTGTGGACAGCAAAATCCATTCCATGCATATTTCAGCATTTTTTAGAAGACAGAGGGAAATTCTTTGCAATCACTGGCATTGTCTAGCATTAAACTGTCTGATGAAATGTTGGAAGAAAAAAAATCAATACTTTTTTTTTTAATTTTATTTTTTGGTTCATATCAAGTCACATCTCTCAACAATTGTTTTGGACAGTTTTTTTCATTTTAAATGGTTATTGTAATGTTAAAGCATTTTTTTTTTTTTTTTTTTTTTTTGACTGGTTAAGACACATCCTTTTCATTTTGGTCTGTGCAGCTGTGTGTGCATGCCTGTTCTATGAATAACATGAAATCACATATATATATATATATATATATTATATATATAAAATAATACAAATTTCAAATGGTAGCATTCATAAAATGCCACAGATTTATTACATTACAAAAATACTTTATTCTTAATAAAGGCTGATCCCCAGCAATAAATAAAATAATTGCTTGGCTGTACACAAAACATCATTGCATGCACGGTACAGAAATAAAGAAAACAATGACACTCTGCTGAAATAGGTGACAGTTTTATATTTATTATCACCACAGTACATATCAACATTTAAAAACACACACACACACACACACACTTTGAAGTAAGACCAGTTGTTACTGGTTACGAGTTGGGCTTGTGTAACGAAAAGCTCAGACTGAAGCATGATGAAAAATTTTGTTTCACTTCACACTCCATTTGCTTGAAATGAAAAGTGACGTCTGTCTTTTAAATGTTTAATAGGGTGATAACCAATTGTGTTCCCGGGAGAGGCAGGTCTGTCGCGTGTCAGAAGTCATGAAATAAATATTAAAATAAGTAATTTGCACATTATTTTTAACCACAGTGTTTAATCTGTAAAATGAAATCCTCGAAATAACAAGAAAAAAAAAAAAAAAAAAAAATAAAATACTCGATCGTAATTTTTTTTTTTATACCTTTCTTTTTAAATTCATTTTTCTTTTTGTTTCTAAATGTTCGTGACTTTAAAACGTAAATTTTAATGCTCTATGCCTAAACTGTGAATAATTAGGAAAAATACCCTTCCGACTTGTTTGAGGCAATTTAAATCGGAATTTAATCAGGACTAAAAAAGAATGGAAGAACCACAAAACTGGAAAGCAAATCGCTTTGTGGCTGTCGGATTATAATGTCATCGCGGGAGAATAACCCGTCATTATGCTTTTTCACACTCAGATGCTTGCAATTAACTCACACACGAGGCCGAGGCGGTGTTAGGGAGGGAGTGAAGGAGGGAAGCCTCTGGACTCAGCTGTGCTGCAATTATCCCAGTTTAGAAGAAGACTGATGTTCGCAACGTCTTCCTATTGTTTGCCGCTGCTGCATGGCCGTATTCTGCTGCCGCTATTATCGACTGGCTCTCTCTCTCTCTCTCTCACACTCTGAAGCGGCCACCAGTCAGCCAGTCAGTCAGTAGTAGGCTGCTGCATTCACCAGACGAGAGAGAACGGTTTAGCGTGTGCTGTGTGTTTATTCTGCTCTCGTAGAAACAGACGGACAGTTTTGTTCTCTATTTTTTCTTTTATATATATTTTTTTCATCACACGATGCTCATTGAGACTGTGGATTGTTGATGTTTTTGGTGGGCACGGATGAAACCGCCTGGACCTTGGGTGGATTCTGACTGACACATGCTGATCTTCTGTGATAGATTCACGTTCGGAAGCGATTGCTATAATATTATCTACAAGCTTTTGCTTCATCTCTCTCTCCCTCTGTTTCTGGATCTATTTATACGATGGGAGCTTAAAGCCAAGGTTTGTTTTGGTTTTTTTAAATAGAGCGTATTTTTAGTGAAGGTAATAGTGGTATTATATAGACGTGTGCATTAACTTGATTATGTGATGGTGATATGGTATTATATACGGACAGTATTTATTAATGTTTTAGAAAAAGAACATATAGTATTATAGTTTATAAAATGATTATATTGATATGTATGTTTATATTAGATGTTCACGGTTCAGTTACTACACCACTGAATCAGTACAGAATCGTACTGTTTTAAAACCATTTAGCTTAAATTTGATTGTGTGGATTATAATCTCAGATACTTAACTATAATAGTTAATATTACTGTTTCATACGAAACTATAATATATTTTAATAATGATATTACAGAGATCATTCACAGTTTGTATCATATAGTTCCATGTGTAATTTAATGAAAAAAACCAGATGCAGATGATTAAGTTGTTAGCTTTAGTTTAAGAGTGGAGGGAGCTAGGATCAAACCCAGACTCCATCTCCTACTCAGGCTTGCTTTAAAGATTTAAAACAAACCACACCTCAGTTTATAACCAAACCTCTTAACATACGAACAATCAATTTGCTTCAGCCAAACAAACCAGGAGTCTACTCTGTGTGTCCATGACAAACATGCTTGAATCTGGGTGGTCAATGAAAGCACATTTCAAATAGTTAATTGGCTGATGAAAAGTTGACTGGTTCTGTATTAAATGTCAGTTTGTCGAGACATTTAGGCAAACTGTTAGTGATTACCAGTCAATTAGCACTGCCACACAAACTGCACTGGTATTGTGTGTGTAGTAGACTGGTGGGTGACTGTTCAAACACGCTTGATGTGGACAGAAAGTCTGATTTCACAAGACGTTAACAAGCACCTCAGCACAGTTAATATATTTGTATGTTTATTAGACATCAAAATATTTTCATTTCAAAAATTTACCTTCCTATATTTCCTTAATTTAAATATTTACTTATTGTATAAAGTAATTATGTATGTAAAATAGGTATCAATATAAGCAGAAAACTGTTTAATCAAAACAAAAAATTATAAAAGATATAAAATTACCAAAAAATAAATTAAAATGTCCTGGTTTGTCAGTAGATGGCAATTTATGAATTTTTTTTTTTTTTTTTTTTAATTAAAGACATGAACATAACCTAATAAAATTACTTCCCTATAAACCTATTTAATTTCTTTTATGATTTTGTTACAAGTGAAAACTTTTTATTTTCAATGATTTTTTTTTTTATCTTCACAATTAAGTTAGAATTTAATGTATTTATGTAAGCATTTTCACAATGGGAAATATAAATAAGAGAAATGGATGTTGTAGTGTGAATCATCTGTTGTGGAACTAAAGAAATATTTCCATTGCTTGTTTCGCACTGAACTAATCAGTGAATGAAAAATATAAGCAAAAAGGAATGTTGTTGATTGTTATATTAGTGTTGATTTAAGTATTTTCTTTTCGTGGTTGTTTCTGTATTAGTTGAAGTGTTTGTTATGACAGCTGAAGTAATGCTCATTGTGGAAAGTTTCCCCTTGTTGTTATTTTTATTTATATAATTAGAGGATTGTGTACAGTAGTTGGAATGTTGCTACAGGTTAGCTATTCTGAAAGCAGTGATTAGGAGCTGGTTTAACACTGGATGTGTTGTTTATGTTTTGTATTACTCATTCATCTTTGTTTTGTTATAGCTTTTATTTAATTTGTATAAAGGAAAGTTAGACTTCTTTTCTTTTTTTTTTTTTCTTGAAAGCTATTTAAAAATGATTAAAATGGCAACAGCAGTCTTCTTAATATGGGATTAATGAAATTTCAATGGAGGACATTTGACAGAGTGTAACTGTACATTATTTGATAGATTATGAAGAAAAAAACAGAAAAAAACCATGTTATACATTTTGTAAAACATTGTTAATTATACTTTTAACCTTGTAGAACTTTGTTTTGCCTTAAAACAATACATTGTTATCCTATTTTGATATGACCTCACAAAACATTTTTTATTTACTTCTTGCCTTGTAGACTTTTGTTGTAGAATACTGTTTTATTTTGATCTTGGCATTCAGACTATAACATTCTGACTCACAGCTGCGATGTAAAACATCTAAATTTAAACAATGTGATAGAAAGTATTTTGTGACACAGAAATCCATGCACATGAATATTCATTGCTGAGAGTCTAGACTTGATGCTGGTAAGGATCTGTTGAGAGCCTGGATATCACAGCAGTACCTCTCAGTTGTATCTGATATACTGTCAAAATAAGTACCAGTGTCAATATAAGTACCACTGTTATAGTAACATCACTGGAATATATTAATAACAAAATAGAATTCAACACAAATTGGTAAATGAATATTTATATATCACCATCAAAGAAACATCATTGTTTGACTGATATATATTATTAAGAGTTTTAAATTCAAAGAAAGAAATAATATAATATGAATGAGAACTATTGCAGATTTGATCAGATGTTTTGTTTTTGGCAGTAACCATTTTAAAATATATAGTCTTAATAAATAGAAAGACAAACTAAATTTAAAAAAAAAAAAAAAAAAAATAAAAAAAAAAAAAAATCAAGAAAAGATAAAAGAATTGTTTTGTTTAAAATATCTTAATAATTTCAGATATAAAAGTATTATTGTTTCATTTCATTCTACTGAAATTTACAGACAAAATTTGTTATATCAACATTTTGAATTTGGTCAGATACTTTGCATAAATCTATCTTTTATTTTAGAACATTAGATATACTTTTATTTTAATGCATCAAATATGAAAAATATTTTATATGGTCACTTTCAATATTGAACTATTTTTTTTTTAATCTGAGCATGAAATATGTTAAAATATTTAGATTTATTCAGTATGAGAGCTCATGAACTAAATATTGAAGTTTATTTTTCTTGCCATGATATGCACCAATCAAATATTAGCTTATTGACCTTTTCTTTCTTTTCTCATTTCTTTATGCAATATTTGTTTGATTTACCTCTTCAGGTATATATAACTGATGTTTACCTGGTACTCAATATTCAGGTGTGTGCAAATACAAAATGTGTAAATTTTCTCTCTGTGTGTATTCAGACTCTGTGCATTGTTCTAAATCCTTACACCTATTCACAGCATCAGGTTAGATAGAGGTAGAAAATGTGGGCTACAGTTGTGAAATAACTTTGATATTCAGTAGCTGTGAAATAATTTTGAACGATATTCTGCAAAATTCGAAATAACGGTATTCTCATGTATAAAATAACTTCAAATAATACTGTGTAGCTGTGAAATAACTTGATGGATCTTATGGCATGAAAATATGTTTTTATTTACTAAAGTAAAATAATGCTTGGTATTCTTCTACAGTTGTTAAATAAGCTTGTTATTCTACATGTGTAATACTGTTCATAACTATGGTCTGATAACTCTGAATCCAAATAACAGTAAATATTCATTGTGTTAAAAAATAAAAATTGACACTTGTTTGAACAAATTATAGTGAAATAATAGAAAAAAAATCTTATTGAAAATGTTTGGCAGTTCAATGAAGGAAAAACACTCATTGTTTCTGACACAGTCTGACCTGACCGGTCCAGATTTAAATGCTTTAACCCTGTTACGAATTAGCAGGTCTGTAGCCTCTGTGTGTATGTTGACAATTTCACGACATGACATTTAGATAAACTGTTAGTCATTACCAGTCTATTATCACAGACTGCACTGGCACTGTGTGTTATATGTATGTGTGTGTAGTGTGTGCTGTGTGTATGTATGTGTTGTGTGTATGTATGTGTTTTGTATGTGTTGTATGTGTACATGTATGTGGGTATTGTGTGTGTATGTAGAAGGAAATGAACAAAGCCAGACAGATACTGAATTATTTTCATTTACTTCATTAATTTCATTTGCTTTCATTTCATTGCTAGATTACTTATTAAGAATTCACTGACTCTTTTGTTATTTTATTTTATTATTCAAAATTGATATATACATATTCAAACTCAGACACACACACACACACACACACAAATGCACATATTCATACTGATAACTGTTGAAAGGTATATTATCAGAAACACGAGAGAAAAATTTACAGATTTTTAAATATGTTGCTTTATTTTTAATTTTCAAAACATTTTTTTTTTTTTTTTTTTAATTAGATAAAAATTAAAATAATAATAATAAAAAAAAAACAATTTAAAAAGCTGCTATCTGTAAAAATCACAGAGGACTATAAGAGACATAAAAAAAGAAAAGAAAAAATTGTTTTCACACTATTATAATTATATCAGAGTTTTATCTTCACCACATCAGATGAAGCAGAAAGAGATGTTTATAAAGTAATCACCTGAATGGGACACCAAATGACCTGGAAAAAAAGATTTACCTTGAACATTTTAGTCACATTTGACTGATCAGCCTGAATTCCAAGATTTTTTATTTAAAAAAATAAAAAAATAAAAAAATAAAAAATCCACATAACTGTAAAATGATATAACATTATATATTTTACATTAATGGGTTGCCCACTGTGATAATTATATGCGACCAGTTTCAATGAATGATACCTAAAGTAACATATAGAAACTGTCACTATAGGCTTTAGCAATAGCAGAAACCTTTTTTAAACTTTTATAACCAGCTTTACAAATGCTTATTTTATTCTGTTGTTTGCTAAGTTACAATAATGCTGTGTGTATATATGCTAATATATTATTCATTGCATGAAATATGTTGAAAGTGTTTGAAAGAACTATTCTAAATATAAAGGCATATATTGCAATTTGTCAAATTTAAATTAATATAATTCAATTTGGATTATTATATATAACAAGCAGAATTTTATTGTTAATGCATAACATCTAAAAATTTATTTTGAAAACTATGTCTGTTTTCCTTTTCTTATAAGCAAATCCCATATCATTTTGTTTATTAGGATTTTTTTTGTTTTGATTTGTAGATGTCTTTAGTTATTTTTTTTCTACCCCCCCTCCAAAGATGAAGGTTTTATGTTTTATATTAAGTGCTCAATAAGGCACTGTCTTAGTGAACTAAAATATATATATCAGATGTGTAGTCATTACTTCCATTAATACAGCTGATATCATCACCCGTTCACATATCAACATATCTTCATTCTGCTTGTCACTACCACTGTTTTAATCACACAAATGAGCTCTGTCACATTACATAACAATAAATTAAAGCAGTGTAATTGGCTGCTGCTGCCAGGTTTTGTTTATTTCTTTAATGGAGAGTGTAAGGACAAGAGATAATGAATAAATGAATAAGAGAGGAATAAACACATGAATAGATGTGGAGATTTCTGATTTTTCTCATTTCCTAGTCATCAAGTATTGATCTCCGGGTTACTCTGTGGTTATTCTGCTGTCTGTGTAAACCTGCATCCTGCTGCTTGTTCCATCAATTTTCCCGAAGATCTGCTCAAAACAAACCAGACTGTTAGCTTTAAAAAACTGCTGGATAACTTTTTTTTTTTTTTCAGTGATTGCTTTGGCCTGTTTTTCCATTCTAACTGTAGCTCATGATTTGTTTTTCATAGGTTATTTGTGTATGGGAAGGATGCATATTAAATGTAGCTTGCTGTTAATAAAATAAATAAAAAAAACTAGTTGCCTGTTATACAGCTATAGTGAGCTTTTTCTCATTATGAAGGGTATAGTATTTTAACTACAATGTTTGTTTTTTTAACTTTCCTTAAAACTAGTGGCTAGATGCTCCTACCCAGAGGTAACTGATACATAAGTAAGACTGTTAAACCTTACAGTTGTAACAAATTCTCTAACATACTAACATCATGTAATTCATAACACCATAATATTTATATAATTAACTTATTGTAAACCAATCCAGATGTAGCTGCAGGCAGAATGGATCCCATGTCCTATCACATATCAGGTCTACCACAGAGCTGAACTGTATTGAATGTCCACCATGTAAAAGATTATATCCTGTGGAAACCTCCAGTGCAGTATTTTCAAGCATGATTTGATGGGTTTCCTCTGTGTTTCTTTGTTCAATACCTGACAAATGTCTACTTCATTTGAAACAGAAACGTTAGGGATGGTTTTCTTTCTTTCACTGTTTCTGTATTACAAATGTGAACTGATGAGTGGTTAAGTCACTAATGTGCCATTATTTATGTTTTCTGTGGTGGGTAGGATGTTTAAGAAAGTAAAAAAGAAAACAAGCTGGGACAATGCGTGAAGAGAAAAAAAAAAAAAAAAAACAACCCTATGATTACACTTACAGTTTATTTTCTTCTTTCATTTCCATTAAACACTAACACTTGGAACGAACTTACTAATCACCTGAAAACTAAACCCCAAGCAGGAAACTATAATGCTCATTCCTCCCTTGAATTCCAGAAGTAATAGTATAATAACTGAACTCTCTCTTAGAATAAGGACAAATCATTGAAATAGAAATATTAAAGAGATTGTGGGTTTGAAATTTTCAGCATTTATAAACTGAAATGTCACGAGGGAAAATAAAAAAAAAACTTAAAAAATATATGACTGAACTGAGACACTAGGAATGAAAAAAAGAAAAACAATCTCTTTACATTCTCCTCTTTCTTTTCATTCATATTTTATTTTCTGCACATTGTGAATCTCAGGTAATGTGTATCGGTTGACAGTAATGATGACACATGTAATAAATACTGTATCAGTCTGAATGATGTATAAGTATTGTACTTTTTTTACACCATGTCTTTGTCATTGCTATATCTCTGTTCAAAATGCAGAATCATTTCTGCTTGTAAAAAATATTAACATACATGTATGAGAAGAAAAAAAAAATCATCTTTGATTTTATTATTATGAAAATTATTTTATTAAATATCTTTGAATGCAGTCCACCTAAAATAAATATACTGAATATGATTGATTGAAAAATAATAATAAAAAGAAATCTTGGCTTATATTTGAGTGTGAAAGGAAATACAATTCTGGCTCTTATTGCTGTACAGATGAGTTTAATATAACAGAGAAAAAAACCGAAAAAAAAAAACCCATTTTAAAAGAAGGTTTTTGGATATATATTAGTACAAAAATGTGTGAAAATTGTGTTATGAAAGTGATTTTGGCTCAAGGTCAAACTTCTGTGTGTCACAGTGACTAGGTCTGTCTGACTTCATGTAAGTAATTATTTTCTGTGGTGTTTGCTGTATGTGACACTAGACTGATGAGGCCAGCAGCTGAAACTGCAAATCTGTGAAAGATTAATAATGTGTTTTTAAAATAAACACCATAAATCAGGCACAATCAGTTTGAACAGTTTTTAAAAAAAATGTCAAATCAGTTTTCTGTCTGAAACCAAATAAAAGATAAATGGTAATTAATAATACATAATTACACTGGAGACATGCACAGATTATTTAATTTAAAAAAAAGTTCTCACTCATGCCTCACAATTAAAAAAAAAAAAAAAAAATCCAGTATTTATTTGGCCCCTGATTCATAACTGTAATATTCAACCTCATTCATATATTTCACCTAATCCCATATATCCTGTTTGTACATATTTGTTTAGCAGCTAAAATCATTTAAGTCATTACTGCAAGTCTTACGTGCATAATATTGCATTACTAACAATCTTACTGCAAGGATAAGACACATCTAATCTGCTCCAGGTATTGCTTTACTTGTAATTAGGTCTAAAGTGGTAAAGTTTGTGAAGAAGGAATTAGCGTTAGGAGATCAAACACCGACGCTGTGTTCTTATCAGCAGTGCATGATCAATCTAGAGTTTATATATATAGCTTGTTCACCTAATACCAACCAGCCACGTGTGATGTACTGAAGTTAGTAGACATGTGGCATATTTCTTGTACCTTGGAGCAGAAGAACATTTTTTTATTTGTAAAAATGATATAATTCTTGTCCTAGAGAGGAAACTTGCTGATGTGTACATGTTTATGATTCATAGTGGATCAAGATGTGGTTAAGCAGTAGCTGAATGTGATATTGATGGACTAAGTATGTGTATCACTGACAGGTTGGACTGTTTTCATGGTTATAATCTGTGATGACTGGTATATTAAGTAATGTGGTATGTGCTGTTCTGTCTGTGGAAAAAAATACTGCTATGTTTAAAAATATCTCACTAATAGTGGTAAAATGGAGACTTTTAAAATTATCCCAAATGCCCAGTGGCTGATGATAGAATTTTTTAGGATATAGCTTAGTGATGTCATTTAATAAAGTTAATGTAATAATAATGTTAATAATAAAATCACCATCATCATCATTTTCATTGTAATAATAATAATAATAAATCATCATAATTTTGATTGGATTAATAATAATATAATGTAATAATAATAATTATAATAATAATAATAAAATCATTATCATCATCATCATCAGAATAATAATAATAGTAATAATAGTTCTAACAGTAACAATAATTTCAAAATTTTAAAATGAAATTAATTATAATCAGATCAAATAATATTACACAAATTTTCATTTAAAATAAAAATAATGAGTTGAATAGAAAAAAAAAACCCTAAGCCCATTAACATCAATCATTTTGGTACCAATAAACAACAGAAGACAAAAAAAAAAAAAAAAAAAAACCCACCAAAACTTCCTTTTTAAAAATTCAATAGTTTTTTTTTTTTTTTTTTTTTTTTTTTTAAAAACCCTCAAAATTCTATCACACTTCAGAGATGATTCTAAATTCGAGTTTTCCCATTATCCCCCACTGTCGGAGTTGATGGACAATGGCCTTTATTTCACAGTTGGGTTTGCATCTTTTATGTCAATAGCCTAAAAAAAAAATATCCTCAAGAACTCAGACATGCTTTTTCTTGGCAGAGTGATCGAAACGACCTCTCGATAATTGCTACAAAGCCTGTCTGATGAGAGAGCGGAGAGAAAATGAGAGTTGTTAAAAAAAAAAGTGATTTGTGTTCCAGGCTGGAGATGTTTCACTTTTTCTGCTGCTGCATATCTGAGGACTGAGGACGTTTCAGTTATTTTTTTTTCTCAGATTTTGCAGAAAAATTAAGTTATGAGACAGTTGTTTTTAAAGTTGTTATAAATTGTCTAACGTAACAAAATTACTTTCGGAAAAAAAAAAGAAAAAAAACGCACACCATAATACAGAAACATTGTCTCACAAATTTCTCACAAACTGTATTTGTCACTGACATGCAACTTTGTGAGATAAACTAATCACTCACAAACTACATCCAATCTCACAGACACACACTGTACTGCTCATAAACTGTATTGCTCATTATCTGCATCGTCTCGGAAACCATATCTTACAAAACTGCATCATTCACAGACTACATTACTTCAAACAAATTACACAGGCTGCAGATTACTCTGATCTCATCAGGTGAGATGATTAGTTTCAAGTCCTTGTGAAAATATTTTTATTTTTTTTTTATTATTTTTTTTATTTTTTTTCATTGTTTTTAATGCGGCTTCATTTCGCCATCGTCCATTCAGGTCGAAACTTTAGAAAATGCTCTTTTAATGATCTCATTGATTAATGGCTATGATGACAAAATGTTTTTTGATGACAGACTGACAGACTGATGGATGGTGTTCACGACTTACAGGGTTTCGTTAATATTACTGTTGGATGAGTCGATCATGGGAAATAAAATAAAATGAATAAAATTTATGTCCTTTGTTTGTGTTAAGAAAGCTTCTGAATTCGGTTGGGTGTGACCGTTGCATTTTTGGCAGTGGGAGAAATCAAAACCTTTTCTTTTTGGATTTGTGAATTTTGTTAAGTATTAAACAGAAATTGAATTATTCTGTACGATTTTTTTATCAGATTTCATTGTTTTGATTCACTGACAATATAGCCACGTTGATTATGCACCCATGACAGAGCTGCTTGAACCTTTAATTATTACAGACACACGTTTCACTATAGGTTTTCAGATTCATTTGTTAAACAGTTTACTTCACCAGTGTGTATCTTAATGATTAAACATTGATGAGGAGCTCATCACAAGGAAAACATAATTAACAAATATTTAATTTCCTCTCCAAGTGCTGACCATAGTCCAGCCCAGCCTGCCTCTTTTGACCAGAGCACAATAATTCCTGTCATACTGACCGGTGGCCATTATGCTCCCCCTGGGACTGAATCCATTATTGATTTTGATTATCACGCTTCACTGCTGTCAGCTTCGTTTATGCTAAGTCAGTTTGTTCAGACTAAATTAGAGGCAGAGATGAAGATGCTTAAACTTGCTGTGTACTCACAGTTACACAGAGACAGACAGACAGACAGACAGACAGACAGACACACACACATCTTAGATGCAATCTAAGCTCTGTTATCGTCACTGTTGTACTAAAGACAAATGGCAGATTATTTTATTACTACCGTGTGCAGTCAAATCTGGTTTTTAGAGGTCACCTGAATTTAACAGCTGGATGTCCATAATGTTCATCACACTTCCCATTTCAGTGCAGCTTAAAGTTAAACTGTTTATAAAGACCACCTGATCTAATCAACCAGTTACCATTTGTATATTCAGAATAGACGTTGGATGCACAATGGCTACAATAAATATGTTACCTATTTTTGTTGTTGTTGTTGAAGTTGTTTTTTTGTTTTTAATCTGTTCCAGTATGTTACACAGTCAACCATGTAGCTGTTTTGTGTATCTAAGTGAAAATTCCAGTCACAGTATACAATTAATGTATTTGTTTGTGTTAAAGTAACCCGCTTTGCTTCAGTAATTAGAAAGATTAAAGTAAAAATTATATTTGGAAATACCATGTTTTATGCACACAGTATAATTTAATAATTAAAATGTCAACAGTTGAAGGGTCTCCTACAGTTATTTAGATCAGCTGTGTCAACACCAGAACATTGTGTATTCCTTGGTGTGCAATCAAAGCTGCTATTAGACAATCCAGTTTGCTGTATATGTATGTGCTGCTTGCAGAGTATGGCTGTCTTCCTTCGTTCATCCACATACATTAACATGATTGCTTTTATTTATATTTTGTAATAAAAATATTCATATTACATTTTCTTTGATAGGTGTAATGACTGGTTGTTCAATAGCTCACATTAATTTAACAGTAATGAATGATTAAATAATGTATTTATCTGTTCTTCACTGCATTTCATTATGAATGGTTGATTTTACATTAGAAACATAATTGTTTTTGTGTAATGGTATTTTTAAAACTGTGGGAGATGAAACTTCCTATCTCCACTTAATGTACTGTTTCTATCAGTTAGCATGAAGTGACCTGATCTAGCATCCTTCCCATACACAGGAACACGCATTTGATAAACCAGATACATTGTTGTGACTTTTAAAAACATCCACCATGGAGGAGTGAACCTGCAATATGTTGTTTCTAAGGACTACACTCTAACCATTGAGCCACAACCATTTGATTTAAAATAAGAATCATACACCTTTTCATGGCAGTTATGTATCTGGTTTATCAGTGTGCACTGAATAAAATATTGTTTTAATTGCCTACCTGAAACTGTAAGTGTATATTATCACATATGTATTATCACTGTTATTATCTGAGTGAAAATCAACACATTACTGTATATCTGGTAATAAAAAATTGATATAAATATCTTTGATGAATTAATGTGAAGCTTTTCTGTTTTTTTTTTTTTTTAACATGCAAAAAGCATTTAATATAATATAAGTTTTGGTTTCAAATCAAAAAGAAAATTTATTGTGTATTTATTTTATTGAAGACATTTTAAGTGACAGTTAAGTAAAATATGGCACCAAAGTTCACAGTGATCTTTAACAAAAATGCATTAAAACATTTGTCTTACTGAAGATATTTCGGTTATGTATATAGACTGAAATTCCTGCTTTTATTTGCCAAGAAGTCTCAGAAAAAAAAAAAAAAAAAAAAAAAAATGGAATAAAGAAAAAGAATATTTTAAAAACACCACTTCATTATTAAAAAAAAAAAAAAAAAAAAAAAATTTGAAAAGATTTAGAAATGAAAAAGAAAACACAGTGAGACTCATATTACCTGTTCTCAGTGTGTATATATATAGCCAGAAAATTATCTGAGAAATATTTATATATACATAAATGCGTTTTCTCTTGTTTTGCAGATAGCAGTGGAATGTACAGGTACCTGTTAGGAAGAAGCACCACTGAGTTTCCGTAGACCAGCATCAGGTAATGAAATCATTGAAGAATTTGTTGCGTCATATTGTGCTTTTTAATCTTGGAACAAGTTCCTATCTATTGACTGACAGGAACAAAAGGCTTTATTTTTTTACTTGAAGAATTTTGGAAGCTGTTCACATTCTTTCTGTGCATGCCCATGTCTGTCTGTATGTTTGTTTCTGTCTCTATTTCTTCTCTCCATTTTTCTTTTCATCATCGACATTATAAATCCTATTACATGCTGGCAAAGTATGATTGCATATAATCATTATTAATAGGAACGTCTCCAATATGGGCTGTCTGTGTCTGTGAATGTCTTTTTTTTTTCTTTCTGTCCTGTCTCTGGCTATGTTATTTTGTCTCATTTTGGTTTCTTCTCTTTTCTTTGAAAGACGGTTTGTGTCTTTTTGTCTCTCAGTCTTTCTGATTAACTTTAAATCTATATTTCTCTATATCCATCCATCCATCTGTTTGTCATCCATTTTTTTGTTTACCTGTTTATCTCTCCCTTTCACACACTGTTTTACAACCCGTATCTCCTCCTTTGAATAAAACAGAAGCAAAAAACAGAAAGAAAAAGAAAAAGAAAAGAAATTGTATTATTTTAACTTGTAGAAAATAATGTGACACTAATATGATGTAAACAGTATTGTCAGACTAAAGTGAGCAGACTGTAGTTTATAAAAAACAAAACTACTATAGTATCACCTTGGCACTTGTCATTAGTTATAACTGATTGTTAGTCACACTGGTAAACTCCGAATGTGTCTTATCGAGAAACCTAATCAGCATTGAAGCATTTAGTTTATAGCTTCTCGAGCACTGAATACCTTTCATGTCTGCTTAATAATAAGATTAGATCATGCTTGTGCAGACAAAACAGTTTTTATTTCACATATAGGTTTATTAATCTGTGTCACTTCCAGGCATTGAATATCAGATATATTGACACAGTGTCTTAAATTATTCAAAATGAATGGAGAACGGGAGAGAAAAAAAACAACCCAAGCAACAACTTAAAAAATAGAGAAAAAAAACTGTACAACAACAGCAACAGGAAAAGACACCCACCCACAGAGAAGACACTTTAAGGTTTTGCATGATAAACTGTGTGTTTTTGTATGTGGTTTTTTCTGCATAATAATTCATGACAGACATTAATCTGTGGCACTGTGGTTAATTCTTTGTTTCTTAGGCACCATGGTTAACACATTGCTTCTGTGTCACTGTGGTTAAGTCATTATTTCTGAGGCTTTGTTAATCCAGATGGTTAAGTCACTGTTTTTGTGACATCATGGTTAAGTCATTGTTTCTGTGTCATGGTTAAGTCATTGTTTCTGTGTCATGGTTAAGTCATTGTTTCTATGACATCATGGTTAAGTCATTGTTTCTGTGACATGGTTAAGTCATTGTTTCTGTGTCATCATGGTTAAGTCATTGTTTCTGTGACATTGTGGTTAAGTCATTGTTTCTGTGTCAAGTCATTGTTTCATGGTTGTCACATTTCTGTGTTGTGGGTCATTGTTTCTGTGACATCATTTAAATTCATTTTTTATGTCATCATAGTTAAATTGTTTCTGTGTCATTAATTATGGTTAAGTCATTGTTTCTGTGTTATCATGGTTTTGTTTTAAATTAAATTGTTTCTGCATTTTATATTATGGAAATAAGTATCTGAAATACAAATAAATATAGAAAAAAATAATTAATTTAAAAAAAAAAAAAACAACAACTATATTTCCTGTTAGCAAACATGTATTGTATATAATTATGTGTTACCAACAAATACACATTTAATTGCTTCATGTCAAGGCTTTGGTGTTAAATCCTTGAATTGTTTTCTAACTTTTGTGTTCAGACATTAACCTATCACTACGTCACATATTGAACCAGTAATATATGACTGCTGTCAAACCTGCAGGAAAAACAAATTAAATTCTAGGTTTAAATAAAAGCTTAGCTGAAGAAAAAATGCTAACAGATTTTGAAAGAAAAAAATTAACAGTCCATTTGGAAGATTAATTTGTGCCCTACCAAACAACACAAACAATAATAAAAAAAAAAATTAAAATTTAAAATTTATAAAAATTAAAAGATTTTTTATGTGAACTGAGAATAAACTGAAAGAAATAAAAATGTTGCAGATTAGAACTATTACACCACTGACAGTTCAGTACTCACTGGATTTGAATGCCCTAACAAACCAACAACCTGTGTTATATTGAATAGACCGACATTAAAGTGACATAGGATGCAAGTGATCAATTCAGTTATCTGTAAACATGCCTTTATAAATATAAAACATTTATTTTTTTCCACAGTTTGATTATACAGCATTAATGGCTTGTTTTGTGGAAAACAGACATACAAACATACACTATGTACACACATATATATTATACATACAGCCACAATGACATTATACCCACAAATTATTAAAAAATAAGACATACAAAACATATACATATACCCAAGGATAGACCAAAAAAATAAATAAAAAAAAAAAAAATAAAAGTTGAATTATACTAACACCAACATTCAGACATAACTAGTGTATGATTTTATTACCTGTATAAATCACACCTTTACAAAGGTATACATGCTGAAACAGAAGGTAAAACAGGAATATGAGCTAATAATGTATGTAATTTGTTTTTTAATCACCTGACATTTACGAGTTCCAGTAGAAGGTGGTGACTGGGGGGGATTGAGTTCTGGGGGTGACTGGGGGTTGCTACAAGATTGAAAATGCAGTGGGAGGAGGTGTATGTGTGTGGGGGGGGTCAGTAAATCATGTTTTATTTGATATGTAAGTGTGTGCTGTAAATTGCTCACCTCAAGTGAATACAGTTACATGATAAATTGTAAACTGTGCACTGCATGTGACCCAAAATACATATATATGTATAGTGTACATATCTATACATACATACAAATATATATATATATCTGCAAGTCTAAATGTACACGACTATAACTTTATATAAGAGTGAGTGCAAAACTGTGTGTGTGTGTGTGTGTCCGTGTGTATGTGTGTGTATGTCACCGATAGTATGTGCTGAATATGTGAGACTGATTGTGTGTGTGTATAATGTGTGTGTGTGTGTGTGTGTTTCTGTGTAAAAGATAAACAGTGCATACATGGAGTAAATATAATCACTAGGAAACATGTACGGTCATATCACATGATTTAATAAACATGTATGTCAGTATGTTTATGTTAAGTATAAAAATGCTCCTGTTGATACAGTTGGAATCTCAAGGACTTCAGTTCAAAAGTTTTCAGTGGATCCTGAATGAACTGTTACAAGTAAACATTCTGATACACTCACTACCTGATATTTATTGCTCTAATCGGCTGTCTGCAAGTTAATTTGTAATTCTGATTTAGCCCGAGGTGAGGGTGGATACTGTTCTGCTGACTGTATATACTCAGACATCATAAACACATCAGCTAAACGTTCATATTAAACCGCTGGGCATAGTATATCTGTGTTTAATACCTTACATCAAGCTGTTAATTAGCAGGCAAGTGTGTATTTATGTATGTGGAGGCAAACCAAACATGCTCTGTTTAGATAAGTAATTAACACTATATTACAGCACAGGAAGGTATGCACATCTTTCTCGTATTGTACCATTGTGAAGCCAGGACTCTAATTGGATGTTATAGGATGAGTGGTGGTAGAATAACAAGTTTATTCTATACCCCCAAGTTTCTCACAGTAATATTACATCAGTGTGTGTGTGTGTGTGTGTGGGGAATGTCTCTTACAGGTTCTCTACTGGCCTGAAGGTAGGTTTGTTTTAATTAAGTCTACAGAGTTGTTAAGAAAAGGAAGTAAAACTGAAAGGTATTGTTACATTGTTTTACACTTTCTTTTCAAGATTTTCTTTGATCTTTTACAGTTTTATAAGAGTGATGAGGTTTTGTGGGACTGTTTAATATTTTATATTTACAGGTGAATTAGGAGAAGCTTGTTTATCACATGTTTAATTATTTATATTTTCTTTTATTATTTACTGTGGGAAAAACAAATGAAGTTTTTGCATGTATCAGTGATTGTACCCACAACATGCATACTTGAACATTTGCACTTCAATCTGTGTGTCAGTGAAGACTGCATGTTGTTTTTACTTGTGCGAATATTCAGTTCAGTTTGACTGTAATATCAATGAAGATGTTCTCTCAGCCGTAGCAGGTGTTGCTGACTGACCAGTGCAGCTGCCCAGTGTCCACTAACAGAGTACACATGTTAGCAGACCAGATACAGGTAAGGTTACATGGTCAGTGCTAGCCGAACATGGCTTTAATGATGTCCAGTAGTCTGCTAACAGCAAACAGCTGGTGATAACATCAACGACTTTATGTGTGAGAGAGAGAGAGAGAGAGAGAGAGAGAGAGAGAGAGGAGAGGGAGAGGGAGAGAGGGAGAGGAGAGAGGGAGAGAGACAGACAGAGAGAGAGAGAGAGAGAGAGAGAGAGAGAGAGAGAGAGACAGACAGACAGACAGACAGACAGACAGACAGACAGAGTGAGTGAGTGAGAGAGACAGACAGACAGACAGACAGACAGGAGAGATATAGATGGATAGATAGAGAGAGAGAGATATAGATGGATAGATAGAGAGAGAGGACGGATGGATGGATGGATAGATAGAGAGAGATTGAAACAAAATTGTACAGTGATAAAAAGTGAGATATGAGAGTGATTGAGAAAAGTTTTAGTGAGATATAGAAAGAAAATTTAGTCATTGTTATTTTCACACGATTTGTAACATATTTTCTTGAATGGGTGTGAGTACATGGGAAATATTTCATTAGATATACTGAGGCTTATTTTGCACTTTAAAACCAGGAAAATCCCTTTTATTTCATTCCTTACAGTTTTATGGTTACATGTCAATTTCTGACACTGTCAGCAGGCTGTATGTATGTATATTTGTGGGTCAGTTTTGATGGGTGTATCTCTGAGGTTGTGGACAACACTTTCCCTGTATTCCTGAGTTTACAACTAGGCTGACAGATTGATGAATCTAACAGGTTTTAGAACAAGAACATTTAGACTGGGTTTATATACAGACGAACACCTAGCTTGTACACCTGGACACACCTGTACACACCTGTACTGGTCTGACCTCTGTTGGACACTGCAGACTGACAGATATCCATGTTAACATAACATACATACTGTGACATATCTTTGTGGTTTAATGGGCTGTGGTGAAATTCTTTTTTAATTTTCTATAAATATATTTTTATTATCCTTCTGTATAGTCAGAATCCAGTCTAATTTATAATTCATTATTCTGTCAGTTTTAATGCTATGGACATATTTGACATGAAAGGACTGTTCTAACATGCCTTTCCTGGGCATAACCTATGATGAGGACTAAGTTCTGATCTACATTGAGACAATGTAAAATCCTTTATTTGTTCAATTTCTGTATTGTTTAACTTCCAGAATTATTTCAAAACTGACTTACTTGCTATGGATATTTTATTTACATATTTATTTAAGAAAAATATATTACTGTGTATGAATAGAAAATTGAAGTCCTTAAGCATTTCTTTGGGTTTATTATTTATTATTTATGTTGGGGCTCAGAAACAAATGAAACATTAATTATAAGAAAAACTGTTAAACTAAATTTAAGCTAATTTTCTCATAACCGTAGGTAAATTCCAATTTAAAAATTGAATTTTATTCCTGAAAGTGTCTCAAAGAGACAGTATTGAAAGATTTGCTATGGATTTTCTTTCTTTCTTTTTTCTTATTTTCTTATTTTATTTTATTTTTTTTATTTTTTTTTTTTTTTTTTTTTTTTTTTTTTTTTTTTTTTTTTTTAAATTTAAGATTATTTTTATGACACAATATTACTGACTTTAAAGATAAAATATTTAACAAGGCCTGGAGCATATGAATAAATTTCTTTGCTAGTGTGAAACAAAAAGGTAAATAAAGTCAATATTGAGTGAACTGAGTGCATTCAAAAAATGTATTCAATCAGTTGCACTAGAAAACTGCACATTGTTTTTGTGTTCATGACAAACAGAGAAATCAAAATAGTATTGATTTGTTGTCTGTTTCATTCAAAAAAGAAACACCCACTAAAAATAAAAAAAGAAAGAAGAAAACACAAAAAACACCCCCAAAACAACAAAAAAAATAAAAGAAAAAAGTGCATTCTACAAAAGTAATATCAAGTATTCATCAGATTAAAATAATAATAATAATAATAATAATAATAATAATAATAATATAAAAAAAAAAAAAAAAAAAAAAAAAAAAAAAAAAAAATTGGAGTTCAGCTAGTAAACCAATGTATATAAAAAAAAAATAAATGGTATTCAACATTTAGAACAACACATTAGAGTGCGTACTGGATTTATCAGTGTAAAACAATGTACAGGTTTTGTCAATGTAAAACAGTGTTCAATAGACAAGACAAATACATTATTAAACAATGTAGAACACTGTATACTATCCAGTCATCTCTACAAGTTAAAAATAAATTGATTGATCTTAATGGTTCCTGTAACAAACAACACAGGTCACTGTGACCCAATAAAAAAACTTATATAAATGTTTCCAGTGGTCCTTCTTTTGTGAATACATGAATGTGTATGTATGTATGTGAATAGAAGCTTATCAGTATATATCTATATTTACCTTTCAGTCTGTATGTACATAAGTCTTTCCAGGTTTGTAATTGTCTGTGTGTCAGTCTTTCTGACTTTTTATCTCACTATCTATGATTTATTCTATTTGTGAGGTAATCTGTCTGTCTGTCTGTCTGTGTGTCTGTCTCTGAGGAACAGTCCTTGACTCACTGATACCAGTCTGTTAATCTGTCATCTATCTGTTAGTCTGTCAATATTATAATTATACCTTTGTTAGTGTATCTATATCTCTATAACTTCAAATAATTTACTTTCTATTTTTCATGTAGTAAATATCATTTTAGTTTGTTTTAATTGATTTTTAATAATAATAATAATAATTATAATAATAATAATAATAATAATAGATTATAGATATAGATTATAGATGCAGATATTGATTATAGATGTAGAAATAGATAATAGATATAGATATAGCTATATAATAATAAAATTATTTAAATACTGTTCATTATTAAAAATAAAAATGATGAAATCACAAGAAAGAATGTGAGAAATGAATTTAATCGAAATCAGATTTAAAAAAAAAATTACACAAAAAATTTAAATGTCAGTCATGTGAAAAATAAATAAATGTTTGATCAAGATTATAATAATTCACACATAAAGAATAATAAAAAAAACCCCCAAACATTTAAAATAAAATTTAAAATGAATGAATGTCACATAAAAACGTAAGCTGATTATGTAGTATTTTACTTCTGAATGATTCAGACAGTTTGTTTAACATGCTGTGTTTCTTGTTTTGAGGAGTATATTTAGGAGAATCGTTTAAGAGAGGTAAAATGTTTAATGCTGAGTTGATACTGTGTCAATTACACCTCCCCTCTCAGCCACCACTTGAGACAAACTGACTTGATGTGTGTGCAGCCCTGGGCTAGGTAACTTCAGTTCTTACCACCAGTGTATAAATAAAATAAATATCTGAGTGGGCAATCAATGAACTTTGCTGTGTCTTCTTGCTTATATTACCTGGCATTAGATCATCTTACACTGGCAGAGATCGTGTTTTCCGTCTGTAGAAAACAATAGCAGTTTTATCACACAGGGTTGTCAGATACTGTGTGTATCGCACGTCTAAGTGTGGTTAAAATGTTTTCAGTGATTTGTGGTATGTACTGAAAAACTACAGTTTTGTTTTGTTGTAAGTTCTTTTTTTTTTTTTTTTTTTTTTTTTTAAATTTGCTTGTGTAATTGTGTATAGTTTACTTTGTTTGACTGTGTTATTAATGTGTTTGTGTATTAATTATCTACAGCTATGGATACAAATAGTCTGATCAACCTGAGTAGCAGTTAAGAGTGGATTGTATTCTTTTAACTTGAAATTATGCTGTAACTTTTAACTTTCTAACCCTAACTTTTAATCAACATATTTATCAAAAAATCTCTTTTCTGTTATCAGTTTATGCCATGATTATCTATCTTTCTGTCTTTCTTCTTTCTTTCATAATCATTGTCATTTTCCTTCTCTTAATCTCAACCTTTCTTGCCCCTTTCTCTCTCTCTCTTTTTTCTTTCTTTCTTTCTTTTCATTTATAATATATTAATCTTGTCTTAAGAAGTATTTCTAAATTAAAGCATATTTCATTTAATTCTTTTTTTAAACTTCCCAAAGGAAATCTAATAAATTTGATTTACTTCAAAAAAACAGAAATATAAAATAAAAGATTTAGAGAAAATATTTTTAACTGCCAGTTGTACAATTTGAGAAATAACAAGAGAAAAACTCCCAAGTTAATAAATAAATAAAATAAAAAATAGTAAATTAAAAAAAAATATATTAAAAAAAGGAAAAGGAAAAAAAAAAATTAATGATTTTTCAGGTTGCCACTGCAGTCAGTAATTAGGTTTGTTTTAGGGGAAAAAAAAATCAAACATGATTTGCAAGTTTTTAGAATTTTCAGAATTGATTGAAATTACTTGTTTTTTGGGGAGTTTTTTTTTTCCTTTTATTATTTTAAATGAATTTATAATATTGTATAGTTTCATATTTGTTTTTCTTATATATTAATATACATACATACACAGATATATTACATTTTTGGCTGAAGAATAATAGAAAATCTTTATGTTTTTAAATCCAGTTTTAAAATCAAATAATCTTTCTATCCTCAGACATTTTGACAGAATAACATTTTAATAAATAAATTTACACATCATTGATCCTATTAGTTATAAATGAATATTTATTAAACATTGGCAGAAAAAAAAGAGTTTACTTTTCATTTTAAAAAAAGAAAATATGTTCACATGACTGAAAATATCCTTATTGGTTATTTCTTATACCAAACCAGTGTCACATGACTGTTGTGACAAATGCAGTGTGTGTATCTATGTAGTATTACAGGTGAAGTATCATTTACATCCAGTTAATAAGATGATGTAGTGAGTTTCCTCTCTCATAATGTCATGACCTAGTCTGTCTAACACCTAGTCACTACTAGTCTGTCTGACACCTAGTCACTACTAGTCTGTCTAACACCTAGTCACTATTAGTATGTCTGACACCTAGTCACTAGTAGTCTATCTGACACCTAACACCTAGTCACTAGTCAGTCTATCACCTAGTCACTACTAGTCTTGTCTGACACCTAGTCACTACTAGTCTGTTTGACACCTAGTCACTACTAGTCAGTCTGACACCTAGTCACTACTAGTCTAACACCTAGTCACTACTAGTCTGTCTGACACCTAGCAACTACTAGTCTAACACCTAGTCACTACTAGTCTAACACCTAGACACTACGACTAGTCTAACACCTAGTCACTACTAGTAGTCTGACACCTAGTCACTACTAGTCAGTCTGAACCCTGATTCAACAAACTGGAAAAAATTTTTATTTTGTTATTTTGTAATTTTACTGTTATTTGAACTGATAATTCCAGTAAACTATTTATTATTGGCACTGAAATGTGCTCAAGTTGGCAAGGTTTCATAAAATTAAAAAAAAAACTGATAGAAGTCTAAGCACATGAATGAAATGGGCTGTGTGTACTCTTGATAACCAAAATTTGCCCATTTAAGAAATACTTTAGGTGTCGAAAGCTAACGAAAAGAATTTGAACTGTGACAGAAGTAGATGATACTGATGCACAGACAGTTTCATACCATACACCACCAGTCTTTCTGTTTAAGTCCTGTTTAGGACACTGACTGTCAGAATCACACTCACTAAAGGCACACCAGAGATTAACATTAAAATATGCAGTCAGTTGTTGCTAAACAAATAATCATTCCCTATTGTGGTTTCTATATATTTTTTTTTTTTTGTTGTTGTTGTCTGATTCCATACGACAGTCTTCTTTGCTGTTATTTCTGTTTTGTGTTTTTATTCTTTCCAATTTGTTGCCATGATTGCTCTTTTATTCATAAATGATTAACAAGTGGAGAGTGTATCTGAGGTTTACGGCCACTCCCTAGAGCAACGTTGGGCAGACTCTACAAGTCTACGTTGATGGTTTTATTATCACCAGAGGCATCTGTGGATTGGTGGGCGGGAACAATGTATGTATCAGTGGACTCTTTATGGTAGCTACTGCCCTGTCCTATTGTAATCTGTTTTCTACATGGTGGAATAACAGCACAGGTTAAATATTTTGTATATATCACAACAACAGTGTTAGTTAGTCAGTTATAAGTGGTATCTACTGGTGTGTTGTAATTTACGTATGTTTTTTGTTGTGTGTAATTCTTCAGTGGAATTTGACTGTTTGAGGGATTGTGGTTGGTTGATGGTTGAGTTTTATTTTCTTTTTTATTTTTTTTATTTTTTTTTATTTTTTATCTTTTCTTTAGTTTTTAAGAAAAAAACTTTTAATATTATTGCAACTTTGCCACCATTGTTTTAGTTTGCTTTACTTCTTAGTTCCTTTTCTGTTCTTAGTTTTTGCCCACTTTTAATTTAATAAAGTAATCAACACTTTGTATTTTTAATAGTTTTTTTTTTTATTTTGTGGAATTTTTATTTTTTATTTTCACCACTTTTCATTTCTTCCCCTCTCTTTTTTTTAACCCACCTTTTTTTTTTTTTTTTCCCCAATTTAATAAGAATGTAATCAAGACTTTACCATATGGTATGTTGATATTTTTTTTGTTGTTTTTTTTCTGAAAAAAAAATATTTTAGCCTGTTTTCTCTCCAACTGTTCACCAGCATGCTGTGCATTTTCCTTGTTACCTGATTGTTGTTTCATTTTTGCAGATGTTTGTGAAACCACTGACAGCAGCTAACCCGAATGGAGGGAATTAAGACGGTGAGACGAAACAAACCAGTGTAGCAGAGACTACCACATCAGAGACGTTTACAACGGCACAGAGGTTCTCGTTAACAGACGTCTACCTTCACTGCAGCGTTCGTGCGTTCAGTGAAAACAGCTGAACTGTGAAAACTGCCACAGAGAGAAAAACATCAGTTGATTGCCCGGCAGATGTGGCTACAATTCTTTCCTGATTTCTGAAGTAATCCAGCTACAAAATTGCTCTGATTTGTAAAACAGATGGTTATAAAACTTTTATGATTTCTTTGCCTGTGAAAACCTACTGAATTTTTTTTATTTCTGAAAAATATAGTTATCACATATATATATTTTTTTTAACTTGTTTTCTCCTTCAAAGATTTTTTTTTTACTGATTTCTGTGGTTACAAGAATTTTCTGATTTGTGAAGCACTTGTGTATATCATTGTTTGCTGATTTGTGAAACAGACATCATCCTAGCAGCCTTTAGGAACGACATAGCTGTATGTTTTTGATGATTTTTTAAATTCCTTACTTCATTGCTGATTTCTGAAGTACGTGGTTACAAGACTTCGTTGATTTTTGAAGTGCACGGTCATATAAAACTTCGCTGATTTCAGAAGTCTCATCGTGTTTGATCTTTGAACTTCAAAGTGGGGATTATCTTTCAGTTTTTCAAAATATTTACATGTTTGTAACAAGTGTGAATCGATTCTTCATGTTGTTTTGACGTTTTTCAAGATAATTTTTTGTGTCTGGTTTTTCTTGAATTTGAAAAAAAAAAAAAAAAAGAAAAAAAAAGAATTTTAAACATTTATTTACAAGAAAACATAACCAAATGACTTGTATTTCTTGATTAATATTTGTCAGATTAACTATTTTAAAATATCTTTTATACTGAAGAAAATATAATAGGATAAAAAAATAAAAAAAAAAAAAAAAAAAAAAAAAAAACGTAGAATCAGAAGGATATTAGTGATGATAAAAAAAAAATAAAAAAAAAATAATAAAAACTAAAAACGTGAGAACAGGAAGAAAAAAACCACGAGATTTGTGAAGGATAGAAGCACTTGAAAATAACAATCTGAAAAGGAATTGTGTAAAATAGTGCAACGTGGAGGAAACTACTTTTCTTTCTTTTTTTTTTTTTTTTTTGGTTTAATTCACACTTGAAGATCTGTGACCTACAGAGGCTGAGGAAGTGCTAACTGTATTGCCAGCACTCCTTCACTGGATTCATGTTCCCCCATCACACACACACTACTACAACTCTTCAAGATAAACCGAGCAGGATTTATGTGAGAAGGTAACAGTGTGACCCAGTGCTGCTGCTGCTGCTGCTGCTTCTTGTTGTTGTTGATGTTTTGTAGGAATGAGCAGCGTGTGAGTTGACAAGAGAAATAATAACAACAACAACATGGCAGGTTTACTCATGGTGAGCGTTTTCTTACTGGCAGGGATAATAACTTGTGGTGGAGCTATCCAGTATCCTGATGGGTGTGACTCGAGGGCGGTGTTCAAAGCTAAAGGTAAGAGTTTTACCTTTTTGTTGTCTTCGTTCAGGTGATCAATATTTTTAATCTTTCAGTCGGTCGTTAAACAAACTAACCAAACTGTCCATTTTATTCATCCGTTTGTTCGTCCAAACAGACAGTTCATTTATTCATCTATCCATCCAAGCAGACAACCTATAAACCAACCAGCTATTTATTCATCCGACCGTCTTTGCATCCATTCATACATCAAATGAATGAATCAGCTGCTGTCTATTCATCATCTTTGTCTGTGTGAAAATTTCATTTAGTTTATGCATATGTATGCAAAAAATTTCAGTTTATAAATCAAGCAGAACTTGCGTTTATGAACAGTAAAATTGTATGTGAAATATCTGATATTAATTACTTAATGATTCATATTGTTCAGTAGTAAAGTTTTATTAGAAAGAAAAAAACTGATTTAAAATGCAGTTATTTATTCATCCTTATAGTTACCAAATTGCAGCTTTGTCAATATTAATCAAAAAAATTTAAGAAATTAAAAAATAAATGAATAAAACAAAAAATTATTATTAAATTTATTGTAAATTATTGTTCACTTATAAATCTGTATTTATTTGCTTCTCAATTTCATTTCAAAATGGTCTGCTTCTCTCACATTTAACTTTTTCTTTCTTATTTCTTTATGGGAGGCTGCTCTTTTCTTTTTCTATTGGGTGTAACACATAAATAAATAAACAATGACAGTCTGTCAGATGTTGGAAACAAATGTAAAAAAATCGCAGGGTTATCAATGCATTTTCTGCACGCTTTTGTGCTTATTATTTATGTACATAATAACTGTCTAGGCAGAATTCTTTTCTTCAATCATTTATTTTAAACCATTTGTAATTTGGCAGCACTTTTGCCATTATCTTTTTAGAAAGGAAAGATAAAATCAATTGCGAGCAGCATTTATTTTGCTTGTGTCAAATAACTGTCTCCAACCACAAATGCGATAATACACAGAAAATACTTTTAATTTAGCAGTGTGCACTTTCATATGATTGAGATAACATATCTGTGTGGGTTTTTTCAAACTCGTTATTTATTTTTGTGACACATTATATCTGTGACATTTTAACTTTTACATTGTCAGGGAAAACATTTATAAAATTTAATTAAAAAAAAATAAAAAATAATTGAATTAAAATAAATATACGTTGTGTCAAATATCAGATAAGTGAAAACTATAGAGAAGATAATATTTAAAAATGATATTTTAAAATACCAAAAGCTGAAACATGTATAATAATAATTTTTTTTTTTTTTTTTTTTTTTTTTTTAAATTTTAAATTCTAAATTCCATACTTTGAAAACTGCATGATAATTATATATAGAAATATTTTTTTTTTTTTTTTTTTTTTTTTAATTTCTGGAATCTAAAAACTGCATTGTGATTATATATATATACAGTTTACATTTTCCTGTATTATATCTCATGCTGGTACTTAAAAACTGAAGTCATAGCATACCTTGGATATTAGCCAGCATGACGTTATATACTGGACGTATGTAATTTATTTACTTTTGAAGCACAGTTATTACCACACATATACCTGTAGAGTAATACACAGCCATGTGCTTTAAGTCTTCAGAGATATAATATAAACAATAAGTTTACTGGGGATTTGCCAAAAACCCCTCTTTTTTTCTTCTTCTTTATTTAACAACCCATGCTAACATCTCTCTACATCCTCTCCATGTTGTGATCAAAAGCTTGCGTACAGGATGTTTAGTGAAATGTATAAATTCATAAACTAATATCTGCGTGTACTTACGAGTTTTACCTTAGCTTCAGGGCCACTTAAAACATCAGTGCACAACCGTTATCCACTCTTTATATCCAACTTTGCAGTTTTAGACACATAAAAAAAAAAAAAAAAAAAAAAAATAACCTCAGAAAAGATTTTTTTTTTTTATAAAAACAATAATCCATTCATTTTTAAAATAATAAAGTGTATTATTTTAAAGTGTATATTTATATTGTCATAATGATTCATTCATGATTTAATGTGACGTAGCATGTTATTATTATACTGGCTGGTTTAAAATGATTTATGGTTTATATTGTTCAATGCTGGATTGCACAGTCATAATTGTTACTCGGCAATTGACAAATAATTGAAATCCAGTATATTGATAGTGTGTGCATTCACTGGAATGTTTCTCCTTATAGCCACTAGTAGATTTCTTTTATTTCTCATTCCAACCAGTGCTCCATGACTGGTATTTTTCAAAAGGCTATGGAATGAGCTCTTCTTCATAAGTTAGTTAGGAGGTTTTGAATTTTTATTACAGAATCTGATCATTAATTATATATTTTGGTACCATTATACAAATTTTATTAATTAATAAGAAGTTCTAGCTGGTATAAATATATGTTTTGGTCAGACTTTATTATTACAGAATCTATCTTTAGGAATCTTATCATTATATATTTTGATATTGTTAAACAAAGCTGAATATATCAGTTTTGGCCAGATCCACAGATGTTTAATATTTTTAATATCTCACAGATAGAATAAAACTGAGATATTTTAATAAACACTTTTCTCCTTCTTCCTCCTAACACCACAATTTAATATTCACTGGCCTGTAAAGGTCAGTTTAGTGACCACTGACAAATTCATTCGTTTGCGAAAATCACATTATGGATATAATTCACTGTGTGTCAATGTAGCTGTAGTCTGACCAAACTCTGGAGGTGATGTTGCTGCATAAGTGTTTACAGAGATGATGCTGCCATCATGGCTGAAGTTGTTAAATCAATTATATTTGCATCCCAGACTTTAACGGTTTGAGAAAATCCAATAGACTGTTATTTGCTGCAAGTGTCTGTAGATTACTGCTTGGAATGCAGATCTGTCGTGTGGTAGGTAGTAGGATCAGTTCTCTCTGGCGAGATATCTTTAACATTGTAGCTCAGCACTGCATTTAATGTGTCTGAAGATGATTACAGAAGACAGGATATGGCTTCATAAAATGTAAAATGAAAAACAGAGAAATAATATGATAAAGAAAAGAAAAATGAAAAATGATAATGAACAAAGTAAAAGAAAAATATATATGTATGTATGTATGTGTATATATATATTCATACAAAAAAATATGTTTAAAGATAGAAAGATAGTAAAAAAAAGAAAAATGAGAAAGAAAGAGAGAGGAGAAAGAGAAAAGTAAAGAAGGAAATGGAGGAGAGAGAATGTATCATTACAACAAGACCAATTACATTTTATTATTTATTACTTTTTTGAAAACCTTTCAAGTAGATATTCACATACAGGAAATCTTACATTAAGAGGCCTCTCAGATGTTTGAAAAAATACTTAACATGAGGGGGGGGAGAGAAAAAAAAAAAACTACAGTAAGAAAAAAATTTAACCAGTTAGCATTTGTTCTGAAATCAGTTTTAGTTTTCTTTCAAGGATGAATTAAAAAGCAACTGATGCAGATAAAAATGTTGCTATAATAATTTGAAATAAGTCAGATATGTGTGAATTTGTCATGCATTGATTTCATTGATACTCCTTCATATTCAAGTATGCCTGTCGTGTACACTGACTTCATTCAGAGAACTGTTCAAGTATGTCAGTCATGTACACTGACTTCATTTAGATAACTGTTCAAGTATATCTGTCATGTACACTGACTTCATTAGATAACTGTTCAATTATGTCAGTCATGTACACTGACTTCATTTAGAGAACTGTTCAAGTATATCTGTCATGTGTCTGTATCATGTACACTGACTTCATTAGAATATACTGTTCACTGACTTCATTTAGAGAACTGTGCAAGTATATCTGTCATGTACACTGACTTCATTTAGAGAACTGTGCAAGTATGTCAGTCATGTATGCTGACGTTTCAAAAACTTCAAGTATGCCTGCAGTGGAGACTGACTTTGTTAGAAAACCATTCAAGTATGCACATATTGCTAACTCATTACAGTTATAATTTTAACTTTGCTAGAAAGTTTTGAACTGCCACTATCTGGAATTATTCTCGTGCGTATCGAAGTGTGGAAATTGGTCCGCTGTTTAGAAGGAAATGAGATTGCATTCGGAATGGAAGTTAACTGAATTGACACTTTTGTTTCCACTGCTTGGGGAGACAGGAAAATAAACACAATTAGGCAAACCTGTCTACTTGAGTATGTAACAACACTGACAGCCAGAAATCAATTCTTTGCAACGGTGTTGGCAGATAAACAGAAAATGTCTTTAAAATAAACAAACCACAGGCTACAGTAGATGGTCAGAGTCGTTCCTGTTGTTAATGGAAACTTTTACACAGAATTAATTATTTCCTACTAGATCAGCCGGTAAAGTGCTTGCCTCAGGTGTGTAGCGTTATAGGATCAAGTCTCAGTGGTACAGACATTAGCTCCTATCATATTCCAGACAGTTCTCTGTGACTGGTACCTCATGTCTGATACAAGATTCATGTGGTTTTTTTCTCTCACACACACACACACACACACACACACACACACACACACACATATATATATATATATATGGAAAAGCCAAAAGAATCACAGTGTTTTCATTTACATAATCATTTCCTGCAATATCCATTCAGTATGTTATTAATATATATTTATATATTTTGAAATAACCTTTATTTGATTAATTTACTTATTTATTTCCTATGTTTTCTTGTCTTTGTGTATAATATGATTCTGTTTTGGTTAATAATGAATTATTTGCATTTGTTTCTTTATACATATTTGCATATAATATGCAAATTAGTTTGGTTTTAATCAGTGTGTCTACACATGATTGATTATAAATCAATCACTTCTGTGTTTATTTACACAAGTATTCAAAAAAAAAAAAAAAAACAGATTATTTCCAAATGAACTGTTTGCCTGACAGCTGAAGAAATGAGGTGTAATGGAGAGTGGAATGGAATTTAAATACTCAGGAAATCTCGCCCATTGTCTTCTGTGACAATTGTTTCAATGGCTGCTTGTGTTTGCCCAAGTCTGATGAAGTTAAACATGACAGCTTCATTTACACTTGTCTAGTTCGGTTTTGCTCTGTTTGGAATACAAGAGTAGAGATGAGCTGAAGCAATCAAGACTAAGCCCTGAAGTGTCACACCAAGCTGAGAGTCTGCTCAAACCCAGGAACCCTTGAAGGGATGTTCTGATGATGAATCTTTGTCTCAGACAAGAGGATGTACCATGACTGAAAATCATACAACAAGTATTTTGTGTTCTGTTTGACTCCAACATAAGATTTGGAACAATTATTGTGAACATCATGATATTTATAAAGTAATTGCTGTATTAAAATTGAAATACACAAATGTGAAACAGAAAGTCAAATGAAAATATATATGTATTTGGTCATAGTTTAAGCAGTTTGAAACTTTGATTTTAAGTTGATAATGTGTTCTGTAGAACAGAACATTTCATTGCTGATTTTGATAACATCTTTACATACATTTTTCCTGAAGTTTCATTTAAATTAAAAACAGAAGAAGAAAAAATAAATTGGGAAAATTAACTCCAACCATTTTGTCTTTAATAAATATGAAATAACCAGAAATAATTAAAAAACAAAAGAAGAAAAGATATAAACAATTACCTTTTAATCACAGGTAAATAGGAAATGTCATCATAGTTTTAACAATAAATCATTTAACCATCCTTCTGTCCCATGCATACACTCATTTACTCACAACAGTTCTGTGGTACAATAAATCTGAGTTAATGATCAACAATTTCATTACTGAAAAACAACAGAAACGCTTGAAAAGAATTTCCTGGCTGTTACCTGCAAAAAGGAAATAACAAAAATCAGCACTTAGAATAACAGCACAGGTTCAGCTTATCACCTGTTTCGCACCTCTCCTCACTGGCGTGCATTAACGAGACACACCCACATTTGTTAAATGGAAGCTGTTTTTGGATTGAGTTAAATAGAAACAACAGATCCACATTATCAAAGTCATTGTTTTTTTTTTTCTTCTTCTTGTTTTCCACTGCTCTATTTTCAGTGCTGATGAGAGTGAAAGAATCTGGCCACTTTAGACAGATATATACATAAATATTTTTAAAAAATCTTTCTGTATTTGATTCTAAAGTTTATTGATTTATTATTATTATTTTTTTTATTTTTTTTATTATTATTTTTTTTTTGATGGCTGAAATTATCTCTGTTTGTTATCTACCTTTAGGTTTATTTTGTCTGTTTATCTGTATGTCCGTCTATTCGTTATTCATCTACTTATCTATCTCTGTCCATCAATTTATTCTTCTGTCTGTAAATCAATGATTTTTATCTCTGTGATTATTTCTCTAACTTATGATACCAGCCATTCATCCATCTCATTTTTTTCTTTCTTTCATTTTTTTTTCTTTCTTTCTTTCTTTCTTTCTTTTCTTCTTCTTCTTTTTTTTTTTTTTTGAAGTAAGGTCTGCTTTCATTTATGTTTATTTAAAACCTAATTTTATTTCAATTCATATTTACAGTTCCTTTCATTCTCACATTTTTATCGTATACATACATACATTCATTCACATGCATTCAGTATCTATTATTACAGTCATAATTCCAGATTTTTAAAATTACCTTTATATAAATATATTTCACTCCCACACACAAACTGATAAAGTTAATTAATAAATACATCATCAGAGAACAGATTATTCTTATTTTCAGTTATCTCTAACTGCTATGTTCCCGCCATTATATAGTAAAGACATGCAATAAGATATTTAATTAACACATCTCTGTGTAATACATACCGTAACACACGAGGATCAGTTACAAACCTCTCATTATAAAACAGGATGAAATTTCTGAAACTTTCAGTGATGTCTTTAACTCCCCAAAAATTCTGTAAGTGAGAGGAGTGTGTGTTATGAAGTGAGAGGCACTAATGAGGCTAATTTGTTTTTAAAAAAAACTCAAGAATAAATATTTTTTCAAGGTTTCCCTGCATATGCAGCTTATCTGTTTGCTGAGTTGAACGATTTCTCTGTGCTCAGTGATGCCAACAAATTGTGAAAAATGTCGCTGTGACTTCAAGAGTTTTATGCTGTTTTTTTTTTTTTATTACATCTGAAAAAAAATAAAATAAGAACAAAAATAAAATAAAATAAGAACAACAAAAATAAAAATGTCAGAAGGAAAACATAATTCATTGATTAAAAAAAAATAATGAAATAAAAAAATAAAAAAAAAAAAAATAAAAAAATGTAGTGAATAATAACTAAAAATAATTAAAAAAAATAAAAAAAATTAAAATGAATACTTTTATATACAAAAAAAAAAAAGATATCGTGACACCTCACCACCTTTCCTAAAATCTCAGATCTTCCCTTTATGTAACAGTACGAGCGATGTGTTTGTGGGTGTTTTTCAGTTAGCAGATTAACACACAACAGACTGCTAAGGACGTGGACTCCCATGACATTATTAATGTTCATTTAACTACAGGTCACTGGGGTATATTAGTATAATTTAGATATATCCTGCGTATCGCATTACGTCGCATTGTGCTGGTGTCGTGTACGGGCTTACTGCAGGGGAAATAGGCACTATTAAGTTGTCATATGCTTCCAGTAGGCAGCTAGCTAGCTTACCAGGCATGGGACCGATTATTCACCAGCGACTGTGACGTAAACACGTATTTAAACACTTATTGTTTTCTCAGTGAGTAAAGTCAGTCCAGATTCTTGTACCAGTTTGTTTGTTTGTTTGGTGTGTTTTGCGAAAGATGTAAAAGGTAAAGAATAAATGGAAATAAAATGTAGGGAATACAAGATGAGACGGTGGGGTTACGTTTCAGCTGGGTTTTTTTTATTTGGGTAATGACTTGTTTTCTTATCTGTGTAGAATTAGGATAAGAGTTCCTTTCGTGTGTGAATTGTTTATAGAACTTTTTAGAAATCTAAAAAGGATGTATATTTGTGTGTGGATGTACATTTCTGAATAGTTAGATATATGTGTGTGTGTGTGTGTGGGTGTATCTAACTTGTGAGAAAATAGTTCTCACAGGATCATCATCATCATCATCATCATCATCTTATTCATCTGTTATCAGATGTTTATCGGTGCTGTAGCTGATGAGTGAGAGAGTGTGGTGTGGATGTCAGCATCACTTTGCCATGAAGTTGCACTCTCAACAGGCTGTCTCAGAAAAATGTGTCCATCTTCACCAGAAAATCTGATATTTTGTTTATCCCTGTCTAACCACAGAAACAGACTCTGTGTGGTAGAGCACTTCGCTTGAACTAAGTATCATAGTCATTAGGATCAGTCCTTGAAGGAGTACCTTTACTGTTATTTCCAGTTAGAATAATTCCTTTATGATTAACATATAAAAGAACTAAGATGTGTGCTGTCATATGTGATGTACAATTACTATCAACAACAATGCTGATGAACAGTAATAACCTCTTAGTGAATTTCAGAAAAAGAGTTAATTCTGCAAATATTTCTGTTGTTTTTTCTTCAGCAACCTTTTTGAAAATCATTCTAAAATGCATAACAGTGATTATAGCAGAAAGACTAAGAAAATGGTTTCCTTACAATTCTTGAGGTCATAAATAAAGAAAATATTTTATTACATAGAATTATTCTATATATATATATATATGCTCATACCTTATTTATACCACCATTCATGATGATATACAATATGATATATGTATATATATACATGTATATAAAATGTATTTATTTCATCTGCATACAGATTAGTTCTTGTTAACACAGTTGGTTATTTTTAATAATCTGTTTCCATGTTCTTCATCTTATCTCTGTTTGTGAATATTCTGGCAGTTCTGAGAATATATATGTATTTCTTGATTGGTAATAATTCTGCGAAATAAAGTGCTGCGACGTAATTTTACAACTTGAAGATAAATGTTAAGATAAATGTAATTATATCTGGAGCTGTAAATTCTTGTAACAAGACTGGATATGTCATCTTCATTCATTTCCAGTTTAGTGTATGTAATTTATTTTCTAAAATGTGCACATCTCATTTTAAGTATAGTATGTACATATGTCTGTCAGTGTTTGGCTGATATGTAGAAAACTATGTCTGTGTATATGACATACACAAGGTATAAGCTACATCATCTCACTAGATGATAAAAAACACATAAAATTTAAATTAAAATTTTTTCTCTGGTCTAACAAACTAATGGAAGATAAAAAAATCCTGGTCAAGAAGATATGACAAAGATGGTTAGATGAGAATGAAGCTGGCATCAGGTCAGGGATGGTCAGCTGTGTTTAATACGAGACGTATGACATGACTGCGAGATTAATATCTGCATGCCGCTGCATACAAACAAGGTATGTGTCACTTTGTGCTCCACTCAGCTTGTACAGACTCTGCGGAATGCCAGTGGCAGCTTCATGTTTTGAATACTAATAATACGCATTCCTGTTTATATCAGCCTTATTTCATGTAGTCATTAATATCTGTCATTTCTTGTACTGTTCAGAATGAAGGAATAAATGGACATTTGTTTAATATAATTTTTTTTTGTATTTTAATACTAACAGGTATTAAATTTTAGAAATATTGTGATCTTATAAAAGCACAACCATGCTTCTACCATTCAGTGGTTTCTTTTATCAGTTAACAGCAATGGACATTTAAAATGGAATTATCTAAAGACAGGATAGCACCTACCGTTAACTTTCACAGATCTAGCACAATGTGTGTGAACCAAGGGAAAATTGATGCTGTTACCAGCTATTCTTGAAATAAATCCACTAACCAATGAGTCAGATTTTTGTATGGATGAAATTGTTTTGTCAATATTTAGCAGATACACAATACTCTGAAACCAGACTACACACATATTATTTGCAATCTTGTATCTTTCTCCAACAAAATGGCAGATGTAATGCTTTTTTGATATCATTAAATATTAATTTTAACTGTGCTGTGAAAAGTTTATAAAGATATTTGAAAAGGTCATAATCATTGAATTTTCTTTTTTTTATATTTTAAAAAAAATTAGGCAGAATTCCATTACTTAATAATAATAATAATAGAAAATAATAAAAAATTTAAAAAAAATTTTTTATGAACCAGTGTAATCAAACAGGATCAAACGTTAGCCTTTTAATACTGTTTCATTTTTTTAAAAGAAGAGGTAAAGATTGTTTTTTGAAGTTTACATTTTAACAGTGATAGAAATATATATATATATTTTTTTGTATATGTTTATCTGTTACTATCTTATAAGACTGTGACCATGTACAGAATCAGTTAAAATCTGTCTGCTTTTTTCTGTTACAGAAGTCTAATCTTCATAAAACCTTCTTTAGCTTGGATACTGTACATGATATTAACACTATCGTTTTACAGTGCTTACCCAGAGTAAATATATAAAATATATTACATGTGTATTAAATATGCAAATTACCAGTGTGACTAATGATGATAAAAATAAAATACTGATATAAAATAAGAATTTATTGTCTATGTTAAAGCTGATTCCAGTTATTAATTTTTACCAACTGACCACATTAAATCTTTAATGATATCTGTTTACCAAAACAAGTAAACTGATATTTAAAATAAAATATCATAACTCTGACTGTGACTGAAGATGTTACTAGAAACTATATAATTTTACATATGTAAAATTAATTAATCCTTCTTCTCTGTATTTTTCTGTATTTAATTTATTTTAAATTTAACAAAGCAAATTATGATCTCACTTAATTCAGTAACTGTCTGATTAACAATAAATTTATATTTATATTAAACTACCACTGGTTGAATATGAATAATTATTACACATCAGGTTAACAACAAAAAGCTAAGACAAAAAAATCTGAGAGAGAAAAAAACTCACTACCTTTACATTTCAGAGATTAAAAGAGCTGTTTCTTAATATTTTTATCGCTGTTTCTTTATCTAGTGTTTATTTCTTTGAAGTTTGCTGTGTGACACTTTATGTGTCAAATATAAATTTGTTGCTAGCTTTACAACTTGCAATTTTCCAGCCTTAAAAAAGCGTTTCTCTTTGCTAACCTTGTCTCATGTTTACAGTCTATAAAGCTGATAAGTGGTGTCGAGGGGACACACAAATAAAATTACTTTTCACAGTTTACGTCCCGAAATTGTTTTCTTCTCGTCACAGAATGTGTTTTTGTTATCTCTGGCAGTAATAAATTATTATTGCCTTCGTTTTCTTTTCTTCTTGTTCATCTCTTAAATTTCACATTAACTGTCGCCAGTCCACGATGGAAATTGTCATATATCGAGAACAGCAACATCAGCAGCTACAACAACAGCAACAGAATGATAGATAATAAGAGAATAAATAAAAATAAGATAAAAATGTAACAACAACAATAACAACGACAACAACAACAACAACAGCAACAACAACAACAACAACAATAATAATAAAAGAAAAAGGAAAAAAAAAAAAAATCTGTTTTCGTTTTACAAATATGGCCAGCCACTTTCTGCATTGACTCGTGAAATTAACATGCCTGGTCTGAGTGTACGAAACTCTGTTATGCAGACGTCTTTAAGCAGGTGTCAGGTAATTTATTGAGTTCCTGCAGTCAGTGAACTGAGACCATACAAAGATGTATTGAATAAATGAACGAAAAGACCTGGGCCGTGTCCACTGAATGAATCGCACACACACCCCAACCCTCATGGTAATGCTGATGTGGTTTTTCACCCAGTGGTGTCACTGATCTGCACGCTAGATGATCTCACACCGGTCTTTGTGGTCAGTGTGGCCTCGCTGTGGTTTGGTTGTGGCCAGTCAGTGCAGAAAGTGTAACACACAGGTGTTGTGATACACAGACATGCAGAAATGGCTTTTTTTTATATCTTTTTAAGTGTTAAGTGGAAATACTGTTAAAAGAAATCTTGATTGTGTTGTTAAAAGAAACCTTGCTTATGATGTTAGAATTGGACTTGATTAAGTTGTTAAAATTGGTCTTGGTTGTGTAGTTAAAATTGGACTTGGTTGTGTAGTTAAAACTGGATTTAACAGTGTTGTTAAAACAAAGACTTGACTCTCTTGTTTGTGTGTTAAAGCCTAGCTAAAATTTAAATGGTTAAAACAAAACTTTGAAAAGGGTAATTAAAAATGATTTTTTAACTTGAATTATGTCTTTCATGATAATAAAAAAAAAAGATTTACCCTGGGGTTAAAAAACGCACAACTCAGGCCTCAAACCATGCTTAATTCTTCTTCTGAAATAGTTTATGACTTTGGTTTGTTTTCTAAAGTTGTCAAGAAAACTTGTTTTGACAGCAGTTTTATATCAGCCTGTCATGTACGTTCTGTGACTCAATCTTAGTCATATCCTGGCTTTGATGGAAGGAACCTTAGTCCTGTGGTTAGACTAGTTGAGTTCAGCCTTCCTTTGTGTACCCAGTGTATTCTGTTTCCTGTTCTAGTAATGCTCTGTGACTAGCATCCAGTATTACCAGGTTTTTTAATGAACATATTAATAGTTGGTGTCTTTGGGAAGGTGCGTTTAGAAAATTATTTGCTGCGAATTGATAAGAATTGACAAAAGTGTTTAATTTATGTTATAATGTCAAGATAGATAAAAAGATTTTACATTTAATAATTTTTAAGAATTTATTTTCTTTTCACATATTGACAGCTAATCAATGCTTCAGTTAAAACTTGTAAAGTTCTTTTTTTAACCTCTCTGATGTGCAACACAACATTTTTGATAATCTTGTTTTTTTATAATATTGAATTTTTCAGTTTTATATACGTTTCTAACAAACCAACCATTCATTCTCTTCAGTTAATCTATTTCATTTTTAATAAAGACTTTAACAACATCAATCTGTCACACAATGTGGTCTGCACTTTCACCAAACTCCTCATCATCACATCTTGATGCAACGGTTACTATTACTATCACCAAAGAGTTCCACTCCTTTCACCTTCACAACATTAATTAACGAAGCTCTAATTAATTCCGCAAACACAAATATATATAAATTTATTTTCCCTTTCAACTTGTGCATATCGTGTGACAAACTGTTACAGCTGACACTCATCCATCTTGCTTGCACCTTTTGAAGTTAGAGATCTCGTGTCACTGTGTGGTTAGTCAGCACTGCAGTCCACTGGCAAAACTGTCAAATCTGACTGATGAGCACGTCATACACAAATGATGTATTGCTAATATGCTTCCGTTTTTCTTACCTCCAGTCCTGGGTGAAGTAAGTTCTCAATGATAAAAGGCTATTTTTTGTCTACTAATGTGCATTGCGTGTTTGCATTTGCCAGAAAAGAGAGAGAAAAAAAAAGGAAACCTCTTATGATTTTGTGAATGAAAGAAGAAAAAAATTATTCCTGTCAATGATTAAATAAAAGTATGTGCACATGCATGCACACACATATGTATCCAAACATTCATGCACACACACACACACACACACACACACACACAAAAAAAAGTAAAAACAAACAAACATATAGTCATTATACTAGGAACACTAGGAAAAAAATATACATTATATCATGACTTGTTTCTGTTTTCTAGAATTAGTAAGACACACAAGGTCTAAGAATGGTCAAGACATTGTATTATAAACCATTCTGTACAAACCCTGTACTGAGACCATTAGACAAAGAATGTATATGGACATGGTAACAAATATACAACTTGTGTTTTAATACTGTTAAAAATTATCCATCCATACAGTCCACTGTATATCTCAACCTGTGTTTGAGCATTCTTTATAATTGTATTATTGAAACAACCACACAGTCTGTGTAAAAATACAGAAACAATCTGGACATGATGAAGACATTGTAACAAGAAAGATGCAACATTATTTTTGATTCTATTACTGAAACGCCCATACAGTGTGTTGTCTCTGGATACAGAACCAGTCTGGACATGATGAAGACATTGCAACAAGGAAGATGTAACTCTTGACCTTCTGATTGTGTTCAGTTTATTTGTGTGGCTCTTTGATTGTTGAACTTCTCTGCTGTAGTACATCCCTGTCTACAAAGCAAGGGAGGTTCCAGGTGTGAGAAGACATCTCATCTCCCACCTGCCAGCCTCTGTTTATATAGGTCACACGTAATTCTTAAATGTCTTGTAGTCACAGACAGCATTCAGTTCTGAAACATGTTCGTAGTTCTAGATCCACTTTCACACTGATCTTCATATTTAGTTTCAGTTTTACAATGTCTAAAATGTCCCTCTCACAGTGCTAATGAATATTCTAAATATATTGTGTGTATTTTCATGTGATTGTTTCATTTTAATGTTGTTGTTTTTTTCCTTTTTTTTTTTTTCTTGAAGTATAGCTAATATTAGCTATTTTTCTTTTATTCTTCACAGTGATTGTTTTGTTTCATTCTTAACATACTATTACTATTTTGTTTCTTATTAAATTTTGTGCACATCCATCGATGTTCATATTCACTACTGAACCCTAATGTTTGCTAATAACAAAGGATGATGGTCCTGTACCAAAACCATATTGATTCAGGGCATCTGCCAATTTTATTTCTCTGCTATGCATGATGACATCCTACACTGAAATATGCAAAGAACTAAATAATTGATGAGACATCAGATTATGTCAACTTTGCCAATGATTTACACTTCATCTTTTATTTGACTTTTACAAAGTTTGTCTGTGTCCAAACAATTATCTTTCTGGTAATACAATACTCCATGACTCTGTATTAAATTTTAAAATTTATTGACTGCTGGTCTGTTGGGATGTGTGGTGTGATTATTGGATTTTTGCCTCAGAGTATGAAGTTTTTTCTGTGAGTCTCACTCTGTGAATAGGTAAGGGTGTTTGTGAGCAATTGATTTAATTTGCTGTGAGCAGAGAGCAGACATGATTTCTGATTGACGTGGAATGAGTTGAAAATGCTGATATTATTTGTAAAATAAAAAAAAAAAAGAAAAAATGTAATAACAGGAGGAAATAAAATAACAGATAAAAAGAAATAACAGATACGTCAAGAAGCCAGATTATTGAATAAAAGAGAAAAAAGAGAAAAAAAAAAAATAAAATAAAATAAAAGGTTGTGAAACAAATTCACTCACACATACAACACACACACACACACGCACACACACACACACACACACACACACACACACACACACACACACACACACACACACACACACACACACACGATGGCATACGTACAGAAGCTATACATCAATCTGATTATTATGAACATTTCAAAGAGGGAAAGCTAGTGAAGCTGAAGAGCCAGGCCAGGTTTGTCAACATGTTGTAAAGCATTTAGTTCTAGCACTACATAAATGTTTATAGTTTTATTGGGCTGCACTGACTCTGCCTCATTTTACAATTATTAAAACAATTCTAAGTTGTTGACTCAGCTGCAGTGCTGCTGTTCCAGCACAAGCTATTTTCATCTTTCCTGATTGCAGCCACATCATAGTTAATGGTGTGATGGCCAACATGGTTCCATTCCCCATCACTGGTGTCTGTCTGTGCATTACTGAATTGGAAAGAAATGGTAGTTTATTGCTGATGGAGGGGGAAAATGGAAGGAGTCCAAGGAGGAACAAGGAAAGGAAAATAGGAAGGCCGAAAGAAAACACAGAAATACAATAGACACAGAGAAAGATGTATATAAAAATAAACATACATAGAAACATAAATATAGAGAATTAGTAACAGATGCAGGCAAATGAGATAGTTCATGAGAGAGAATGAAAAATGAACAAATATAATTATATATTCAGAGAGAAAAGAAGACTTAGATACATAGAATGACAGACAAACAGACAACTAGGTACAGATTAATAGATACAGAAAGGGATATACAGAGTGTTAGAAAACTGTAGAGAAATGAACACAGAGAGAGTGATAGATGAATAATGATGTAGGGACAGAAAAAAAAATATAATTATTTATTTATGATAAATTAGACATTAATTTATCTTAATTTAATTTAGTGTAATTTAATTATTGTAACATTTCTACACCAGTCTTATTTATCAGCTTATCTGCAAGCAAATCAGGCATTCACTTTGGCACTCACTAAAAATATAACTCCAGGCCAACATTCCATTGGTCAGTTCAACCCAAACTGTTCAGACTGCAAGATCTCTGGCTGTCAGATTTGATGAGATGTGTAAAGAGAATGTGTCCATCCTGTTATGACTTCACTTGGCTTGCTGAAGGGCAGAAAGCAGAACATTTGTATTCATATCCAAACTGAAGAGTTCTTCCCTGATAACTGGCACTCCATTAGTCAGTACTGGCTGCTCTCATTGTCAGGGATGTCAGTCATTTCAATGAAGGAATCTTGTTCAAGAAAGTGTTCCTGGTAGTTTTTGTGTGTGTGTGTGTGTGTGTGTGTGTGTGTGAGTGTGTATGAGAGAGAGAGAAAGAGAAAGAGAGCAAGAGACAGGGAGACTGAGAAAGAAAGAGAGAGAGAGATTGTGAGAGTGAATGAATGTATGTGTCTGATTCTGTATATATGTATTTGTTCCTGTGGTTATGTGTGTATTTCTATGTTCATGTATATATCTGACTGTGTGTATATGGGTATGAGTATACAGATATTCTATAAAGAATTAAGGAAAAAGAGAAATGACTGATCCCCATTACATTCCTAAGCAACTTTATTTCTTGAAGTTTTCTTCTTTTGGAATAAGTAATGGTTTTTCAAAAGAAACCAAACTATATTTTGTGTGATTGATTTAAATAAAAATTATTATTTCATTCTCATGAATTTATTTTAATCATTTATTTTATTTTATTTCAAAAAAAAAAGAAAAAAAGTTATTTCCTGAATGGTTTTTGTAGAAGAAATCTTGTTCATTTCCTTGCCAAAACTTTTTTTCAGGTGTCAATAATACCTTGAATTACTGAACTAAAAAACCTGGAGAAAACCTATTTTTATTCTATTTGTAGTTACAGACTATTATTTATTTCTTTATTTTTTTTTTTTGTCTCTTTATTGAATAACTACACACAAAGAATGACATTATTAGATTATTTGGTGTTCTGTTTCAGACATTAAAGATCATTTTTTTGAAAGTCAGTTCTAAAAAAACTTATTTCAGTTTATCATCTTTGGTTAGAGGTGTTAAAGATATTTTATACTTTAAAAAGCTTTTATTATCTTTCCATTTTGTTTCTGCTTTTTTATATATACAAATATTCATGGTAGTGTTTCCTTAAGTTCTTTGAATAAAACAATTCTCTATGTTTTTCAACACAAGTTAAAATCAGTCGAGATGTAATTAATTTAAATTTTTTTAAAGTTGTACTGTTATCATTAACTATTTATTAATTAATTTATTTACCTATATATTTATTTTTACATTTACTATTATTATTTGTTTAAAAATATAAATACGATATTATACTAGCAATACTAATAATTAAACCATATTGACACTGAAGATAATATGTATGAATAGTTTTTCCATTTTGTTCCATTGATCCTGAAATGGGCAGTGGCTTGTACCACCACTTTGAGACTTTGGAAGACAGATGTATGCACTGCACTGGGCAGATCCTGCTGAATACTTTTTCTTCTTATTTTTTTTCTCTGTAAATGCTGTTTTTAGTTCTTCTATTTCTTCTTCTTTCTTCATCTTCTTCTTTTTGACATCATCATCATCACGTCTTCTTAAAATGTAACCGGTGTGTTCATTAGCAGTGATTTTGAACCTGTCTTGCTGTGGAACTCTGGGAAGGAAGGACACTCTGGGGTTGAATGTGACACTTTGAGTGATAGGTCAAAGCCCAGGATTTCCTGCTACCACATCATCCATAACAACCACAGTTTTTAATTAAACACAGTCAAAGCCTCTGAGGGATCATTTTTGTTTTGGCTGTAGTTCAAACAACAAAATAAATACGGTTTTCATTGCTTTTCAGTTTTGATGAAACCAACAGAACCCTGTTTTGAAGAACTGAACATAATCTAGAATTGTTTTCAACCTTCTTTTAATGATCAAACTGTTTTGGTTTTTTTTTCTTCATTTTTTAGAAAAATAACAGAATCTTCATTTTGAAGAACTGAACCAAGTTTTCAGGTGCCAGTGATTAAATATTAACTATTGTTCCAAGGAGTTTATTATTTCAAACAAAACAAGTTAATTTTGACTGAATATGTTAATATTTTTAATTATTGTTATAAACAGATACCAGTTTATGACAGAAATCATTGAATTTCTAAGATTTACTGCGACAACAAATCACATTTGATGTGACAAGAATAATCTTTAAAAATGACTCACAGCTAGTTTGTATATGGATTAAAATGACTTAAATTTCTTTTGTTGTTGTTCAAAATACATTACAGTGCTTTGAAGTATTTTTGTAAGATGTATTTTTAAAATTTATGTATTTGTATTTTTATCTTTATAAAAGTGATCATCAGTTCAGGATTCAGAATATTTTTCTAGATTTAAAATATAAATAAGCCTCTTAATTGATATAAAAATGAAAGGTAATTATGTTTCCATAGCAACCTTTCTTCATCCACATTTTCACTTCCCCTTTTTCCATTTTCCTCTGCTAATTAATGCATTATAATAAAAAGAAAAACTTTTATTTCTATGACAACATTTCCTGCATATTGTTTTCATTTCCCTATTTTTCCATTACTTCTTTACTAAAAAAAAAAAAAAAAAAAATAAAAAAAAAAATAATAAGAATAATTCTTATGTTCCTATGGCAACATTTTCTCATTTCCCGTTCGTCCCATACTTTCTGTAATATTCAGCACATACTGAACGGAGAAGGAAATGCTTTTGTTTCTATAGCAACTGTTCCTCCTCTATCATTTTCACATGTTTTCTACTTTCTTTCTTTCTTTTTTTTCATTTTTTTTCATCCTTTCTGGTGTCAATTAATCATGATGAAAGTTGTTATTTGTCATATTGGATTCTGTTGTCTCAGTGTCTGTATTGACGAGGCAAATAACAGGCTGACCCATGACACATTGAATGATGAGGGGCAGAAGCAAGAACCTCATTTGTCCCAGTGCAGAACTGCCAATACCACACATCACTTGCAAAGCATTGTGGGGTTTTCCTGCATCCACTCAAAGTGGGTGAGGTGGTGGGGATGAACAAAAAAAAAAAAAAAAAAAAAAAAAAAAAAAAAAAAAAAAAAAGATGGTTTACGGCAAAGGGTTCGAAGGAGGTGAATTATTTTCTTTTCACATATTGACAGCTAATCAATGCTTCAGTTAAAACTTGTGGGTTTGTCTTCTTGTTTACCTCTCTGATGAGTGAGATGACTTCTTTTTTTTTTTTTTTTAATAATAATCTTGTGTTTTATTACATTGAAATATTCAAGTAAAATGTCTATTCTGATTCTTTTAATAATTATAGTTCAGTATTTCTGAACACTTTAAATCAATATAAAATATCGCCAACTTTCTTTCTCATTGTTTCTTCTTTCTTTATTTCTTTTTCTTTTCTTTCTCTCTGTCTTTCTCTCTGTCTGTTTCTGCCTGTCTGCGTATTCCTTTCTATTTGTCTAGCTTGGACAAAAACAATTTATCATCACATTTTAAGCAGATTTTTATCTTCTACTACATCTGTCTTGTACCATTCCAGTCAGAAGTAATTATGTTTTGTATTAAACATTGATTACAATAGCTGTGAATGATGCTGACCTTGTAACCTTTGTTTTATTGTGTAAACTGGAGTATTTTGTCAAAACAGCCCATCATAGTTGGTCCATTTGTTTTGAATTTGGCTGGCACCATTTCACCAAAATGATGTTGTTTCTGTACATACACTTCCAATACAGAACAGACACAAAACAGAATTTGTTTTTTGGATATTTTACAGGGATAGAGCCATCTTGAGACCATGTAGTAATTCTCAGTTTTGGTTTAGTGTTACTCCTACTAATTGAGTGTGTGTGTGTGTGTGTGTGTTGTGTGTGTGTGTGTGTGTGTGTGTGTGTGTGTGTGTGTGTGTGTGTGTGTGTGTGTGTCCATATTGCATGTGTTGGTATTTTATTTTTTACATCTGTTTTTATACTTTCTATTTAAAGGGTATTTGCCAATGGGAGACTGTGTGCAATGTCTGTATGAATGTACATGCCTCTGCATATATTTATGCATGTATAACATGTCTCTATCAATCTGTCTATCTGCCTAGTTACTTAACTATCTTTGTATCATCTTTATACCTGTCTATCTGTCTTACTATTTATCGATATATATCCATATATGTTTCTCTAAAGTAGTAAATGTATAACTAACGACATGTGTCTCTATATCTCTCTATCTTTATATGTAAATTAAACCATCCTAACAGCATTCAGTTCTTCAGCTTTCAGTTTCCTCTTACATAATTCCTGATATTATATGCAGTCACAGAATCCTGATATTACCAAAAAAACTCAGAAGTAAATTGTTGATTTAGCCAATAATGGTGCTGACAGGCTGCCAACATATTTCTGATTGAGCAGGTGCAGACTTGTGTGTGTGTGTATGACAGGAATCGTTTGAGAAGGGCTGCCCTGCATGCATGTTAAATAAAACTGATTTATCTCTTACAGCAGGAAGACGTTGTAAGCTTTCTGGCATCAGAATAATTAGGAAGAAAATAAGAAGCATGAATTGAGTTTGATATATCAGTTCTTTTCATTTTTTTCTTTGTTTTTTTCTTATACTTTGCAGATACAATCATGCATGCATGCATGCTCACACATATATACATATAGCTTACAGTATTTGTCAGTGCTTGTTAGAATGACGTTTATGTTTGTTTATTTGCCAGTGTGCGTGCTTGTGTGTGTGTGTGTGTGTGTGTGTGTGTGTGTGTGTGTGTGTGTGTGTGTGTGTGTGTGTAAAGAAGGCTAGAACTATATGAAGGTAGTATTCGAGTGAGTAAGTTTGTGGTATGACCTCAATTGTAACAACTATGGAGTATGTGATACCACTCCATGCTAGACTAAGACAAATACCTCATCCTTGGCATTCTCTAATTACTGTGTCGTACTTCATTTCTTCTATCTACTAACATGCCTCCAATAAGAGAAGGTTTTGGGATTTTTTTACTTTGTGTTCTTTCCTTTTTTATTGTGATGTTTAATAAACAAAACAAAACAAGAACTGTGCGATATCTTCAGTGTTTCTTCTTTACTAACAAAATTATGAATTACAAATTTTATTTTTTGTTATAAAATGATGACAGGAGAAAGAAACCAAGCTTTTCTTTATTGTTAGCAGTAAGGGATCATTTATGTGTGCCTTCTCATAAACTAGAAGTTATATGTTGCAGTTTTTGACAGTTGTTGGCTAGAACATGCAGTACTATATGTTACATGAACAGAAGATGTTTTATGCATTATTCTTGAATTTTGTCCCTGAATTGGTGAGCCAAATCCCATTAATATAAATGAGTGCAGATTTCAACATCTCTTGTTTTTTGTTTTTTTTCCCTTTCATGAAAAGCTGTGAATGTAATTTCTTTTTCGAAGGAAAGAAAAAGGCAACACAGAAAACACCTCTGTACCACCTGGCTGGAAGTACCTTCATGAACCTCTAACGAAGGTGTGAAGAGATCACCAGGTGTTGGTTTTAAGTTGTTGTCCATCATCAGGGGATTTCCCCCCCCTCTCTGACATTTCTCTCTAAGTGCTGGTCTCCGAAATTCTTCTCTTTTCTTCTTCCCATTTTCACCATTTGATTTCTCTGTAAGTACAACAGTTTGAAATTCTTCTTCACCTGGTGCTCATCCACTTTATTGCTGCAGTCAGAGTCCAGGGATTCCAGCTGGACTTGATGTCCAGTTAAATACTGACCATTCTTCGCAGAACACAAATTCCTGTACCCATTGATTGTAGGTAGGGGATGAGTAAAAGCATTCTGATGTTGTAGAGAGATTCCTGCATGTGCTGATTCTAGGTGGGGGAGATGGGTCAAATGATTCTCCAGTTGTCTTAGACATGTCTGATGGCATTTAGAAGCAGTGTGTGGTAGAGTAATTGATTAAACATTTCAAGTCTGAAGTTTTGTTTCATGACAGATTTCAGTTAGTTTGATTATTATTTATTTATTTATTTATTTATTTATTTTTATTATTTATTTAATTATTTATTTATTTATTTATTTATTTATTTATTTATTTATTTTTCATTATTGTTTAATAATACATTTTTATTGGCTGAATATCTTATTGACTGCATATATGTTTAAATATTAAATTGCTATTTTAGTTTTAATTACAAAAAAGCTGAAATCATCATTAAATAACAAGATATCTGGAATACCTGATTTATGCCTATAGAGAGAGAGAGAATTAACTGTAACTGTTTTTAATAACTGAACATGTTTCACTTCTTCACGTCACAGACAATGGAAAGTGACACTGTTCTGGTTTGTGAAGTCAATTTGTTTGATGAGTCAGTCTGTTGTCTGTGAGTCTGTCTGTGTTTTCTCTGACAGGACTCCACTCTCCCGCTAAATTATCTAATTAAATTAGTAGTCTCTCTGTCTCTGTCTCTCTCTCCTAATGGTAATTAAAAGATGTTTTAGTCCAGCATCTCGTGTTCCTCGTGACACTGCATTCATCTTGGACAGAGGTTGTCTTTGTTGTTTGTCCACTCTTTTTTATTTCTGATTTCTTCTCTTCCATCTTTGACTTCCATCATAATTCCTGATCACTGGTTTGTGTGCAGGCAGGAAGGAGAATATATCATGACATTCTTTTGTGAGGACAGGTTATGACTGATTACATTCGTTTGCTAGTTGTGGTGAAATATAAGTATGATTAGGTTCTGGAGGTTGTGCGTGTTATAACTGATCATGTTCTTTATGATTTTAGTGTCTGTATAAATCAGACTTGAGTTATTTTATGAGTGTTATAACTCAGTTTTGTGTGTGTGATACAGTTTTTATTATTCACGTGGAGGTAGAAAACAAATCTGAACATTTTTATAAATAAAACTTGTAATTGCAGATATTCTGATACAGCAAATATAAATCTAGCTTACACCAACCACATTTTATATTTTAAATATAAATGTAATTTGAAACACTTTTTGATATGGCAGTATATAATGTAATGTAACACCAAAAACATTTTATATTTTAAATATAACTATAAATATAATTTGAAACACTTTTTAATATTGCAGTATATAATGTGATTTAACACCAAACGCATTTTATATTTTGAATATAACTAACTATAAATGTAATTTGAAACACTTTTTGATATGGCAACATATAATGTAATTTAACACCAAACACATTTTATATTTTGAATATAACTAACTATAAACGTAATTTGAAACACTTTTCGATGTGGCAATATATAATGCAATTTAACACCAAACACATTTTATATTTTAAATACAGCTATAAATATAATTTGAACCACTTTTTAATATTGCAGTATATAATGTTATTTAACACCAAACGCATTTTGCATTTTAAATATAACTAACTGTAAATGTAATTTAAAACACTTTTTGATGGTGCAATATATAATGTAATTTAACACTAAATACATTTTATATTTTAAATATAACTAACTATAAATATAATTTTAAACACTTTTTAATGTGGCAATATATAATGCAATTTAACACCAAACACATTTTATATTTAAAATACAACTAACTATAAACGTGATTTAAAACACTTTTTGATGTGGCAATATATAATGCAATTTAACACCAAACACATTTTATATTTTAAAATACAACTTTTTAATCCTAATTTACTCACTTTTTGATGTGGCAATATATAAAGCAAATTTAACACCAAACACATTTTATATTTTAAATACAACTTTTTAATCCTAATTTACTCACTTTTTGATGTGGCAATATATAAAGCAAATTTAACACCAAACACATTTTATATTTTAAAATACAACTTTTTAATGCTAATTTACTCACTTTTTGGTTCGGCAGATGTGATGTTTATCACTTCAGACACTTTAAGCTCTTGTTGGGCAGTGAGTATAACTCTATTACACACTGTTACCGAGGGTTTTTATTTCATTAAGCTCTAGTTTTTGTGGGACGGAGGGAAACTGCCACAGTTTAAGGATTTTAAAAGTGAGGTGTACAAAAGTGTTTTGATGAAGAATAATGCATGCTAATTGCACATGACATCTCATCACACTGGTTTGTTCATGCACGTGCATGCGTGCGTGTGTCTGTTTCGTAATTCACGTAATTACATTTTTCAGTCGTTTTAAGCTGAATCTGCTTTTTTTTTTTTTTTTTTTTATGACTAAGCTTTGAAGAAGAAGAAAAAATTCTTTGTGCAGAGTGGAATAAAAAAAAAAAGAAAGAGCCAAATTAATTTATTATTTGCAGATGAAATCGTGTGATAGTTTTTGAAATAATATTGTTACATAAAGAAATTAATGAGAGCAAAAAAATTTCTTTTTAGTTTCTTTTAAAAGTATCGATGCTTTCTTAATAATTAATTTGCTGTCTGCAGATGAAAAGAGTTGATTTTTTTTTTAAATAAAAAGAAAATATATTGAATCAGATAAATTAAAGTGGTAAAAATAAATCTAATTTTGTTTTTGTAATTCTTTTTGAAATATTATTTTATTATTTTCTGATGAAATGGTATAATTAAATAAAACTTAAAAAAAAATTTTTATATCAGGGAAATTAACATGGTAAATTGAATCCAATTAATATATTTTTTTTAATTACTAATATTTGTTCAGTTTTTTTTTATGTAGATGATTGGTTTGAGGTATTTTTTTTTTTTAAATCAAAAGAAAAAGAAAAAGTTCTTGAAATCAAACAAATTAAACTGAAAATTAAACTGCATTAGTTTCTTTAAAAAACATTAAAATATTTCTAAATAGTCAGTTTATTATTTATTTGTAAATGAAATACTCCATTATTTTTAAACATTAAAAAAAATGTAAAATACAAAAAAGTAAAAAAAATATTAAGAAAATCAATAAAATAAGAAAAAAAAAAAAGCCAATAATAAAACCTTTAACATAATATTATATATTTTTTGGCAATCATTTTCGAATGAATAAAATAAGATTTAAATGGCATAAAAAAAAGATTTATGTTGCTGAAAACCTTATTTTAAGAAAATACACAATTAGACACAAAATATTTTAAAAATACATCATCTTCCATTTGCATTATGTCAAAAATAATAACAAGTGATGCATATAATATCTTTTTTAATGAATATTTTTACCTCATGCAAACTATTTTAGATTTATTCTGATTTGTACATGCTTTTAACTGCGGAAACAATTTTCAGAACTTGAAATGGGTTTGTACAAGAATTATTTTACAAATTTCAGTCTGTGTAGATCCTCTGTTTTTTTTTGTTTTTTTGGTTTCTTTTTGGGGTTTTTTGTTAATGTTTTTCTATTTTTTCTTTGCTAATTAGGACTAATTTATTTTCCAGACTTGTTTTCTTTTCACAGATGGAGGTAATAATGAACATTGGAAAACAATTTTTTTGTTAATAAAACTATCAAAACAAAACCCCACGAAAGTGAAAAAAAATGAAAAACAAAAAACAAATACACTAATAAAAGAAAGGAAAATAGCAAATAAATAAAATAAAATAAATTAATTTATAAAAACATAAGATGTTTTAAATGTGAAACATTTATATCTTTCTCTGTCTCTTTTCTCTCTCTCTCTCTCTCTCTCTCTCTCTCTCTCTCTCTCTCTCTCTCTCTCTTCTTTGTGTCTGTGTGTGTGTGTCTAACATTTATATATTTTATATTTTTTAAGAATAGAGTTCTGAAGCTAATTTGTAGTGATTAGTTTTTTTAATATTCAAAATTAAACTGGCATTCAAGGAACAAACTTGTTTATGGAAATGTTTAATTCTAGCTGGCAGTAGAAAATTATTAATTTTCTTTTTGTATGTTTTTCTTTCTGGATTTAGGCAAATTGATCAGCTGTTTGTAATTTCCTTTTTCACTTCATTTTTTTTTTTTTTCTGTTACATTTCTTATTTAATTTTTTAGATTATATTTTCTTTCTATGAAAAAAAAAAAAAAAAAAAAGAAAAACGTAGAATATAGAAAGAAAAAAAAAGAAATGTTAAAAGTGCACAAACCTCTTAATCTAAAAATCCTTAACATAATCTTTTTTTTTCTTTTTTGGAGTGTTTTTTTCAGCATACTGACATATTTTGATTTTTAAAATCCAGTAAAACATCTGTTTTATTTATTTAATTTTTTTTTTTTTTTGAAATTTAAATTCCTTATAAACCAAATGTTTTCAACTTGCATCAGTGAGTTTGTGTATCTGGTGTTAAATAACTCAGTTTAAAGTTAGCAAATGTTGCTCTGAAATCAGGTTAATGGTTTCTGACAAACTAATTTTTCTATAAAAGTCAAAACCGCCTGCCAACCGCAGCGCTGGATTACACAACTACAAGTTCAAAGATTCGTCACAGGTTGATCTTTATTGTTTCTGACATCTTCAGCATGTTTCTATCCAAGTTCTAATTATTGCTTGATAATTAAATTTTTAAAGAGCTGAACAATTTTTTTTTTAACCATTTTTTTTTTTTTTTTTTTAACATTACTAAAACACATTGAGTTATCAGATGAGTCCTTGTTTGGGTTGATTATTGGGTAATTTCCTGTTCCAATCCTAGCTCCGTACTAGTCATTTCAAAGTGAATGTGTAATATGTTTTCCTGCCTGTGAGAAGGTTCATCTAAAGGATCTCTGTCTAGCTGCTAGTTAGTAAGAGTAGTCTTGAAATCATTGCAGCTTGTTTCTTCTATCATATACAACAAATAAATAAATAAATAAATAAATAAATAAATAAAAAAAACATGGCATGACTGTTAACATTAATCTTCTGAAATATAATTCAGAAAAATATCCACATTTGGAATCACTGATGATAAATTTCTGTTTAACTGATGTTAGTTTTAATTTATAACATATAACATATCCTAACAGCAGACATTTAATTTGTTATTCATTCATTCATTTGTTATTAATCCATAAATACTAATTTACTTTATTAAATTATTTATTTCATGGTCAGTCTATTTGTTCAGTCATTTGTTCAGTCAGTGTTTGTTTGTTTCCTTTCATTCATTCGTGTCTGAAGGAACACAGATCACACAGTGATATAACCCACATTTGTGACTGAGTGTCACAAGAAATAATTATACTTGTTACTACAGGAGGATGTAAAGAGTTTGTCCAGGAAATTACCAATTAGTTATGAACCCATTATTAAATTCTTATTGCTCTATGTTCTTTTGATATGTCTATAGCCTTACTTAACCAATTCAAAACTGTAAAGAGGAAAAAAAAAAAAAAAATGAAGAAAGAAGATTAAAAAAGATGCAGAAATAATTTTAAAAAAGTATTTTAAATTATTAATTAAGAATGGAAAATATTTTAAAAATGAGAATTAAAAAATGGAAGAATTTGAAAAAAGAAGTATTAAAAATGAAAGTTTTTTTAAAAAAGAATACTTATGTGTAGAAGAAATTTGAAAATCAAAATGGACAATTAAGAAAGGAAAAAAAAAAAAAAAAAGAGTGAGAAAAAGAGAACTAAATGGAACTTGATTATTGAAATGAACAAGTGCATGGTTTGAAGAAGGAAATGCAGTTTGTAAAATAAGTTGTTTAAATTGCTGCTTCCCTTGTTGAAAGAAAAATAAAACCAATCGGACTGCAGGTGTGAATTACATAACATTCTGAGTGTGAGAAAAACTTGATTTGTTCTTCTGTACATCGTGAGAAAAAAAAAAAAAATAAAAAAAAAGAACAAATTTAATAAGAGGAAGAAAAGATGAAAATTTAAAAATATGTGGTTTTAGTCTTAGACTTTTGTTAATTCGTTCATTTATTAAAAATATGGGGTTTCAGTTTTATTAATTCGTTCATTTATTACTAATTCAGAGTAATAGTTGTAAAGCTAATGATGTACAAAGTACATTAATGGTAGCGCAGTATATTTATCTCGACATTTGGGGCTCATTAAATACCATGCTGTGCCACCGAGAGCTGTAATGTTTACCTGCATTTAACAGATGGCCACATAAAGAGTTTACCTCTGTAATTACCTATAACCTCTTTTTTTTTTCTTGTATAAAGATTCTTTTTGCTCTGATCTTTCTTGTGTGTTACCAGATTGATCCATTTAAAGTGAGTCATTCTGCGATTCTGATGGTTTGATTCTAAATTAAGGTTATCTGTAAACAAGAACAAAAACATCTCTTTTATGTGATTTATCTTTTGAACAGACAAAAAAGTTCCTCTTTAAACTTTGACAAATAAAGAGGATGAAGAAGAAAGAAGAAATGAAAAGAAAGAAAAACAAAAAAGGGTTTTACTTTATATCCTTTAAATCACAATTTCGTCAATCATTTCATCGACAGTTTTAGATAATTTTTGTCATTATTTGGGACGGAATCTTTGAAGGAAGAATAAAACAAAAACAAAAATGGAATTTTTTTTTGTCTCATCTTAACATATAAAACACTCGAAATAATTTTTAGATTCTTTTGATTATGTCTGTCCATAACTTGCCAAAGACTGCATTAAGATCTGAATGTGAATTATTTTATTACTTGCTGTGGTTCCTCTGCAGTAACATAAGAAGTTTAAAGATAATCAAAGAGAAGTTTATTACATAATGCTCAGATCTTCTGCATATTGCTTGAATTGAGATTTGCCAGTCAGTTTGTATAGAGATACATTCACACTGACATGGTGAGAAGACTTTGAAATTTGGTCTGTTGGTATGTGAATCAGTTTAAAGATTTCAAAACTGAGGTGTTAGTGATGAATCCTACAAGATTAGCTCTGGCTGTTTTGTTTCAAATAATATTTTAATGTAGTGGTTTTCTGTTTGTTGGAAATTTGTTTTACGTTTCTGTTTCAGTGATATGTGATATTAATTAATTGATTAGAGGAACTATGAAAGAAAATTAAACAACAACAACAACAGACAAAAAGAAACATACAAACCAAGACAGAATAAATTTGAAAATAAAGCAAAATAAAATAAAAGAACAAATCTCCATGACAACAACAGAGCAGCAAATAAACAACAACAACAAAACAACAGCAACAACAAATAAACCAATAAAAACCAAAGAGAAATTAATAAAAAGCAAAATAACAACAGTGGTTATTAGATACATGTCATCAAACCAGAACTGGTAAAAGAAATATTCCATAAATTTGTCTAAACTGGTGAAGCCTGAAATATGATTTATTGCAGAAGCTATCTTTCCATCAAGTAATAAAGTGAAATCTGTGTATTAAAAAGAACACCATGTTACGACTCTGTGCTGTTGCATATCTGAGTTATCGCACACCGTGACTTTCACCAGTTACAGTATTTCTTTTAACCTCTGTCCAAGATGAAACAAGTCAGCCACAAAACAGCATGTTTTATTATCCTCTCCGTGATCCAGCCAGTGTTTTTGTGTGTCAACTTGTGTGTAATAAACTCGCTGATGTTTGCACTTCACAATAAAGTCTGCGAGAATTACCGTCATTTTGTGTCCTCGCTGTCTAACGAGTTTGTCTGATCAATATTGCACTGGAAACACTGCAGCTGATGTTAAAAACCACTGTTTGATACAAGGCAGGTGTGAGATATGATTATTAATAAACACCTTGCTGTTGGCTGCAGTGAACCTACCATTTCTGAGTGTCTTTATCGAAGATATGAGTATAATTAGATGTATATATATTTAGATGGGTTTTAATTAGTTGTGTGTATCTAGATGTATATGTGATCTTGTCCTTGATAAACCAGTTTACAAGAAGACACTGTCAATAAATAATTTATTTGTTTTCAATTATCTTTAGACTGGCAATCCAAAACAGTGTAAAACAGAAGTGTTTATGTTGTTGTTTTATTTATAATGTTCTTTTACTTACTTCTGTCATGACAGAGAGGATAAACCCACAGTGTAGTTAATCATAGCTTTTAACTGAACAGACTTATTACAGACTGACAGACAAGCATACAGACAACAGACCAGAAGACCAAACAGACACAAACACATATCAAAACAAAAATCTTCATTTCTTTTACTAACTTACTAATTAGTTTAGATATGCTACAACACGAAACTACCAACTCACTAACAGTAACTAAGTCAAAATTTGACCAGTTGCTACTATGCAAGCTTCTAACCTACTAACAACTGAGCAGTGATCTTTGAATACTGCTAACCTTCTAACAGTAAATCACTGTAAGCTCAGCTGCTAACCTGCTAACCACTCAGAGTGAGCAAAGATGCTAATTTCCTAACACTAAATGACATCACTGTGAGTTCAGCTACTAACTTGTTAACTGACAGAGTCAGTGTGAGAACAGAAATCTGAGAATAACATCAGCAGACTTTGTTTACTTGGAAGAGAGCCTGAATACTGTGATACATACATTATCACACTTACCACACTCTCTGGTAACAGTACACACATACTCAGTCACTTTCTTAGCTGAAGAGAATTCGAAAATGAATGAAACACATTCATCGCGATCCTGTACACACACTTTATTCTGACACTAAAAAAAAAAAAAAAAAAAAAAATAAACAAAAATAACAATAAAAAAAAAAAAAAAAAAAAGAAGAAAAGACATGTAAAAAAATGAAAAATTTTGTTTTGGCAATAACAGATTGTTGCAGTCATATCTATATGTATATCTATATCTCTATCTATCTATCTATCTATCTATCTATCTATCTATCTATATATATCACACCCAATTTGTTATGTTATAAAATTATATGCTAAATAATTGACTGCTTGCTGACTGATTCCATGATTTATTATTGTTATCTGTGACAGATCTCAAGTATATATAATTTCACTTGTGCTATGTGATATGTAATTCACACAATGAATACCATATATTAATTATATTCCTGTTTGCTTCATTAAATTAACCTTTGTTATCAGAAGACATGAAGCAGTCAGTGAGTGTGTGGTAAAATGTCTGTGTGTTATGTATGTTTTGTGACAGTGAGGGGTTAAGTATTTCAGATATACAATGGCTGCCTGTGTTATTTTTCACATAGAACACAGACACACCAGTAATAACTGTCCACAGTGATAGATGAATGGATTGTATCCCAAACCCAGACTTCTTTTTACATCATTTTAATTTCATTTTTATTGTTATCGTACATGTTGCTGTCATCTGTGTGTAAGTATGTGTCTGATTCACCCCAGTGTCTGCCTGTCTGTCTGTCTGTCTGTCTGTCTGTCTTTGCTGGATTCATTTTACCATTGGGGGGGGTCTCTTGTTCTGTCATTTTTTTTCTTTTCTTTCATGTCTTTATTCCTTCTTTCTATTTCTCCATCTGTTGATCTTCTTATTTTCTTTCTCACTTTCTCATATTTCCGTTTCATTGACTTTTCTAAATCCTTTTCTGAATCTCTGACTCAATGTCTTTTCTCTCTGTCTTTCTCTTTTTTTTTTTTTTCTGTCTCTTGTCTATCTTTCCCTCTTCATCTATCTTTCTCGTTATCTCCTTCTCTCTCTTCTTCTCTCTCTTTCTGTCTCTCTGTCTCTCTCTCTGTGTTCTCTCTTCCATCCCCTTCCCCATTTTATAAATCAATGTCTGAAACTCCTATCAATCAATCCCCGGTTACCGAAAGACAGTTTAAACTCCTCTCGACAACAAAAGCCGGTGTTATCTTTGTCACACTGTATTTACACTCACACACACATAGCTGCATTATTAACCCACTACTTTCATTACTGTTTTTGGCTTTTCACTTACATCAACATCACCTATGTCAGCATTCTTATTGTCCAGGATGTCTGCATGTCTGCTGCCAGTGAACTGGGACTGCCATTTTCAGGAAGTGGCGCTGTTTGTCTTAATTATTCTTGGCTACTGTGGCCAGACTTCCGTGGCCAGTCGGTTACCACAAGAACTCCTCATGTGCAGCAGTTGCTGAATTCAGCCAGCACTGTTGTGGAGGACTGTCACTTCTCATTCTCAAGTTCAGGGCTCTCAGATTCTGAGAGACTTTTTTCAGGTCAGCGGGTTTTTAGTTGCAGTCAGATTTTTGTCACTTTTTTTTTTCTGAAGTTAATCAATTTGGTCTGATGCTGCTGTTTGGATTGGATTCTTGCAGCAGTTTTTCTTTATTTTAATCTTCTTTTTTCTTCTTCTTTTTTGATTTAAGAAAATAAAGAGAATACTACCTTGTCTGGTTAAATAACAACAACAAAAACAATAACTACTAATAATAACAATAAAACAACAATAATAACAACAATAATGATTAAATAACAATAATAATAATATTAAATCATCCAAAAAAAAACAACCAGTACCTCCAACCACCTTAAACAACAACAATTAGACAGAAATTTATAAGAAATGAAATACAAATTGAAAGAAATCTTATCTGATATGTTGTTTAACTGATGTTGTATGTATCAGCAAACAACAAGAATTTTCTTGTTCACAACTGAACAACACCCACACTCAGACAAAACACACCGGACTCACTCTAGTTTTGTGATCCTTCTTCCTAATGGCTCACTTCCACTGTAACAATGCCTTAGTTTTCTGTGTGTGTAGGTAGAGAAAGATCTGCTGACCTTGTACGTGTGTGTGTGTGAGAGAGAGAGAGAGATATATATAGAGAGAGAGAGAGAGAGAGAGAGAGAGAGAGAGAGACAGACAGAGACAGAGACAGAGAGTGAGAGAGAGACAGAGACATACAGTGTGAGAGAAACATTGAAAGAGAAAAAGAGAAAAAGGACCTTGTATGTGTGAGAGAGAGAGAGAGAGAGAGAGAGAGAGAGAGAGAGAGAGAGAGAGAGAGAGAGAGAGAGAGAGAGAGAGAGAGAGAGAGAGAGAGAGACAGACAGACATTGAAAGAAAAAACAAGACAAAAAAACAGACACACACAGAGCATAATGATTGTGGGATTGTTTGAGTAAGTGAAATTGAGAAAGGGAAACACAGGGCAGTGACAGAGAGTGACATTGTGTGGAATGAAAGAATTAAATAAGAACAAATGTGTTTAAATGGAATACTTGTATAATACAAGTGTCCATGTGTGTATATTTCTGTCTGTGTGCCAATGCAGGTTTAATATGAATCTGTGGGTTGATACTACTACCAGTGCAAGAAGAAAGCTGTTGACTGTTAGTGCTTACTAAGCTAGGACTGTACAGCTGTGGTGTGTTTCTTTTCAAGTGTATCCGTCAGGACTGGAGGGCTGAGGGTGGTGTCTTGACAAAGTATCAGAGTTCAAAACTCCCAGCAGGCACACAACCAGTCCCTTGTTCTCTCACAAAACACTTGCACCTGTACTATCACCTAATTACCAGAGTCTGGACAGCACATGTTAAAGAAACACTGCAGTCTTATTTTAAAGTGTGTGAGGACTTGGGTTCTGTCCTCCTTGGTGGTTACATCACTATAGCTAATTCTTTAGTGTTCATTGTTTACTGTTCTTTTTGAAAATTTTAAAGTTATGATATTTAGAATGTTTGTAAAATGTTTCTTTTTTAGTATAAACTTTATAATTCAGTATCATCTGCAATGTTTCCAGTGTAATATTGATCAGACAAACTCATTAGACAGCTAGAAAACAAAATGACAGTGTGTCTCAGACTTTAACTACTGCTGTAAAAAGAGATATTTATAAATAAACATGTACTGTCTTTTTGATGGTGACATTTAGCCTATTGTTATTTGAACTTGAAACATTAGTTTCATTATTTACATTTATATATATATATATATATATTTTTTTAAATACTAATAAAGAATAATATTTTCATTGATTCCTCAAAAGAGACTGAACTCACAACCTCTCTAATTCAATTGTACACAATTTCCATTTTACGAACATTAAAAGCAGAAAAAACACCCCAAAAATACCACAAACGGATAATAAAAACTAAAATAAAACATGAAGAAAGTAACAAAATAATTAATCCATTAACTTATACAGAACATAATTTAGTTAACTCTTCATTATTACTTTGAAAAAAAAAAATCTCAAACCTGAATGAATATAAAATTTGTTTTCTATGTTCAAAAAATATCCCCATAAAGCTCTTTAATAAATAAATTCCCAGATCTCGGACAAGAAATTTAATTTTGTTATGTATCTCTTGATGTCAATATTCAGAGCTTCTGGAAATTTGATCTGTAATTGGCCAGTGAAGTACTGAAAAATCTGAGAGCTTAAAAAAAAAAACTCTACCATTCTCAGTCCATAACAAATCAAATATCAGAGATATTCTCTTCTTTCTTATTCTTCAGACATGATCCTCTGAGAGATCTCCGCTAAAATTGCTGGCATCATGTCATTAGTAAATGTATAATTCATTTTGAAGATGGGCAAATTGGACGAGAGAGCGAGAGTGATCATTTTGCATGAGGCTGACAAATCTTTGTTGATATTATATCTGCAGAACATGATCTAACTTGGGCTGGGTATTACAGAAACTGCTGTTTGAAAAGCTGAGCGTTTAATTTTTTTTTTTTATTTTTTTTTTTGGGCTTTGAGTTGACAAAAAGCTGCTCAGATGGAGAATGGTGTTGAGTTCTGGAGAACGTGTAATTTTCATAAATCATCACGGAAACGAGATTCGGCTTTTAGTGGACTGAATATAAAAAATATGTTTTCTTATCAAGAACACTCTTCTGATTAGTTTTAAAATGAAAAAAAAAAAAAAAAAAAAAAAAAAAAAAAAAAAAAAAAAAAAAAAAAAAAAAAAAAAAAAAAAAAAACAAGAAGAAAAAAGTAAAGGACATTTATTTATTTAGGTTTTTTTGTCACAGAGCAGTTCCATGTTTTTAAATAGATGTGTGGCTGAACCATTTTTTTATTTCCCAAAAGATTCTTCAATAAGTATTTGAAAATTTTCTTTTCATCAGTGAATAAACGAATGTAGACATGTTAAACATGTTTATATTAATAGTTAATAAGTGTCAGGTATATATATAACTTCTGTAACAGTGATATGAAATAGAATACTTGAAACTTGCAGTAACTCTCATTTTAAAGACATCTGTTGCTGTTCTGGGGACTATTCTTTAAAATAAGCAGCCAAGATATTTTTGGTACAAACTTTACCCACTGACCAGAACCTATCCACCAGTCCAGGTACATAAACATTTTGTTCCCCACCTGTCCAGTTATTTTATACAAAGTGTTTTCTACACTTCCACTTACTATAAACAGTGTATTTCGTACCCATCCAGTTATTATAAACATTATTTCAACTGGCCAGCTACAAGATGCCCATTAAACTCATTTCTTGTGTTACAGTTGTTTTTGTGTGTGTGTGTGTGTGTGTGTGTTTTTTTGTTACAAACATGGACAGAGAGATACATGAACCAGGTGACCAAATCAAGAAATCCTTGTCTTGATTAAGAAAACACTGTGAGTTTACACTGGGGATGTTTTTGTGGAACTTTGAGTCTAATCTTTTCACACAATTAGATAAACTTGGCTTGTTTCAGCTGTGATTTCCAAATAAACTTTTCCAGATGTCTTCCGTCACTCGTACAGTCTGTCTCCACCTTGTTTGTTGTTGTACGTGCAACTAAACATTTACTGTGATTGACCAAGCTGACCAGTGAGTGGTACATTATCAGCAGATAGCTGCTAAATCTGTCAACTGCTGCGAAAGAGCCAAGAATCAAGATAATGGTCACCCATAAAGATTGTGTCTATTTTAATTTATATATATATATATATATATATAATATATTTACACCAATTTAAAAAAAAAAAAAAAAAAAAAAAAAAAAACATGATAATAAAAAATTAAAAAATAAATCTCTTTAATGAACATAATTTTCTGCTTTACATTGACAAACCCTTTTAATCATAATCTTGATTGCTGTCACATAAAAGAAGGATCAAATGCTTTACAAGGTTTTAAATTTGAAATTACTTCCTCATCAAGCCAGGGGAACATGTTTGAGTATCAAATATCAAGAGCAAACAACAGTGAATGAACTGTCTCTGTCTTGTGCTGCTGAACATAATTTAAAACGAAAACTAAAAAATTATGATTTATGGTAAACTGTTTCGCTGTTCTCATAAAATATCATCAACTTCTTTGAAGAGACATTCGAATTGAATCTCATTTTCATAATCACACATCCTTAATTACATTAATGTCTTTTGTCATCCTGCGTTTATTTTTAAAATTATTGAAGTTGATACTATCATCACTTCAATATGACTGGTATCTGCCTTCATGTAGTTGCCAGACATCATATTTCAAAATGATGTAGTTAGAATGGGGGCATTTCATTTACTGTGTTAATGTATGTGTGCGATATTAACCTGTATTTCACGACCTACGTCATTATACCATTACTGTTCTTCACTAATGGATTTAAAGTTTTGTAATAGAAATTGATCAAACAAAAAAGTTTTTGCTAATTAGAGTACAAATTCTCTCTGTGTGTGAAATGTGTGTGTGTTTGTGTGTGTGTACAAATGTCTGTCTAAATGTTTGTGTGCAATTATCATTTCATTAGTATATCTTTATTTCTGTCTGTGTTAATGTAAGTGTTTATATGAATTATTATGTGACAAAATCTTCTTATTCTAACTGTTGTTCTGTTTTTTGTTTTTCAGATCTGGACGTAAAAACATTCTCTGACTCGAAGGATGGGCTGAACCTGAGGTACTACAGATACCTGTCAGTGGACAGCCTCTCCCAGACTCTCTTTGTTGGTGCTATGTGAGTATATTTAGTCCACTTTCATCCGTCCATCCATCCATCCATCCATCCACAGATACATTAATCCAACATGATATTCATCAAAGTCTTTCATAATCCATCCAAACATCCATCCATCAACCTCTCTATCTGTGGCTATATTAATCTATCATTAATCAGTATTTCATAAAACATCCATCCATCCATCCATCCATCCATCCATGAATGCTTCTGGTCCATTTCTTTGCATCTTTTTTTTTTTTTTAAATTTTCAAGAGATCGTCTTTCTCTGTACTCACTAAGATGTTCACTTTCACCTCACCTGCAGTTCAATAATTCACCTGTGTCACATTCGTTAGTCAGCACTGTTATTATTATTATTATTATCATCATCCAAGTGACATGAGTTAGAATTTCTTGTCTTTCTAAAATTACTTCTCACACCTCAGTCAAAAAAAAAAAAAAAAAAAAAAAAAAAAATGTCTGGTGAATTTAGTGCAGATATCAAAACATAAAACCCTACCTGCCAAGATTTATGTCATTGATATGGTCTAAAACTCACAACCCCCACATGGCTGGCTGATGCCATCCAGTTCAGAGGTTTGTAAAAGTGAGGTTTGTTAGACCAATAAATGTTTGTTGAGTGTTAAACAGGGTGTCACAGCGAGATAGGTTAACTACGCAGGATTAGATTGAGTCGCAGAGATCAGTGTAAAAGATTTTACTATCGGCGTGAGTGGTTGTTCCATGTAGTTTCACTTTTAACATGTTTTAACTTTAAAGATTTAAAAACAATTTTTTTTTTTTTTTTTTTTTTTTTAATATTAACAGATTAACTGAAGTCTGTGTCTGTTTTTCATCAATTTTTAATTCCAGTTTCTTCTACTATTTTTTGTTTTTTAATATTTGTATTTTATAATAATTTCATAAATTAGTTATTTAGTTTCTTTTCCCCTTTATTTACTTTAAAAAAAAAGAAATAATAAAATAAAAATAATAATAATAAAAAAAATAAAAATAAGGAAAGAAAAAAAAGTCAGTTGTTTTTCTTTCAAGCATCTTTAGATTCATTAGCTTGAAGCTTTCAAATGATTTGCTTGAATCTGTTATTTAATAAATAAATGGATATTTTATTACCTAGGTGTGCTATAACTTTGGTATGTAATTGCCAGTGATGCAATAACATTCACATTAACCAGAATTGTAATAGTTCATTACAGTCTATGATAAATTATTATTAACTTTCATATAATATTTGTGAGTAAATTAGGTTTGTTATTGTCAGTTTCTACAGTATTTGCTCATCTTTTTAAAATTAAAAAAGCTGCATTCAGAATTAATGAAGTACGTGCTAGAATATTTGGAGAGTAAATATTTGTAAAAAAAAACTTCAAACAAAACAACCATAAAGATCCATCAAATACTGAAACAACAGCAACAGCAGCAAAAAACTAATGATCAATAACTGCATAGTGAAAACAGAATTCAATTTAACATAATTATAACTAAAAGTGTTGTTCATTATTTGGCACCAGTGTGGTTCTGAGAAAAAAAAAAACTGTTGAAAAGAATTTCTCAAATTCTAAATCAGTCATGAATCTCTTCTTTTCCTTCAAATCATTGTACCCGGCAATAAAGAGGACGAAAATGATAAACTGCTCCTGTATTTTTTAGTGAAGATTTCTGCTAAAACATACCAGCTTTGACTTACCTTCGGTTGTATGTATAAAACATATTTAAACGTCTGCTGTATGTATATTAGTGATATAATGTGAGTGCCTGTCATACCACGCTGATATATCACAGCGTGTGTGTCATTACTTGATGCACACAGAAATAAACACAGGAATAATGCAGACAATTGTTTTAGTGCCTCTCTCATCTGTAAAGTGCTGGAATGGGTGTTTTTTTTTTTTATTTTTTTTTTTTTTTTTTTGTGTCAAAATCTTGTTGTTGCTGAACCATGGTGAAATTTCTATGCTAATTAGGTCCTGGATATTTGTGTGAAGCTTTGGGAACATTTCTGAATGATCATTCTTTGAGGAGTAAATATGAGGAGTAAAATATATCAAAACCATAGACAAAACCATCTAACTAAGTCACAACAAAACCATCTGTATAATGGAAATATGACAAAGCCATGTAACTAAATTATTACAAAAACCATCCAAGTGAGACACACATACAACTCAGAGCATTTCAGTCTTAATAAATTTTTCAGACTGCAGTCTTTTTTTCTTAATAATTATTTTCTTTACTTCAGAATATTAATGTGTATTTTCATTTTGATATGTGTCAGAAAAAAAAAAAATGAAAAAGTTAAAAAAAAAAAAATTTTTTTTTATATAATTCTATCTCCTTTTCATGGCTGGAAACAATTTGTTAAAGTAATGTAATCAGTAACCATTTTTTTTTATCCATTATTTTTTATTTTACTTTTTAAATTTGATTTTGTGATTAATTTCTGTTGATGCCTTCCTGCTGGAATAAACTGATAATTAATCTTTGATATTAAAATTAAGCCTGCTGGCTCTGGATTTAATTTACTGACAAACTGTCCAGCTCAAGTGACAAGGGTTGTTAGATCAATACTCCTTACCTCATAAACTAAATTCTCCAATCAATAAACACTGAATAGAATTTAAATAAGCAAACAATCTTGGAACTGTGTGAGTGTTAATTTCTCTCTCTCTCTCTCTCTCTCTCTCTCTCTCTCTCTCTCTCTCTCTCTCTCTCTCTCTCTCTCTCTCTCTCTCTCTCTCTCTCTCTCTCTCTCTCTCTCCTTAATTATCCATCTATCTATCAATTTATACGCACCTATTTTTCAATTTCTCTGTTATTTCCCTTGTCTCTCTGTATTTATATATTTCATTATCCTGGCATCAAACCAGAATTAATTTATCATCAATAAAAAAAAGCTTAACATCTGCCAGAAATAATATCATTGGGTTATTAAGGAAATTGCTCTGATATGTTAGTAAAAAAAAAAATTCACCGATTTACTGTAACCTCTGAGATCAGCACTGCTTTGTATACATTTTTGTTAGAAAACTGACATTTTTGTAAATCTTTTCTCCACCTGGGTAAACCTTATGTTGTCTTATATCAGTTTTATTTCACGCATGGTTCCTAGGAATTTCAGAAATAAGGTTACAGATGTGGGTGTGTTTAGTTGTCTTGCCTTTTATCCAGGGAACAATAGAGGTGAATGGTTATTTTTTTTTTTCGTACTTTTAATTGTTTATTTCTTGTTTTTTTTTTAATGTCATTATTTTGATGATGATGATGATGATGATGATTATGATCTAATAATAATGATGATAACCATGATGGTTATTGAATGATGAGGATGATTTTGACAATGATGGGTATGATGATACTAACAATGTGATGATCATGATAAAATGGATGGTGATGAAGATGGTGATAATGATTATGATGATGATGATGTGGATGGTTATGGAAATACTAATAGTAATGATTATTATGATGATGAAGATGATAACGAATAAGATGATGATAAGAAGAAGAATGTAAGAAAAATGATAAACGCAATGAAGAACAAACTGGTGTGAAGTGTAGAAGTGGCTATGAACAGTTGATGGTGTAGTGTGTCAGGTAGGTTTAGTTCAGTGTTATGTAAGTCAGAGATAAAACAACTGGCTGGCTTACTGCCCCAGTTTCTGACTACCTCACACACTTTTCCTACTGTGAGATTCCCTGGAGAGCTCTACTAGTGTTCTTACACACAGTCAGTCTGATTGTTTAACTAATTGTGTCACTGTAGTTCATTTAACACACACACACACACACACACACACACATTCGTGTAAGTGTACATGTATATTCATTCATGTATACATGCAAACAAGATACACAATTCCACAGAAAATGAACTGTATATGTCATTATTTTTTTTTTAATTTATTATATGAATAATAAAAAAATAAATTCCCAGACAGTTAACTCAAATTCTTTATAAAATTTAACTGTAAGCTCTTTAACATAAATAAAAAGCAAAAACTCTATAGTTTTTTTAAACATAAATCATCACTTTTCAATAAAGCTTGGTTTGCCTGTTGAAACAACCTCAAAAGAATTCTTCAACAGAAGCCATGGAATGACTTGAATGTGCCGTGGCATAATTGCTATATCACCCATAGCACTGTGACATAACTGATCAGAGACAGCTGGTCTGGAGAAATATGTTTAATATGGATCCTGCTCCATTGATGTGCAATACCAGCATGCCAAGCTTTTATTCCTAGCACCGGCCCGAGGCAGAATCAGTTATTTTTGTCTGCACATGCATATGTATCTGCACGACATTCCCACTTCAAAACAATGGCATCAAAGCCCAGTGATAGACAAAGGTATCCCAAAGTCAGCACTGTAGAAAATTACCATGGAAAAGAACCAGAAGATTCGGTCATGTAAACCCATTAATAAGTGACATTACTCTTACTGCAATGTACTGAGACTAAATGCTACTGGTAAAAAATGCGTGTAATGTGTTGAGGAAGGACATTAAGAGTATCAGTTTGGCTGGACAGTCAGGCTTGGTAATGAAGACGGGTTATTCCTACACATGTTTTATTTAGATGTAGGTGAAGTCATGCAAATGGAAGAGAAATAAATGGATGTTTTGACAATGGACCGTGGCATTGTGGATTAGTTACAGGATACTGTTCATTTGACAGTTGCAGTGTTTGGTTGCAGATTGCAGTGGACCTTTTCGAATGGCTTCCCTTGTGGACACACCTCTACTAGTGACCACTTCAGAACCAATCTGCTTGACCACTTCAGAATGAATCAGCCTGAACACTTCAGAAGTCTACCTGGACTCTTCAAAAATAAACCACATTCACATTTCTTGAATTTACCTGAATACTTCAAAACTAATTTGCTTGAAAGCTTAAAAATAATTTACAAGGATCCTCTGGAAAGAAAAAGAAATAAAAAAAAATAAAAAAATAAAATCTGTTTAAAATTTTACAAAAAGATTACTTGTGCATTTCAGAATTATTTTACCTAAACACCTGAAGGTTGACAAAGATTTTAAAGATAACAAAATTGATTGTGACTGCAGTGATCATTACAAAATGGCTGCTGGTAAGAAATCACTTTAAAATTCAAAACTGACCAAACTGCCTTCAAAATGGCCTGTGACCACGGTAACCACATCGGAACTGCTTGTCATCAAACTCACTTTAAAAACTGATAGTGGATCAAATATCCTTAAAACTTTCAGTGACCAGATTGACCAGTGAAAACCTGTTAGTGACCCTTAAAGCCTGTTAGTGACCAGTGAAAACCTATTAGTGACCAGTGCTGCCATCTTGAAAATCTCTAGCCAGTCACTAATCCAGTTTGTGGGTAACATTCACAACAATCAGTGCACTAATCAAATCAGACTGAAGTGATTACTGGATTATCAGGTACAACAGGCTGAATAATGAATGTGCTGGAAATAATTTATTTAGCACACAGATTTCATTTCACGGGAAGAATCTTGTTTTCAAACAGAAACATTCGGCTTTACGTCTGGTTGTCATGGAATCATGAGACACCTGTCTGTACTGCACACAGGTGTGATGTTACTGTGTGCCTGATTGTGTGCTCATCTCTCATTAGTTTGCAGACAATGCTGCTTCAGTTTCTTCAATCTATTTTAGTAATATTAACTTTCTACATGAAAGGGAAAAAGTTTTTTTGAATGGTGAAAAATATTCTAGATGGTGGTAATAAATGAATAAATGGATGAATAAAATAAATGAATAATAAAATGGATGAAAATAAAAAATAAATAAATAAATAAATAAATAAATAAATAAATAAAACTAATAAGCAGACAAAAAACTGACTCAGATGTGAAACAGCTTAATTGTCCTCCAAGAAGGATTGATCCAGTGACACCCCACACTTTGAGCAGAGACTCCATCTGTGAGCTACATTTCACTCCTCGTACCTTTAAGAGAGGAAAGGAGATGATTAGGACTATTAGCAGATATTTTCTATCTGTATGAAATGATCCTGCTGACTGATTAAGTTGACCTTGCTCACCGTTTTGAAGCTTCCACTCTGCGATAATGTGATATGAACACCCTCCTGTACTGAAAGAACTGGCTCCCAGGAAATACGTTTTACATGTTAATGTGTACATTTATCCTTTTCTAGACACCACTGCAAATACAGTTCTTCACACCTATTTCCTTGAAAATGTATTTGTCATTCGAACATTTGGTACTACCTGTAATATCATTTACGAGGAGTATGATAATAAAAATCAGAAAGGTATAATCTTTAGGTGTAAATTCATTTTGTCCTCTCTAATTACTTTATGGGTTTAATAATGTAATTTTGACACCTTTTGAAAATTAATGTTCTGTTTTGTGACACAGGGCAAACTGTCTTCTCAAAAAAACAGCTCATAATTTAAGATATGACAGCAGTTTTAAATTTAAATGAACGATTAAATAAATAAATTTGTCTAAGGTAAATAAATTTTCAGGTGCACCGTTATTTGATGACTTTATTATAAAAGAAAAAGGTATCTTAACAGAAACCAACTTGTCCTTTATGTTATATGAGAGAGAGAGAGAGAGAGAGAGAGAGAGAGAGAGAGAGAGAGAGAGAGAGAGAGAGAGAGAGAGAGAGAGAGAGAGGAATGAACATGAGCATCTATCTGTTTATTGATTCATGTTTTTAAATATTTTATTCTAGACTGGTTCAACATAATACTTTACTGAAGATGACTTACATAATTTATACATTTATTTATATGCCTCTATTGTATTATTAAATAATATTAAATATCTGCCTCTGAAAGAAAGTAATGTAAAAAGTAATACTGGCTAAAAGGATGACTATAAAAATAATAATAAGAATAATAAGAACTATACAACAACAACAACAACAACAACAACAAACAACAACAACAACAACAAGAAAGTAAGAAAGAAAGTAAGAAAACAACAAAATAAAATAAATATAAAAAGAAAGAAAGAAAAAGCAACGAGAAGACAACAGAATCAAAAAGGAAGATAAATAAAACAGCACTTTTTGAACTGAGGTCATCAGACAGGAGTGACAGATTTACAGACGCACAGAATAATTTTGTTACAAGTGAGTGAAGCTCTGTAACTTCATCACCATGGCCACCAGATTGACCTTGTCTGCCGCAGGATCAGAACTGGATGACCAGGTCACACTGACCGAACTGTCACTACAAGTTAGATTCTGGTCATTCTTTGGTGAAAGCCTCTGGAAGCTTCCACAGTACACTCCAAGTAAACAGCTGTGGAGAAATTGCTGTTTTTAGAAGTAAAAAGAGAAGAAGAAGAAAAAAATAAAATGCCAAAAAAAAAATAATAATAATAAAAATAAGTGCCAAAAAGAAATATGAATTAAAGAAATGAAGAGAAAAGAAGAAAAAAGAAAAGATAGAACTGGAAAAAAGAAAAAAAAAAAAAAGAAAGAAAAGGAGGTGGAAGAAAAATAAGTAAAATGAATGTACATTTGTTGTATCAGAGTTTACACACACACTTCACAGATTGACGCTAACTGATGCACATAATTACCAGACTGTGCCAACTTTCAGTGTTTTCTTTCTATCAAGAAAAGAAAAATATATCTACAGTGATTCTTCTTCTTCTTCTTCTTTTTTTCTTCTTCTTCTTCTTCTTCTTCTTCTTCTTCTTCTTCTTCTTCTTATTATTATTATCATCATCAACATCATCATCATTATTGTCATTTTCATTATCAAGATTATCATCATTATCACCATCATCCTTTTTTTTTTTTTTTTAAGAAAAATGTAAATAAATAAAAATAAAACTGTTCATACTCGCATTTGGAATGTGAAAAGGAAAATGTGTTTTTATAATTTTTGAAATTGGAAGCTAATTTGTGCAGTTGATAAAAAAAGAGAGTTTAACGAGATGTTTGCAAAATGCATCAAGTTTTTACATAATTGGCTTCTCTGATTGACAAAACGTCTGCTTAGAGTAATCTGCCCTTGGCAGACAGCCTAGCTTACATTTTTATTATTTATTTTTTTATTTTTACTGATCCTAACTTATTCAGGAATAAAGTTGTCAAAACAGTGCTTCTGGTAATTAATTATTTTTTCCACCATTTTTTTTTTTTTTCTTTACTTCTGCAAAAAGCTTGTTGCCAAGAAAATACACAAATATATAACAGTTCTGCTTAATGAATATTAAATGTTTTTCAATTATCCTGTAATATGATTGATTAAAACTAATGACCAATGAACATTGAGTATTTTGTTGAGTAATAGCTAATTAAGTGAAAGATAATTAAAATTGTAGCTGTATTAACACAAACTGGCCTTACTGCTTATCTATGTCTGTCTAGTGGTTAAGCTTTCAGCCTTATGTCTAGAATGTTCTGGGATCATATCTTGATAATTGCACAAACTAGAAACAACTGGAAAGTTACTTAACTTAAACACACACACTCATATCTGACACTGTACAGAAGGAACCACTAAAGTCGTCTGATTGAAATATTCACATGTATAGTAATGACAAAACTATCTACACATGGATGGTTCAAGCTATTTCATATGAATATACTACATAACTGTATATTTAGACATTCTTTGCATTAGCTTAATGGAATTAAAATTTTCATAAATCTACTTGACCATTATCATAATGACTCATTTTGTAAATTGGTATTGACAGCTCTTAATGTCTTTCGAGTAAGAAAGGCTTCCAGTTCTAAGGTTTAAATGAGATACTTTTTTAATGACATACATAAATAGAAAGATTGATTTTGTTGGAACTATAGCTTACAGTCATTTTTGCATTCTGTCAGAGTTGAGCCTAATATATCTTAGAAGCAATTTCTCTGAAACAGATCTTAAGTAACAGAGAAACTTTTTGTGAGAACTGTAGATTATTTATACATTAATAACTTAGAACATTTTTTTGCAAGCACTGCAAGTTTAGTCAGAAACATTTTCTTGTCTTTCCTGAATCATTCTTATGTAACATAACAAACATTTTCTCAAGTTTGTGTCTTAAATAGCTTTCAAACATTCTGTGTAAATGTCAGAAACACAACAAGACCAAATGAAACTCTCATCCAGGGTTAAACATTATTGCTACTTGTAACAGGATCAGAGTAATGAAGGAGAGACACGCTTTCTATTCTCTGTATTTCTCTCTCTCTCTCTCTCTCTCTGACATTTCTCACCAAGTATTATTTATCTGTTTCCCTGGCTACCTGAAAGATGTGGAAACCACAGAGAAAACAAATGACAGAGGCAGACAAAAGCAATGAGGAGAGAACGTGTGTTTGTTTATCTGCTGTATTCTTCAGTTTGTTCTCCTGCCAGAGTTACATCACTTCTCCATCGTCTTGTGGGTTTTTTTTTCACTCAAAGGGAGCGTTTGAGTGTGATTATTAAATCTGCTGATCTATTGTTCTGTAAAACGTGTTATTACTGTGTTGTAAGCAGTGCATGAAGTGTTAAAAACAAGAATGAATATTTTGTCTAACGTATCTTAAATTTCAGTTGTTTTTAGTAACAAACGTGTTTTTTTTTTGTATAATGATAATTAGAGAGAGGTAAAAAATAATTATCATCCTTCCATGGGTTAATTTTATTAGACAACAGAAAGAAATATTTAAATGCACCTTCCCTTAGTACCAACTACAAGTTTCAATAAACTAGCAATGGAGCACTATTGGAACAGGAATTAACTAAATGAATACACTAATACAATGATCCATTACCCTTTATTTGTAGCCAGATTCCAGGTTTTATCCACAGTGAAAGTAACATTACTATGTATGTGTATTAAAAATATTATCCTTATTACATACAGTAGACATATTTCCTGTACAGTAAAATGTATTATCTTGTTATACACCATATCATACATAATATTATTACACACCATGTTATAATATTATATATATTATCACACAAGGTAAAAAAAAAAAAATTACTTTATTACAGATTTCATTTTTGTTTTTCTAACATTTACTTGTGTATTTTCTAAGATAACATTTATTTTTCTCTCAGCTGTATAATATTGCATAAAGAAAAGATCTCAAAGTTCCTGTGGTTATTTCATTAGACTATTGTTTTCTCTTTTGAAGTCAAGATAAACAAAACTGAACAGAACCTTACTTCTGTAGATATATATTGCCTGGTGTTTTAAAATGGGATATTTCTAACTCTTTCTCGTAACCATAACTGTTGAGTTTGAGAAAAATGAAAGAACATCCCAGCTAAAAGAAAAACACCACCCACTGATTTGGAATTCACGAGATTAAGAAGAAAGAGATACAGCTATTTACACTGAAAGTGTGATCGCTAGGGGGGAGGGGGGTGCGTGGGTTTGGTAAACTTGGCTCAAACCCACGAAAGAAAAATGAGAGAGATATAAATCATTTTTTTTTTAAAATAATATCTTTTACAGAAATCAATCAAATGAGAAATTTTATTTTGTAACATGTTGTATTAAGTTTCAACAATATTGAAATAAAAAATGTTCTGCACTAGCTGATTGTGTGACAAAGTGAAGTGCATGAAGGTGCTTGAATAATGATTTAAACCTGTCTGACCTCAGAACTCTCTCACTGCCTGAAGACATCTGGCAGAAGTGCTGACTTGGCTGGTCTCTGATAGAGTAGATAGCTCACAACAGTTTAACCCAGTGCCAAAGTCTTCACCTCTGGAAATCAGATCAAGGATCAATAGATCTATTCCCACTAATGGCCTGATGAACTGTTTTCTTTCCAAACAATTGTTCGGTGATTAGAACTTAAAGGCAGTGGTCTGCGGTTTCTTAAAATGCATGTCAAAGATCTGTTGTTTCCTGATCTGAGGAAAATTGTAGCTGGTTTCTGTTGAAGACATGTGTTACAGTTGGGTGTTACAGTTGGGAAATTTTTTGTCTTATAATAGTCAGTGAAAGAAAAATTAATATTTTACTCCAGTTAGCTTTGATATAAAATTACATTTCTTCATTTACTGAGTCATATCAAAAATAACTAAGACTTGGCCATGATGAATAAGTGTTTGAATTTAGAAGGGGCTAAAATTCTCTTGTTTTTATTTATCAGACAATTGTGTAATTTGCAGGACAACTGTATATGAACTGTTATTTTTAAGGATAAAAAAAGAGCAAAAACCTGCCACTCTAGTCTACTGTAGTTTATTCTTTTTCTTACTGATTATGACAAAGTGATTGTTTTTATTGTTCTCATAGACCTGATGTCACATACCATGACTTTTGTAACATTTGTCTTGGAGCACAGGTTTGAATGGGCAATAACCTAGTTAGTGCACTGTGTTAGGACAGATCCTGCAGCTACTCACATCCCAAGCTCACTCTGTACCTGTGGGGCACTGAGTAATTTGTTAAACTGGTGAGTTAAACAGTTTGATGTGCAGGAAGCCAGAATATCTCATTTAAGATAAAAACAGGAGAGATAAAATGCAGTGTTGTGTGTTTTCACATTACCAGGGATCCTGAGGCTTGCCGCATCAAGTCTGGCTGGTAATTTACTGCAAAATGAAACCAAACACGCAGACAGACAGACAGACAGACAGACAGATAGATGTCTATTCTGAAAAACGTTCTTTTCATTCTTTTCTTTGTTTCACACTTGCATCCTCCCTTATTCTCTGTTATTTCTTTCTTGAGATGTTTATCTCTGACTTAAAGCAGATACTCTTGACTTTGGAAAATTCAAAAGATGAAATAAAAATAATAAAAATAACTATTACTAATACTGGTATCATCATCATCAAAAAAAAAAATATATAAAAGAGAATAGCTTAGTCATTGTTAACAGAAATTAATAATGAAGTTTTCTGCCAGAGTATGATTCACTTGGGTGTGTACATGTGTGTACGTTTGTGTGTGTGTGTGTGTGTGTGTGTTAATTTAAAGTCACTTAAAACTATTCATATTAATTCATACTTCACTCTTGTACATTTGATATTGATTCATTTTTTTTCAGTATAAGCCTACAGCCAAGCCAGTGTGTTGTTGTTAAGTACATGAAACAATGGTTACTACTGGTTTTTAACATACTAAATTGTCTTTATTATCATCATCATTACCAGAAACCTGTTAAAAGATTTCTTTATGTATTGTCTTTGTTACTTACTACCAGGATACAACAGACTGTTTTTATTAACACACAAAGGGTTCCTGTACCTTGTAAACAAATTGTTTGTCATAACAATTTGTGGGTGACAAACAACTTTATGTCTGAACCTGTGCAAGACTTGATGTTTCTGTTGTGTTTTTTTATTACTTGTTGTCAAACTTAATGTTAAAATACCTTTATTTGTGTGTTAGTAGCCATTTCTTTCTTTTACTATTTTTTTTTTTTTTTTTTTTTTTTTTTTTTAATTTTCATCGGTATTTTGTTGATTATAAAATAATAAATAATTATATTTATATATATATATATATATATAAAAGAATAAATACAAAAATAAAAGGAAAAGACGGTAAAAGAAGTTCAGGTTTTATGGTTTTGTTTGAAGAAGGGTTTATGTGGTTTATGTTTTATTGCTTCAGTACTTTTCTAGGTTAATTTTTATCACTCTTACATCACATGGTTTATTTAACACAGTGTAGGTTATACATACAAAATTAAATAAATAAATAAAATTCAAATGAATTATTTTACAAAAGAAAAAATTCTTCTACAAACAAACATAGGACTGTTAAAATTTTCCCCTTTTATAAAAAATCATGGTAACTTTGTTTTTTGAATTTTCAAAATAACCTTTACACTATTTCACATTCTGGCTTGTGCTCCACACTATGTTATCAAAGGCTTTGAAAAGATGCTATTAGTATCTATTAGAAGATGTATTTATAAGATGTGTTCCTGTCAGTCAATAGTGGAAACCTATTGAATGGTTCATTTTGGGTTTTCTTTCTCAGATCATCCTTACTAATACATCATAGTCTAATATCCAGCAAAATCAAACTGTGTAGAGGTGTCTGATATTCATATTTTATTTCACTGGTTGAAGATTCATCCAAAAATGAGTCCAGTTTTTAACATTCTGTGCAGCAAACAACTTTTTCTATACTATAAACTGCAACACAAAGGCAGATATTCATTTTTTAATTCACTGGTTGAAGATTCATCCAAAAATGAGTCCAGTTTAACATTCTGTGCAGCAAACAACTTTTTCTATACTATAAACTGCACCACAAAGGCAGTCTGTTAACAACATAACAAACAAACTTAAAAATAGTTGAAAAAGAAGATTTCAAAGTTCATGGATTTAAATTCCCAGTAGTCAGCGACACAAGTGATGTAATTTGTTTACTTTTTTCAGTTTGTTATTTAGTTTCACAGTCAACTCAGATCCAAATTAGTCTTGTCTCTGTTGCAGGAAATGACTGATAAAAAGGACTACTTTCTGACATTGCTTTTCAAATTTTGTCTTTCATGTCCTTGCAGGTCACTGAGACAGTTTTTAAATTTTTTTGTTTAAAGTAGAAATTCAATAGATTTTCACAAAGTAAATTACTTGCATTCAACACCTTTGATCCCGTAACCGTATTTTTAAAACTGTGACAGATTCGGCAATGAAAAGTTAAAAATGTCGTAAAGTCTGTAGTAAATGTTTCAGTCAAGAAGTTTGTGACTCTTCTTTTGCTCTTTATGACTTTTTTAAATATCTTGAATTTCTTTTATCTTAATTTCTTCCTGGTTTAAACAGTAAAAATGTTCAAAAGACTTATTATTATTATTATTATTATTTTTTTTTTTTTTTTTTTTCAAAATATATTTTATTTGATCATTTTAGAATATTTAGTGCCTGGGTTTAGATAAGTAGTTGACTGTTGAAATGATGTTGATAAAACAAAATGTCAGGTTACAGTTTCATGAATATCATCAGTATGATACTAAAACTATCATCTGTGATAACTGATAATAATTCATGCTGAAAAGTGCCAAAGTGTCATTAAAGAAAATTAAATTAAACTTATTTATTTTTGTGTTAATTTCAAAGCTATTTATAAAAAATATCTGTTGAAAAACCAGTTTGACAAGTCAGTAACCTATATAGCTGTGTTCATTAAAGAAATATGTTTGTTTATCTGATTCAGAATTAATTAAAACTGACAGGTATACACATTAAATCTTTTTACCTGTTAATTAAAACTTTAACACATGCAGTTATATACAGTTTTGCTAGCATATGAATATCTAATAATGATAATGATATATGTCTATTTGCACACAGTTTGCTAGAATATGAACACTAATCTAATAATGATATTTCCCAGGAAAGGTTAAGTAACTTCATGTATGCACTTTCAGTTTATGAACTCTCACACAGAACCAGTCATAAATAATTTCAGTCACTTGACCCATGCTAGTCTGTCGAATGATAATCAGTGCAAACAGTGATTGTGAATTCACTGATATTTCAGGTCAAGATACAGCTCTGTGTAAAAGTGTCAGATGATGTTTTGTTGACTTGGGATCATTTTCCCAACCAAACCAGTGTTGTTTCACATTTATAATTTCAAAAGTTGTGGTTAGTGCTGTCCTGACCTGTCTTTGGTGCTGAAGGAAAACAAATACAGCGATGATATCTGAACATATGTGTGTTGTTGTTGTTGTTGTGTGTGTGCGTGTGCGTGCATGTGTATGGGTTTGTCAGCATATAAAAATGCAGATAATAAAAAAATGTATAAAATCTACTAAAGTAACATCTAAATACTTTAAATAAATATTTGACAGCTGAAAACAAATAAAACATTTAATCTATTCTTGTCTTTAAACACTACCTAGAACAAGAAAACACCTAACAAAGTTTTTACTATTTTGCACTGTCAAGAAACTGTTGCTGTGATGAATGTGCACACACACATCAGTCTGAAGCAGCAGAGATGTTTTCTCCACTCTTATCAAGACCAGCAATAAATCAAGCTGTCAAGAACTTTGACCACGGAAGATGATACATTTTCACTAACACACATTCCCACCTCTCCCACCTTTGATGTGCCATTAGCAACAACATTAACACCTGGCCTTTTAAGAGGTGGGTCAATTTGCCACCCACAGGTGATGACTTGTGTGGTAAAAGTTGATGTCTTCCTCGCAGAAATCACTGCACTCTGTGGTTTGAGCCTTTCAGCAAGTTGAGTGTGTTCAGACTTTCATCTGACATGGCTTTTAAATTACTGATCAAGTAAACCATAAAACTACTCTATAATGAAAACATTTCAAATTACTTCTCTCTGTCCCCTTTGCCAGTCTCGGTCTTTCTTTCAGTTTTCTAGACTTCTTTCTTGCTTTCTGTTTGTTGTTTTTTCTTCTTTACCATATCTTTTTCTCTCTCTCTCACTTGCTGTCTGTCTGTCTCTCTCTTTCACTTGCTGTCTCTCTCTCTCTTTCATCTGTCTCTCTCTCTCTCTTTCATCTGTCTGTCTCTTTCTCATCTCTGTCTCTCTCTCTCTCATTACATCTATATTTTTTTCTTGCCTTATCTGTTTCTTTCTAATAATAGTATTCCAATAGTATTCCATTCTCTCCTCCCTCTCTCTCTTTCCATTTCACTCTGTTTTTCTTTCTTTCACACCATGTCTGTTATTTTCTCTTCCTCATTCTCAGTTTTTATTTGTCCTCAAAATTTCTTTTTGTCTCCCATCTTGTTATCCCTGTCCCCCTTTCTATCATCTTTCTATTGCTGTGTCGCTCTGCCACTGTTTTCATTAACAGAAACAAGCTCAGTGTAATGATCTACATTCTGCTGCAGTAGAACAAGGTCATTTAAAAGTGGAATATTTCTACATCCTGTGTCACTTCATTTCTCCTAATTAGTGTTTGTTCAGTGGAATCACCAGCATTTCCCACTGACTGGAATAAAATGTCTGTCTGTGTTTACATTTGTCATAAACCTCATTGATTCACGTTTGTTTTACAGACGGCTGTGTAATATGTGTTTTTATTACACATTACATGACAGTGATATATTACCTCTAATTAACTCTAATTTTTTGCTTTTTATGTCTACTTATCATTTATGTTAGACATTTTCAAACTGATTAAAATTCCCCTTGTTAATATTTTTCTCAGACTGTTTAAATCACAAAATTCAGACTAGAACCAGTGAAAGAATAATTTATTGATAAAAATACTTAGATTACTGAATGGTGTTCAGGAGTAATTACATGATGTATGTGTTAAAGGGACACATCAGTTATTTGACACATCAGAATTTTAAGTGTTTCAATGAATAACTTGTCCTGGTTCATGACACAAGAGAGCACACTGCATGCTTGAATATTAAGATTCATAGTATCAGTGGATGACTATACAGTATGTGTGATTTCAGTTCAGTTGTTTGAATATAGATGAACAGCCCATATCAGAATTGTGAATATACTGAATGATTTGCTCATTTTTCACTGGATTTAAAAACAATGTGCCTGTCTTCAGTATTTCCATGGTTTTCTTAACTTACTCTTAGTTCTGTTTAAAGAACAAGAATTTCAGCTATTTTTTTGTTGTTTTTTTAAAAAGAAAACAAATGGTTTAAACAATCATTTTTCCTCCTTGTTGTGTCAGTCTGTCTAATCTGCAGTGACGTTTTCATTTTCTTCTTTAACCTTTTTAAACAAATTTCTTTTAAAACTCCCACACAAAAAAAAAAAAACCATCTCATACCCTGACTGCAGATAGTGATCAGAAAACTTGTCTCTGAACAACCAGTGTTTGATTTATTTTTACTTTTCACATTACACAGGTAACATTTTTAACTTACAGGTAGCTGTTAGATTCTCCAGTTTCCACCTGTCATTCGTTTTGTTTTTTTATCTTTGACACTGAACACCTGTACTTCTGTTTCTTTCACCTGTCTTTTACACACCTCCTACCTTGTGTTATCTTAATTCATTCACTCATTCACTCACTCTCTGTATATATATATATATATATATATATATATATATGTATATGTATGTATGTATGTATGTATGTATGTATGTATGTATGTATGTATGTATGTGTGTATATATATATATATATACTGAAAGAGAAAAGGTACATATATATATATATATATATATATATATACCTTTTTCCTCTTTCTGTCTAATTCAATCCTCATATCTCTTTCATTTGTCTGTTTAATCTTTCAATTTCTCTCTCTTTCCTTTTGTTTTTCCCTCTTTCTCTTTCTTTTTTTTCTCTCCCTCTACGTCATTCCAGTCTTTCTTTACATCTCTCTTGTTCCCTCTGTCTCTCACACCTGCGCATAATATATTATTGTTATTCACATCCTCATACAATATATTACTGTTATATGCACACCTGAGCATATCATCTGATAGAGATAGTGTGTTCTATGATGTGACTGTGATTAAATCTCTCAGCATATTATCTTGTTTCAGACTGGTTTTCTGCTAAATAGATGACTAAAATATTTGTTTAGAAAGATCATTACACAGATGATAAAAACTGACATCTGGAACTGTTTATTTTTCTGTTAGAAAAACACATCAACTATTAGAGTGTTTTCTTTAAAAAAATCCATTTCTTTTACATAGTCATATATACATTTAAAAAAAGGTTATTGGTAATCTGAACTACATAATCTTAGAAATACTTGTGAAATAAACAAATTCAAATATTAACTGTCACTTCTAGTGCATATATAATACTTCGTCAGACAAACTTTTTAGACGCATATATTTATGTATTAATTTTTACCACTTTACAGCATATGTTTTTCTGGATACTGAAAATATAAAATTACAGTGACAATGTCTTAAGTATTCATTTATCACCTTATTTTATTAGCTTGGTGCATGAGCAAGTGAAAAAAAAAAAATCTTTATGTTGTGTGTTTTGTTGGTGGGTGCAGGTAAAAATGTCATAAAGAGTCTGGGTTTATGACACAGAACTTGTTCAGTAGTTTGTGGTTTTTTCTTTATTCTCTGCGTGCACGAGTGTTTGATGGTTTTTATCAAAAGCTGATGATGTGATGAAAGAACACTGATTCAGATGTAAAGATGTCCATAAACTCAGTGAGCTGTGATCTGTTCACATTCCTCTCCTTTCTCAACTTTGATGTTTTGACTCGAGCTGGTCCTCTGCGACACAGTTTTTGAAATTGTTAGAGTGTGATTCGTACGCATAAATATATATACAACTGTGTTTAGTGATTTATGTTTTACAAGTAATGGGTGTGTTTGTGCATGTGTGTATATGCTTAATGATAAGTGAAAGCGAAATACAGAGAGAGGGGAGAGAGAGAGAGAGAGAGAGGAGAGAGGGAGAGGGGAGGGAGGGAGAGAGAGAGAGAGAGAGAGAGAGAGAGAGAGAGAGAGAGAGAGCATATTCTAGTGAATGTATTCTTAAATATTATGTATTTTATGTCTCTACACCATGTAAAATAAATTACAGCTGTTTACAAAACAGTCAAGCCACATTACACTTTCAAACAAAACAGTTCAATTCATTCATTCATTCATTCATTCATCCATTCATTCTTTCTTTCTTTCATCCATCTACAGTGTGTATACTCATCTTCATAAACACCATCCATCCATCCATCCATCCATCCAGAATCTGTCAAACCCATCTGGTCCAGGTATACACGACTACACATTCATCATAAATACATGAATGTTTTTTAAAATATTTTCTCCACACATCTTGAAAACCTGTAAAACTGAAAAAGTTGACATTCATAAATCAGTGGTGCTTTGAGGTGACAGCAGATCTCAAAGTGAAACTTTGAAAACTAAAACTGAATTTTTTTTTTCTTGTAAATTTCAAATCTGACATTCATTTGTCAGTGGGTAATGACAGGATGTTTGGTTTATGATTTAGAAAACATATTTTCCTTATTTATATATTTTTTATGATTTAGTAAACATATATTTAATATTATATGGTGTTTTTTTTTTGTTTTTTTTTGTTTCATTTTAAAATGCTTTATTTTCTTTGGAGTATTTAACTTGATTGAGTGAATATATATTTTAATTGTTTTTTATTGTGTTTTTCTTTTGTTCATTAAGAATATAAGATTTTTATAATTTATTGTTTACATCATATTAAAATGATATTCAAATTGTCATTTTCTGTGATTACAGAATATTTGGTTACAATTTAAGATGTCTTCTCATCCTTTGCCTAACAGATGAAATTTTTTTTTTTTTTTTTTAGCATTAATCATTATTATTAAACATCTATTTAAATATTGTTCTAAATATTTATTTAATTTTATTTCTTCATGGACTATATACTTTAGATTAATAATTTCCTTGTTTTTGGGGGTGCTTTTTTTCTTCAAATTTTCTAACAATATTATTATTATTATTATTGAGTGTTTTTTTGTTGTACGAAATATGGGTTTTGATTCTAGAACATTTTTAACAGTTTTGACATTTTCTGCTAGTTTTCAAACTATTGTTTTCACTCATCAGGGAATGTTTTGTTTATGATTTAAGTAAACATTCTGACTGTTTTCAAAATGTCTGTGGCCCGAATTTGAACCATATTACTTTCTGACACACATGTAAACTATATATCTCTGTGTGAAAATGAGATGTTTTGTTTATGATGAAAATATTTAGGTCACAGGGGCCATGTTATGAGAGAAAGAGAAACAAAAGTGTAAAAAGATACACTTTATTCATTTGGCAGCTTAAGTCGAGATAGATTTCAAAAATCCTAGAAAGTTTTAAAAAAAATGATTAGTAACTTTTATTTTATTATTTTAAAAATATTTTTCTTATTTTATTTTATTCAAGTTTATACAGAATTTCTCAATACAGAGATGAAAAGAAAAGCTAATTATAGAAGATGAACAGTAAAAAAAATAACACGAAAAAAATTAAACATTTCCAGATCCTTTTAATTCTTCTTCTTACTATCATCATCATTATCATCATCACTGTCATCATCATCATCACCTTAATCATCATGATGATCATCATCTATTCATATTCATCGTGTGTGGTTCAGTTAAGGTGAAAAAAAAAAAAAAGAAGCTACAATAAAATACTACACCATTCATTTTATACCAAATGATCTATTAACTTTTATTTCTGTTTCTTTTCTTTCATTCTTTAAAAAAAAAAAAAAAATCGATTGTAAATGCTTGTATCAAATTTCAGTCTCTTTTTTCACTAAAATGTGTAATTTACCTGCAACAGTGTATTATCAAACTTTCACCACGGCATCACAACATCGTCGAACGTCGTCTCGCCTTTGATGTAGACTCTGCAAGCAGACTCCCCTAATTGCTGGGTTCAGCTTCTGCCGCACTTTGCCTGTCACATCGAGTAGACTCAGTATGTGTAAAGAGTAAATTAGTGTTCAGTTCTTCCTTCTTTAAAATTAGACCTCCATCCTGGGTTTCTTGTGTGGCAGGGCATTTCAGCTAGATATCTTGTTTACAGAGTTTAAGAGTGTGTCGTACAGACTACTGTGAGGTGTTGTTTGTGTGTGTTTTAAAAGTACATTGAAAGTGTAACAAAATGGGCAGATACCCCCCCACCCACCACCACGAAACCAGCATTCTGACAGATATGTAGCCAAAACATAATATTAAGTTTCCATAAATTAAAAACGAAATCTATTTGCACACATCGTTTTCAATTTAAAAAAAAAAAATTACTTCTTTCATAAACAGAACCAGCGGTTATTTTAAGATGAATATTGCTGTTACATTATCGTGGCATGTTTTCATCACCGGTCTAATTTGAAACTGCCTCATGTACCCTTTGACCCGACCTGACCTCACTGCAGGCGCAGTACACCTGTGTGTTTCTCCTGTAGGTCTGCTGCTGTCACTTCTTATTACAGCTTTCAACAATGGACGTCTGTCTCTGGGTGTAAACAAGACGGACAAAGCCGGCAATAACGTGGAAATAAATATTTAATGGCTGGATGTTTAAAAGTGATATTGATCTCTGGTGTATCTATCTACCCACTGCCTGTGCAGTACGGGCCATATGGTACGGGAGGGTGTGCATTTATTGATTTACTTGTAGGAAAGGTAATTAAGGTAGAGCAGTGATAGGATCAGATTTGTTGCAACATCTTGAGTTCTGATTGTAATAAAATGTAATGTAGACCACACCGGTATGGGGTGAATGCAGATGTAAGGTATTTTGGTGTATGTGTGTGTGTGTGTGTGTGTGTGTGTGTGTTTTGTGTGTTTGTGTGTGTGTGTGTGTGTGTGTGTGTGTGTGTGTTTGTGCATGCAAACATGCACAGTTGTTATTTTATAGCTTGCATCTTTGGTATCATGAATGAAGGTTTGCTTTGTAATGTTACTAATACTATCTGTCTGTTGAAAAAGAGAAAAAGGTTAGCAGATATACTATACACATATTACATACAGATGTAGTAACGTTAGCATGATCAGAACAATGTATACTGGTGTAAATAGTTATAGATATGCACAACCAAATGCATACACACATACACACATACACACATACACCATTATGTAAACTAGTGCAAATGTGTGCATACCCACCCACCCCCACCCACACACCAAATACACACACACACACACACACACACACACACACAGACACACACACACAGAACACACACACACAGAACACACACACACACACACACACAGAACATACACACACACACATACAGACAGACAGACCAGACCAGACATGGACATCCAATAGCTAGCTTGTGTTTTATATTTGGCTGGATAACATATCAGCACTCAGTTAACTGACACAAATAAATTGAGAATTGAGTTTTCATCTGAAACAAAACTAAACTTGTTATTATTATTTTTATTATTGTTAATGTTGTTATTACTATGATTATCATTATTATTATATTTTATTTATATATTAATTTTTTTTAATTTCCCCTATTTATTAGACGATACAGGAATCTTGATCTTTGACAAGATTTTATTCTTTTAAACCACATCGTTCTATCCTTGTATCTGTTCTGATTCATTACTTCACGTTGTAACAACACTGACTATAAAAGTACAAGTTACAATAAATCTATAGCTGAGCAGTGAGAGTTGTTTCCCCTGACTAGATGAGTGAAAGTTTAATTTCACCACTGAGTGATCAGGTAAATTGGAAAGTGCTAACCTCATCTTACATTTAATTCAACCTGTGAAAACTCGTTAGCATGCATTCTTCTTGGCATGTCACTAGTAATGTATTTACTGTATTGCACAGCTTGAGGAAATGCATGTTGTTACAGAATAGAGAGAGAGAGAGAGAGAGAGAGAGAGAGAGAGAGAGAGAGAGAGAGAGAGAGAGAGAGAGAGAGAGAGAGAGTGTGTGTGTGTGTATGAAAAATATGAAGGCTTTTTTATTTGTGTACCTAACTCCCTTTTCTTACAATCATGACATATCATCATCATCATCTTAGTGGTAGTAGATTCATCATCATCACTATCATTATAATTATAAATTATTAGTAATTGTAATACTACAGTTATGTTACGATATAAAAAAAAAATAGTGCTATTTGCTTTTAAAAAACTCATTTAATTTATTGATGAAGGAAGGAAAAAAAATTGAAATTTGGAAGTAAATTATTAAAAGTAATTAATTTGTTAAATTACTTTAAAAAAAAATTATTATTATTATTATTATTATTATTATTATTATTATTATTATTATTAGTATTATTGTTATATGTATATTAAAATATTATTGGTATTCAGTTGTTTTAAATGAAATGTTGTGTGTTTGATTGCAGGAACAAGATCTATGGTCTGAATCTGGGAGACATCAGTAAGAAGGAAAGTGTGAGACAGAGAGATCTCTCTCCTAACACTAAAGATATCGACATGTGCAAAATACAGGGCAAGAAAGTTGTAAGTATTGCTGGTTATCAGCATGTTAACTTGTACCTAACTCTCTCTCTTTTTCTCTCTCTAAATAGATCTAAGTTCATGTGTATGTGTGTGTGTGTGTGTGTGTGTGTGTGTGTGTGTGTGTGTGTTTGTGTGTGAGGGATGCATGCATACATGCATTTCTTTTTGTGTCTGAACTCAAAATAGAAAGAAAGTAGTTTCAAAGGGTTAGGAGTTAAAAAAAAAAAAAAAAGAAATAAAAGCCTATGGAAAAAGAAAATATTACAAAGCTTTTATATTATTTCTACATAATGGTTAAGTTGTATTTAAAGATTTAAAATTTTAATAACATGGTATTTTTAAATGTTAAATTATTGAACTTTGGAATTACATTTTTGAGTTAAATTAAAGGGACATTTTTTAATTTTTTTTCATCTCTACAGACACCAGACTGCCAGAACCATATTCGTTTCATTGCAAGAAATGTCACCAATTCCGATGTTCTGTCTGTCTGTGGGACAGGAGCCTACAACCCCAAGAGTTACCAGCTCAGTGTAAGATAATTTCTATATTTTTAAAAACTTGTACATCAGGAACTGATGATCTAAGTTGTGATTTTTGTTGATTTAGTTTGAATATTAACATGAAAATTGCTGTTGTTTTAAAGAAAATGTGTTTGTTCTGTTTACTGGTTAATTATTTGTATTAATCTTGACCTCACAAGATTATAAAATGTTACAATTACAAAAGTATGTTATTCTATATTTTGTCTAATTAATCACTGGATTTTATTTATTATTAAATCTATTCAAATATGCAAAAAATGACAAGACTGACTGAGTCTAGTTTTAATATTAGTTTATGCCTTTAAGAGTTGTTTCCCTTCCATCAATTGTAGGTAAAAACTTTCAAACTAAGTTTTATATTTATTTACTAATTTCAGATCCAGTATCCAGCAATATCCATTTTATCCCAGACATCTGGAATTGGCAAGTGTCCTTATGATCCATTTGATAATTCAACAGCCATTTTAGTTGGTAAGTACCAGTTTTACTTTAATTTTGTGTACAGCAATTTCATTTTTTTTTTCTTTTTTATTATGTGTAATTATATTTAATTTATTTACAAATTATAAAAAGGTAGAAAAGAAAAAAAAATTGTTTGTTTTGTTTTGTTTTTGTTTTTTTTTTTTTAAATAGAAATTGATTTATACATTGTTTATAAATGTCTATTAAATGTTTTTTAACTGTAAATGCTTAGACAGAAACAGTAAAAAAAAAATCCTAATATTTCTTTAGACCTTTAACATTACTTATCCTCATAGAACTTTAAATTATAACAGAATCACAACATTTCCATTAACCTAACTGTCATCTGTTTCTTGCACAGTTCCAAGTTTTAATTGTACTGGTGAAGAATTTGAATGATAAACCTCTCTCAAACACATGTACATTAAATCAGTTCCTAATAATACATTTTATTTTGTTTTTTTTACCTGCAGATAACAACAATCCAGGTGACATCCCTGCTCTGTACTCAGGAACGGTGTCAGACTTCATCAAGGCAGACCCCCTCATATTCCGTCCCGCCCTGCACCACCCTGATGGGACCATGGTGGTTGACTATGTGAGGACGTTACGCAGAAACCCAAAATGGTTGAACGGTTAGTGTCTTGTTTTCATCATTATAAGTCTGTGCTTCAGTAAAATTAAATAAATAAATAAATAAATAAATAAATGATAATAATAATAATAATAATAATAATAATAATAATAATAATAATAATAATAATAATAATAATGAATAAAATCAAAAAATTTAAAATAATTAAAATGAATTGACACATATTAGACAGAAAGACAAAACACACTCCAGTATAAAACATATTTTCACAGCATTAAACTAAGTTGTATGAAACATATTTAAATTCAAATAAATTCAACAAAATTTTAAAATGTAGTAACCGATTTAATTGGCATTTCATAATTTAATGGGTGGACTCAGTCTTTCTCATAAATTTTGGACTCAGCTCTATTTGAATCTCTTTCTATTTTCTCATCATAAATTTTGACAGTCAGCTCTATTTGAATAGATTTTTATTATTATTATTTTTTTGGTTTTGTTATTTTTAAGAATCAGTTTTGTTTCATATTTATTTAAAAATTTATTTTTTTATTAACATATTTATTTAAATTTCAGAGCCTCAGTTTGTTGGTTCATTCGACGCAGGTGACCAAGTGTATTTCTTTTTCCGGGAAGTTGCACTGGAATACACAAACTGTGGCAAAAAAATATATTCTAGAGTAGCAAAAGTCTGCAAGGTAAGCTGTAGATTTAGTTAAATAAACAAACAAACAAACAAATAAATAAAATTAAAAAAGAAAAGTAGATTTCACGAGTTACAGCTAATTAAACTTATGAAGAGAATAACATTTTATAAATATTTACAAATAAAATAGAAACTTGTCACCTAAAAAGAAGAAGAAAAAGACAATGTAAATAAATATTAAGAAAAACACAAGTAACTGACACAGAAACAAAAAATTAAAAAGAACTTTCCAGAAGCAGAATAATACAGTTAATTTCATTCTACTGCAATTAAATTCTCAGAACTATAAAATCATTTTTAAAACTTAACTGTGATGTTATTTTAAAATGGTAATATTGTTCACAGAATGACAGGGGAGGTAAAGCAGTTTTAAACAAGGTGTGGACATCGTACCTGAAAGCTCGTCTCAATTGTTCAATACCTGGAGAATACCCTTACTACTTTGATGAAATACGTGAGTTAATCTAACCTAGTTCTACATTTTAATTTTAGTCATTTGTGTAAACACACTTTGCTTTGTTGTCCTTGTTTTTTTTTAAATAAGAAAATAAATACATTTAATTCTTTAACAAATAAGAAGTTTGTATTCATGTATGTGTGAATAATTGCAGTTATGGATGTATGTTGATGTGTGTGTGTGTGTGTGTGCATAAATTGATATTTGACCTGTTTTTATTTCACAGAGGATGTTGCTTCAGTAGATGGTGAAACATTTTATGGTCTTTTCACAACAAATATGTAAGTTGTTTTCTTTTTTAAAATCACATTGTCAGTGATTATATAATTCTCCTGGTTTTTTTTGTAATATTTTCTATAGATTTTATCTATGTATCTGTCTATCAGTCTGTCTATCTAAATAATCACAAATTCTATACCTTTTCATAAGTGAAAGGCAACAAAAAACAATTACGAAACATTTATGATGATGGTGGTGATGATTATTATTATTTAAACCAGTTTTAATTTACCATATTCAGTTAACCTGTTTATAAAACTATAGCTATTATTTTTCTGTTTACTGGAAATATACTAACTCTGTTTTGTTGTTTTTCAGCAATGGCCTGACAGCTTCAGCAATCTGTGCGTTTTCGCGCTATCAGATAGACAGAGTGTTTAAAGGTCCATACAAAGACCAGGCAGACAGTCGCTCAAACTGGCTGCCTGTCCCAGCAAACGATGTGCCAAACCCTCGCCCAGGAAATGTAGGTTTTTTATATCACCAACATATCCACCAGTTTTTAATGTTCTGTAAAAACAAATGTTAACTTAAATAAAAAGATCAGTCAAGGAACTAGACTCCCTAATTGTTCCATCAGTTGCTGTATCCAATATTATAAATATGGGATTGTTTAATACTGCTGTAGTAACTGAAAACAGCCATTACTTTATAATAGTAACTTTTATTTTTCTCTGTCTTTCAAACTTCCTGTATTTCTAACCTCACTGTTTCTCTTTCTTTATTTCTGATTTTAATCTTCACTTACACATGCACACAAACACACACACACACACACACACATGCACTCACGCACTCATGCATGCACACACACAGGACACACAGATATACAAACAAACAAGCACTAACAGCCACACACCCTGACACATACATACACACAAACGTATTCATACACACATACACACATATAACACACACACACAGTACACACACACACATACAGATTCACATCCATATAATCCACCCATCTGTGCACACTGCTGACGTCACCTGTGTTTTCAGTGCAGCATCAGGGACACTCAGAGTCTGACAGACACAGTCCTCAACTTCATCCGGTCTCGCCCGCTCATGGACCACACAGTGGCTCACCAGTTCGGACGTCCCGTCTTCTACAAGTCAAACTGTCTGATGCAGAAACTCTCTGTTGCTGCCAATGTGTCAGGACATGGAGAAGTTGTTTTCTACACAGCCAGCAGTTAGTTTTTACTTTTTTAATAATTTTTATATGTAAGAAGTCAAAGAGTCAGTATATACTTGATAGATACTGGTGAAGCAAATAGTAATGATTTAGTGGATTATAAATAGATCTATGTGGGTTAGTAATGTTTCAGTTAAAGATTCATACAAGTATGACTGCTGTGGACCACATTTTCAGCCATTGATTGGGTAACTTTAATAAATAAAACTGCCAGATTCTGTAGATTTATAATAATAAAAAAATAAATAAATAAAAATAATATTAATTTTTATTTGGCATCTCTTCATTGTAGATATTTTATTTCTTCTGATTTTCTTTCTGCACATGTGTATGTTGTTTTTGCATGCATAAAGAATTTTTTATTTAAATAATTTGTTCTTTGACCACAGATGCTGGTGTGGTTTATAAAATATTTGCTTGGCCACCTTCATCGAGGCAGAAAGCACCTCACAGTGTTCTGTCTACAACGTACAAACCTTTCCAGGACAGCAGACCTATCTGGAGCATGCAGCTCTATGTAAGTTTTATTTCATTTTATTAGTAGTTTAATTTAGTATTTTTATTATTATTATTAGTAGTAGTAGTATTTTTTTATTATTTTTATTATTATTATTATTTTTTATAATTACATACATCCCTCATATTCTCTCTCACTCACTCATTCTCGCTTTCTATCTGTCTCCTTCTTAAAACATATTTATATTGTGTTGTTTGTAGGTTTCATGTTGGTTTTATTATATAATTATATCAATTTTATAATATGTTGTATATAATTTTGCCAGTTTCATAACAAATAGTTATGGTAATTTTATAACGTGATAGTATATAATTATGTTAATTTTGTTATATTTTTTGCAATATTATATAATCTTGTTAATATAATATAATGTTGTTAAATTTATTTAACATGTTTTACAGTGTTATGTAATCATGTTAATTTAATATGTTTTACAGTGTTATATAACTATGTTAATGTTACTTGTTTGCAGAATAACCAGCTGTACCTAGGCACCGATTCCTCGGTGACTCAGTTAAATGTGATTGTTTGTCACCAGTACACTAAGATAGACCACTGTCTCTTTGACCCTTACTGTGGCTGGGACAGGATCAATGAGCTGTGTAGAAGTATCCAGTTTAACAAAGGGTGAGAACAGCAGTGTGTTTGATTCTCTTGTCTTATTGCTCGAAAATGTCATTATTTTATTATTATAGAATTCCTTAGGCAAGAAAAAAAAGAAATCATTATTTTAAATTACTGATTCGTTATACAGTAAGAAAGGTAATTATTTAAATTATAGAATTAATTACATAACAAGAAATTTCATTATTTAAATTAGTGAAATTAAATTGTGTCTGTGATAGTTAAAATAAGTTGAAATTGCATTGTACGCACTTCTGTTATTTTATTTTCCCTTGATAAAGATATTTAGAGAATCTTAATTTTGTTTTAATAAACAATGACTTTTTGATTTCCAGCCTTATCACATACAAGAACATAGACCAGTCCAAGCCAATAGAAAAAGCTATTCAGTTAGCATTAGGAGGACAGCCACTTTTTAGTAAGTATAGTACTTTATTTATACCATCACCACTAATTATTAAATAAAAGTAAAAAAACAATAGTTAACTTTAGGAGTTTACCTATCATGTTAGAAAATAGAATATTTAATTTGCTGTTAATTCTTAAGAACTGTTGTATGTTATTACATAATTAACTTTAGGAGTAGGTTTTAGGAATACAGCAAAATAAAGTAAATTAAATTTCAATAACTTTTCATTCCTATAATACTTTGGAATATTTAGTCTGTTCAGGTTTTTGCATTTATCATTAGGTAGAGCAAAGAATTAGACTCATTCTTTATAGGTTTTTGCTTTTACAACACTTTATTTTAGGAAAGGTTCTGTTATACACGACTCAGTCTTAATAAATTCTTGCATTACCAGTTTTCCTTACATTTTCTTTTCTTTATATTTATATATTTTTTTATATTTATTATTTATTTATTTAATTATTTATTTATTTTTACCTATTTCATTATTAATAATGTGTTTTTAATGTTTTCAGGTAGAAAAAATATATCTCGCTACTCAGGTACCTCTCTGACATTACCTGTTGATTACAAGCTGCACATTGAAGGAACAGTGACGTGGACTAAAAACAACAACCAGATGAACAGTGGAAAGCCAATACTAGCCCACGACAACTCCTTGATAATCCCTGACCTGGACTCCTCCGACCAGGGAGTGTACAGAGCCGTCGACAGCAAAGATAACCTCGTAGCTGAGTACACAGTATCCGTTGATACAAGTAAGTAGAATGCACAGTATCCGTTGATACAAGTAAGTAGAATACACAGTATCTGTTGATACAAGTAAGAAGAATACACCGTATCCGTTGATACAAGTAGAATACACAGTATCCGTTGATACAAGTGAGTAGAATAAACAGTATCCGTTGATACAAGTGAGTAGAGTACACAGTATCCGTTGACACAAGTGAGTAGAGTACACAGTATCCATTGATACAAGTGAGTAGAGTACACAGTATCCGTTGATACAAGTGAGTAGAGTACACAGTATCCGTTGATACAAGTGAGTAGAATACACAGTATCCGTTGATACAAGTGAGAGATACAAGTATCCGTTGATACAAGTGAGTAGAATACACAGTATCCATTGATACAAGTGACTAGAATACACAGTATCAGTTGTTGATAGAACATGAGTATCTGTTGAATACAACTAAGTAGATCATGTTGATACAAACAAAGCAGAATATTTAGTATCAGTTGATACTAGTAGGTTTCACATTGTTTAAGCACATGTAGTTTGACACAGTAAATGCTTTTATGAAACATTTTCTTTAAAAAGTGTTTGTGTATTTAATTTATATGTTGTGTTTTTCAGCTAAAGATGATATAGAAAAGAGATGGATAAAGAAATTTGATGCCTGGTGTCAAGAATTTGAAAAATATCAAAATAGTATTAGACAATGGGTATGTATAAAATGTATAAATTCCACTGAATAGTTTAATTGAATTGTAGAGCATTGTTAAATGTTTATATAATGTATAAATACAAAAACCCAACACCCAGCTAATAATCAAGAATTTAATACTTTGAGACCCAGATATATCTGCTTTTCATCTGTTGCCAGATTAAAGTAATTATCACAAAGAGTTTTCTCCACATCATTTACATGTTCATGTCTTCAGTTCTTTATTTTATGTGATTCATTTCATCCTTGTTTTAGATTCTGTGTATTTGTATATCTTTGATAATCAGAACTCTCTGACTAAAAAAAAAAAAAACATGAATGTTCAAAAAATTATAGTCTCTTCTCACTCTTCATTCAAATATTATAATATATATATATATTTTTTTCTCCACAGGAACAGAAATGTGGTTCTTGTTGTGACAATCCTAGTAATGCAATATCTCAGTTTGGTGGAAAATAGCAGTTTATCGACTAGTAGAGACTTTTAAAAACTTGTCCACTTGGACTCTGCCTTAGTGCTCGTGTCTAACTGTGATATCATTGTCTCGAGAGACGTCTCTCTGGCCACATTTAAAGGCACACTCTGGGCAAACTGTCATCTTAAAGACATCACTTCTGAACAACTGTGCTGCAGAGCGAAACATGCAAAAACATAGACTGGTTTCTTTGTCCAGACGTATTCTTGCATGTTGGCAAACTGTGTTAACATTTTTACAATGAATATGACAACAAAAAAAAAAGAAAAAAAAAAGGAAAAAAAAAAGGAATGATTCTATAGCTAAAGATGATCAGATGTTATTGATAGTTTATGAAAAAAATTTTATATATATATATGTATGTATAGTATGTATAGCAGATCTCAAATTTATTTAAATTTAAAAAAAATGAAGATGTAGTTACTAGAATGTAGAGAAATAAAAATGTGCTGATTTCTATTAACAAATAAGACTTGAAACTTGCTGGAACTGTTTAGAAAACTGTGCAACAGAAATGTGAAATCACCAGCAAAAAGAGTGTGTATATAGGAAAGAAAAAAAATGTTAAGGTGGTTGATATTATGAAAGATGGTAACATTTTCTGTTACATGAAATCATTATTTTATTGATGGATCACATTAATGTACGTTGTGCAAGAAATTAAGATGACAGTTTTGTTAAAGAACTTTTTTCTTGTTAATTAAATACGGAACCATGATTTTGATTATGAATCATATACAAGTTGAATGCTTTGGCAGGAAGACAGTTATATGTTGGCACCAGCATATTAACATGACCAGCATTCAGAAGTGGAATTGTTGAAACACATTCAGCTGCTAAAACACAAATAACTAGCAGAACCAGGTTTGTATGGGAAAACAGTTCAATATTCTGGAGTCACAGCAGTGATCATTTTTTTTTCTGTGGTGTTTCATGTGAAATGAACTGATCTGTAATTACAGAAAGATTCACTGATGAATAAACTGTGAACTGGGTCTAGTTGAGGAGACCAGATCTTCTGAAACCTAACAGTAAGGATGTTTAGAAAAATGAATGTTCCATGATTTAGCAGATGGGTTTTTCATAGGAAAAAAAAAAAAAAAAGGATTTTCTGAAACGTAACACTTTGGAGTTCTTTGGAACTGCAGCTTTTGGAAGAGGATATCATTAAAACAGAAGAGGGACATTTTTCAGAACTGTGTCAAGTGACATTACAAGAAGGATTTTTTTCACAGGTTGATGGTGTAGGTGATCTGAACAGTATTGAGCAACGTGTGTTCAGGATATGAACCTGATAAACAGTTCAAGTCTTACAAGGATGTAGTGGCACAGAGAACAGTTTGCTTAGCTTTAATTCTGATGATTGTTTTGAATTTGGTTCCAGTCAGAATATGAACCTGATTTTATAAAACTGAAGTGTGAATTTGAGAACTGTGAAGCCTGGCAGGCTAGATCATCATCATCATCATCGATAATGATAGATGATATCACCATGGAGACCAGATTTAAAGGTTCCAAATCTTGTTCCTGACATAAAAATTGTGTAATCATGAAAGAATGCAAACCTTGAACTTAGTTAGCAGTCCTTAGAGTTTTCTAGTAAACCAGTCTGATCATGTGACTCAGAGGACACAATTATCAAGACTTTGTCTAATGTTTTGATTATTTTTCTTTTGTTCTTGACTTATTCATAAAAAAAAACCCCAGAAATGAACCAGTCACATTTTGTATCAAGCACAAAAACAAATAATGTTAACTGTAGTCAACATCTCATAAAGAACTTTTAGTTTTTGGCAAACAGGGTGACTAAAATAAGATTGCCTGTAACTGTTACAAACATGGTGACTAGAAAGATGATGTATAGTTTTATTTTTTACTGTGTACACTTATTTAATTTAGTTTTTGAAATAGTTTCAGACTAAACTTAGTGTAATTTTTTCTGAAAAGGGGCATCAACTGTTGATCCTCAAAAATCTAACATTAGAGTTGTTGCCCTTGATTCAGTTTACTAGGTTCTTGTTGCTCATTGGTTATAGCAGAGTTTTTTCGTTCTTAATAATTTAATTTAATTTTTGTTGTTATAAATGCATAATATTTTCTAATTAACATGTTTTCACAGAATGACTGGAAAAATCAGCTGTAAAGTGTTCAGGTTTTTAAAATCATAAATATATATTTTCCAAAAAAAAAGAGTAATATTTAGACACGTTTGATACAAATCATCTGTTCATTTAGTTTATTCACTAAATTTGTATAGCTGTAGATGTGTATACAGTGAACCATATAGAGTATATTGATCAGATAGAGATTTTTAAAAAATTTTTACATTTTTAAAAAAAAAAAATTTTAGAATTAAAATATACATAAAATGTTTATCATTGATGAGTGATCACAAAAAGAAAAGAATATCTTGTATGTGTGTGTTCAGTTTATATCTCTCTGTATATTATATATATACACACACACTGTAACATACTGTTCATAGCTGAATCATAGATTTGATATTTGTGTTAACTCAGTGATGTCAGTTTTAAGTGTTGTTTGACATGAATGAAATTGTGACCCTACCTGCCAAAATCAGTCATACTTTTCATACAAATCCTGAGTTCTAGATAATTTATAAATTTATTATTTTTAAAATGATATTCAAAATTGAATCTGCCTAAATGTTTTTCAGTTACTAAAAGGTCAGAATGTCTCCTTGAAGAATATTTTTTGAAGAATATCTTTTGAAGTATATCTTTTGAAGAATTGATTTTTAAAAAATAGAATTTAAACAGCTACTTCAAAACAACATGTGTAATTATTATTTTTATCTACTTATGTATTAATATTTCCCTTTTTTAAACATATAAAAAAAAAAAAAAATCAGTGTGTGTATATGAAGGTGACTGATTCTGGAAGTTAGTGAAATGTCAGTTAAGAAATATTTTTTAAAAAGAATTTGTTGACAAATTTCACAGTTAACTAAACTGATACATACCTCAACTCATTTCATTATTCAAACATTCTGAAAGAGTGTATTCATTTCTTTGTACAAACTATTTAACATGCAATTTTGTATTTATAAACGTTTTCTTTTTATTTACTCTTTTCACTTTAACATTGTTTCAGATATTTGTTTTTGATGTAAAACTTTCTCGTAATTTATGTTTTGTATTACAAATGTGTAATTTATAATGTATTACTTTGTTTCTAATCAGGTAGTTAACTTAAATGTGTGTCACATTATTTAAGTAAAGGAAATGTTGTTCTTTGTTTTTTAATTTATTATTATTATTATTATTATTATTATTATTATTATTATTTAATACATAAGTTTATTACTTTGAATGAAAATGACTTTTTATAAAATAAAATACAAACGAATAAAATAACCCCGAAGTTAAATTATTTGAAATATTTATCGATGTTGAAGGAATTAAATTATTTATATAAACAAACAGTTAACATTTTCTATTTGATATTACTAAATATTATTTTTGAAAAACATTGTTGAAAATATTTAAATTATATTTTAAAAAAATGTGTTCAGAAATGTTTGCTAAGGTTACCAAGATTTTTGTCATGAGGAGATGAGCAATGAATATTCATAATTATTTTGCTCAGTCATTTGAAGATTCAAGCACGTTTGTAATGGCACACAAGCCAAGTAATTCAAAGTACAAAGTTCATTTTAATTAACTTGACATCAGATATGACTGTTAAGTTTATTTTTGACTACTAATATAAATATTTCTTGTATCAAAAATAAATATCTTTAATCAAAAAAAAAAAAAAAAAAATTATTATTATTATTATCATTATTATTTATTTATTTATTTATTTTTTTTATTTTATTTTATTATTTATTAATTTATCTTTGTAAATTTAAAAAAATTCAGTATTTGCAGTTATATGTATTTTTTAAATTCAAATCTTGCCATAAATATGAAAATTAAATATATGGCAAAACAGAATTTCTGTAAATATCTGTATATTTTGATAAAATCATTTAGATATTCAATGTTATCTAGAAGAAAAGAATTGTTAAACTGTTTAATATAGAAAACAATAATTGTTGGTTTTGTTTGTAACTCTGCATTCTACTACTGATACTTTAAAATGGATTGAATAAATAAAACAGTGAAGATAAATGGCTAACAAAATCCAGATACATATTTCCATATTTTAAACAAACTTGATTTAATTCATGTCATTTGTTTTTCAAGTGGTAGCAACTGTTCTTGTGTAAAAAAAAAAAAAAGAAAAAATAAATTTTTTAATGAACCAGTCATTAGGGCAGCTGCTGGAACAGGAAAAAAAACCTCAAAAGCGCAGTGGAGAATGTTGTTCAGAGTAAGTGAACAAGGAAAGAGTTATGGCAATTCTTGGTTGAAATGATCGAAAAATAACGTAACTAAGAAAAACGAGTATTTTACATCTTGCTTAAAAACGAGGTAAAATGAGTTTCGTGTCAAAAAAATCTTCACAGCATGGGAAACACTTTGATTTACGACATCCAGTTTTGTTTAGAAACAATAGCAGATACTTTATGCTTGTCACGTTCAATAGTAATTTCCATTAAAACAAATTAAAAATAATAATACAAATGACAGGTTAATAATTTATGAAGCCGAGCATCGAAAAACTGTCACATTTAAAAAATCAATTCATGAAAGGAAATGTGCTCAAATCATGAAAGCTTTTTTCTGTTTTGTAAATTTATTGAAATTTTTATGTTTTGCTCTCTGCAAATTTTCACCTGTAAAACTTGCACATCGGTTTTAACAGACGTTCAATATTTTTATAAATTTGAAGCAAAATGTTTTATTTCTGAATAGCGTTTTCCTTCTTTGAAATATGTATGTCATTGTTCCTTCATTTCAAACGTGTAAAAATAATCATTTAAAATAATAGAAATTTTTGTTTAAAATGTAAAAGAATTGCAGTAAGGACACTGATTAAAAATGACATTTACCAACGCACAAGATGGGAACAATACAAATAAATCAAAAACAAAAATCTCCAGTTCAGTAATATTTAAAAAAACATATTTCATAAACAAAGATACAGCGCTCAGCTATGTTCGATTTAAAAAGACCAATTCTCATAGTTAAAAGAAAACCAGTCAAATGTGCTCTGTTACTTTAAATTTAAAACCCTCTGCAAATATTCAAAGGGCATTTTTCCCCTATACAGAAATGCTCTGTAAAAACAGTCTCTGTGTTGTTTGTCATAATTTAATATTATTTTAGCAAATTAAAAAGAAAAAAAAGAGAAAAAAATGGATTACCTACCTATAAATGGTGCACATAATTATAAAATGTTTTTGTAAGTTATGACAGTAAATGTTAATTAAAAGAATTTTATGTTTTGTATATTTTGATTTACTGTAAAAAGTTCAGATGAATTTGTTATTTTGTTTGATTATTCTTTGAATTCATATTTCTTTAAAAAAAAAAATATTTAAATGAGTTAAAACTTTAGATCAATGTATGTATTATTGTGTTGTGCATAAACTACACAAGCTGAGTCTTATGTTCTGTGTTTACAACGCAAAGAGAACAAATAAAATTGTATATGACGTATAACTGGTGTTTTCATTTATTTGGTGTTGTGTTGTTGTTGTTGTTGTTGTTTTACATAATAAAAAAAAATATATGTAAGCTACGCGTTCTGAAAAAATTAGTTAAAATCTCTGAAATTGCATAGTAAATTCAGGACACTTTAAATCAACATATCCCAGGTGACAATGCGGCTAATCGTAACAACGGGGCCGACTCACGTGACATCCATCTAATACAATCATCAGTTACTATGGTGACGTGATTTTAATGTTACGGCTATAATGGATGGTGCTGTGTAGCCGTTATTTTATTTTAATTAATGGATTAATTTTAATTGTGTAAAAATGAACAAAATAATGACGTCACTGAATTATTTAGAGCGTCATTTGGAAATCCTAAAAATATCTGAGAATGAAGACATAACTGAAATATAATAATGTATGTAATAATTCTGTAAAATATCTATATACAGGATTAGTGACATAAATAAATGAATAAATAAGAAACAAAATGAATATACAAAAAGCATAAATATGCATGCATTGGATTCAGATTCGATAATTTCTTGTTTCATCATAGTCCTCTGACTACATTAAAAAGAGCACATACAAATAATATAAATAAATATATAAATTAAAAAGAAAACGAAACGAAAATAAAAATGTATTGTACTGTAAAAATAAAACAAAAGACTTGATTACAAAATTATATCTACCCAACTCAAATGTTTACCATTATTAATTTCTGTAACTGCAAATCTACGACGTTAGTTTTATATATCATTAGACTTAAATCCATGACTTTTTCTCGATTTCCCATTCTGTGGAATATTTTAACATTTCTATAATGAAACATCTTTTTTCCTTGAATCAATTCAGAATAAACGTATGAATAAAGAAAAATTAAAAAGAATAAAAAAAATAAGATAAAATAACGTAGTAATATTTCATTATTAAAATAGATAATGTCTGCGATTTTTAATGCCATTATAAATAACTGTATTACACCACCGTATTACACAGATGAGAAATATTTAAGTACGTACGTCATAAATAACAGAACAGTGATTTAGCGTGTCTAGTCACTACGTCACTGGGTAAGATGTGTCGTACCAGAATGACCACGCCAGGCTCATAACGCGGTCAGTGTAACTAATGTAGTACACAGATATAATAGATTTCCCAACATAAATAAAAACCTCGTTCATGGACTTGATTACTGAGTGGAAAGTAGCTGTAAAATACGACTTGTTGCTTTCTGACCACAGCAGAGTATCATCTAGCCTCACAGGTTTCTTTTTCTCAGATTATTTTACATACACACACCATATAAACACGTATACATACTCACCATACATACATACATACACATACATACACATAATACATAGATACGTATAAAAAATACATACATACATACATACATACATACATACATATATAAAATACTTATTCGTCTAACAACAGAAACAAACATAAGGAACCTTGATCTGTTCTTCTCATAGAAGTATAACTAATTTGACTATTTTATATATTCTTAACTTTGTATTTTCATTGTTTCTTTAGTTCTTTTCTCTTTTTTTCTTTTTTTTTAAAAAGATATTATTATTATTATTATTATTATTATTATTATTATTATTATTATTATTAATTAATTAATTAATTAATTAAAATATTTAAATAAATTTTAAAACATTTTTTTTTTTTAATGTCTGATATTTTTTTCATATAAGGCAGAGGTTTTGTTTAACTGTCACATTCCGCACATTTACTCCTAACACTTATCTTTCTGCTGGATACTTTGTGAACAAAACGTCGTTCGTAACTTTAATCAACTGTCTAAAGAGAGAATCCAACGGTTCGCTCCACACATTCAGTTTCAACCAATGAACAAACAGCGCAGCAGCGAAACGCCACCGAGCGTTTTGATCACGGCATGCGAGGCCGGGAGCGAGGGACCACGATAAAGCATTACGCCGCAGATCGCAGGATAAGCTGGGCAAAAAAAAAAAAAAAATGCACGCACGCACGCACGCACGCACAGCACAGCACGAAACACACACAAAGAAAAACTGTCATCTCGAACGTTTGATAACGTGAGTGATTAATTGATCATTCCGATTCAAATCTGATATTACAGATTTAAACAGTTAGAAGACCGGCGTGAATCAAGATGGCCCCTGTAACGTCTGCTGTCAAACACGTGTCATTTTCCCCGTTGTAACCCTGTCAGATACTCGTCCATATTTCACGTGAAACATGTCTCAGACTTGCAGCCATCAAACTGTGACATCAGAACGTGTTCGTTATATATATGGAGTGCAATATCAAAAAGTTTTGTTGTGGGAATGCAGAGTGATATCAGATGGTATTAACGATATGGCAGCCGGTTGCAACATGCACTGCCTGGTTTTTGTTACGGTAGATGTGAATGCAGATACGTTTCATCTCGGTGTCTAATCGTGTACCCATCTCGTCGTTCAGTCCGTGTTTGTCAACAGAAAAGTGTTAGATCGTTTCTAATACAGCGTCTGTGCGTTAGCGTCCAGCTGTTTTGATTGTATTGAAAATTGCTTTTGAAAAATAAAATGTCAAGCGGTAGCATGGTATTAATTGCTGTTAAATGTTAAATACATTTAGGAAAAAAAAAAAAAAAAAAAAAAAGAGCAAAACAAACAAACAAACAAAACAAAACAAAAACAAAACAAACGAACTGTGATATGATATTTTTTGATTACAGAGCTTTATCCGTTCTAACCACTTCCATTTAACTAATTCATCAAAGGACGTAGTACGTATTTTCCTAAGAACTTTAGTCTACTTATAAATCATCCCTTTTTGCCGAGCGTTGAAAGTAGTTTGTAGAGAGAAAACAGCCTTTTTCCTCTCCGTAATTGGGTTTAATCAGACATTCCGCATATCTGACACAAATTTCTTATTCATTCATATATGTATTTTATTTATTATTCCTAACTGCAGAAATCTGTCTCGTAACATGATATTACAAAAACGGTTTGACCTGTTGTAATCATAGTTCGACCAGTTTTATTAACGATGTCTACTCCAAGAAACTATCAGATGATAGCGTGAAATATTAAACTCAATTGTTCGTTATTGTGTTCGTCTTCGAGTTGTTGAAAAGAACAGTTCTGTTTATAATTCAGAAACACTTCAAAGTCTGCGGGAGACCACGCAGGCGTCCTTTAATCTTCTTCATTAATTTGTAATCATGTTTCAGTTGAGTAGGAATGTGTTATAGTGTTACGTCGTTGCAATGAAACAGAATACGTTATGTCTGCTTGATACTGCAAGTCTTGACGTCATATTTCATTAAAGACAAAAACAAATCGTATTTTTAGTAACAGTTTTAGCATTAAGTGAACGATTTCGGAAACGATAATCTGTAATAATAATTAATAGTAATAATAATCAATAATAATTAAAAAAATTCTTTTAATTCGAATTCTTCGCAAGCAAAACGAGCAAAACGAAGAATTAGAATGTAACCGAATTTGAGAAGGAGTTTCAAAAAGCCATGAGAATGTATCGTTAACGTGTCACGACAGGTCATCAGGAGTGGTTTCATAACGGTTATATAATGTTAATTTATGTAATAGGTGGGTTAAAAAAAAAAGAATTTTAAAAAAGTCATTTAACACCTATAGAAAAAATTTCTGTGTCGTAATTTATTATTTACTCGAAATAGCGACAGCGGAATTTTTTTTTTTCTTTAACGCCGGGATTAATTTCTGCCTCTGTTGGATGGCTTTTAAATCTCTGGCTGAATTGTATACGTGTGCTGTCTACAGTTTCATCTCGTACAAAAACACGTGTAGAACACAGATCGGCCGGGGCTTTTGGTTACTGCACTTTGCTGGAAATGGATGTTTTGAGAATTCATGCATAACCACGCTCATTGTTCGCCGACGTCGATGCATTAGCGGCGAAACCCGACCTGCAACACAGCGTGAGCGACAACAAAGCGGCGTTTGTTGGAAATATTCGTGCCGAAGTTAAAACCGACTTCACAACTTCTCTTACATCCATGCAACTTCTGATACGTCCGCGGAGATGCACACAGAACCACGTTGTCCTCGCTGGTGTAACAGAGATGAACACTGAACCACGTTGTCCTCGCTGGTGTAACAGAGATGCACACTGAAACACGTTGTCCTCGCTGGTGTAACAGAGATGAAACGATCGTGTTTTAGGAAGCTAATTAAACCATAGGAGTTATGCTTGAGTTTTAGTTGTTCGCCAAGTAAGCGAATTCTCGATATCGATGTCTGAAAGCGAACGTGTAAGATTTCAGGGGGGGGATGTTATTCACGCGCAGTCGAACGCCTTTGACCAAATAAACAATTAAAACAATCGGGCGTCGTGTAGCGAATTAAAGCGAAACTAGATATCTGCGACATGAACTGAAACAAAACCCTGTCAACACACTGTGGAATGCGGCGTTTTCCACGTGTTTAAACACTTTCAACACGAGGAGGTGGTTCTTTTCACGTTGTCTGTTTCTCGTTGTCTGTCTGTGTGTGTGTGTGTGTGTGTGTGTGTGTGTGTGTGTGTGTGTGTGTGTGTGTGGTTTGAGAAGTTCAATGTCAGCAACCTTATCCCTGATGATTTTGGTTGTTGTGGTTAATTTTTTTTTTTTTTTTTTTTTTTTTTTGTGTATGGCTTTTGACCACAGCATGTTACTGTTGATCCGAGCTCGATTTCACGATTAGGAAAAATGTCAAAATATCTGGGGAAATCGCGAATGTAAACACCAACCGTGAAATTCACCGAAACACTAAACTTTAGTACACATAACAGCTAGGTTAATAAGTAATATAATAATGTAAGAACAATATACAGGCATAAAAAAAACCCCCAAAAACAAGGTAAACAAATATCATACACAGTACAGTTTACTTAAAAAAAAAAAAAAAAAAAAAAAAAAAAAAAAATGTGTACTGTAGAAAAATGTAGGTTAGGCTGGGTATGAAGTTTGTTAGGCTGGTTATGGATGCAGTTGTAAAATTAACTGTTACTTTGATGGAAAGTGGGTTGAGAGAGGGCTGCTGTGGTTTTATAGTGGGACTCAGAATAACTTAGGATGTAAAGTTTCAAGCAGGAAATGGCGGTAAGTTTCAGTTTTGTGATTTTTCAACATCCAGGTTCGAGAAATCGAGGGTCAACAGCGCTGTACTTTACGACATAGTCGCCGTTTTAACATTTTCCTAACATTACCACATCATAAAACGTCAAAGAAACATCACTAACAAATACAAATAAAGCGTATTAGCGTAATAATGAAGAAAACAAAAACCTATTTAAAACACTCAGATATAATTATTTTTAATGTTATGGGATTATGACTATGAATTATGACTATCATAAAAGGTGATACTCGAGAGGAAACCAGCTCTTCCATGCCAAGCGCTACTTTTATTGACTAGCAACAAGACTGTTTACCAAGTACACACATTCACATACCATTGTCTTTGACGCAGCAATTTTGGGGCGTTGGTTTAGATGGGGAAATAACTGAACCATGGCAACACGAAGGGTTGATCTCCTAACATTTCGCTGTACAGACAGCACTAACCACTGACTTACAGCCCGCTGTACAGACAGCACTAACCACTGACTTGCAGCCCGCTGTGTTATATAAATTATTTTCTACTTACGGTGTTTTTTTTTTTTTTTTATGTTGACGCTTTTCTTGTTATACTTTGTTACACTAATTATCTACGTGTCACATACATCAGGCTGACAAGTTTTTACGTGTTTCCACTTGTATTAACAAATGTGTTACACTTGTATTACCGATTATTACATATTTGTTACACTTGTATTAACGATTATTACATATTTGTTACACTTGTGTTAACAGATGTGTTACACTTGTATTAACGATTGTTACAAATTTGTTACACTTGTATTAACAGATGTCTTACTCTTGTATTAAAGACTGTAACAAATGAGTTACACTTGTATTAATGATTGTTACACCAGCTCAGAGAATATTAATTTTAACATACTGTTACCGATTCGTCTGCATAAAGAAAACTTCTATAATGGTTGTTTTCTTTGAAAGAAAATGGTTCCTTCCTTCTTTTCTTTTTTTAAAAATTCATCAGAATAGCCTACAAATACATACACGCGTCTGGACACACACACACGCACACACACACACATGCACACACACACTCATATACACACATCCAAAGAGAGAGAGAGAGAGAGAGAGAGAGAGAGAGAGAGAGAGAGAGAGAGAGAGAGAGAGAGAAGAGCATGCGCTACAATTTTTCAAGTACAAATTTAAAATTACTCCACATTTCTTTTTTAAAAATATAGAATGAAGCACTAACAAACAAATATACGTATTATTACTTTTAAAAAGTTAACTCTTCATAATGAAATACATCTGTGATGGTGAAAACAACTGAAAATAACTAAATGCTGTGTATGAATGACAAACATTAAATACAGTACATAACTGTAACAATAATATTGTCATCCGCGAATCCATTTAAAATAATATGCAGCAATATTTAACTAATTAATTTACTTGAGTGTGTGTTTGTTTTAATATATTTTTTACCTATTTTTAATAATAAAATAGAAATAGAAAAATATATATATATATATACATTTTTTTTTCGACAAAAAAGAATCGTAAAAGAAAAAAAAATAAAAATAAATAAATAAATAAATAATAATAATAAATAAAAATATAAATAAATAAATAAATAAATAAATCTTTATGATTACAATTTAGTAACGCAACTAGCGAAAAATGATTTTTTTACATTTTTTTTTATTATTATTCTTTTTTGTTGTTTTTCTTTGTTATGTATTAAAAACTCGATTGTAAAAACAAAATATAACAGAACTTGGAAGTATGCAGAATACATGTATTCTATTTATTCCTGACACCACAGAAACACGAAGAACATTTTTTACTTTTTCTTCTTTTCTTTCTTTCATTTTTTTTTTTCTTAAATATGGATCACATATTTGGTCTGTGTGTGTGTGTGTGTGTGTGCGTGTGTGCGTGTTCAGTCACGTGTCTAATTAACAGAGGTCATTAAGTCAGAATGTACAAACGGATCAGCAAGCAGCGATTGTCAGTTTCAAGTAAGCCTCAATTTTAATACACTTAGCCTATCAGATGACCTTTGACACTTTTGTCTGGCTCGGAGGTCGTCTTTGGATTAATGACTCAAACAACAGAGTGTTTTTTGTGTTCAAAGCCTCTGAACAACCCGAGTGTTTCCTCCCATTGTCGCAGACACACGTACGTACGGCTACTGTTTCCATTTTAATCAAAACGTTAAGCCACGTCTTTTCTTTACCGATCAATGCGATCGATGATCGATTGGAAATCGTATCTGCGTCACGTGCAAACGTTACGCGCTGTTCACGTGCAGTGAGCGCGAATTAATGCGGAGAGATTGTTGCTAGGATTAACCGGGTTAATCTGCCAGCTTAATCTGTCGCGGACAATAACGTGACTACATTATCTGCCGCTAAACGACGGGCCATTTTTGCGAGTCTGCTGCACAGTGACAAACTGAACTGAACTTCTCTTTGTGATGCTACGTCGACTTCGTGAGTTATGCATGCGACGTGAAACCGGAGAGTTCCGCACAAAGGGGACGTAATCGGCGGTGTCGTTGATAGGCGAATTGTTGAAGACCGCGCGGTATAAATCATTCGTTACATATTTTATGGAGCCATAAAAAAAAAATTCCTAAAGTCAGAGTAATTATACCTGATGTAATGATTGGCACGTGGTGTGTGTGTGTGTGTGTGTGTGTGTGTGTGCGTGTGAGGGGGGGGATGTATTTTTTTTTATATTTTCGACTGTCTGGTTTATTTTTGGATAATTTATGTTTGACAGACGTTGGCATTTGTTTTATTGGTCGCCATATAAACATTCAGTAAACAAATACAGAAGAGACAGCTACAACGTATATAATTATCTTACATTTATATTTAATAGACACACACTAATATACATATATATTAATAGACATATACCATGTGTTTGTGTGTGTGTGTGTGTGTGTGTGTGTGTGTGTATATATATATATATAGAGAGAGAGAGAGAGAGAGAGAGAGAGAAATATATATGTGTGCGTGTGCGTGCATATATATGTGTACATATGTATGTATGTATGTATGTATGCATGTATGTATGTATGTGTGTGTGTATGGATGCATATATGTATGTATATGTATGTATGTATGTATATGTGTGTGTGTATGCATGCATGCATGTATGTATGTATGTATATGTGTGTGTGTATGCATGTATGTATGTACGTATGTATAATGCATTTATGAGTGTGTATGTTTATTATATATGTGTGTGTATATATATATATATATATATATATATGTATGTAAGTATGTATGCGTATGTGTCTAGAACAACAACAACAACAACACACAATAGTAATAATAACAATAACAATATTAAATAAATGAAAAAAGGATTAAAAAACTGTTATTATCTGTAAGCTATCGCTTTTATGGTAGTAATGCTATCTCACAGTAATAGCAGTATAAGTGGTAGTATTAAACTCATTAATGATTTATCACGCTGTACGTAATCCACACTAAACAGACTGTCACTTGCGAATTGTTATTTTTTCCATGAACAAATCTTCGCAAATAATAAAATTCGAGATCTGCTTGTTATTATTAATTACAGTAATGAACTGATCCAAATCTGCTGAAAACACATCGCCGCGACAACGGCATCAACGTTCTCTGCTATCAGTCTAACATTTCATTTGTTAACTCGTTTGGGGACGTCGGCAGCATTTGTCACCGCTACACATGACAGCGTAATGGATTAGACTTTTGTAAAAAAAAAAAAAAAAATGAAAATAAAATGTGTCATTAAAAATGAAACGTAATTGTTTGTTAACGTGTATTGATCATGTGGTCTAGTACACATCGCGTGATGACGTCGCCAGTAGAGACAGCTTTGATGATGATGTTGACGACGACGACAACGATGATGGTGATGAGGATGGTAAGAAGAAGAAAGAAAAAAGGAAATATATATATATATATATAAATAAATGACTAACTACATAAATAAAATAAATAAATAAGTAAATAAGTCAATGAAATAAAATAAAATAAAATAAAATAAAATAAAATAAAATAAAATAAAAAATAAATAAATAAATAAATAAATAATTAAATGTTATATTTCCAATTTATGTTTGTATTTACTGTAAATATTGTCTTAAAATCATATTGGTCGGAATTGAATCGTAATACATAGACAGACTTACTACTACTACTACTACTACTACTACTACTACTACTACTACTATAACTACTACTACTATTACTTCTACTATTACTACTACTGCTGCTACTACTACTACTACTACTAGCAGTGGGTAATGACAATAGTAGTAATAGTAGCAGTAATAACAACAACAACAACAATAATAATAATAACTATAGTAATAGTAGCAGTAATAATTGCAATAATATTGCAGTAATATTAATAGTGATTTTAGTAATAATAGTAGTGGTGGTTGTAGTTGTGGCGGTAGTGGTGGTATTAATAGTGATTGTGTTATTATGATATCGGCGTGGTAGTTATGATATATAACAGCTGTTTTTGTAGTATAAGTGTTAGAGCAGTAGTTGCAGCAGTAATAGCAGTAATAGCAGTATAAGAAGTAGTAACAGTAGTTTAATTTAACGTATGAACAGTAAGAATGGTGGTGTTAATAATAGTTCGGCAGTTTGGTAGTAATAGCAGTAGTATTGATATTAGCAGAAGTAGTAATATTGTAATTATAATAGTAGTAGTGGTAGCAGTAGTAGTAATAGTAGTTGTAGTAGTAGTAGCAGAAGTAGTAATATTGTAATTATAATAGTAGTAGTAGTAGCAGCAGTAGTAGTAGTAGTAGTTGTAGTAGTAGCAGAAGTAGTAATATTGTAATTATAATAGTAGTAGTGGTAGCAGCAGCAGTAGTAGTAGTAGTAGTTGTAGTAGTAGTAGCAGAAGTAGTAATATTGTAATTATAATAGTAGTAGTAGTAGCAGCTGTAGTAGTAGTTGTAGTTGTAGTAGTTGTAGCAGAAGTAGTAGTAGTCGTAGACTGGTGATACTTGTATAATAGCGGTGTTAGTAATACTAGCTATGGCATTAGTTCCTATAATATGAACAATTCGAAATACAACACAAATATTAAAAAAGAAAAAAAAGGAGTCTCGTTGAATTTTAATATATAAAACAAAGAAACACAGGGAATATTACATGTATGTCGTTATGTACACGTATATATATATATATATATCAAATGTTAATTGCTGTATTGCATGCCGAAGTAATTCCATTTTTATTATTTGTGTCACGAGGTAATAAACAAAAGGATTATAATAAACACATTGTCATTTGACGTGTTGTATGTAGTGTGATCGGGAATGTAATATCTTACTACAGCTGCAAAGTATTTCCCCTTTTGTTCTTAATTCTTTTTCTTTTTTTTTTTTTTTTTTAATTTATATAAATTCTTATCAGGAACAAAGCTTTAGATTTTTCTGTAAGACAAAACATGGAAAATTATGGGAAATTTAAAACTAAAAGGAACGCTTAGATATTATGGAACACCCAGCTGAGATAATGTACAATTAAAGCGGTTTGTGCCCTCGTTCATGATACTGTGTGTGTGTGTGTGTGTGTGTGTTGTGAGAGAGAGAGAGAGAGAGAGAGAGAGAGAGAGAGAGAGAGAGAGAGAGAGAGAGAGAGAGAGAGAAAACATTTTATAAAAAAAATAACGTAAAGGGAAAAATAAAAGTAAACCCAGTTATAACGACAAGATCGAAAGAAACAAAATGTAATAAAAACAAGATATATATATAAAAAAAATAAACACCTATGAATACTTGAACAAAGCAAATCCTATTGATATTATTCATTTTTAAAAATGTTACACCTGGTTGACAAATTCCCTCACTAAACGGGAATGAATGAACGCTCGTTGCGACTGAAACCGGACACCGCGCTCCGCTCAATGGCGGCGACGTGCACGGAAAGACGAGTCGACACGTGACCGAGTGACGTTAAACCAGTGTAGTGTCAGACAGGCGCGATGTTGTCCGGGCCGTCTCGTCTGTTTAAAAACACGACGACGACTGCTCGCAGATTCAGAAGGGAGTTAACGCGAGAGGCGAGCCGCTGACATGCCGGTCTCCGAAACCAACACGATATGACAGCAGGTAAGACGTTTTTTTTTTTTTTTTTTTTGTAGCGTACAACGCCCTCGTTATCTACAGCCGCGTTATTTTGTAAAGTCAAGCCCGACAGTTTAGTGTCAGTTTTCACGTAGATAATAGTAGAGAGAAATAGCTTCGTTAAACTGCGAGTTTTGTAATGTTGAATGGCAATATTTAGTTTACAAAAAAAAGTGTTTTACAGTCAGTCTCTCTCTCTCTCTCTCTCTCTCTCTCTCTCTCTCTCTCTCTCTCTCTCTCTCTCTCACACACACACACACACACACACACACACACAAACATAAATACAGAGAGAGATCATACATAGGATTGGTTTAACATATAGTTCAAAAATTGAAAATTATTTGATAGGTTGATGCAATATTGCGGCATTGTTAACTAATTTTATAAATCTTGTTATCGCACTTTTGTTAATTTTAACACCCTCATCTTTTTTTCTCTCATTATTTTCTTCTTTTTAAGTTTTATCCATTTGATTTCGTATTCATTTTATACAGCGTTTTATGATCTCTCTCTCTCTCTCTCTCTCTCTCTCTCTCTCTCTCTCTCTCTCTCTCTCTCTCTCTCTCTCTCTCTCTCTCTCTCTCTCTCTCTCTCTCTCTCTCTCTCTCTCTCTCTCACACACACACACACACACACACACACACACACACACACACACACATTTTGGAATTATGTAATAATGCTTGATGTATGTTATAGTCAATACTTCAAATATAATTCGCAACGGGCTAACATATTTTGTAATATTTATTTATTTATTATATATATATATATATACATACATATATATATATACATATACATATACATATACATACATACATATTATATAACCTCTAAGATATCCTGTGTCTGTGTTCGGCTTCTGCCTACCTGACTGTCTGTCTCTGTATGTATGACCATACATGTGTGTATATGTGTGCACGTGTATTTTAAACCAGCTACAGAAGACTGGTTTATTACACATTATTGCCTTTCCCGACTGTGATAAAATCTGTTACTGCTAAACGATTCGTAATTTATTGTTCTGTGCAGCAGCTTTAGAGTCTTGTGTTTCTTAGCACACGTCTAAGTCATAAAATATTTATTTAAAATGTGTTGATATCACTTAATTAAATATTGATCTGACAAACGGAGTTATGTGAAATAAACAAATACACGCTACCTGAAACACGATCGCTTACCGTTTGATACATCTACCCTTATTTCGTGTTCTGTTATTTCGTGTACCGTTATTTCGTGTAACGTTTTTTCGTGTACCGTTATTTCGTGTACCCTTATTTCGTGTACCGTTATTTCGTGTACCGTTATTTCGTGTAACGTTTTTTCGTGTACCGTTATTTCGTGTAACGTTTTTTCGTGTTCTGTTATTTCATGTACTGTTTTTTTGTGTTCTGTTATTTCTTGTACTGTTTTTTTTTGTGTTCTGTTATTTTTTACTGTTTTTTTTTTGTGTTCTGTTATTTCTTGTACCGTTATTTCGTTTAACCTTTTTTCGTTATCTGATTTTTCGTGTTCTGTTATTTCATGTACTGTTTTTTCGTGTACAGTTTTTTCGTGTTCTGTTATTTCGTGTACTGTTTTTTTTTCGTGTACTGTTTTTTCGTGTTCTGTTATTTCGTGTTCTGTTATTTCATGTATTGTTTTTTTTACAGTTGTACTGCTGTTTTTCGTGTACCGTTACCTGTTATTTCGTGTAACGTTTTTCGTGTTCTGTTATTCAATGTACTGTTTTTTCGTGTACCATTATTTCGTGTACTGTTATTTCTTGTAACGTTTTTTCGTGTTCTGTTATTCAATATACTGTTTTTCTCGTGTGGTGTTTTTACGTGTACCGTTATTTCGTGTACTGTTATATTTTGTTACTAATTTTCCAGCTTTTTAATGCTTATTTATAGGAAGACAAAAGTTTAAGAATTAAACAACTAAAATAATCGATAAAAAAAAATAAAAAATAAATAAATAAATAAACAAATATAAATAATCAAATAAGTAAGAATATAAAATCATATAATAAATAAATTATTTAAATAAAAAAGTTAAAGTAAAACAAACAAACAAATAATTCAATAAATAGATAAATAAATCTATCAATAAATCAATAAATAACAATAAAAAAAAAAAAAAAATAATAAAAATTAAAAATAACTGAGTTTAAAAACCAACAATTCCTAAATCTATTTCAACATCATTATTTTGTTTTACGAATTTTATTTTATTTCTCATTTCGTTTCATTTCACTTTATTTGTTATTTTATTGCTGTTTTATAAACCGAAATTATTTTTGATCGGAACTAAATTTTACGCTACAAATAGATTTCTCTATATTTTTGCTTTTATTTACTTCTAAGTCTTTCGAAATTTCCTACGACGTCCACCAGTTTTCTTAAACTATTGAATAAACTGTAAAACAAACCAGGAAAATTGATAAAAAAAAAAAAAAAAAAAAAAAAAAAGAAAAGAAAATCAACTACTACTGTAACTATTACTACTATTACTACTACTGCTACTGCTACTACTACAACTACTACCGCTATTACTACTACTGCTACTACCACTGTTACTACCTTTAATTACTTATTTCTTTGATTATATACACATCTATGTATGTAGTATGTATGTATGTAGTATGTATGTATGTATGTATGTATGTATGTATGTATGTATGTATGTATGTATGTATGTATGTATGTATGTATCTATATTATTTTTCCTTCTGAATTTTACTCTGTCAATCTATCGATGTAATTAATTAGTTAATGGATGAATCAATGAATGGAACAATTAATTAATCAATTCATTAATTAACGTTTTAATTTTCAGTTAGATATGAAATCTCAGGAAGATGGTTTGTTGGGTCAGTTCAGTCTCGATAGCAGCGTATCACGTGATCGTTTTTGTTACAGTTGCCAGTGCAGGTAATACAACCAATAATCCATTAATATCAAGGTTTCTGTTATATCGTCTTTGCATACCTCTATTATCATTATAGTTTAGTACACGCTTGACACATTTGTCAATAATCGTTATCAAAATAACGATTTTATTTACACCAAGATTAAGAATGTTATTTTATTTCGTTTCTGAACGATTTTAAGATTTGGATTTCAAGCAGTCAGAGAGGAGATTCGAAAAAAAAAAAAAAAAAAAATGTTTTCTGTTTATAAATTGGCGTCGTCAAGCTTTCAGTCTTTAATACGAGTTACTTTTCAGTAATTTTTAAAATAAATATAGATACAGAGAGTAAGAGAGAGAGAGAGAGAGAGAGAGAGAGAGAGAGAGAGAGAGAGAGAGAGAGAGAGAGAGAGAGAGAGAGAGAGAGAGAGAGAGAGAGAATACGTGTGTTTTATAAAATGAGATAAATTAATTTGTGTTTTTTTCGTTTTTCACAGGTCGGTACGTTTCACAGAACACAACAGGTGATTTAAAAAAATATTCTCTAAACGACCTAGGAGTTCAGATCACTAGATACGGCCATCTTGTTTTCGACGTGCAGGCCTGCCAAGATGCCTTCGTGTATTTAGATGAGACCACAAGCCACAACAACTACTACCAGCTGGTTCTGGGCGGAAGCGGGAACAGCTGGTTTGGGGTCCGGAACAGAGACGAAAACGCCTCCCCGTCTGTGACTGCTTATGGCTCGTTTCTCAACTGCACAGAGTTCATCACGTTCTGGCTCACGTGGGACGACAAGGGCAAGGTCGTGTTCGGCAAGGGAGGTAATCCCGGAGAGGACGTTATACTTACGTTTACGGACAGTCTGCAAGCGTTTGAGATTCATTACATATCAGTTTCTTCTTACTACGACCAGACTGGGATGTGGCAGTTTCTCATAGGTAAGTACTTTAGCTGTGACTTTTAATTCATCGTCGTCACCAACATCATAGTCATCATCATCCTTTACCAGTCTCATTACTGACATTTATGTTCATACTATTGGTTCATTTATAATCGTCGCTTTACATTCTGTTTGATTCTCATAACCATTTTTTTTTACAACATCATCATCATCATCATCATCATCATCATCATCATCGTCATCATCATCAACATTAGCCTCATTGTCATTGCCGTTCATGTTATTGTGAATTCGTAACCAGCATGGTGATATAATCAGGAAGATAATTTACATAAATAAGGTTTGGATTACGCAGTTTCCGAGTAATTAAAAAAATCACAAACAATAGAATAATGCAAGAGTTAAAGTGCAACTGCATTGTATTCAAGTTGTTGCATGTCGAAGAATACCGAATCCATTGTGTTCTGATGTTTTGCTTACAAATCTGAGGTCAGCCGAAAAGGCGTAAGCGAACCTATAAAAAGTCCTGCGTCGAACACGAAGATGTGATATTGACTTTAATCTTCTGTACGACACTTTAATCAACTGTTATGTGACGTTGTCTTCTTTTTTTTTTCTTTTTTTTTTTCTTAACTCTGGGCGTCTATCATGTTCAATTTTTCACGTCTTTTGAAAGCTCCCAACCTGCTTTAATACCAGCCTTCCGTCCGCATTCAGAGCTGTCATGTAGGTCTGATAGGACGCGTACGGAACGAAGCCAGATTACAAGAGCGAACAAGATCTGCTTTGAGATTTCTTACACAGCTTGTCACACGCAACAGAAGGGTGCACGTCAGCGGGCGTGTTTGTACACTGACATGTGACAAGATTAGTTAGCAATCTCGTGAATCTTGTCAAACATCCAGAAGTCTCGCGGAGAACGCGAGCATGTTCAGTACACGTCTTCGTCAACGTAACCCGGCTCGGCCTCAGCAGAATGCTCGTATTTTGTACTCTGCTCCCGATTTAACACGTGTAATGATTTTTTTCTGATTTTTTTTTTTTTTTAGTTGGTTACAGTCATCATACACTTGCAGAGTTAGGTACAATGTCAGATGTGAAGAAGTTATAGTTTCTAAAAGATTTATTATAAAATATATTTTAAAGCAACATCATTCTTTTACTTAAATTCATATATTCAAGACAAATAAATTATTATTTTTATTGTTGGTTTCTACATAAAATAACTACTGTTTGTTTCCTGGTTTCTATGTAAATATGTTATTGTTGAATTACTGTTTAGTTCCTTGTTTCCATGCAAATATGTTATTGCTGAATTACTGTTTGTTTCCTGGTTTCTATATAAATATGTTATTGTTGAATCACTGTTTGTTTCCTGGTTTCTATGTAAATATGTTGCTGTTGAATTGCTATTTGTTTCCTGGTTTCTATGTAAATATGTTAATGTTTAATCTGGTCGCTGGCTGCAGACAAATACCTCACTTTTATGATCTTTTAATGACGATATTGTAGAGATTAATTGTTTATTTTTAGAAGTAAATGTTTACGGTTGTCATGCAGAGGATTAAATTGGTACAAAGTGGCTTATTACTTCAATGAAACTGAATGAATATCAATGACTATTATTTAACAGAGTTTCAAAATCTCGTATTGACCATTATTAACAGTTTTTCTCCTGTAATGATGATATCAAACACGAGACACATTATTTGACAATACAGTAAAATCACGGTATTAAGCGTTATTAATCCCTTTTTTTTTTCTTCTGTTTCCACACATGAAACCAGACACCGTTTACACATGTGTTATCCTTTGAAAATAAGACAAAGGATTTGTTACGTAAGCCGCATATGGGATGATACACGTACGATATTTTGATGAAAAGTACAAATAGGTAGACGAAACTGGACTGATCTTATGTCGCATGACAATTCAGGCTGTGCTGACAAAGAATGACATAGACATTATTTTAAGATGATGATTATTACGACGATAATAATAACTATTCTAATAACAATAACACTAACCATAACAACAACAACAACAACAACAACAACAACAATAATAATAATATAGCATTAGCAATAGTAACAGTAACAACAACAACAACGACACAGCAATAATAATAATAATAATATTTTATTATATGAGTATGCGGACCATTCAAAGCGCAAAATTACTTACTATGATAGACGTTTTTGTTCTCTACTCTCTGTCTGTCTGTCTCTCTCTCTCTCTCTCTCTCTCTCTCTCTCTCTCTCTCTCTCTCTCTCTCTCTCTCTCTCTCTCTCTCTCTCTTTCCCTGTGTCTCTTCTTTCTTTCTATCTCTCTCTCTTTCTCTCTCTCTCTCTGTCTGCCTCTCTCTGTCTCTCTCTTTCTTTCTCTGTCTGTGTCTGTCTCTCTCTGTGTCTCTTTCTTTCTCTCTCTCTCTCTCTCTCTCTCTCTCTCTCTCTCTCTCTCTCTCTCTCTCTCTCTCTCTCTCTCTCTCTCTCTCTCTCTCTCTCTATATATATATATATATACACATATACACACATTAACCCAGAGTACAGTAAAGATCTACATGTACATAATTTATTTGAAGACGACAGCCCGGTGTTCACGACGCCATCACCCGACGGTAACACGACGTTGTATGTCTCAGAGACAAGCCTCATTGGAAGTACAATATTAACTGTGGCGGCAACAGATCCCGAAGATGACAACGTCACATTTGACGTCGTCGGAGAACATGCTGATGTCTTTATATGTGCTGGAAATGAATTAAAACTCAACGCTTCTTTAGATTTCGAAAAAGTTCAACAGTATACAGTTTACATTAGGTCTGTAATATTATATAACAGTCTACCACATTTTATATAATAATAATTTTATAATAATAATAATAATAATAATAATAATAATAATAATAATAATAATAATAATAATAATAATAATAATAATATAATAACAATAATAATAATCATAATAAAACAACATTAATAATAATAATAATAATAATAATAATAATAATAATAATAATATAATAACTACTAATAATCATAATAAAGACGATGATAGTTTCGAAAATTTTGCAATAATGATAATGATGATGATTAACATTATAATGATAACACTTTCAATAATGGTAAAATGCTCACATATTTTACATATAGTCATATACAGTTTGCAGACGATGATCTTAGATATCGTGGTATTTATTGTTATAACAAAATACTAAAGTAGTTGTATTAGATAACACATTATAGCTTCAGTTTATTTTTCTTCATCTTGTACAGAGCCAATGATTCACGTAATACAGTCGGGGTAACCATGGATATCAAAGTAATAGACGAAATTGACGAAGTTCCACGAATTTTAACGAGTGACGTCACATCTATTCTGGAAGAACTGCCCCCAGGCACTGTGATTGGTCCATTCTATCACGTGACTGATGGCGATATTAACGATACACTCTCGTATTCTCTCTCAGGTAATAATTATTATTATTATTATTATCATCATCATCATCATCCTCATCATCCTCATCATCCTCATCATCACTTTTATTATCTTAATTCTGTTTCATATTTGAACAGGACCAGACGAGAGCTATTTTTCGATAAATTCCTCAACGGGTGAAATGTCAATGAAAACGAGGCTAAATCGAGATGGTGGAACAGGAAAAACAGAAATTTCTGTGAACGTGACGGTGACAGACAGTGCAGGCTTAACATCCAGCATCACATCGCTCTCAATGTGACGGACGTCAACGACAACACGCCGAAATTTAGTCAGACAGTTTTCAACGTAAACATCACTGAAAACTCGGCAGCTGGTAAGGTTACAATAATTACACATGATTTAAAACTGAAACGTAAATATGCTGATAGGTTCTATTTGACGTTTGTAAGGCACCTACCTATATCAGACATAATTCTACGTATTCATCTTTAAAAAAGTTCGAGAGATATTTAAAACAGGTTTATAAAAATTATAACAAAAATTGTTTTTCGTTCATATTTTTTAGTTAGAAACCATAACTGTAACAAATTGACAGATTTATATATATAAGTAAAAATAATCCAGCAAAACACAACAAAAAGTCTTTCAGTCTCAAATAATACACTTAAATATGTCATTTCAAAACAAAATAAAACATGAAAAATGTAAACGTCTATTTTATAATTTCTAATAATAATAACAACAACAACCACAGCAGCAGCAGCAGCACCACCACCACCAACAACAACAACAACAACAACAACAACAACAACAACAATAATAATAATAATAATAAATGCTGTTATAATGATGATGATGATAATAATAACAGTAATAAAGACGACTACTACTATTAATAATAATAATAATGATAATGATGATGATAGTAATAATAATAATAATAATAATAATAATAATAATAATAACAACAACAACAACAATAATAATAATAATAATAATAATAGTAAAACATTCTCCTAACTAAAACCTGAAATTCAATATGGAATGAAGGTGATGAACAAAAAAAAGAAAACACAAAATCACGGAATCTGCTAAATTTAGAAATTACTCTTCCATTTATAAACGAGTTCACGCAAGATACACTAAGTCTACACATATATCTGCATGTAGACACGTAATACCAGTCACACTAGATGAGAAACCTGATATTGTGATATTGTTATATGAGATATCTGCTGATACAAAACACTAACGAATGGCTCTAATTGTTAAATGGTCCAAGATTAAGAGTCATTGGCAGTTTTATGACCAGAAAGAACACATTCGCTGCATCTTGTTGCATGTTGTACACAAGGGTTCAAAGGTACTGAAAGGTGTCTCTTTGCTTGTTATTTAAGTAAATGAATTGTTATTCTAACTTGATCGGAGAAAGCAATACGTTATTAATCAGAGAAATCGTATAGATTCGAAATTATGTTTTATGTTACCAATAATTATTATTCTTGCTCAAAATTATTTTATTTTACTTATTATTATTATTATTATTATTATTATTAGTAGTAGTAGTAGTAGTAGTAGTAGTGGTGGTGGTGGTGATGGTAGTGGTAGTGATAGTAGTAGACGTATAGTAGTAGTATTAGTATTAAGAGAAATTCAGTTTAATGCAGGTGGCAATTAAAAATGTGAAATAAGTAAAGGAAAAGAAGTGATACAAACACATACAGACACACAAACACACACACAGAGAGAGAGAGAGAGAGAGAGAGAGAGAGAGAGAGAGAGAGAGAGAGAGAGAGAGAGAGAGAGAGAGAGAGAGAGAGAGAGAGAGAGAGAGAGAGAGAGAGAGAGAGAGTATGTAAACATTAAATAAGTTAATAAATGAATAAGTAATTAATTAATAAAAAATAGCTTCACAAGATCAATATTTTGAAAACAACAATAAAGTAACTAATTCTATTTTGCTGTCGCAGATTTTCTACTCGGAGAACTCACTTGTACTGACGATGACTGGGGAGATAACTCTAATATTACCTTGACTATCATCAGCGGAAATGACGTTACCAATCCCGTATTCAGACTGCGAGGTCAGGAACTACTTGCTAATGGCTCCATGGTAGATTACGAGTCTCCATCGGCGCATGAATACATTTTGACTGTCCTTGCAACCGACAACCCAAGTGACAGCTGGCAAAATACAGCAACAGCAGTTGTCGTTATTCAGGTAAAATAACATAGAGATATCAGATACATCTGCACAGTTAACAGCACACAGACAAAACATACCCACTCTTATAAAAGCAGTTTAAGAAATTAAAAAGAAATATGAAAGCACCATTACTACTACTGCAACTACTACTACTACAACTACTACAATTGTTATTATTATTAATTTTTGCTTTTATTATTATTGTTATTATTATTTTTGCTATTATTATTATTATTATTATTATTATTATTGTTGTTGTTGTTGTTGTTGTTATTATTCAGATACTTCCACGAAATGAATACGCTCCTGTTTGGGTATCTCCAGTCACTAACAGCAGTAATGATTTTCCCAGTCACGTGATATTAGAGAACACTACGATTGGCAGTCTGATTCTGTCATTCCTCGCAGACGATCAAGATGGCGGATTGGATGGCGTTGTAGAATATCAACTGACCTCAGTTCTTAGGGGTAAATATTACCATCCTCTCTCTCTCTCTCTCTCTCTCTCTCTCTCTCTCTCTCTCTCTCTCTCTCTCTCTCTCTCTCTCTCTCTGTATCTCTCTGTATGTTACTTTCTCTCTCTGTGATTTTTTTTTCTCATTTTTTTCCATTCTCTTCGTCCATCACTCTCTCTTATTTCCTCTGTCTGTCAGTCTGTCAGAAATCAACATATTTACATGATGTTCTTCTCTATCATCAGCAAAGCGAGAAGAGTTTTACTAGATACGCATATCACAGCGTTAAGCTGGAAACAAGTAGTAACAGTTCATCATGCTATCCTTCTGTTTCTTCTGATTTATGCTTAGAGTCGAGTTTAGGCATGACAGAACATTTACCTCTATCAGGCGCTGATAGTAACAGTATACAAAAATACCCGTCAACCACTGAAAGGTGAATCTGAGATACCCCATCACCCCATACGGTGTTCTATGAGCTTACTTTGAACAATTACATTTAAATCCAGACATGTTTATGTTGTAGGGCTCATTAATGTTTAAAACGTTGATTTAATAACCGTTTATTACTTATTTATGGTCTGCAATTTCTGTATTAATTTAATATTTGCTAACGTAGTCTCGTAGACATTAATGGTATTAGTCTCTTCCTCGTTGGATATTTTTGGTTATATCATGACCAACGCGATTTCTTTATTGTGTTGTCGTTATAGTAGTTCCACTCCGATTATTTTCCTCTAATCCACAGTCTAGATCCACAAACAATCTGTGTGTTTATTATACAATGAATTTATAATGAATGAAGTTATGGTAAAGATTGAAGATAAAAAATTGTTACGAACAAATACAGACAGACAAATAAACAGAAATGCAGACAGAAAATAAACAGATAAAACGATAAGATAAGAAGAAAGGTCAATTTAAAACTGGTTATCTTGAACGTTCATGTGAAAAGCTGAATTCGGAAATAATGTTAAGAACGCGTTAGTCTTTTTTTTTTTAAATTATTTTTAATATGTATTTCATGTTATAATATTAAACATTTAGTGAAAAACTGGCGAGAAAAAACCTGCTATATTTTTTACTGATATATTTATTTACACGTACCAAAGTTCAGGGCAGTACATACCATAACCTTTGTTCTGTGAGTGGTGAGACAGACGATATTTCAATAATCCAGCATCTAAATAAAAGTGTGGTTTTGGGTTGTTTTTTTTTCACTGGCTGGAACTGGAATAATAATAATAATAATAAAAAAATACACATTACTTTCACCAGCTGTACTTTTAAAGCTATTATACATTTGATCTGTTACTGTTAAAGAACCCAAAGCTGTTTGCTTCACATTAAAATATTTTAATTTTAATTTTTATTTATTTGTTTATTTTCTTAAGCTGACGGCGTGGAAGCTTCCGGTACGTTTGCTGTTGATTCTAAAACCGGAGAACTGACAACACTGCGCAGTCTCGACAGGGACAGAGCTTCCGGTGGGACCGAGTATTACGACATCGTTGTCACGGCAACAGATTCGAACAGCAAACCAAAGAGCATCTACGGCAAGATGAGGCTGCTCATCGACAACGTCAACGACAACGCTCCACGTTTCAACCAGTCGGTTTACCACTTTCAAGTATCGTGCGACCTTGACCTCGCAAACCAGACGCTTCAACTGAGCGCCGTTGATGATGACGACGACGACGACGACGACGGCGATGCATTCCTTTCGTTTCTTATTGAAAGCAACGTCTACGTTTCGATCAACAGCAGCACGGGGACACTTACGCCGGTGTCGAGGTCAAACTCTACCGTTCCTCAGTTTGTTTTGTTGAAAGTAAACGTCGTAGATGGCGGTACGCCTCAGTTGTCTGCTGAAAGTTTCGTCTTGTTAGAACTGCTCCCGTGCACAGCTAGTACCACCAGCATCAGCGACATCATCACATCCACTGTCAGTGTCTCAGACAGCACCGCAACGTCGTCTACTTCTGAAACAAGTAAGCACTAATAAATTATATTAAAAGTTGTTAATGTTATCAATATCATCATCATCATCATCATCATCATCATTATTATTATCAATATTATTATCATTATTATTATCAATATTATTATCATTATTATTATCAATCTTTACCTCATTTAATAATTACTGTTGTGATATTAGAATGGTAAAGAAACACCCCCACGTATCTTAACTTTAATTAGATAAACTAACTTCTTATCCACAGCTACTGCAACACCAACAACAACAACAACAACACCAACACCAACAACGACTACAACAGACTCTGGAGACCAGTCTGATCAAGAATCAGCGACCTCGGTGGAATCCAGCACGCTACAAACATTTCTGAACGATTTGGAAAGATGGTCTTTAAGAATTTTGTGCGGAGTACTGACAACGTGTCTCATCGTTATAGCGCTGGTCTACGCTTTCAAGTCGAAATGGTGAGCGTTCATAACATACTGAAAACTAACATTCACAGGCTTATGACATGTCGTAAGAACCTTGGTATCTATATATATCTATCTGACTGTCTCTCTGCCTGACTGTCTGTTTGTCTCTCTGTCTGACTGTCTGCCTGTCTCACTGTCTGTCTATCTATCTGTCTGTCGATTTCTCCTTTTTCTTTTAGTTTAAAAACAGACTATGGTATTATGTGTATTTTTTTTCTGATAAACTGTTTTCCAGGTAGAATTGTTTTCGTTTTATTTCGTTTTAATTTTTGTTTTAATTTATTTGCACAATTTTTTACTCAGATTTTATTTTTTTTTATATTTTTTTTATTTTTTTTTCAGTTGTACTGTAGATTCATCTGTCAGAAAAACACGCGTCAGAAAAGGTAATCAACAACATCAACACCACTACAACCATCATCACCAACAACACAACTTTCATCAACAGAATCACCAACACCACTACCACCATCATCACCACCGTCATCAACAAAATAACAACAGAAGCTAAAATAATAATAAAAATTAAAATTATCAAACAAATTTATATTTAAAATATTTACAAATTTATAATTTACAGGCAGCATATCGTCTTGCTGACGATTTTTTTAAAGGAAAATTACATCTGCTACAACAGATTACTTTATACGTAAACCCCCAAAAAAAAAGAAAACTATGACAAAAAAGTAACATAAGAGGAATAAAATTTTGTTTTTCTATAATTAGATGTTTTTCCTGTGTCCACTGAACTTATTTATACAATAAAAAAAAAAATTATGTTTTTTCTTCAGTTTCTCCCATTCCAACTACGTCAACAACGTTGTCGTCGTCATCAAGTATCTCAACACCATCGTGGACGACGGGTCGCAGTCTTCCCACTAGAACTACGGGGCTGACGTCGTATCCGTCAGTCGAATCACTGGTAGGCATTCTTCAAGATTTAAAACTTGTCTGTTTGTCTGTTTGTCTGTCTGTTGTTGTTGTTTTTTTTGTATCAATATTTGATTGATTATAACCTTCGTGGACATTACACTTCGTTATAACGCATGCGCAGAAATACACACACACCAAAAGTAATATTTATGATTATTGGACATTTGTGCAGCCAAATATTATTCGTTTTAAAATAATTTTAATTTCTTCAATTTTTGAAGTTTTTATTTAATTTTTTTTTTTTTGTCATTTATCAAAGATGATCTTTTTTTTCAGCATCTTGTCTGAAGAGATGTTTTGTCTTCGAATTCTCTGTTTGGAAGAAGACACTGGTTTGAGTAACAGATGTGAAACGTTTTTATTTATTACAAAGACAGATTTCCATGACATAAAAATTATATTATATATATATATATATAAGACATTCTCTTTCATCGTTATTTATATACAGAAAATTATATATTGTTTCTTCATTCAATGTTTTTTCATCCTTTCGTCTGTTTTTATATAACATGTGTGTGTGTGTGGTTTTTAAAAGTATTTAATAATAAACTGACAAAGTGCTCAAACGACTTACTGTGTTGAAATATTTTTACTGAATAAATAATTAAATTATGATGGCTTATTTATAATTTTAAAAAAGAAAAAGAAAAATGTCTACACGTCATGGATATATTCTTTTTTTCTAACTAATCTGTTTTCGCCGTCTTTTTTTTTTTTTTTTTTTTGTCTTGTTTTCATTCTCAGTTTTGAATGAAAAAATGAACATATAATTATTTTAAATTCAGTTAGAAATACAAGTGTACTGTAAGGCGAAATTCTTTTGTATTTATTTATTATTTTAGCTGCAACTGTTTCTTTTTTTTTTCATCTTTCGTCTTCTACTTTTTTTTACTTTTTTTCTCTTTTTAAAAAAAAAAAAAACAAACAAAAACTTTAGAATATATTTGTGTTCAGTTAAAAATGACATTTCACATTACGTTTACAAACTGTTAATAATTCAGTTTACAACATAGGATAAGTTCGTTGAAAAATATTTTAAAGATTACGTAATTTTGACTGTCGCGTTTTGTATTATATAGTGTTGGGCTGTGCATTTCAGATTTACTGATTCGTTGTTTGAGAGAGAGAGAGAGAGAGAGAGAGAGAGAGAGAGAGAGAGAGAGAGAGAGAGAGAGAGAGAGAGAGAGAGAGAGAGAGAGTAAATAAATGAAAAACAAAACAAAACAAAAATGTCTCCCTTTTATCTACTTCTGCTGTGAGTTGAATACTGTTGGTACTGAGACAATATTGAAACAAACGCGTGCGTGCGTGTGTGAGTGTCTGTGTGTCTGTGTGTCTGTGTGTGTGTTTCTATGAATGTATACACATATTTTTCTTAATATCTTCTTTTTTTGTAATAGTAACAAATAATAAAGCAGTTCAATAAAAATTATAAATAAAAGTAAATATGAATTAGAAATAACTCTTACAAAATTAAATTTGCCGTGGCGACAAGGAGAGTGTGTTCGATTCACACTCCAGGCTGTATTCGATTTACCTGCAAAGGAACGATCCAGTTCGCAGCAGAAAAGCAGACGTATTTGTGACGACAATTTCAAAGGGAAGAGTTTCCCCAAAGTCTTGTCACGACTAACACGCTAGGTACAAAGGTCAACTTCTTGTTCGCCTCTTTCAGCCGCACGTGCATTAGGTGGGGTGGCTGTGCAGCAAACGTGAGTAGACTGAAACACTGAAAGTGTGTCGTGCAATGCAGGGTTCGTCACAGTTATTTTTGGAAATATGAAGCGAAAGAACGGCAATCAGTTTTGATCCTTTAGGCCATGTTTGTTTGAAGATTTTAATGGTTTCAAAGTTGTTATATTTCCGTAAAATATGTAATTTGCTCTTTAACGTAATAAGCATATTTTGGTCATTAAAACGAGCGTGTTTGTGTGTGTGTGTGTACATACATTGCAAGTATATCGAGTGCTTGAACATTGTGGTTTTGTGGGTCTGTGATAATGTGACAGTGGATTTAAATCAGTGGTCTGTTATTGATAATACCAAAGCTGATTTGCAAATACAATAATAAGAATTGTTACTATAAGGAAGAACAAGAAAATACAAAAATAGAAAATTACTGTTATCTGTAATTAGACATTACCACCCACCACGTAAATTCATTTTGTAAATTACATCAGGACTATTTTTATCTGCTTATTGTATATAACATTATTCAGTCTGTATCTTGAGGTGGGGGGGGGGCATTGTGTTGTTTTGTTTTGTTGTTGTTTTTTCTTTTCCTTATTTTTTTTTTTTTTTCATTTATTATTATTTATTTATTTTTTTTTTTTTTTTATGTTTTGCTTGTAGGTAGATTTTTTAATGCTTTTTATTGATTGATTTATTTTTTCTTTGAACCTACACTTCGAGATATCACGTTTTTGATTTATGTAAATCGGAATCGGTCTACGAAAAGAAAAACGTTTTCATTTCATCTGTTAGACGTATTTTCACTTCTAATGTTTCTTTGTGATCACTACACTGAATTTCACTTTTTATTATTCTGTTTTAGTTCATTTTCATGTTCTTCAAAAAAAAAAAAAAAAGCACAGCAACAACAACAACGAATAGACATTTAACAAAACAGAAGAAAACAGAATGAATCTTTTATTTTTGTTAAGGAGGGTTTCATTTTTGTTTTATATATTTATTTAAAAAAAAAAAAAAAAACAACAACAACACTGTATTTTGTATTTTGCAATGTTAACAAAATATTATTATTATTATTATTTACTGTTTAAAACGACTTTAAAAACTTTAAGAATAAACAAACTAACCATTCAAACATTTAATATCATCAGATACTAAATGTATTTGAACCTATAAGCGACGCTTCCTAAAAATATAAATATTAAATCAAAAACGTCTTAAAATGCCAAATAACAAAATGAATTATCTCCCACCATATGACCAGCCAGAACCTAGTAGTAGCTATAGTAACAACAGTTGCGTAGTAGTAGTTGTAATAGTAGTAGTAGTAATAGTTGTTGTGAGCAATATCAAAGCAGTAATAGTAGTTGTAGTAATACCTTGGTTACAGGTACGTACAAAAAGCAATCTGAATCTTTATTTTCTAAATATGCTGTTGCAAGCGTTCATCAACAGACTTAGATTGCCCAAAAAATCATTTTGAAATAAAACTTCGGAAAATTCTATCTATGATCGATGCCTGTGTAAAAGGAGTGGTGTCATTTTCTAATACACAATGGTCGATTTGTAAATATGTAACACGAACATTAACTCTTTTTACAGAGGTCGCTGATTTCGCGTGACCAAATCGCTTTAAAAGAAAGATAAGTTGTGAAGATTACATTATCGAATCTATTAAAGAACAAACGGGTCTCTATGTCGCTTACCTCAATATTGTTCCGACGCCCTTTTAATAAATAAGAATTAGTCGACGAAGGAAGGAAACTAATAAATTAGAACAGGATACAAAACTGTTTTCGTTCTCCTGACGAGAGAAGGAAAAAAAAAAAAAAAAATCAAGACAGAAACGAAACAAGATGACGAACTTGTTGATTGGAAAGTGTTAATGCGAAAACGCGTTTGAACAGAAATATTGATGGGTTTTGTCGCCAAGTTAAGCGCTGCCCGAACTCACTTTTGTTCCTTTCTGTAAAAACAGTGGTAAAGGTCTAAACACGTGTTTCAATCCATCATCTTAACTGACGTGAACGATGACGTCATGAATGATATTGATGTTTGATGACAGAGGAGTTTCTGTGATATCAGGTTCGAGACGTGCTGTTGGACAATTGCAATACACTGCAATTAAAAACTTTAAACGTCGCCCAGACGTGTAAGTTTACAACAGTTTAACGCCTTTCTCCAAACAAAACGATAGGTCGAAGATGAATAAAGAAAATAAAATAAAAAAAACGATTTAAAGCATTCACGTAATGCACTGTAATCTAGTTACCTGTATTAAAGATATTTTTATTTATTTTTTTTTTTTTTTTTTTAAAAGTGTGTATTAAATAACAAGACAGAGAAATTATCTTCTGCACGAACTTGTGTATCAGTTGTTAAAGCCGCCGTTTTAGATGAGAAACTGACCATACTTGCAAATCGAACACCGTACACAGCGATAAGGATCCATCACAAGACCTGTCATTATTTTTTAAAACAGGTTAATAGTTATCATGGAAGTAGTAGTTGCAGTAAATGTGATCGTAATAATTATATGGTGATTATAATAATAGTTGAAATGGTAACTGCTACGTAGACAAATGTATCAAGAGTTACCGTTCTTGCAGTTGAGGTAAATGTCAATGGATGCGATCATTTTTCTAATCAGAATTATTGTTTTAATACGGTTAATAATTTCATTTTCTTACTAACGCCAAATAGATAGTTCGGATTCTTTCTCTCTGTCTTTTTTTTTTTCTTCTGAAGGTGGGGGAGACTGCTGTCATTGTTTTTCGGCCACGATCTAACACGCACGAAAATTGCTATTTCATACTACCAATGTACGAAACGATCTTCCTAAAACACGTCTGCTCACTTGGTCAGTCATGCAGGCGCTCGAGTCATACGGACACTCCTTAATGCCCTTCCCCTCGGTACGCGATATCAAACTGAATAAGTCAACCCAAAACATTACACTCGGTTTTATACAGGTGCTGATTTTTCCAGTCACCGGATCTCTCTAAGTGGTGTATTTATTCACGTCTGAACACACTGCGACAACACTGCAGGTCGATGCGTTCCCACAGAAGCGTTACAAACGTTGTACCTAACGAAACCTTCGAAGAGGCACCAACACAAGCTCGAATCACCTCGCTGCCTCAATCACCTGGGAGGTGGTGACACTTCTGAAACGTCGGAATCGCGTGTTGGTCACATAGGAGAACTAAATCCCGCATGGAGGGTTCGTTTCGTCTGCAATTAGAAGAGTCCGTAAACCGGAAAATTATGAGTTTTTTTTTTTTTGCTGACTTTTTGTTTGTAAATATTTTCACGGGTGGGTGGAACGATCACAGACAGATGCTGATTTGGAAGAATACAATGTAGAGTTAGTTACACAAGTAAAAAAAAAAAAAAAAAATAAAAAAATAATAATGTGTCTAGGGGGCCCACATACCAGTTGTTTGACATTTTAATATGCGTTTAGCGGAAATAAGCTCATGGAGTTGATTAAGTTTATTTTTCTTTGAATTTTTGTATATTTTTTTTTTCCACTTTTGATATATTTTATTATATTATATTTTATCATTATCGTCATCATCTTCATTATTATTATTATTACTATTCGTCAGTACAGTTAATATGTAAAGTACACTGACAAGTATGAATAATTATGAAGTTTGTAATTTGTGTTATAGAAATGCAAATGCACTTGTTTATTTTATTATATTAAATTTTTGGTAAAACAATATGTACGTCACAGAGAAATGATAATAAAAATGTGTTCATGTCTTGACGGCTAACATTACTAATCTATGTGGTCTTATATTTAGCAGATTCAAGAATCTCGTGCCCTTCAGAACAAAATCAACAGTTCAGACAGTATTAAATAGAATGTGATGGGGTTTTTTTTGTATGTGGTAACAACAGTAATAAATTTACTTGGGGTAATAAAAATGTAGAAAACATTTTTTTTTTTTTGTTTTGTTATTGTTTTTTTTTTTTTATCGTCTCTCAAAAATTCGCCAGTCGCAGGACAAATACATTATGTGGTACACATGTCATTATTATATATATATATATATATATATATGCGTGTGAGTGTGTGTGTGCGTGTGCGTGTGTACTCCTTCATTAAATCATTATAGCAACTTTATCTGTTCCAGTAATTTTTTGTGCAATAGTTTATCAATTATCATAAAATCTGAAAATCGATTAAATTCAAAATTGTCAGAAATTGCATTGGCTTTCATCTATAGTTTTCAGATCGCTTACAATGACTTCTTGTGCCTTTCATAGAAACGTGTCACACACTTTTCTGTTGCTAATTGTTGTACGGTGTTTAACTTTTTCATACTTCGTGTAATTTAGGTTGGGTTTGTTTTAGACACAGACTCACTTTTTATGGATATAGGTTATAAATGCAAACCAGGCGTTATGCCATTCACAGTTAGTTTTGTGGGAAACTTGATACGCTGTAAATAGAAAGTTTATTTTGTTTGTCTTGTTTTTCTTTGATCTATTTTTAATTTTCGTTTTTACTGTTTATTTAAATTTTTTATGTTATTGTTTTTTTTATTTCATTTTTTTGTTTCGTTTCTTAATTCAAGGAAACTCTTCTGCTTGCCCATTGATATTTCAAAAGAAATAAATATTTTGACACAAAATGTTTGAAGTGCCACTTTGATTTCGTTGTTATGGCTGCTTTAGCTGTCTTGTTTCTTTCGATGAATTATTAGTTGTTTTGTTTTTTTTTTTTTAAAACAGGTGCAAATCAAGACACATTTTAATATCCTCTGTCTTTTTAACAACTTTTTTTGTTTGTTATTAATTAATTAATTAATTTTATTTATTTATTCTAAGTATCAGACTTTTGGACAAATGAAAACATTTCACAAAAGAAATCTTTTAGACTTCCAACTTTGATATTGCCGTTCTTTTTTTTAGCATGTCTGTGTGTATACATACGTGTGTGTGTACACAACTGGCAATTATATGAAAGTTTGCGGCGACCTGTATTTTAAATAGAAGTCACAAAATATAAATATTTAGAAGAAATGACAAAGAATAAAAGATGTTGATCATGAAACTAAAACAGAAGAGAAAAGAACTGAAAAAAAAGGAAAAAAAGAAATATTAAAAAAGAAAAATTGTTAAAATTTTAAATTAAAAAAAAGTCCAAAGATCCAGTTATACTATAAGAATGAAAATAGAAAAAGAAGAATTAAAACGAAAATGTGTAAAGAAATAGAAATGTTTTAACTAATCAACAAAAATCTTGTCCTCTGATTTAATTATAATTTAAACATTTATAATACTTGCATTTTGTAAAAATAACGTACAAGTCTAGCTCTCTAGATACAACTAAAAAAACTTTGCTATAAATTATTAAAACTAAATCGAGGTAAAATAAAACGAGCTTGTGAAAAAGTATACATCTAAATGTTCTGAATAATTTACGATTACGGTTATTTTATTAAAAGTGAAATAGGAAGCACATTTTTAGTAGTATTTGTGTATAAATAAAATATTTGTAAAAGTAAAATGATAAATCTGCTTTGTGTTATTGATAGCGTATCATTATTCGAGTATAAATTATTTTAACAAAAGAGAAATTACAAATCCAGTTTCATGCTCTGAAAAGCTGATTAATTAAGAACTATGTATACATTATTTTAATAAAAGAAAAATAAGTCACGAACCTGGAACAAATCAGCAAATCATGTGATAAATCTTTTCATAGCTCTCAAACATCATAGAACAATACTGAGAAGAAGTCCTGTTGCTATGACAATATCGACAACAATGACGCAGTAGAATCCTATAGTACGTCACACTTTTGTTAATGTCGTCATTCACAAAGAGGTTTCCAAGCTGTGAGAATCGGCTGTGAACAGAAGTAAAAGCAGTTTTCGACCAAAAATACGATAGTCCTGATATAAGAAGTATGTCCACACGATAACACATCACCGAGCCATAGGAAGCATGGCAATTAGACCTGTTACTGCAGCGTTCGTAATGTCGGGTTCAGTTGATCCTTCTGGAACTTTCTACTTGTGTTTATTGTTTGGTTGGATCGTTTATTATTAATTAATTTTATTTTTTTGTCGTTGTTATTGCTATTGTTTTGATGTTTTTGTTTGGTTGTTTTTGCTATATTCTTTTACTTAGAGTTATTTTATGTTTATATAATAATAATAATAATAATAATAATAATAATAATAATAAAAAATTCAAATATTTTTCGTTTCCTTTTCGCACGTAATTATATACAGAAATTATACCTAAAACCTCAGACAGACAAACTTCGCCACGAAGTCAAAGAGGAAACTAGCGATTATGTTATCATAGCTGTTCTGTATCTGTCTCATCTTTTTCGTTTTCACACTCATTGATACCAGTACCCAGTAAAACTAGTACGGAACTAGGTAGACAGCATTGGTAATTACTGTAGTATTATCAGAGTTAAGTTTAAGGTTGTTTTTTTGTTTTTTGTTTTTTTGTAGTTATTTCTCCAAAATATGAATCACTTGTTTCCATTGATTAGAACGATTATTCAAGTACTTCGATTAGTTTACACATTTTCATTTGCGTCTTCTCGTAGATCTAATAAGCAGCTGAACACAAAATAAATGTTTGGCAGTTGGAAATTATCGCGTAACAAGTATGGATTTTCTTTCACATTTGTTTTAGAAAGAAAGATTGAAAAAAAGAAGAAGAAGAAGAAAAAAAAAGAAACTGATTTGATTAATTTTTGTAATTTGATGACAGAACGATTCAAATTACTTGACCTTTACACGTTTAGAATAACGTAATGATGAAAAATGTTGTGTTTTGCTATTTTGATAACAACAATTACGAACTATTTATTTATTTATTTATTTTTTTTTTTTTTTTTTTTTATATTTAAGAACACCGTAAATTATTTAATAATCATGAAACAGTAAATTTTAGAAACTGAACAGTTAAGAAAAAAGTTATGAAAAATAAACAAAAAACAGATAAGAGTATAGCTTTACTCTTAACTGTCACTTATACTCGTCTTTTTTATCTGTTCGTATCCTCTCTCTCTCTCTCTCTCTCTCTCTCTCTCTCTCTCTCTCTCTCTCTCTCTCTCTCTCTCTCTCTCTCTCTCTCACAATTATTAAGCGTATCAGAGTAAAGTTATTAATTATTCTCTATCGTTAACTCCAGAAAATAAACAAAACAATCATTCTTACTCATCCTCGAGCGGGTGCATGATGGATGGTGGATAGCTGGAGGGGGGAGTTTTCTAGGTGTGAAGTGGGGGGTTTCTCTCTACTTTATCGTGACTGCGGCAACAACGTGTCCAACGTCGATAAACGTTTCCTTTTAATTAAATTAGGGGAAGAGATAATGGAGTTTGCTTACAGATAACAAATCGACACGACTCTGACAATTGGAAAGATTAATTTTAACACACACACACCAGCGCAAAGTCAACGTCCGCGGTTTTCCAATAATAAGAATCCAAAAGTAACAGTTAAGCGGCTTTTCGCCCGGTGTATGCATGTCCATTCTCCGACGTAAACTGCGTTAATTCCCGTTGCTTTAATTTTGCCCGCTCAATTGCATGGGCTCAATCCATCAGCCGAAGTTTACACGGGAAATTACGCTCGCTGTCTTTCGCAGAGTTACAATGGCGGGCAAACACGAGACATACGCCGTTTTCAATTCGCGAGCGCAAGTCGGAATCGAACATTACAATTCGCAGTCTCGCCCGGTCAACGTTTCGTGTTAGTCCACCGCGAGATCTTTGGTCTGGGAAAACAAAGAAAAAGGATTCCTTTCGGATATTGCAGTCGTGCCGCCGATTCTTTAGATGTTTCGGTTCACCCACGTGCTTTTGTACGGAGACTGGCGAAGATTATCGATCGGAACTGATCGCTTTTCATCGGGACATATTCCCAGAACGTGAGTGTAAACACGCCCCGCCGTGGATGCGAAAGTTTTTCCAATTCTTGACGACATTTTCTAATTTGTTCCTGAAATAATCTTCCGTGTTAGAGACACAGGCCTGGGTCTGGGGTGAACGATATGGATTTTCTTCCTTGTCTCTAAAATCTTCTCAGACAACTAAGTTAGAGATTAAATACTTTTAACTACATTTTCCATTACAGATTTTACTAACAGCTACGTTTTTCGTTTACTTATACGACATACCTGTCTGTCTGTCTGTCTGTTTTTCTGTCCACGATCAAAGGTAAGAGACTGTTGTACGTTATTTTTATTTGTTTTGTTTTTTTTTTTTTTTTTTTTTTTTTTATGAAATGACGTATCAAAAGAAATTATTATTATTATTATTATTATTATTATTATTATTTGTCACGGTCATTGCCATAATTGTTGCTGTTGTTACTGTCGTCGTCGTTTTCGTTTTTACAGTTTTTATTTTTTTTATTGTTAATGCTGTATTACTTTTATAAATATACACAAACCACATAAACCTACATACGGATCTACCTACTTTTACATACATGAAGACATTCATAAAATCATTCAAATATAAACATATTTACACACTAACGCATTTATTCACATATACGCGAGCTCATGCACATGTACACACATTATTATGTCCATTCATACGCAAGCGCGGGTTCGCACTAAAAAAAACAAATGCAAAAATTATCCTTAATAGACTCTTTATGGTCAATAATGCAAGAACTGTTTAGTTAAAATTGGACGAGACAGCAGTGTGGAACTAGGCATTACAGGTTCTCAGATCGAATCTCCAGAATGCCTTGTTTTAACATTTTCATGCCTGTTTATTTTTTAACTATAACCAGACAGATTCGATTGCACAGCCATCACAGAAACGTTGGAACTGTCAGAAAATATAAACTAGTTCTAGACAGTTGATAAAATAATTAACTTATTAAATTTTATTTTGAAGACCCAGAAATTAAATTTCTTCATTCTGGATTTCTGAAAATCGTCTGGCAGTGCTAAAGGTTCTGACGCACTTCTGAACAATTCTCTGATGAACAAAATTACTCAGAAATTATCATTTATTTTTCATGAATTCTCGGTAGCTGGTAAACTGTGGTGATGTATCATTAACAAATTTTCATTATTTCATCTTGCTGAGTGATAAGTGAAAGAATCAAGTGCCTCAATCTGGTGTGTAAATTTGATCCGCGTACAAAATCATGTGCGCCAGAATGAACTGAAACAATACTACTATACTGCAGTGTTTGAATCTAAAAACTTGTAGTTATTTCATTTGTTTCGTACTCAAATTTAGTTTTCTAAGCGCATCAGATTTAATTAAAATTAATACTTCTGACGAATACTAACAGATTTAACAAACTGGGCTTAGGAGCCTAATGCTTCATTCTTTTACTAAAGTAAAAGTATTATTTTTATATAATTCATTGCACAGTTACCTTGTTTTTTCTCTCTCTCTCTCTCTCTCTCTCTCTCTCTCTCTCTCTCTCTCTCTCTCTCTCTCTCTCTCTCTCTCTCTCTCTCTTCTCTTTTTCTGTCTCTCTCTCTGTCTCTTTGTCTCTCTGTCTGTCTGTCTGTCTGTCTGTCTCTGTCTTTCTCCCTCTCTCTCTCTCACACACATACATCTGTATATGTAGGTATTTTGCGTGTGCAGTGATGTATGCTATTATTTAGAGTACGTCTATCATTCAGCAGTTTTATGCATGAATGCTTAACATGTTAATTATTATTATCATCTTTTAACTGAAAGAATTCTTCTTGGTTCAATAAAAAGAACAGACACACACAAGCACACACACATACAAAGAATAATAATAATAATAATAAAAGATAAAAAAAAGAAAGAAAAGAAGTTAACAACACAAATACAAAAAAATAAAAAGTAAAAGATCATTTCTTTTATAGATTGATAGACAAAAGACACAGAAACAGAGAGAATCAGAAAGAGAGAGAGAGAGAGAGAGAGAGAGAGAGAGAGAGAGAGAGAGAGAGAGAGAGAGAGAGAGAGAGAGAGAGAGAGAGAGAGAGAGAGAGAGAGAGAGAGAGAGAGAGAGAGTAAATGATTTGCTACTGCACGCTCAACGTTAAAGTACAAAATTGTATACCACATTTACGGTTTCTGTGCATGTCAAACTTCATCAAAGTCGTCGGTATCGAACTTAAACATGACGGAAGAATTCAATAACCTAAATTGCTATATTATTTATTATTTTAAGTTTCGACAGTATCATTCCAAACTGCAGACACATAATTTTCTATTGATTATCGGTTTCTGATTAGCAACGGTCTGGGAGATATATATATTTAAAAAAACTAAAAGGAAGACGGTGCTAAATGTAATATGACGCTATTGACAGAAGTTCCGCCGTGAAGATTCGTCCTACAAAACTAAACCGAGGATCCGCTGAAGTTGCGCGAGCTTGTACACAGTTTGTTGTGCAGTTCCAGTCTAGTGGAATCAGGCGACAGCAAAGTCTTGTATGCTAATTTGTCTCTCCTTGGGTTGTCGGATAGTTTTAAATATTAATAGTTTCTGTTCTCCTTTGTAATTCTGCTTGTTTCACTGACTGGTTTCGATAGAGCTACATTACCGTGGCAGGGTGAAAGGTTTCAAGTACGGGTAGCGGCGACACACCATCGAGAATTCACCTTCAGCCAGAGACAGACGTCTGAATAAACTGAGATGTGAAGCGGTCAAAATTTGATGCTCGAATTGTAAATGGTGGCCCGCCAATTTAAAGACGCGTGTACTGAAGTTTCTCTGCACAGTAAACAGTTCTTAATTAAACATGTATGTAGAACATATGCAAGATTCTGGCCCATGTATCAGGAACACATGCGCGCGCACGCATATATCAAGGGATTAGAGCCAGAAGGTATTAAGTGCACACACATATATATATAACAACGTGCTAATCAATGCAAAGACTGTTGCACAAATATATATTAAGTGCACACATATGTATATGTACATACATATATATATATATATATATAACAACGTACTAATCAATGCAAAGACTGTTGCACAAAAATATATATATATATGTATGTACATATATATTTGTGCAACAGTCTTTGCTGACTGTATACGTCATTCTCAACATCTATTCTTTTTTTTTTCGGCATTGTCTCTATAAATTAAATGTATCTGTGTCTGTGTATCTTCATGTTTTTCACTGTGAAACTCTTTTTTTTTTTTATTGTCCTTCAGTGGCCTTCTCGGTGATAATTTCCCATTCATATCAGTGCTCTACAAGCACTTTATCAAAGGTTCTGATATTTGCTCTTTTCTCTGCGGAGCGGCAAGTAATACACATTTTACTTTGCTAACGAAAATGGTTTTCCACTCTCGCGTTAATAAAACGCTTTAACATTAAAATACGCTGAAATGTTTTTAATCAAGTGTTTTGACCTTTACTTACTCAATCTGTTTAATGCTTTATTTAATTCATTGTGTTTTCCCTTATTTTCTACCTTTAAATTATTTCTTCTTCTTTTTCGATTTTCATAAATAATAAAGCTATTTAACTGAATACGTTGTCCAACAAATACAGCCCTTTTTCTTCTTTTGTTCTCTTTCTTTTTATGATTTCTTTCTTAAATTTCTTTTTTTTTTTTTTTTTTTACTTTCATTTTTTTTTTTTACATCCTTCAGTTCATCGTTTTCCATTCTTCTTTTAAAAAAAGAAAGAAAAAAAACCTTATTAACATTCGTTTTTTTTTTCTCTCTCTCTCTTTTCTTTCTTTCTTTTATTCTCTTTTAAATCGTTGTTGGGTTATCCATTGAAATTAGCAGGTTATGTTTTTCTGATTACAAGTTGCACTTAAACGTAAAAAAAAAAAGTTAAAATAAGACGTTGTTGTAGCAGTAAATGATTAGACCACGTCTGGGTTTTAACGATTTCGTTAACAGTCGTAACCAGCTGTTTCAGTCAGAAGTAGACGTCTAAACAGAAAAACTGTGTTACGTGCCGCGTTCTCTCTGTAATTAATTTAACTCAGTTGTTTCTTAAAACTGTTCCTTTAAATAATGAGAAAGAAAGAAGTATGTATATGTGTGCGCGTGTATGTTTGTGTGTGTATGTGTATGTATGTGTGTATGTGTGTATGTATGTATGTATGTATGCATGTATGTATATATGTGAATTTATATACGTGTATATTTACATTTGTGTATGTGTGTATGCAAAGAGAAAGTGAAAGAGCGACAGAAAGAAGCAGAGAGAGAGAGAGAGAGAAAGAGTGAGAGAGAGAGAGGGAGAGGGAGAGAGAGAGAAAGAGAGAGAGAGAGAGAGAGAGAGAGAGAGAGAGAGAGAGAGAGAGAGAGAGAGAGAGAGAGAGAGAGAGAGAGAGAGAGAGAGAGAGAGAGAGAGAGAGAGAGAGAGAGAAAAAATGTAGCAACAGTGCCTACTGAAATATGATGAAGGGAATGTTTGGCAAATCATTTTTTATTTATTTTATTTCATCTTTTTAATAATGTAACAAAATTAGCAAAAAGGGACAAATGAATCGAACTTAGTGTTCGAAGAATTTGTAACGTAGTTTTACTGCATCTGAACGCTGGTAAATGAGACCCAACGTTACTGACTATACATCTACAGTCAGCAAAACAGTCGACAGTGGTCTGTAGTTCAGACTACGAGCAGCAGCGGTTAAAAGCAAACATACATTTTTATTTGCCTGATTGAAACATCAGCGTTAGCCTTTAGATCTGAAAGGAATTAATAACGCTTGCAGTGTTTACGTGCACGCCCAAGATCAAGCAATTACTTAAAGACACATTCAGACGAATTTAAGGCACGTATCGTTAGGGTTTCGGTTAAAAGCCGGAGATTTTTAAATATCATTCTCGTTTCGCGTTCTGAAGCCATTCTTCACGCCATCTTATGACGTTTCATTCATATGCGATGAAGTTCGGAAGCTCGGCCTGCTTCGCCAATTAATAAATTGCCAGTTACCCGCTTTCATCTCTGCCGAGAAAAATCTTTCACTTTTCACTTGCCGCAGATGAATCGTTTCAGTCGTTATTGCAGTCATCCATTACAGCGAAGAACACGAAAGTCGTAGGGTCGTTCGCAACGAATGATCTTAATGGAACGATTTGGTGTTCTGTGCGTCTTTTTATTCTGTGTTAAACAATAATATGTGGGTGTGTTTTGAAAAAAAACAAAAAGAAAAAACAAGGGAAGACACAGAAGGAAAAGACAAGGACATTTTGATTGACGTCATCGACTAATTTGACAAGTCACGCTTTGTTACAACACAATCGTTTATTTTATTACAGCAGCTTGTTAACATGTTCTTTTTTTTTTTTTTTTTTTTTTTTTTTTTTTTTGGCGTCACGTGACGTTTCTTACAGGATTTCGCGTAATTGTCATCACAAACTATGTAATCTTTTCGTTCGTGCGGACTGCTCCAATCAAGCGGGCACGTTTCGCTGAATTAAATATGACGTTGTCGCTTTGGCTTTTTTCAGCTTGCTTGCCGAACAGGAAAAATAAAAAAAATAAAAAATACGTCGCTTGTTATTGCTTTCCCATCGTTAATTATTAATTAGCGATTCGCGCAAGTAATGATACGGACGACTTAAATTAGATATGATATAGTTGAGTTAAATTAGATAGCTAAATGCATTGTTACAAGCGATAGTTTTCGCCGTCTACTTTATGCTCCCTTGCACGAAAGATAAATATGTTTTGCCATAGTGAACCGGTGTAAATCAATACATGAGCACCGTGAAAATTAGAAACGGTATATATTATTTATTACGTTAATACAAATCTACTGTGTACGGGTGAAGATAATGTCAATAAAAACATTTGTTTCTTTATGCAGAATTTTTAATATAAATATTTGCTTTTTCAGAACGATGTTTTATTCTCTTTAGATTAATGTAAATATTTATTTCTTTACGTAATAGATCAAAGATTTTTGTTTTTTGCTTGCCAGTCAGGAAGAAAAAAAAAATAAAAATAAAATTCTCTGATAACTGAGAAACTAAAACCAATCTATTAATGGCCTTTGTTGTTGTTGTTGTTGTTGTTGTTGTTCTTCTTCTTCTTATTACTATTATTATTAAATTTATTTATTTCCCAGTATACCGCAATTCTTAAAAAATCTGAAATCATCACATCACAGTTATTATCTGAACAAAGATGCAAATTCAAGTATGAAAACAGATCGCCTAGTACAACGGTTTTGATTATCTAATCTGACTCGAGACTTACTTGACATATTATCATTTGCGATTTATCATTATTCATCATTATTAATACAGTTTCTACAGTTTCTTATTTAAAAAATCATTATTTAAAATAAATAAATAAATAACTAGTTATTCTTGTGGTGTGCTCAACAAGTCATACGTTTTTTTTACTACCACTAACTAATTAACCCGACTCGCTAAAATCTCGGCTTTGTAAACAAATTCTTGATTCCAGCTGGATTAAAAGGTAATCCTTAACAGTACGCTGTTTTGCGACTTCAAACACCCTCATTCGTGTTTGCTGCTCTTCACGGTTGTTCGTCACATCACTCCTCGTCCTGACTTCAAATCTGACTGGAGAGTTCAAATGTAAACTGGGATTAATCCTAGAACACGCGCTGAATTACAATGACGGCTCCTGAAAGCTAGGGTAGTACTAAGTGGGTGGGTGAGTTTGTGCGGGGTGAGGGAATATTTTCGATGAATCTCTTTACTGACGTATCCGAGGAATCTTTTTCGATTCTGAGCACTGTTGTTGCTAATAACAATGATGATGATTATAATATAAACATGATGATAATTATAACAAAATTAAATATCTAAATATATTTTAAATTGAAAGAAATTCTTTCCCATCTTTAATTATATACTGTCTCTCTCTCTCTCTCTCTCTCTCTCTCTCTCTCTCTCTCTCTCTCTCTCTCTCTCTCTCTCTCTCTCTCTCTCTCTCCAATTCATCGCTCTAAAGTTAGACAAAAGAGAATGAACTAATAAATTATAATACTTCTTTTATTAATATAACAATAAAATAATAATAAAATAACAAAAAAACAACAACAACCCAACAACAAACCCCCTCCCACACACACCAAAACAAGAAACAACAAACAAGCTCTTGCTAATACATCCCCGTCCCAAATATTTTTCCAGTTTCGCCGAATCATCGGAACGAACATTTTGCTATTCCGTATGCGAGTTTTCTGGTAAACAACTGGATTAGCGTTTATCTCGTTCAGAATGTGTTTAGCATATTTTCACACCGCGAAACTGGTAAATCAGTCCGCACAAATCAAAGACGCCGCCGTCATTCCAGGTGTTTGTGTGTTTGTGTGTAATTACGGACCATTAAAGAGATGTTGCTGTGTTATCAGCCATCGCCCAGTGCGGTTTTTAATCTTCATCAAAGTCAACATGCCGAACTGAAAAACAAAAATATCGTTATTTTTAAACAGCACGAAATTTGTTAATAAACGCAGATTAATTGAAGCGTAAGAAATCTTTGGCTAAAAATAATAAAAAGTTTCTAAAAGCGCCGCGCATTAGGACGAAGTAAACGAAAAAAATATCAGACACTTCCTCTGACTCGTTTATTGTTTTATAAGAGATGGACGTTTCTATTTTACGATACATTTTTGTATGTCTTGTATAAACAATTTACAAATATATATATATATTTTTTTCTTTTCTTAAAATTGGCATCCATAATTTAATGTTGTTTAAACCGTATAACCCTATTTTTTTTCTTCTTTTTTTATTTTTTTTTCTATTTTTTTATTTTTTAAAGATTATTTTTGAAATGCGCATTTTTCTGTTTACTCACATAAATTATTCACAAGTGTGTGTATATATATAGGTGTGGGCGTGCAAACGTACTTAAAATAACCCCAGTGAAAGTCTTAGTTCACAAAGACATGTTTAAATATTGGCATCAAAAACAGTCTTATTATCTATCCATCCCTCATTTTTCAGTTTATAATGCAGTATATCTGTCTTATTATCTTTCCATCTGTCTGTCCGTCTGTCTATCCAACCAGGGAGTTATTGTCCTTTCTTTCTTTACGTGTTCACGTAATGATCAGCTCTGTCGGTTGAACAGAGAGAGAGAGAGAAAAAGAGAATTTTAAAACAGAAAGTAAAATAAGAGATGGAGTAAGAACATTGAAAAAAAAAACAAACAGTAAATTGCAGACGAGGAATATCATTGATTTAAAAAAAATCATCAAACACAGACAACCAACACGCCGAACTGCGAGTCTGCCCCCTGAGAAACGAAAGCCGGAGAGATGCAATACAAGCAGAGTCTTGTTCCATTCTTTACTTGGCTTCGGAAGCCGGACAAAGTGAAACCCTTCTGACCACAAGATAATGAAAAACATTGCAGAGTATTCCGCTAAAGATATTTCTTTGTCGTAGCAAGAAAGGCAAAATGTTGAAAACAAAATAAAAAATAAAAAAATTTCCCGAGGAGTTCCTTGCAACAAATCAACGGAAATTATCATTATTATTTAGCGAAGTCCGTGTCCCCCCCCCCGCCATCGCCTGACTTCCTTTAATAGACACATGACAATATACAACAAAAGGTTTTTGTTTTAAATACAAGAAGAAGAAGAATGGTGTGGCTTGTTGATGGCGTGGGACGGGTCGGGTATATAAATATATACTGAAGATGTCGGCTCATTGATTTACATTGTGCTGTGGACAAGACATTTCCGGCTGAAACAGGAAGTAACGTATTCTGTCTATCGAGCGACTTCGATCCACCGACCTATCGGTCATTGTTCCGACCAGCACAGGAGAAGAAGAAGAACAGTAAATATTTTAATAATTTGCAGCTAAATTCAAAGTAAATTATATTTAGCTAAAGTATTTATTTACATTCTGAGAGAACATGCACACTGCGCTGTTAACGTAATGGTCATAAGTCACTGAAATTGAAAAAGGTTTAATTTGTGCTAACTTTAAAATGTAATTTCAGCGTTTACTTTACTTTAATAAAAGCGGTTTGTTTGGTGCTTGTTCATTGATCTTAGATGATTTTCAATTTTTTTTTTTTTTTCTTATTCTTTTTTTTTTTTTTTTTTTTTTTTGACGACATGAATAATCGATGTCTAATCATTAGTTTACTTTCTTTTCTTTTAAGAAAAAAATACTTAGTAAACGATTAAAAAAAAAAATTGGTGTGGAACAAGAAAGGGAATGGACGTGTTTTTAATTTCATTCCAGCAGAAATAGAAATAAAACTCCAGAGAGAGAGAGAGAGAGAGAGAGAGAGAGAGAGAGAGAGAGAGAGAGAGAGAGAGAGAGAGCCAACAAAATAAAAGAAAAAAAAGGGAAAAACAGAAACCCATTAAATAAAATAAAATAATAATAATAATAATAATAGAAAAAAAAGAAGAAAAAAAGAAAAAGCAGTTATATTTTTAAATCAAGTGAACAAAATTACTAAATCAATGACGTATTTTACGCTCGCATTGCGTCAGTAATACGTCACAGTTGAGAACGTACGTATCTCTCTTTACCCTGCTGTTGTCTCTCAGTACAAACGCGTTGACCTGTAGTTATTTTCTTTTAATTGATAATTTCATTGCTCTCGTTTCGGTTTTTGTCAATAAAGACACAATTAACTGTACTGAGCAGACTTCAGTTTCCACCACAAGTGTACGGTTATTATTCTTATTATCTTTGTTAATCCTAATCCTCGTTGAGATATTTGTGATGCTGAAACAAAGAGAGTTTGATGCGAGTGGGTGAAGACATGGTTCTTTCCCATCACGAACTCGCTGCCAGCAGCAGCACGTGAAAAACAACAGAATGATGA
>CM022669.1:8359988-8367488 GCA_012295275.1 Chrysomallon squamiferum
TTTCCAAAACACCAAAGTCCCTTCTGTCTTGTAAAACTAAATTAGTTGCTTTATTCCAGTTTCGTTTTCACGTTCGCTGCACTTGTTCATCATCTAGTCAGTTAGATGAAACAGCAAACTTTGTTGTTGAATAAATTATGCATGGAGTTAGTCTGAAATTAGTATTTGTAATTGCCCCAGTGTAATTTTGTTGTGAGGTCATGTATTTCTTAGCAAGATGTATGTCATGTTAAAAAAAAAAAAGGGTGAGAAAAAGCAACAGAGGAGAATTGCACTTGTGTGTTTTGTGTGAGAGAGAGAGAGAGAGAGAGAGAGAGAGAGAGAGAGAGAGAGAGAGAGAGAGAGAGAGAGAGAGAGAGAGAGAGAGAGAGAGAGAGAGAGAGAGAGAGAGAGAGAGCTGTGAAAAAGAAAGGAAAAGGAAGCAAGAAGGGAAGGCAGAGGAACAGAATAATGACGAGGTAAAGAGAACAGTTAGCGAAAGAGAGACTGTGAGAAAACAAGAGACATGTAAAATATTCATCAAAATAACGCAGGTTTATTTTACCAGCTCTGACACAAAACACAGAGAACACAAAGACATCAGCTCTGAGTTAAATACTCTGGTTTATTACACAGAACATAAAAAGTATTTTACACCTGAATCGATTGCGTCGCTGATCACACACACTGTATTATTACACTGCAGATTGTAACAGCAGATTATTTTTGATTCTCCAGATTGTATTTACTTTGTTTCACGGACAAATCTCTATCATTTCTCTAAACTTTGCCTGAACTTTGCAAACGGATGAAGAAAAATTGTGTTTGTTGGCGCACTGAAAATATTCTTACCTTGCAGTTATACTGCAGATTACTTACAATAAATGTTCTACAGATTAGAAGAACCTACTTCTATCACACGGTGGGCTAAAAATAAATAATAATAATTGATAGATGAAAATATTTTTGGTTTGCACCTTCCGTATTCATGATTCAGGCAATTACTGTAAATGAGTGGACATCTTAAAATTGTTTCTATATGATCGTTCTTCGCGTACTTTTTGTAATAATAGACTGGAAACCCATTTCTAGACATGAAATTAGCAGTAAATCAGTCTTCACTGGAGACCATTGTACGAACTAATTATAGGACGGATCCACAACTCGTACACAGAGTGTATCGAGTGTAGAGTTTAACAAAGATCCTTTGCTGCTAAATGAAAACAAAAAAGAAGAAAAATGAATAATAGTGATAGTAATAATAATTTTATGTATGAAGCAGATGTAGATGACATTTCCATACTTTTACAAACATCACGATATTTTCATTTTATAAATAACTTTAAAACAGTCTAGCACACGCATACGAATAAAAACGAACAGTTATACGTCTGCAAACACACACACATTTATGTGTGTATTATAGATACACATAACTACATTTACTCAGACACACACACACACACACACACATTGATCCATATCCTCTCTAAACATGTAAGGCCCAAATGAAGAACAGTCTGTTAAATAATGAACACCGTTTCTGCCTTCAAGCCAACAAAATAGAACAGCGCAGTCCAAATAAAGAAAAACCCGCTTGACGAGAATTATCCCGGTTAACAGTCTGACCCGCCTGTGAATAAAATATTAATACATCTTTGATCTACGTCTGTGAGTTTGGTCAAGAGTATTTACTGCCGAAGAACAAATGTTGTAGTTGTGCAGGAGACTTTATATTTCTTACTGCAGCAAAATGAATGGCTAAAAGTCGTTATGGTCAGTTCTTGCTGGAATGGACTCGATATTAATTTGTGCTGTGGTCAGTTAGTGGCCAGTTAGTGGTCAGCAGTTAAAGATAACTGGCTGGTCTGGAGCTGTCACGTGAGTGTTGTGTTTTGTAATTAGTTTATTTAATTACTACTGATTGGGTTAGAAATGTACACAGACAGACAGACAGGTGGACGTCTGTAGGATGGAGTAAAAGGAATAAAAAATTCTTTAAAAATGTAGATTTGTAACATATACTGATATACAAAAATTCTTACATATATACAGAGGCATGATATACGTACACAAGCACTCACGTACATAGACACACATGCACATATATAAATCCTACATAAATTCAAACCCCAGCACACACATAAATATGTAGACACAACTAAATACCAAACATACTAACATACAAACATACTTAATTTTTTTTTTTTTTTTTATGTCTGCGTACAGAGAAAGTCACACACCTGCATGTCTGTGTGTTGTCTTGACTTGAAATGGATGAGTTCTTCAAGCTAATGGTATGAACGTGATGATCACTGATTTAACTGCTGCACCCATGACACTGGTTTGCGTTAACATAAACCGTTTCTGCCCAGAACCTATCTACCGAATGAAGTATGTGGCGCACAGTACAAAGTAAAACACGTTTTCACTTTTAGTTAACAAACACAGACACAGTCAGCACAGGGAAAAATGACAGAGATTTATGGTGATTGGCATTTTCTTCGTTTTTGGAAACATGACTAATGTACATACGCACGTACTCTCGTGAGATTTAAAAACTCTCTCTCTCTCTCTCTCTCTCTCTCTCTCTCTCTCTCTCTCTCTCTCTCTCTCTCTCTCTCTCTCTCTCTCTCTCTCTCTCTCTCTCTCTCTCTCTCTCTCTCTCTCTCTCTCTCTGTCTGTATGTATGTGTGTGTGTGTGTGTATGTATATATATATGTATATATATATATATATAGTCTCACATTCATTAAGCACCTACGTAAACGCCAACGTGCATTACATACATACCTACCTAGGTATGACAGCTGTACATTTTTTCTTTTACAAGAAAACTGTTTTCTTTGTTTCTTTAATTTCTTCTGTTTGGCTATTACTGACTGATTGAACCAGATTAAAGTGTATTTTGTCTGAACCAGGATCAATCCTTCACTCTTCTCCCATTTCCCAACTTTCCATTCCAACCGCAGCATCACAATACCTGTTATTCTTTTTATTCATCAACTTCAATTTTCTTCATTAAAATGACATTAATATATAATTCACTGTTTGAATCTTTTTTTTTTTTTTTTTTTTTTTAATAGGCTTACATCATTAGTCTTAATTAGATTAAATTTAATTTCTAACTCATTGGGACGATCAAAAAAAAAAAAGTTTATTTTTAAACTCTTAATTCATTTAAATCTTTCAAAATGTTTCATCTACAAACTCAATTAGTTTTTATCTTCTCAAAGATTTCGTCTTTTAAATCGAATTAATTTCTGGCTTTGAAGTTGGATTTTTCAAACCATGTTTTTATATGTGTTTACGAATGTTGTTTTGAGGCATTTCAAAGTTGTTGATAATCACATGAAACAAACCGATGATAGAGCATTATTAATGGATGACGACGGAGTCGGAATGAGGATGTTTGTAAGAGGAATCTGAGGTTAATGATTAAAATAGTTTTGTGAGTCACAGTTTGAAATTAAATTACTCACACATTTAAAAAAAAAAAAAAAAAAAAAAAAAAAAAAAAAATTTGCATGATAACTGAGTCATTCTATGATTTATCTGTCTTTCTCCATGTCTATCTGTCTCATTCTCTGTTTTCCATTTTTCGTGCTCTCTGTATATCCAGATACACATCTTTTTTCAACACTGTTGTTCATTTATATGTCATTTATACTTTTGTCTATCTGAATGTTTGTCTGTCTACCATTCCATTCATTTTTTTTTTTTTCATCTGTGTGTTTATCTACATTTTTCTCTTTGTATATCCATCCATCCATCAATTTTTATGTTTGTCTGTCTGTTTGTCTCTGTCTTTCTATCTATGTCTCTATTTTTCGTCTCTCCTGTCATCTGTCAATCTATTCATTCAATTACCAGTCAAAGTATCTATCTGTCTGCTTGTCTGTATGTTTAGAATATCTAACTAAAAAAAAAAAAATAAAGATGAAGATGAAAAATAAAATAGAAAGCAAGAACTGAAACACCAACAAAAGTCGGAATAGTTTAGTTTCGAGAAACTTTTAACATTTTGCACTAAGATTATTATTATTATTTCAGCATTTCCGAGCTTGTCAGACACTAATAGTGTAAAACATATACTGGATAAACATCTTTAAAAACACTGTACTAAAAGCTGACACATACCTGCCATTCACTGATAGGTCGTGACACAAACAATAATACACACTAACGAGAAAGACTCTAGTCTGACAGACAGAGTTTGTTATAACAGTGAATTGCTTCATTAAAATACATTTCTTACCAAAACACACACCGAAAATACGTTTCTCCAAAGTATATACACACATACATACATACATACATACATACATACATACATATATATATATATCTATATATATATATATATCTTATGTGTGTGTGTGAATAAAAGAATTAATTATAAGAACAACTGTTTAATACACTTGAAATATTCTTCATTAGAACATTCTTGATTAGAAATACAAAACCTATAGCTCTCCGTTCAACATTTACTGTATTAAACAGAAAAATAACACACACCTCACTAAACTGCAACACTTCAGTCTTCATTATAATGCATATACAGACTTTATTAAATGTAAACTTCATTAAAATGATTTTAATAGAAACTACACTTCATTAAAAAAAAAAAAAATTCATTAATAATAAACAAACAAACAATCCAAAATACAAAAAAAAATAATAATAAAAAAAATCCCACCTACAAACAAAAAAAAGACATAAATAATTTGACGGTGTGTCCATGCTAACCACGTCGTCGTGCTGAATAAAGAAGGATTAACAACGTCGTAACGAGATTCCTATGTCCGTGTAACTACAACATCTCTCGAGTCACATCATCATCACTAAAGCGCATAAGCGAAAACATCATCATCATTAAACACGTTGTGCGTTTTCTCCGCAACAACACAGTTTGTTTAACAAGTGTGAACACTCATTTCTGTGTTCGTTAGATCTGAAAACACGTCGTCAGCGACTTCATCATCCACAACAACGTCTACATCTACGTTATGTAATGAAAATATGGAGAAAAATTCGAAGGCAATTAAAAATAAAAATAAAAATAAAAATTTTAAAAGAAAGAAGAAGAAGAAAAGAAAAAAAAAGAAGAGAGAAAGAAAGAAATACACATTTTTTGTTTGGTATTTTTGTTTTTTAATTTCACTCCACTCTCAAGCAGTCCGTAAGACTAAATTAAGCAAGACAAACACAGTAATTTTTAGGTTACTCAAACTACAATTATTATTTTGGATGAAGTGAAAAAGCATTCATTGTTATTTAATTCCGTGTCGTATTCAAAAGCAAAGCATAGATCTAAGTTAAGAAAGAAAAAAACAGAGCAGATGTTTGGATTAATTCAACAGAAAATAGTTTACAGACCAATTTAAATATACCGAGAATCATTACCTGATCGTGGTAAGTTAGACTTCATAATCCAGCGATTCACAGATTTAATTAAGCAGGAAAATAAATAGAAAATTACTTATATTACTCATAATACAAAATTAGTCTTAAAAAAAAAAAAAAAAAAAAAAAAAAAAAAAAAAAAAAAGAAGTATTGAAAATCGTACAAGAGAGAAAACGATTATTTACATTCTTATGTTACTTAAATTTAAATTTTGTTTTATATTAAATACAATCATAATTTGTACTAATTTCATTTTATAGATCATCAGTTGTGTATAGCTTACATTAACCAAGTACAGACGAAATTCATACTTCAGCTGCATACAGTTACACATTTTGACTGCAGTAGATTCACATAAACCTAAAGTCACACCTACTGTAAAATAAATAAGAAAAAAAAAAATCTTCAGCTGACTGTGGTTCATGCTGAGATTATTGAAATGAAAGTAACTGCACGACTGGGTGCATGTTAAGCCATTACAAGTAACGAATGCGTATCAAGACATGCATAAACAATTTGATTAAGCTTCGTATCTGTAAAACTGGATATGTCTAAATGATGAAGCACAAGTAAGGAGAGCCTTTCAGTCTAAATAAAAATAATATCAAAGTTGAGTTAACTTTCAGAAACAAAGCAAAGACTTAATGTCAGTTACACTTGAATTAACGTAACTTTTTTTTTTTTATCGGTTATATTACATTTATTAAAACGAAAAAAAAAAAGTAAAAAAAACAAAAAAAAAAAAAAAAATAGAGAATAAAAATAGAGAATTATACCGTAAGAATTGAAATAAAAAAATATTGACTTGGTTGAGTTTTGTGTTCCAGTGACATATGCCACATGACGAACGTCACGTACTGTGTGACACTGTTATACATGAACTGTTTCAGTTTGATGATACAATGTCTACCGTATTTAATCGTGTAGATGTAACGTTCCTGTATCTGTCACACTGCAAGTATCGCCTCGAAAACTGGTAGAAAATTAACGTAATTAAATATATTCCCTTAATCAAATATGGTTTTTCACTTTATTATTTATATATAAATTAAAATATAAGATATTTATTTACAAACAATTTTTTTTTAATTAATTAATTATTATTATTATTATTATTATTATTATTATTATTATTATTATTATTATTATTATTATTATTATTTACTTATTTATCATTTACAGAGGTTAAATAGCGTTTTATAAAATAGTTACTTCATGATGAGTAAATACGGTAAAGAAATAATTAAAAAATCATTGACATTCAGTGTTTTATACTTGAAGTCTTTATTTAAAAAAATTATCTTGGATGATTTAATCTTTCCCTGCACACGTTAAACGAACCTAATAAAACATACACGAGATGCGCTAATCTGGCTTTTCTCTATGTAACAATGAAAAATCTAAATTAAGATAAAAAAAATATATAATAATAATAATAATTTTTTTTTTAAAAAAATTATATATATATGTATGTATGTATGTATGTATGTATGTATGTATGTATGTATGTATTTATTTATATATATATATATATATATATATTTATGTATGTATATATGTATGTATGTATGTATGTATATATGCATGTATAAACGTATGTATGAATAATAATAATAATAATAGTAATAGTAACAATAATAATAATAATAATAATAATAATAATAATAATAACAATAACCAACCCAAAATCTTTATAAAAGAAAAGAAAAGAAAAGAAAAAACCCGAGAGTTACATGAAAGCTATTTGTCTTCTTCTTTCCATCAAAAATCTGAAATAAAAATAAAATAAAAATAAAAAAACAATTAGGAAAAAAAAAATTTCACTCTTGGCTAATTCCAATTCAGAAGACGAAGAAGTAGAAAAAAAAAAATCCTTTTGTTCTAAACTGGCATCTGCTTCATTTTCACTTTCTGAGTGAAGCTAAACGAAGCAATGAAAATGTAATGATTATTCAGTGTAAATGTTTTTGTTTTCATTTTAAACAGTTTATCTAGATGTGAAGCGAGTGTGTTGGAATGTTTTATTAATTAAACCATTTTGGATGACTTGATCTCTGCGGAAGTCATCTTAGCCATAATTATTTTCTTTGTGAAAATATAATGAATAAATAATA
>CM022669.1:8372488-8437488 GCA_012295275.1 Chrysomallon squamiferum
TTACAGGATCGGTCCTCCTAACCATGCTCGTTAGCCTATTTTCTATTCAGACCAGAGTTCAGTGATTAGTTTACCAAAAATAAATGATATTATGCTCTCCTGTTTATGGACAGGTGCATATAAAAAAATCACTTTCTGCTAATCCAGCGCACATTGTTGGACAGAACTCTCTTGTGAGATCTGAACGTGTGACCATGACAAGCGTGTTTCAACCGTTCTCTTATAGAATCATTGAGTCCCAGCATTGATCTTACTCTTTCACAAGATGATTAAAAAAAACCCAAAGATACCGAGACGAAAAAAAAAACCCTGCTATTAACCATCTACTGAGTTGTCTTTAAACGAGTATTTCTTTTTTTTTTTTTTTTCTTTCTTTGAAATGTGATAGACAAAATGATAAGACGAATCTTCAATTATTTTGTAAGGAGCTTGACGACGGAATTATAGACAGACAGGCGGAGGGACACTGCTGTTTCGAAAAGAGGGTTGATATGCTGTGATAGCAAACTGATAAGTGAGATTATTAGTAAAATATTTGTGATTATCTTGTAAGTTCTCGTAGATGTTGGACTGGAGTCTTCACGTTTCTGTTAGAAACTAGAACTGACTGAAATCTCTTCTCTCTCTCTCTCTCTCTCAGATAACCGAAATATTTTAATTATTTAAAATAAATAAATAAATAAATAAATAAATAAAAACAAGTAATGGCACGATAATAAATATTTTAATAATTATTTTCTAAATGTGGATATCGATCACAATCACCACTACCAGGACTGTTATTATACTGTACTATTACTACTTTTGAAGTAGTTGCGCTTATTCATAGTTTCCATGACGCCATATCAAGATTCAAGATTCAAGATTCAAGTTGCTCTGTACATGTGATCCTCTCACAATACGCTATTTGTTATCATCTGTAAAAGACTAGCTGAAATTCGCTTGTTAGAAACGTATGCTTTACACGTGTTTTTAAGGATTTTAAGTGAATTAATAAAGATTGCAAAAACACTGCTTTAGAAACGTGTTAATTTGTAACAGTTAAATACAGTTTTATGCTTTATTTTTCATTATTTAAAGTGAATATTTAACCGATATCCAGAAATCTGACAAGTACAGAAATCCGGACCACTTCCGGTCCCATACGTACCGTATAAATGGTTCAGTATCTGTACTGCTGCTACTACTACTACTACTACTACTACTACTACAACAACTACTACTACCTATAAAGCTACTACTACTACTATTACTGCAACTGCTACTACTACTACTACTACTATTATTATTATTATTATTATTATTATTATTATTTGTAAACGAATTTTCATTAAAAAAACCCAACAAAAAACAAAACGAAAGGAAATAAAAAAGACAAACAAGAAAAGAAAAGATTTAAAAAAAAAGAAGAAGTTAAAAACTTTTATGTGAGAGAAACGAGAGGACACTGAAAACTGTCTGCTGATGGTTTACGTTGAAGTGATGACGGGTTTAAGATGATTGTAACAGACTAATCATCTCTCACACGTACTTGTACATCTTTCACTCTCCCGTCCACCCAGCCCTTGTGTCACACTCACACACAATCAACTCGCGTGTTGTACAAATGGAAACAGAAAAAGAAAGAAAAGAAAAAAGAAAAAGAGTAAAAATTTTAAAACGTTTTGTTGAAATGAGTTAAGGGATAAGAAGAAAAGAGGTAAAGAGAGTGAGGAAAAGAAAGAAGAAGAGAGAAAAAGAGATAGAAAAGATAGAAGAATGAAAGAAAAAAGGATAGAGATTAGGGCAGGAGAGAGTAGACAGAAACAATGGCAACAACAACAACAACAACAACAACAATAATAATAATAATAATAATAATATTATTATTATTATTATTATTAACTGGAACAAAAAAACAAACAATAAAAAAACAAACAATGCTGACAAAAACAATGATAGCAACAACAATAATAATATGAATAATAATAAATGAACAACAACATATTAACAACGCCAGCATTACCACAGAAGTATTATTAATAATAATAACAACAAACATTAATAAAAAATAATAACAATAATAAGGAAAGAATCCATTAAAATTGGAGGACGTATCGAAAGAAATGTTTTAAATAATAAGTTGACCAACTACCGGATGTTTACGAAAACACACGATGATTTTTGTCTATTAAGTGGGGTTTTTTTTTTCGAGTCTGCTGTACATTTCTGATTTAATTTTCCTCTCACAGAAATCTTTGTGTTTGCAGGGATTATTTGTAATGTTCGTGTTACGTAAAACCTAACCAGATTACCATCTTTTACATCACGGCAGTGGTTAAGTCCTGACTTGAAGGATTTGTACAAATTGGCAGAGAGTTAGCTTATTAATGTTTGAGAGAGGAGGGGATGGGTGGGGGGAATACCACGTAGAAATTAGGACAAGTCAGTTTTGATAAAGTTATTTTCCTACACTCCACGGATTTATTTAAAACAAACTAATGGGGGAGGGTGGAAGCAATGGGGGAGAGATTTTGCGCAGACGCTGATGTCATCTTAGTATTAACTGAATTTAAAATCAGGATTCGGTTTTGTCTTTAGACTGAATTAAGTGTGATAGTTTTTCAGAGATCGTCCTATGTTTTTCTCTGTTTCAGGGTAGGTGCACATCGCTGCTAACTTACAGCATTTTAAAATAAAATTTATTTGTTTATTTATTTATTTATTACTATTTTTTTTTATAAATCATTACATTCTTATAGCATTTAAAATATTTAAGTACATCATATACCATAGTATCACAGTGTTACTGTCAATGACAGAAACAAAAAAATATCTAAAAGGACAGATATAATGGTAGACAGCTCTCAGTTTAAACAGTGTTGTCATCTGACATTTTCAGCGTGCTGTTTCTCCTGTACCTTTAACCCACGAAGACAAAATCCAAACAGAGAATTTTCACGGAGAAGCCAACCAAACACGTAAAGCCATTAAGAGGGAAACACTAAATAAATGTCAAATGTCTTATCTGTGACCAGAAACACACCATGCCAGACTATGTGTAGTATGAGCAGGAAAATTTATACATCGCTCGTTTTCTTCTTTCAGGTGGAATGTGGCTTCTGTAGATGGTAATGTTCAGTGATAGAAATAGCTGGGTGAAGGTGGGTACTTCTTTTTATATATTATTAGTAATTTTATTACAGATGAATGCAGGGATTTCAGACATGGAACTAAACGGATGAAGGTTTGTTTTGTGGATGAAGATATGTGAATTATTTATTTGCAAGATAGTTTTTTTTAGGGAAGGTAGGTTTTGTGGTTGTTCAGTGTTGAAAATGGATGAAGACAGGTACAAAAGTGAAATGGTTTATATAATAATAGTGATCATATGTACAAAAATGTAACTAGTTTTTTTATAATTTGTTACCAACTCAACCAAGCCATGATTCTATCAGTCGATTGGACTTTTCATCCCTCCATCCAAGCATTCATACATCCATACCTTCATCTATTCATCATTCGGTTCAGTAGAATTCATCAAAATCCTGTGATCTGTCTGTTAACCTCATTCACGTGTGAACTAGCATTTTATTAAAAATAATAATAATAAAAAAAACACTAAAGAAAATAAAATCAATGTGTAGTTTAAAAAAAGAAGAGAGGAAACAGTGCTTCTCACTCAGTTACCTCGGCATTTCGCGTCTTATTAATTTGTCAAGTGTAAAAACGTTATTCTTCACTGTACTGTTAAAAACTGTCATGAAAATGGATCAATGTATTCGTTGTTTGAAAAGTGTCGATAAAGATATAGACGAGTGGTTAGAGCATTGTCCCCGGGCGTGATTAGTAACAGGTTCAATTCCCTTCATTGCAGCTTTGAATCTATTCTTAGGTTAAAGAAAAAAAAAGAATAAAAATAAATAGAAGAAAATAGAAGAAAAGGAAAAAAGAAAAGATAGAAAAAATACTGAAATAAATATATCTGTAGTGTGTTTATGTATATATATATATACACACATACATACATACATACAAGAAAAGTTTACAGTACTAAAATAAATCTTTCTCACTATATTGATTGCTTTATTTCCTGCTGCAGCTGCTGCCCATTTATCACATGCCACACTGTGCTGTCTGTGAGTTGGTACACCAAAAAAAGCTCCTTACAGCTAATCAGTAAAGAAAATAAAGAAAATGGCAGCAGCGGATTTCTCTTTCACGGTCGTAAATAATTAAATCTACATAATGATTCATGTTAAAATATGGTGAAGAATTAAACATTCTTTCATTTTGTAAATGATTCAAATCATGCTATATTTCCAACGTATCTATAATAATTGTTTGTGTGATGTCATTTCTCTGAATGTATGCTAGTTTCTACATTGTCTGCATTTTTACTGTTTTATGACGTCATATGTGTATAGAAGTTGTTTTTATGACGTCATATCTGTATGTGTAGTTTCATCTCTACGTGTATACAAGCAGTTTCTATGACGCCATATCTCTGTAGTAATTGTTTTTGTGAGGTCATATAATAGTCATTTTTCTATGACGTCATATCTCTGTAGTAATTTGTGAGGTTTTTATCTCTTTGTAGTAATTGTTTTTGTGAGGTCATATAATAGTCATTTTTCTACGACGTCATATCTCTCTGTGTGTAGTTTGATTCTCGGATTCACCACCTCTGTGTGAATCGCTCATTGCAGCTGTCTTGGGCTCTGTGGATGTTTTTAACCATATGTTCTCTTCCCTGCCCTCTCCGAGTACAAGCACTTAAACAACCATCAGTAATTCATTTAATTTCTTTGGAGTTTTTTTTTTTCTTCTTCTTCTTCTTCATCTTTGCCGAATAACATCTATTGATTCCCGTAATGGAGGTAGTTGTTGTACATTAAAGAATTTCCTCTAAAACAAATTTCACTGGTGTTTTTTTTTTTTTTTTTTTTAAATTAAATCGAAGCCGTTTAGTGAAAGAATTCTAAACTTCTGTTCTTCCCTTTCTTTTCTTTCTTTTTCTTTTTTTTTTTTTTTTTTTCTTTATTTTGTTGGTCCGTCTTTTTTTTTTCTTTTTTTTTTTTTTTTTTTCTTTTTCTCTCTCTAGAAAGGAGTATTAAGTTAAAAATTGCTCATTAGATGACGTAATTAAATTTCTTTTATGCCAAGCTCTTTGATATTTTGTCAAATGGTTTGTGTCTTTAGAGTTCACCGTGGCTGTGTGAATATCTTCTATTTAATTTGGTGACGTGGAAAATTAGCGCTCATCGGTTTGACGTCTCAGTTTGGAAAGAGCAAGAAGTAAACGCAATTAACATTCTTTGTTTTTGTTTATCTGTTTACATATTTTGTGGTGTTCATTACAAAAACCAGTTCTAAATAAAGACAGAAAGAGCAAAATAATAATAATAATAATAATAATAATAATAATAATAATAATAATAATAATAATAGTAGTAGTAGTAGTAGTAGTAGTAGTAGTAGTAGTTGTTATTATTTTTGTTATTCTTGTTGTTGAAGTTGTTGTTATTATAGATACAGTAATAGCAGTAATAATAATAGCATTAATAATAATAACAGTAATAATAATAATAATCATAATAATAATGACAACAACAACAACAATAACAATAACAACTCAAGAATAATAAAATAAGGACAACAACGTTATTAAAAGTATATCACAAACACATATAAATATTTATCTTTCTCATAAAGTAAAACAACAAACAAAAACAAATATTTATCAGTAACTTTACGTTTCCTACACTATAAACAAAACTGAACAATGGCAAAATCAAATCTGTTTTCACGTGGATCTAAAACTGTTGTAAAACAACAGACAAGAAAGGCGCACAGTTTTACATATCTATAGACAACGTATTGCGACATAAAACTTGTATCCTGAATGTAATAACTTTCATTAAACGTTCTCTTTATGAAAAATCAAAACGTTATTTCCTTAGGGATAATAAAAAAAAAAAAAAAAAAAAAAAAACAAGCCCAGATTTGAAATTGTCGCTTTTTAATCGTCTATTCGTCAGAGGCGAATAAACGATTCAATACAAACAAATAAGAAGAAATGAAAAGAGATTATAAACTTTTATTACGTAATCTCCGACATTGGTTCATGTCGGTGTAATATTATGTCTGTTGTTTATTTGTCTCAGTTTATAGGGTGGGCGTCAGGTTTTGAAGAGAATCGAGGTATTTGTGGAGACGTCTGAGAAAGCATAATGGCTTAACAGTTAGGTGATTTTGTTTGATAGATTACGTATTGTCGTGTTTATAATTAGACGTAGGGTGGTGTGTGTTATCATACATACTGCACATGTAGGAGTTAATATAACTTGTGTATTTGAGTTCTGTCCTGACTATAGTACATTTCTGACGGTAATAATGTGATTATTTTTTATATAAATATTTCATAAATATCCTACAAAGTAGATAATTGAATTTTCATGATTTAAAATTTTTGTCAAAATATTTCAGGGTACAAGAATGCCTTTCATAGTCATGATATAAAGAAAATCGCTGAACATGCAATATCTTCATTATAAAAATTATGACAAAAAATAAAAAATAAAAAAGAATAAAAAAAGGGCGTTGCACGTACATGTCATTTTCGGTTACAATTAGGAAAAAAATAAGATTACTGAACAAGCATGCATTTTTCAGTTAGTCGATGTTATTATTATTTTAAATCTTCTAGGCTTAGCTTAGCGGCGGTGTGACAGATTGCATTTGACATGATAGCTGATGGAAACAAATGTTACGTAACAAGATTACAGACAATTCTCATTATCTGTTGACGCATGGATGAACGTATGTTGCCTACATCAATACTGACATTTCATCTCAGCTTCTCATTAGACCGGTCATCCAAACAATCTCGTTTAGCCTCTGTAAAACGATGTTAAGTCTATTTTTATGACAATAATTAATAAAAAAAAAGTCTATTATTTATTATTATTAAGTTCATTTTTTGACCATGTTTTTGTTTTTTTTTCATTTTCAGCCTGGTTTATGATGATAATAAAATCTGTTATTACTTTTTTGTTGGTCATTATTGATTTTTTTAAATTATATTTGTGACGAAAATGTCAAAATCTGTTATTTATTTATTTATTTATTTATTTATTTATTTATTTATTTATTTATTTATTTATTTTATTAAATTATTAATTTGTTATCATTTATTACCGTTTTGTTATATGAATTATTTTTATCTGTATCTCTGATCTATCTATCTGTCTATGTATGTATGTTTCTATCTGTCTATCTATCAGTTTGTATAAAATGCATATTCAGTATTATATTTTGTTTGTAATAGTAACTGAAATAGTAGTAATATTAATAGTATTGGTAATAGTATTTGGAGCAGTGGCAGCAGCAGTAGTAGTAGTAGTAGTAGTGGTAGTCGTAGGAATAGTGATGTAGTAGTAGTAGCACAGGTAACAATCACAATAATAACAATAGTTTTAGCAGCGGCAGCTAAAAAATTTTAATGAAAATGTTAACTATGATGATAATAATAATTATGTTAATGACTTTAATCATTATATAAATGACTTTGATGATAAGAATGATTATAATAACACAGCATCAGGCACTTATTTGTCAGTCATCGTCTCTGAAAGAAAATCGTAAAAAAAAAAAGAAAAAAAAAAAAAAAAAAAAAAAAGAAGAAGAAATCTTTAAAGTGGATTTCTTCTCGTTCTTCGTTCGACGGGGAGCTGCCGTGATACCTGACGTACGTAACGACGTTACGAGAAGTTGAAGAATTTATTGCCTGTGACAACGTCATCCATTATGACGCCCCAGCCAATAACCTGCGTTGTCGCTGGTGTCGGAGTGGGATGATGGAAGGAGTCGGAGTGAACCGGGCTTTGTCTCGGAAACGATCGAGAGAAAAGTCTGAACTGACGCACGTGAAAAGATCTCGACGATTTATTGACGAGTTTTTTTTATTTTTATATATACAGCTTCGATCTGGTGATTCGCGTCTCTGTTATAGTAAGTACAGGCTCTTACGGTTTTATTATTTGTTTATGGTAATTTAGAAAGTATTACTGTGTGCTTTATTGCTGCTATTCATTTTTTTTGCTTTACTAAGGATTGGATTATTATTATTATTATTATTATTATTAATATTATTATTTTTGTGGGGTTTTTTGTTGTTGTTTGTTTTTTTAATGTGAACAGATTAGTTTATTTTTTTTTTTTTTTTTTAAGGTTTTAATTTAATTTAATTTAATTTAATTTTATTTAATTTAATTTTATTTTATTTTATTTATTTTTTATTTATTTACTTACTTATTTCAGTATTAAATGTTTAAATTAAAAAGTGTTTGGAACACTTTGTTTATTTTTGGATGGTTCGTAAAACAGGCTGTAGTTGATAAATATTCTGTAGTTGTTGTTTTTTTTGTTTTTTTTGTTTGTTTTTTTGTGATGGATTTATCTTGTATTTATCCACTACTAGCACTACAACTATTACAACTACCACGACAACTATTACTACTACCACTACTGTTACCACTAACATTACTACTACTAATACTACTAATAACCACTACCACTACTACGACTATTACTGCTACTGCTGCTACTACTATTACCATTACCACTACTACTGCTTCTACTTTAACTACCACCACAACAGCTGTTACTACCTCTGCTATTACTATAACCATTAGTAGTAACTTCAGTAACAACTACAATCAAACCACTATTACCACTGTAACAACAACGACAGTAACAGCAATTACTACTACAACCACTACTACTACGGTAACTTTTATATATATATTTTTTTCTTTTGTAATGGATTAATAATTAACACTGTTTGCAAATTTAAAACAGATAATTAAATTAATTTTTACTGTTCGTATGTTATTAAACATCAGCAGTTCAAGCATGCATTGCCTGGGTCCGTGTTGGAGAGTTCTAATTTGATTTGCTGAGAGGTCAGACTGACACTGGGTAATAAGCTTACAATTCTATTTAGTTCTACTTAGATCTACTTAGTTCCACTTAGTTCTACGTAATTCTACTTAGTTCTACTTAGTTACACAATGTAATTCCGACTCGGCTAGTTAAATTCTCTTCCAGACACTAGACGGCCAGTTAGAAACTACATAATTGTAGTGTTTGTCTTAGACGTGGATGGTCCTAGGATCAAACCCACTCAGTCTACTAACTGGGTAATATTCAATTCCAACCACTGCCCCATTACTAGTTTATGAAACAGTCTGTTCTAACGTGTTTTAAGATACGTAATTTCTTAATTATGAGAAGGTGCACATATAACAAATTTCTTGCTGCAAAAAGGTAAGAGTAGGCCTGGAATGCTGACAGTAGGTTTCTTTTCTGTTTATCAAATAAAAATAACTAATAATTAAAATGTTTTTAAGATGTTAAAACATTCACTGATTTAATTAATTCAGATTTTCTGTTTTACCGACATAAATCCAATTGCTGCACCACCGAATTAATCTGAAATCTAATGATTTGATTTTCTAACCAGTATTACATTCATATTCCCTGTTAGCCTCAGATCCAATAACTTTACAACTTTACCAAAATTAAATTCAGTAGCTTCATCGTTTTCAGATCAGTGATTTGACAAAACCGAATAGTTCAAAAAAAATATCAAGTCATTTGTCCAAAATTATATCCAAAAGATTACCCATTTTTTTCCCCACCACTTAACCTCAATTTTTTGCTAAGTCAGGTTTTAGTAGACTTTTGTCCAGTCTTTTATTTAACTGTGGTGCACTGAAATAATCTTCCATTGAGCAAAGATTTATTTTATTGACTTGTGTTTTGGCCAACAGATTTAGTCGTATGAATGTCGTTATTGTGTGATGCTTTTATGACTTCCAGCAGAGCCGGCCTGTTTGTTTGTGAGAGTTTTTATTTGTGTTTTTACTTTAATGTTTGAGAGTAAAATACATATTGATTATTCCATTCTAACTCTCGTGGAGGTTTCTGAGTGTTTAATCAATTATGTTGATTGCTAATGATCTGCAGTTCAGTTCAGACAAACATGAGAAACTATAACAGCGAAGTGTGTGTGTGTGTGTGTGGGGGAGACAGGTGGTTTGAGTGATTGCTTGAGGCTAAATGGGTCATCAGATCAGTCTTCTTCAATCAACAAGTTTGATTTTATCCAGTTCCAGCCTGTGCTCCGAGCTGTTTATTAAAGGCAGTGGTATGTACATTTTCTGTCTAAGGAAAGGTGATTATTAAAGATTCCTTGCTGCTAATTCGTAAAAGTAATCCACTGAGTATAACTTCAGGTTTCTTCTTTTTCATCATTACTAAATAATATACTGACATATAAAGATTAAAGATTAATATTTATTTCATTTCGTGGAGCATTTGCACACTATTATGCTTATACACATGGACACACACAGTCACATATACAGACAGACATATACACACAAATACACTCACACAGACAATATAAACACGGATACACACACAAACACACAGAAACAGATATAGAAACATCCACACTCATGCACATGCGCACAAAAAATTCATACATGTACACAGGCATACAGAAATAATTATTTAAACACAAAAAATAAAAATTCACACACAACCAACAAAAATAATCACATACACAAACATACACACACCTACAAGTACATGTACAAGCAAATACACACAAATAATTTATTTATTTATTTATTTTTATTCATTTATTATTATTATTATTTTTTTTTTAGAACAAAAGTACGAGATGTGTGGAAGTTTTGCAATAACTCTGTTGATTATTGATTTATTGATTTCTAGGTGTGAATCAAATCGGGTATTGAAAAAGACCAGTCAATAATCAATGTGAAATGTATTTGTTGTGTTACACACACAGTCCTGTATTTGTTAAACCTAAACCTAATTCCTTAATATAAAAGGTGTCCTTAATTACACACTTAGCTCCAGACACTTAGTCAGCAGGGAAATATATAATCACAATTTGACAAGCGATGAAAAAGGTTTTTGAAATATAATTATTGTTCCTGTTTCTGAGTAGGCATTCAGATATTTATATCTTTGATTATTTTAAATGTTTTTGGTTTTTGTTCAGTTTTTTTTTTTTTTTTTTTGTTTTGTTTTATTTATATTTTACACTTTTAATTTATTTTTATTTTACATATTTTTTAACTATGTTTTTGTAATTTTTATTTTAACATACTAGGCACATGTAAAACTGGAAAAGTTACGAGCAAAATTCAGATTATTTTTATAGCAAAAGTTTGTTTCAAATGTCCCAACTTATTTACAAATTCAAAGGCTTTGTAAGTTTTTTTTTTTTTTTTACTAAGACAGTCAAAAAAAGATTATTTTGTAAAACAAGTGTCGTAAGTTGTTTTACTAAGACAAAGGTTGTAATTGTTTTCTAAAGTAGCCTTTAGGCTGTTTTCTAAAACAGACACTGTAGGTTGTAGATTGTTTACTAAGACAAAGATTGTAGACTGTTTACTAAGACAAAGGTTGTAGACTGTTTGCTAAGACCAATAAGGATACAGAAAGGTTACATATTGTTTACTAAGACAAAAGGTTGTAGATTGTTTACTAAGACAAAAGGTTGTAGACTGTTTACTAAGACAAAGGTTGTAGATTGTTTACTAAGACAAAGGTTGTAGATTGTTTACTAAGACAAAGGTTGTTGATTGTTTACTAATACAAAGGTTGTAGATTGTTTACTAAGACAAAGGTTGTAGATTGTTTACTAAGACAAAGGTTGTTGATTGTTTACTAATACAAACTGATTGTTTACTAAGACAAAGGTTTGTTTACTAATTTTGATTGTTTAAGACAAAGGTTATAAACTGTTTACTAAGACAAAGGTTGATTTTTATTAAGACTGTTTACTAAGACAAAGGTTGTAGATTGTTTACTAAGACAAAGGTTATAGACTGTTTACTAAGACAAAGGTTGTAGACTGTTGACTAAGACAAAGGTTATTGGTTGTTTACTAAGACAAAGGTTGTAGACTGTTTACTAAGACAAAGGTTGTAGATTTTTTACTAAGACAAAGGTTGTAGACTGTTTACTAAGACCAACGAGGATACAGAAAATCCAGGTTTGAGTGGAACATTAAGACATCATCAATCTCAGTATCAGTTTGACAGTTATTAATAGTATTTGTATTCCACTCTAACCATCGTCAAACGGTTTGACAAGTTTGGATATTGCTTCTGCCTCGTGTGAAACAGTTCATTTTAAATTTTTAAAAAAAACTTAATTCAGGAAATTGCGAGATATGATGAAGCAAATGGGTGTTTTAAGGTTCAATGGTCGAATTTTGAGTTTTAACTGACATGAAGGTTAAAATGATTACCCGATCACGAAAACAGTTCATTCAAGTACAATGGACTTCTAAAACGATTCCTATTTGTGACAGATGTTAAATATTGTACTCAAGACATACAAACAAATGTAATAGTGATCTAAACAGACTGAGTATAGCACCGTCAAGCTAGAGTATCTTCAGTCTGGCATTTTAAAATTTCAATTTAACTCCTGAAAAACGATGTCTTCCCGGAATGACAAATGTCAGTCTCATAAGTATCTTTGTTAGCTTGTTTCATCATTGAAATATTTTATTATTAGGAAAAAAAAAAAAAAAAAAAACATGAGGAGTATATAAACTGAAATATGTTATTTGTATATTTAATATCAGACTGTCTAAAATCCATTTATTTGTCATTGTATTTCCTTTCCATTATACTTTTTTTTCTGTCTGTCCATCATAATATATTTCCGTTCTTTTATAAAAATAAACCAGTTTATCAACTGAATGAGAGAGAGAAAGAAAATGACACAAAGACCGACAAACAAACAGACAGGATAAAAACAAAGAGTAATTTGTAGTTAAATTTATTTCTGTGCTATATAAAGAGGATCTAATGGCTGTCACCTAGTCTTCCAGTAATATGATAAAATGAGGTGCTCAGATCAAGGTTTATGTCTCTCGGTTTTGTCAATATTCTCAACTTGTCCCTGAAGATTTTCTTACTTTGTACGGAGAAGATGAAGAGAAAATGTAACAAGATCTTTCAGTGCACCCAGAGACTGATAAATGAGTTCATATATTTCCCCACAGTTTTCTCCTCTTTTTATTTCATCTTATTAACTCAGATTGACGTCTGTTCGCGTCCTTAGTTTACTGGGTGTCTGTCTGTCTGTGTTTGTGTCATTGTGTAGGTGTATTCTGCACTGTGTATGTATTCTGTGTGTGTGTTTGTGTATTATGTGGAAATGTGTGTGTGTGTGTGTGTGTGTTTTTGTTATTTAATTTTTGTTTTTCTTTTTTTTGAGTTATTTTCATTTAATGTTTTTTATTTTGACATTTGATGGATTTGTATGGATTATGTGATGTGTGTGTGTATGTCTCTTTTTATGTATGTGTCTTTTTATGTATGTGTATATGTGTGGCTGTGTACACATTTGTGTTCTGTATGTATGTAAGTATGTGAGTTTGTCTTTTTATATACGTGTGTATGTGTGGCTGTGTACACATTTGTTTTATCTACACTTGGTATTGATGTATGTGTAAGTATTACAGTATGGATGTATGTGTACACATTTGTGTTATCTACACTTGGTATTGATGTATGTGTAAGTATTACAGTATGGATGTATGTGTATACATTTGTGTTATCTACACTTGGTATTGATGTATGTGTAAGTATTACAGTATGGATGTATGTGTACACATTTGTGTTATCTACACTTGGTATTGATGTATGTGTAAGTATTACAGTATGGATGTATGTGTACACATTTGTGTTATCTACACTTGTATTGATGTATGTGTGTATTACAGTACGGAAATGTACACATTTGTGTTATCTACACTTGGTATTGATGTATGTGTAAGTATTAGTACGGATGTATGTGTACACATTTGTGTTATCTACACTTCTTTTGATGTATGTGTAAGTATTGTGGATGTATGTGTACACATTTGTGTTATCTATATTTGGTATTGATGTATGTGTAGATATTACAGTACGGATGTATGTGTACACATTTGTGTTATCTATATTTGGTATTGATGTATGTGTAAGTATTACAGTATGGATGTATGTGTACACATTTGTGTTATCTATATTTGGTATTGATGTATGTGTAAGTATTACAGTATGGATGTATGTGTACACATTTGTGTTATCTATATTTGGTATTGATGTATGTGTAAGTATTACAGTATTGATGTATGTGTAAGTATTACAGTATGGATGTATGTGTCAGTTGTTGTACATTACACAGCGATATGTTCTCATTTGTTTGATACACTCAGACACCCCAACCCAGTTTCACTCGCAAACAAACAGACTTGTATGAACAAAAAAATCAATGGAGACGTCAAACTTGGCATTGTGTTAATAAGAGAGGACGCAGGAGCCCACATAGCTAAAAATAATCTTAATTTATTTTACAAAAAAAAAAATAACAAAAATAACAATACTTCATAAAAACTGGTTTCAGCCATTCGTCTCAGAATGAAGATTAAGTCAAAGAGAAGTGGAGGGATGGACTCAGGGGAGGAGGGGGGTTGATGGTGTCTTGATATTTCTTGTTTACAGCGACCAACGTCGTTTCTGTTATTTTAAAAAAGTGCAAGAAGCAGTTTTCTGTTAGGTCTTTCGTTTTTTATTGTGTTTGTTTGAATCATTGTGTATGTGTGTGTGAATTACTGTCTGTATGTATGTACATATTTTGTGGATATGTGTTTGAGAGTCTCTCTCTCTCTCTCTCTCTCTCTCTCTCTCTCTCTCTCTCTCTCTCTCTCTCTCTCTCTCTCTCTCTCTCTCTCTCTCTATATATATATATATATATATATATATATACGTACATACATATATGGGTGTATGGATGTATGTGTATATATGTAGTATATGCATATACATATGTTTATATGCGTATTTCATAAATAAATTTATTTCACACACAAACACACACACACATACACGCACAAACACAAACACACATACACAACAAATGTGTTTGTTACTGTACAAACTGGTAAAACATTTCCAAGGATCAGCACTGGATGCAGACCAGAATCAGACCACTGATTTTTATTACAAGTTTACAAAATTTTCTGTAAAATCTGCGCTCTCTTTGTGAACAAATTTACACGATATTGTATTTTTTTTTCTTCTCTCTCTGTTGACACAGTAACATTTAAAAAAGTGATTTCCGAGGGTGTCCTATTGACACAATTAAACATAATTATTACACCATTGATTATCGTTAACATAATCCCACACAGGTGTTTTTCAGTAATCCACTGCACACTGTGTCATTCAGGTAATCAATAGAATCGTACAAGACAAATTTTACTTGTCCAAAAATCCGAGCAGTGAAAATGTATGGAGGATATTCATGTCAGTTAGATACACAAAATCGCTGGTGTAGTGTTTGAACATGCACATGAAGACACATTTATGAAGAAATATTTATTTAATGAATAAATAATGCTGTGAGTAATTGTGTTTGTTAGATGGAAATTAAAATAAATACAAATATTTACCCAGACCAATTTAATGTTAGCTTTAGTAAAATGTCTGTAAAATGTCGTATTTATGTGTTTCTTAACAGAAAAAAAAACGTATACAGGCCTGCATATACATTGCATATTCCTCGTATATTTCTGTATCTATTCCACACACAAACCTGCCACACACACACACACACACACACACACACACACACACACATGCATTCACACATACACACTCATCTATCCATACATAGACGCATCCACACACACACACACACACACACACACAACAAGCACAAACATTGGTCCATCCATCCATTCATAGAAAAAAATACAAGGAAATACCTTTTGCTTCATTTACAGAAGATATTGACAGAAAAAATAAAAAAAAAGAATGGGCTGATATGACATTTATGTAACATTTTACAGGAATGCAGTAAACGTAAACGAGATTATCTTTATGTGTTTTGTGCCTGCAGACATTTGGTTGGTTGAGGTTATTCTCGGGCTTCTCTCACTCGTAACTGAGGTTAGATAAGATTGTTTTGTTTCAGAGACCAAACAGTAAAAGCATTCGGATCATTTGGACTAATGTCACGTTACAATCATTGCATCCATAAGTCATTATGTTAAATGTTCTTAGTTTTATTTATTTATTTATTTATTTATTTATTTATTTATTTATTTATTTATGAACAAAAGAATATTGGATATATTTAATGACTTTGAAAGAAGAAAAGATTTATTTCTTATTAAATTAGATGTGAACAGAGCGAAAGAGAGAGAGAGAGAGAGAGAGAGAGAGAGAGAGAGAGAGAGAGAGAGAGAGAGAGAGAGAGAGAAAGTAAAAAAAAAATAGAGATTGAGAAGGTTAGAGAATGACTAAGAGAGATTGAAAGAAGAAGAGATGCGTAGAGACTAAGGGGTGACCCAAAGTTCAAAACAATTGAGGAATGACCCAAAGTTCAAAACAAGAGAGAGAAATACAGAATAAGAGAGACAGAGAGAGAGAGAGAGAGAGAGAGAGAGAGAGAGAGAGAGAGAGAGAGAGAGAGAGAGAGAGAGAGAGAGAGAGAGAGAGAGAGAACAGATAAATAAAGACGGTACACACTGAGTATATTGACAGGGCTGTTGTTGTTGATGTCAGTGATTGAAAACGGAGTAAATTAGCGCGTGTCAGGTGGATCACGGCGCTGTAATGAAGGGCTAATTCCGCGTACAGCCTCTCCTTTCCCCACCATTGATCAGCGAGCAGGGCCAATCTCTCCGTCTCTACAGGCATTGATCTCCGAGTGATCACCATGGTTTTCTCATTGTTGTAACAAGATGAGTAGCGTTTTATCCGGTTACCAGTAATCACCCATCGTCTTTCTTACACTCTCTCGCCACAAGTTTTTGTACACCACATTTGCTGAAAAGAAGGTGAAAAATGTCGCTGTTAGGATGTTTACACGTGTAGAAGAATAACTGTTAAAAAATCATTTCTTATGTGTTTACTTTGAGAGAGAGAGAGAGAGAGAGAGAGAGAGAGAGAGAGAGAGAGAGAGAGAGAGAGAGAGAGAGAGAGAGAGAGAGAGAGAGAGAGAGAGAGAGAGAGAGAGACTGTTCCATGTATACCTCTTTGTTTTCTTTCCGTTCTGTATATTTAGATAGCCAAAAAACATTATATCTATCATTTCTGTATATTTATTTAAAATGCCAAGTGTTTACTTTCTAAGTCAATACATTCATACAACTAGCAGTATTTTGGGTAAATGTTTTAAAACATTCTGTCATTTGCTTGCTTACAAAGTCATACTATTATCAGTAGCTTAGAAGTTAGACCATGGATGGTTACAAAATAATATTATTTGTCAATTGGTTACAAAATAATACTTCTGTCATTTGTTTGGTACATTGTAATATTACTGTCAGTATGTTACAAAATAATACGCCTATCAATGGTTACAAAGTAATACTACTATCAGTGGTTACAAAGTAATACTACTATCAATGATTAGAAATAAACTACGTATCAGTGGTTACAAAGTAATACTACTATTAGTGATTAGAAATAAACTACGTATCAGTGGTTACAAAGTAATACTACTATCAATGGATACAAAGTAATACTACTATCAGTGGTTACAAAGTAATACTACTATTAGTATATTACAAAGTAATACAACTATCAGTATGTTACAAAGTAATACAACTATCAGTATGTTACAAAGTAATACTACTATCAGAATGTTACAAAGTAATACAACTATCAGTGGTTACAAAGTAACGTAGCTCACTAGCACTGTTAAAACGCTTAGCGCCTGGTTACAAAGTAACGTAGCTCACTAGCACAGTTAAAACGCTTAGCGCCTGGTTACAAAGTAACGTAGCTCACTAGCACTGTTAAAACGCTTAGCGCCTGGTTACAAAGTAACGTAGCTCACTAGCACTGTTAAAACGCTTAGCGCCTGGTTACAAAGTAACGTAGCTCACTAGCACAGTTAAAACGCTTAGCGCCTGGTTACAAAGTAACGTAGCTCACTAGCACAGTTAAAACGCTTAGCGCGCGGTTACAAAGTAACGTAGCTCACTAGCACAGTTAAAACGCTTAGCGCCTGGTTACAAAGTAACGTAGCTCACTAGCACAGTTAAAACGCTTAGCGCCTGGTTACAAAGTAACGTAGCTCACTAGCACAGTTAAAACGCTTAGCGCCTGGTTACTGTGGACGATGATCGTACACCGGCCTGCGTTATCCAATTGTCTGCCTGCAGTTGTTTGCCTCGTCTGTGAGTGGACGATGCACAGAAGTGTTTGTGAAGACTGCTGGAGCATCAGACTCATTACGTTCTCTCTCTCTCGCTGTCACCGCCGTTTAGTACCTGCTGTTTGACATTTCTTGACTGATGGATTTTCCTGCCAAACGGATTTCCCGTCTCTCTCTCTCTCTCTGTGTCTCTGTGAGTGTGTGAGTGTTAGATTCTGGTGACAGCGCTTTTCAGTGAAATGTGGTAATTTCTTGTTTGCCAAAGTGGTAAGTTTTTTTGTTTTGTTGTTGTTGTTGTTTTTTTGTGGGGTTTTTTTTCGTCAGCGTTTGTGGTGTTATTGATTGCTTGTGAAACAGTTTGTTGTTATTTTTGTTTTCTTTGCTGCCGTTTGTTAAATGGATTATATTTATTTATTGCTTTATAAAAAAAAAAAATTTAAATGTTATTGGCCTTTTATTTATAATAATAATAATAATAATAATAATAATAATAATAATAATAATAATAATAATAATAATAATAATAATAATAATAATCTTGTTGTTGTTGTGTTTGTATGGCAAATTAATTTTAGCTAAAGTTTGGAAACGTTTGGTATTTTATTTGAATTACGTATCTGATATTTTTTTTTTTTAGCAATTGAATCATTTTAGATATTTTGTTAATTACTTAAAATATGAGTGTATGCACAGCACGTGTATAATTATCATATATTTTCTGTTTTCTTGAATTTTTTTTAAAGACTTACTGCTTTATGTTATTCTTTCTTTAATTTTTTTTTTAACGTATTTTGATGACACACACACACACACACACACACAGTGTAATCCTTAACACACTTGAATATAATTTTATTTCATATTAAAATAATAATAATAATAATATTAATATTAATAATAATAATAATAATAATAATAAAATAATAATAATAAAAATTACAAAAAAAAGAAGAAAAAGAAACAAACAAACAAGAAAAAACAAAACGAATAATAATAAGAAAAAAAACACACACATTATAACTTTGCAATGATGTAATATAAGGATAATTGTATAAAATGTATTAGAGATAATGACGAAAATAGTGACTTGATGTTCCTATTGCATGACAATTTCTCATTAAACATATCACAGTATCTGTTATTACTATCTGTGGAAATACAAAAAATTTAGAATTTTGTCGTTAAAATCTCAACTTCTACCTAATGATTTTGCTCATCTGTGTTATGCGATAGTTTAATTCTTGAGACGTTTATAAATGAAACAGTAGATGTTCTGAATTCTGTTTTATTTAATGTTTGTACGAGTCTGTGTTGTTTTACATATAATTATGAGCTTTGTTTGTCTGTATATAACGTACATGTAAAGGACATATGTCTGTGATTGTCTATATTATTTGAAAGTTGCATGTAAATGTGTGTGTGTGTGTTTAATAAATACGTGTGTTTCTGCAAGATGTTTGTGTATAAGATTTATATGTTTCTGTGGATTTGAACTGAAAATATTCTCTCCGGAAAGCGTGGAAATCTAAATATTTAAAATCCATGTTGTGCATGTTTTACATCATCATTTGATATCACGCTGTTTACAGAAGCGGGTAGCTGACTGTAGTGAGTGCTAGGTGGAAGGATCAAACCTCTGTGGGGAGCTGTTGACTGACATACGTTTGTGAAGTTTCTAAAAATAATTGTTTTCTTTTAGCCTTAAACTGGTTAATTTTTACTTATAAGTTGTTAACAGGCAATATAAGAAAAAAGCTTCACTTAAAATTTAGAACTGTGTTTTTTAATATAAAGAATTTTTATTAATTATTATTATTATTATTATTATTATTATTATTGTCATGATCATTATCACGATCATCATCATCATCATATTAGTGTTGTTATTATTAACACCATCATCATATTCAGAAATTTAAACACATTTCCACATTTTTCTCAAACAATTTTATTCTAGAACTGTTGACTTCTTTCTGCCACCAAACCCCATCATCATCATCGTCATTTTAATCATCTCGTCTCCACGGTCCATATTTTACATCAGTGTTTTTTTTTTCTGTTCCAGACCTCTTGATTTAGTTTTCCACACCAACCCGCCCCAGTAACTAGACAGTCTCTTGTCTCTCTGTGATACAACTCACTCTTTGATTTCAGCCAAACACAGGACATTTACTCCACTCGTTGACTGCTCTTATGATGAACTCGTATTTACTCGCGTCTTTCAACACGACTCAGTCTTGAAGGATCAGTGTTGACCAACTTCAAACGGTGCCTGATAAAAACGTTAGCTAGAGAGAAAAACGGATGAGCGGAAAGCACAAAGTGATGTTTTTGTGATTTTGTTTGAAACACTGGAAGTGTTGTAGGAAGCGGCAGGGGTTCCTGTCTGTCTGTCTGTCTGTCTGTCTGTACGTGTGTGTGTGTGATGTTTTTTTTGTTTGTTTATTTGTGAGTGTGTTTGTGGATGAGTGAGTTTTACATCTGCATGCATGAAATGAGAGTTTATAATGAATTATTTTAGTGTACATACATCTGTGTGAAAGAGTGTTTGCTAAGTACGTAGAATGATGGCAGATGTGTACAGGTGTGAAAGTGAGTGTCACTATGAGTTAGTGAGTGAGTATCTGTATATGTCACAGCTGAGCAGGTGATTTTATATGTAAGTTGTTAATACAGGTAAGTCTGAGTGCATGAATGAACACTTGTGTGAATACCTGTGTGACTACTTATATGAAACGAGTGAATATTTTTGATAGTAATTTATTTAAGAGAAGAAAGTGCTAAACAAACACCTCTAACTCCTCTCACATCCTCTCTGTCTCCAAACTCCATTTTTACTCCCAGAAACCTTTCCTGTTCTAATTCATCATCTCACCTTTCCCAATCTAAAAATATATACTTTGTGTTTTTAATTTTTTTTTTTTTTTTTTAAAAAAGAATCTTCTTTTAGCTCACCTCCTCCTCTTTATCTTCCAAATTCTACCCTTCCTGGTTTTGTTTTGTTTTGTAATAACACTTGACTGCCGCTCTCTCTCATACACAGATACATGTAACTGATAACACAATTAGTTTCACTTCTGTCTATTTGTTTTGGATTCTCGCTCACTTGGAAATCATTTCTTCTTGTTTAGCTAATACGCACTCTGAACGGAAGATGTTTTCGCTGATACGTTGTTGAGAGCGGTGCTGTTGTAACGTTGCAGTGTGTACCTCTTCTGTACACACACTTGTAGAGTGTTCACTTTACTAACATAATATTTACCGTCAGCGAGAACCGTTTGCTCTGATCCTCTCAAACGCACAGGGGAATAATAAACACCCACTGTACAGGTAGGTAGCGAAGTTTTTTGTTTTTTCAGTTTGCTCACCTTAATATAGCTTAATTATTTTCTTTTATCTTTCTTGTTGGTGTGTTTGATCTTGTTTATAAAAGTAGTACACACACACACACATGTATCATCTATCATCTACATCTATCTATCTATCTATATATATATATATAAAATATGTATATGTTTATGTTTCGTTGTGTTTATATATGTGTGTGTGTAAAAACATGCACAGATAATATACACAAACACATATACAAACAGATACAACACTCAAACACACACACCCATGCAAACAGACATCTTACAAAACAATCATACTGTTTATTCCCCACATCTTACAAACACTGCAGCAATAATTAAGCATAATTAGTGGTTTTGCTGTGAATTTCAACAACAAACCCACCTCTAATCGGCTCAGTTTTAATAACCATGTCAAGGTGCCTAACTTTTCTACGTGACCGCTTATTAGCCTGTTATTGTCTGTATTGACTGGCCCGAAGATCATTAAAGTAATTGCTACATTAAGTGAGACATTCATTTCAATATCCCAGTCACAGTAATTCCCTGGCTGGCTGGAAGCTGCCAAACATCACAAATTCTCATAAACAACAATTTTCTGTGTGCTCCACGCTTGCAATCTGAGACATGAAGACATTGGAAATATACTTTTTTATATATATATAAAATTTTGTAACATCCACAAAAAAAAAAAAAAAAAATAATAATAATAATAATAAAAATAATAATAATAATCTATAATCTCTAAGATAAATGAATAATATTTGAGTTTTTTTTTTTATGTTAGTACATTTTACAATAACGTCCACAAACAAATATATTTATCGACTAAGATAAATCACGTTTTGAACTGATATACGTTGGCAAATACATTTTCTAACAACACCTACAAACAAATTATTTATAGTGTAAGATAAATAAACAACTAGCGTTTTGGATTACTGTATGTTTGTAAATACATTTCGTAAACTCATCCACAAACAAATATGTATTTATTGTCTAAGATAAATAAGGTTTTAAATAGAAATACTTTTGTAAATATGTTTTGCAAAAACATGTACAAACATGGTGTTTATGGTCTAATATAAATAAATAAATAAATAAATAAATAAATAAATAAATAAATAAATAAATGGATTTAGTGTAACAAGTCTGTTTATGTTGAGAAGAAATTACAACATAAATAAACCATATATTTTAAAATTCATATTTGTATTTTAGTTCATTTCTTTATTATTTATGATATGTAAACTGAAATAAAAATGATTTTACATTTAATTTTGCATCTCAGGTGCCTGATATTAGACCAACAATTAAATTTAATTTTCTAGTATTATTATTACAATGATACAAAATTTTCATTATCTCACATTACAAGTTATAAATGTAAATTTCAGTATTTTAAATTAAAAAATGAAGTCATAAAACAGATACATTTAAAAGATTGCCAGAAAAAATTCAGAACTATGTAGTTTATATAAAAAAAAAAAAAAAAAAAAAAGATTTCAAAATGTACATTAAATTCAGTTTTATATAAAAAAAAAATGTCCCACAAACTCGGTTTACAACTGGGTAAAATAAAACCATCAATAAGGCTTTGAAGTTGTGTCAGGGAGAGTAGTCTAGTTTTCAAGTTGACAGTTAAGACTTGTGTTCAAACCTGATCAATACGCTGGTCCCTGTTTAATAACTTTTCTTTCTAATTGGCCGATACTCAAACATGCGCCAACAGTTAAGTGGGGAGAGAGTTTCGGCTGCTATTGATTGCCTTGTCAGAAATGAAACAAACTTGCTCATTGTTCGGGCTGATAATAAATGGGGAAGTGTTTTCAACACAAATGCAAGAGAGGAATTTTGTTTTATGTTATTTTTAAAAACTGGATCGGGATTAATTTTTTGAGTGTTGTTGATATTAATGATGATAATAATGATGATGATGATGATGATGATGATGATAATGACACTGATTAGATGATGATCTAATGACACTGATTAGATGATGATCTAATGACACTGATTATGATGATGATGGTAATGACACTGATTATGATGATGATGATAATGACACTGATTATGATGATGATGATGATGATGATAATGACCGATGATGATGATAATGACACTGATTATGATGATGATGATAATGACACTGATTATGATGATGATGATAATGACACTGAGTATGATGATGATGATAATGACACTGACTGTGATGATGATGATAATGACACTGACTATAATGATGATGATAATGACACTGATTATGATGATGATGATGATAATGACACTGACTGATGATGATGATAATGACACTGATTATGATGATGATGATAATGACACTGATTATGATGATGATGATAATGACACTGATTATGATGATGATGATAATGACACTGACTGTGATGATGATGGTAATGACACTGATTATGATGATGATGATAATAACACTGACTGTGATGATGATGATAATGACACTGATTATGATGATGATGATAATGACACTGACTATGATCATAATGATAATGTCACTGATTATGATGATGATGGTAATGACACTGATTATGATAATGATGATAATAACACTGACTGTGATGATGATGATAATGACACTGATTATGATGATGATGATTATGACACTGACTGTGATGATGATGATAATGACACTGACTGCAATGATGATGATAATGACACTGACTATGATGATGATGATAATAACACTGATTATGATGATGATGATTATGACACTGACTGTGATGATTCTACTAACACTTTTGTATTATTCACTACTACTCCGCTACTATCACTACTATTATATTCCTCACTTCATTTCTACTGTTATTACTTACCACTGCTGCTACAACCACAACTACCTTTTCAGCTACTAGTAACTATAACCTTGACACTCTGCTTTCATCATTTTCATTAGTATTCCTGTTTACACTAAACTTTCAGTAATTTCTACTATTTCTGCTACTACTGCTACTACAATTACTACTGCTACTACATTATCAGCTACTAATGTTACTTGTACTAAAACTGAATGAAATAATTTCAGCACTTATTTACAATTTCCTGTTCAAAAATGCCAGCACTATATCTTACAGCCGTATTTGACAAGATGTCAGAAATGAACTTCTGAAGCAATTATTCAAATTAGTTATTTCCAAAAATAATAATAATAATAAAATATTTGTTGTTATCTTGCTAAAACATTTTTTTTTTACTTTTATATGCCTGACATGATGTCAGAAATGCCCTAAAAAAAAAAAAAAAATTACAAAAATGATTCATTAAACGGTTACTTCGTCTGTCTGTCTGTGCGGAATCATGGCATCTTTGATGACAGACTTCCACCATGACTAACAATTAGCTAAACAAGTAAATAACAAATTACTGCGTTAGCCTCTTAAAATACTGAAATAATAGTCATAAATAAAATAAGTTTAAGATAAAATAAAATTAGATAAAATAAAATAAAATAAAATAAATAAGATAAAATAAGATAAGATAAGATTGGATAAAATAAAATAAAATGAAATGAAATGAAATAAAATAAAATAAAATAAATAAAATAAAATAAGATGAAATAAAATAAAATAAAATAAAATAAAATAAAATAAAATAAAATTAGAAAAATAGATAAAAGCAATAGATAAACAGGTAGATTGATAGATACATAGATATAGATAATTAAATAGAATTAAATTAAAATAAAAAAAAAAATAAAATGAAAGGTAAAAAGTAAAAAAAATTATCAACACAGAGTAAAAAAAAATAAATAAAATAAAAAAAAAAAAAATAATAAATAAAAGCAAAAAGCAAAACATTTATTTAAAAAAATCAAAAATAAATATACAAACCCCAAAACTGCAAAATAGAAAAGAAAAAAATTAATAAGACAAGCATTATCTAACAAAATAGAACGAAAATGTGAAATTAACTAAATATTATTCTGATGAAATATTTAATGTTTTTTGGTGGTTTTATTTTTTTTTTTTGTTTTAGCTTCATTTGAAATATGTAAAAATATGGTGTATTAATGGTTGCCATGGAGATTATCCTCTGTGAAGAATTTTTTGGAAACAGTTTTATTTCACTTTGTCATGCAAAATAGCATTAATTTTTACCAAAGGCTGATTGTAGACATTTAAAAAAAAAAAAAAAAAAAAAAATTATATTTTGGCATCAGAATGGAATTTAGTTGACAGTAATAAATTCAAAATCTAAAATGATGGAATAAATGGCTGGACGGTTTTTAGCACACACACACACACACACACACACACACACACACACACACAGACACATGCATACACACACATACACACATATGTAGACAGAAACATACATACACATTATAGATTTGTCTCAATAAACATAACTACATTAAACATGTTAGTATGTATATATATATATTTGTGTGAGTATGTATGTTTATATCTCGGTATAGCTGTATGTGTGTCTTTCTGTGTGTGTGTGTGTGTGTGTGTGTGTGTGTGTCTGTGAAAAATGAAAGAGATACCTGGCATAACATAATGTTATCAATAACACTGAAGCATGAAATGACAAGATAAGAAACGTGATGTATATAACAATTATCTATCAACTTACCTGTAGTAAATTACTCACAGGTAAACAAAAGGTGGGCATGAAAAGCAGTAATAGGTGGGTTAAATACACAAACTGGATCTCAATTCACGAAATGATCCAGTGGACGGTATACAAAAATAAACTCGGCGCCTTTTCAGGTATATCACTCAGGTATGAAACAGAGTAAGAATTTTTTTTTTTTTTTAGTGGTGACACTGTACAGGTAAGTGGGTGATTGATCAAAAGAAATGATTGTATACCTGAATCACAGACCTCTGTGCACTTCATTGACAATTTTCCTTACCTGTTGTCAGCTATTGTCACACATCTAAAGACACACCTGAATAGGTTGTGTTTACACCTGTGTTTTTTTTTTTTCATACATCGTTACAGGTAAGAACTCACCTGATTTATGACAAATTTAAGTTTTTATAAGCTTTGAATTGTAGGTGTAAAGTGAATGGAATAATTTTACAATTGATCAGTGGAATGTCTATAATTTCAAGGTGAGAGGAGAAGAATACTGCATATTTTCTCGTTTTTACCTGCATCAAAGGTAAACGCATTTACAGACGAAACCTTAGACTGTAATGGAACATGACAGAGACCAAGATAGGTACAAGAGATAAAGAAATATTTTCACCTGACCAATTACGAGGTATAACGTTGAACATTTAAAGCTGAAAGGAGTGTGACACGTATACACTGATTGGTAAATAAGATTAAACTGATGTTCACTGGAGCAGACGTACCTGGACAGGTGAAAAAGTCAGGAATGAGTTTAAGTTTCAGGTGTTTTTGTTTTTGAGTAAAAGGAAAGTGTTTTAACACTTGTTTGTGTGTGTTATCTGAATACTGACAGCAGAATTATCTCTGAGATGTAGATAGGTGTGTGGAATTCACTCCATTTGTTTCAGCTCTGTAATTAAAAAATACATTTAACACCTCACACAGTCAAGAGGTAAGTGTTCTTTTGTTCTCTTCTTCTTTTTGTGTGTGATATTTTTGTATTTTGTGACTGGTGCACACACACACACACACACACACACACACACACACACACACACACACACAAACACCTACACAAGTATTCAAATTCAAATTAACTCGTACATATATCTATGCCTTTTATTCTCATGAAATATACAGATATGTACATTCATGCATTCCTGCATATGTACATGATAGACATACATAGATACATACACACATACACAATTATGAAATCATATATACATACAGACACACACACACACATACACAACTGAACATATAGGGATCAACACATTATAAAAAGGAATGCAATACCAAGTAGGTTTTGTTTAGTTATATATACCTAGTTACCTATCTCTCTCTGTATATAATATGTCCATTATCTAATATATCCATTATCTGCATGTAAATACAAAATAATATTTTTGTAATGAAATAAATGAACCCATACACACACACACACACAAAAAAAAACTAACAGCAACAGTGAAAAACAACACAGAAACAAAATAAAGCTATTTGATCTTACTCAGTTGAGTTTTTTTTTTTTTTTTTCGCCTACAGTTTATAATCTGATTTGTACAAAAAAACAAATCAATACTTTTAAATTATTCTGCTGCAGTGCAAATTGGTCCTTTGTGGCTCACATACTTTTATGGTGCTCACCAACATTTGGAAATGACAGCAAATGCAGCAAAAGTAACTTTTATGTGAAGTTAACATATTTCTGGCACCTCTATAGTGACCTGTCACCACATAATTCTCTTACATTAAAGGTTGATATGTTAACACAGAAAAATGAGATTTTTTTTTCTCTCTCTACTGTTGTTAGATAAATGATTAATCATTTATGTTTTTTTTTTTTAACATGTCAGTTAAATTGTTGTAAATGTCCTTTCAACAGTATGATACTGGTAATGTGTCTCCAGCTAAATTGCTTTAGAAAAAAAAAATTTTTTTAAATAAAAGTGAGATGGAAAATTATGTTTGATTTTATCATAAGGAAATGGATATTTTGTTTCAACAAATCAAGTGCCAAAACAGATTTACTGTGTTTAAATATTTTTTTTTTTTTTTTATTATGTTTATTGTTTTTGTTTTTTTCTGTTTTGTTTGGTTTTTTTTTGTTTTGTTTGATTTTTTTGTTGTTGTTGTTGTTGTTGTTGTTATTACTGCATAACGCATTTTAGTCTGAATAAACATGTATTTAGTCAAATTGGACAAACAACAATAATAATAATAATAAATATAATAATAATAAATATAATCTTCTATTAAAAAAGGAAAACAAAGAAGAAAGAAAACATAAAGTATCAAATGACAAAAAATTTAAAAAAAAAGGAAGGAAAAAGAAATAAAAATGAAAAAGTAAATTAATGAAATCAGATAAATAAATAAAGAGATAAAAAGTGAATTTTAAATTCAGTAAAAAGACTGTTTTATTTTCTTGTCTCCATGTTGTCACTGAAGATTTTCACTTCGTTGTTCACACTGAGATCGAAATTTTAGGAAGAGAAAAAATAAATTTCAAATTTTTGTTTTTACATTAAATCATAAAGAACAGCAACATTAAAATATCAGTAAATATATATTAGACTCATGAAACATATCTTTGGCTTATTATTGTATATATATATATATATCTTAGTATTATAAAACATATCTTCTTATGAAATATATCTCTACCCTATATAAGACATCTTTGTCTTATTAAATATTCTTATTAAATATATTTTTGACTTATTTTATATAATTTTGTCTTATAACATCTTTTTGTTTTTAAATAAATTTTCGTATTATAATATCTTTTTCTTATTAATATATAAAGATATGCATAATTATAAATAAATCTGGACCAGAACAAATAATTGTTTTAAGGACACAGACATTGTAAAATGAATTAATCCTGACCAGGACATTGTTATATGCCAGTTTAGGACTGGTGTACTGATTGCTGGAAGGACACGGATATTTTTGAAATAAGTTTTGTTTGAACTGGTCTCATTCATCATGTGGTTTTAATGTTGAAGGTTTGTGAGACAACTTGCAGAGATCTGTCTACACACTGTTATCTCTTAATAACTTGTTACTCAGAGAAAACAAACTTGTTCAGGTCTACATGTAGTGAAAATATAACCACAGGATTAGCTGATTGGTGAGGACTGAAATGAGAAAGAGTGAGAAAACACAATGTGAGAGAGAGAGAGAGAGAAAGAAAGAGAGAGAGAGAGAGAGAGAGAGAGAGAGAGAGAAAGGAGAGAGAAAGAAAGAGAGAAAGAGAGAGAGAGAGAAAGAGAGAGAAAGAGAAAGAGAGAAAGAGGGAGAGAAAGAAAGAGAGAGAAAGAGAGAGAGAAAGAAAGAGAGAGAAAGAGAGAGAAAGAGAGAGAGAAAGAAAGAGAAAAAGAGAAAGAAAGATAGAGAGAAAGAAAGAGAAAGAGAAAGAAAGAGAGAGAAAGAAAGAGAGAGAATGAGAGAGAGAGAGAGAGAGAGAAAGAAAGAAAGAAATAGAGAAAGAAAGTGAGAGAAAGAAAGAGAGAGAAAAGAGAGAATGAGAGAGAAAGCGATGGAGAGAGAAAGAGAGAGAGAGAGAGAGAGAGAGAGAGAGAGAGAGAGAGAGAGAGAGAGAGAGAGAGAGAGAGAGAGAGAGAGAAAGAAAGAGAGAGAGAGAGAGATAAAAGGAAACTGAGAAATAAATAGAATGTATAGAGTGAGGGAAGGATAAAGACTGAAAAAAAAAAAATAAAAGAAATGGACTGAGAGAAAGAAAAATATATGTAACAATGAAATTATTATAGAAATTAATATTACATTTTAATCTATGTAAAAAAAAAAAAAAGAAACATATCAGTTATATATTTGGCTAATGTCACAGGTGTTTTCACTGCTGTGTGTTGTTGATATACGAGAATTATTCAGTTGAATCAGTGCAGAGACACTGTATTAATGTTTGTAGATGTTTATTTACTTGCTATACCATTTCCTGCTCTTGTTTCCTAGCTAACTGCTGCCACAGAAAGAACTGGAAACTTGTTTACAACAGTCTGCTTTGACTGATATGTTTCCAGTCTTAATTAAAACTCTCTGATAAAACCACTGGTCTTCAGTGTCAGGTATCTTTCTGTATGGGGGCCCAGACAGGAAGGGGACATCATTAGTATGGTGGTCTCTAATGTGAACTAATTTCGACAAAGTAAGACCACTAATCCGCTAAGCGTACTTTTCTCTAGCTAATCCAGGTAACATGCTGAGAAATTACAACTAAGTGTTTGATGTTTTGTCTGTGGAAGTTTGTATTCTGAAAACAAATCTCAGCCAGGCTTACAGTTTGTGTGTTCATTCTTTGTGTGATCAACTGCAGCTAGCTCTGACTGTGTTACTAAAACTTTCATAATTCCTGTGAAAACAAAATTATCCATAATTTACGATTCCTGAATTATCTTCAAATGTTGTCAGTAACCATTTTGATAATATTTCAAACAAACCTGATACAAACTCAAAGATCACAGGCTTTAAATGGGCTGCAATACCAGTGAATATAATGGTCAATCATTAAACAAATATTTGTTAAATAACAACTCAGCATGTTTCATTTTTAACAGTAATTGTTTTGTCATCATGCCATAAGGTCACTATTAATTAATAACAACAAAATCTTTAACACAAAATCACCTACCATGTGTTTTGACAGATGGTATCTTTAATTTTCTTGCACACAAAACATTTATTTTATTACTAGAGCCATCTCCTGAGCAGACAAATGAGTCTTCTGAATTATTTACCCAAAGTTAAAATATTTAGAGGATTCATTACAAATAATAAGGGATTAATCTTCAGTGGTGAGTTATTGAATTCTACTGTTGATGTAAGTGACACTATCCACATAATTTTTATCTTTCTGTTATTTATCTCTCTCCCTATTATATCGATATCTATATCTGTCTGTCTGTCTGTCTGTCTATCTCTGTCTGTATATATATATGTGTGTGTGTGTGTGTGTGTGTGTGTGTGTGTGAGAGAGAGAGAGAGAGAGAGAGAGAGAGAGAGAGAGAGAGAGAGAGAGTTAAAAAAAGATAATTAGTGAGTATTTAGCTTTATTATGACACACACACACACACAGATACCTATACCTATACATACATACATATATATATATATATATGTACACACACTTATACATTTGTATATATATCACCTGTAAAACATGATGTATTTGGCTGAGTTGGGAAACTAAGCTAACATTACACTAAGGGGAAGTGATCCAGAGGCTCACCAGTTCTCATGTGTGTGTGTTTAGCAATGGTGTTAATGAAATCAGTAACAGCTTTGAGTAGTCACTGTAACCTGAGAATACAGTTATCTTTCACATCATTGTGTTTGTTCCCCTCAGTGTGTCAGGTGTCATGATAATATTCATTTAAACATATCAGTTTATTCATCTAAACTATCACATATCGTTTCAGTAATGCATATATGTACAATGCTATATCACACACACACACACACACACACACACAAAACACACACACACACACACACACACAAGATATATATATATTCTGTGATATACATGTATATACACATATACATACATGCACACTGTTACATGTATATTTGTTTTTACTCTATTTGAGTTCAAGTTAATACTGACTTACTAAAATGAACTAATACAGATAAACATATAACTCACTGATATAAGTACAAATGTTAACTGGGAGGTCATGGGTTCAGTCCTCCATAATTCACTATATGGAATATTTCCTACTCTGCATATAGCCCAACAAATATACATATATATATATATATATATATTTTTTTTCCCCCATTTTTATGGGAAGAGAAACACTAACTATTTCATATTTCTGTTAATGAAACACAGTTGGTATTCTCTGAAGTGAAGTTAGAGAGTAATTAAACATTTGATATTCAATAGGTGAAGATAAAAAATTAATAAGAGTTAGCCAGTGATAGCATTAACAAAATAAACTTTATCTGATTTGCTGGATTACAGACGGAATGGTTAATACATCAAAGTAAAGTCACACTGCAGTCCCCAGAGAAAGGAAAACTGGATTAATTGTTTTATATGATGTTCAGATATGTAATTTTATCTGTGTCAAACACTAGTGGGACTTGTCATAAATTTCTTTTTTAATATGGCGTTAGACAGATAGACAGAGAGAGAGAGAGAGAGAGAGAGAGAGAGAGAGAGAGAGAGAGAGAGAGAGAGAGAGAGAGAGAGAGAGAGAGAGAGAGAGTTAAAAAAGATAATTAGTGTGTATTTAGCTTTATTATGATATATATCTAAATAACTTTAGGTAGAGACATATGCAAATTATTCAACATGAAGTACCAGTAGATACTAGATACAGAAATCAGCTAACAAGAGTTGATTTCTCTATCTAATATCTACTAGTACTTCATGTTGAATAATTTGCATATGTCTCAACCTAAAGTTATTAATATTAGACTCAGAATATAACTGTCTTTCTCTCTTTGGTTTTGTAATTTTGTTATTTTTTCTTTCGGCTTTTATATCTTTTGCTGTTATTGTTATTGTGGTAAGCATTATTTTTTATTGTTATTATTATTGCTAATATTATTATTATTAATATTATTATTGTTATTATATTTTTTTTTGCTATTATTACTGCTTATTGTTATTATTATTAGGAGAAACATTGGAAATTTTGTATATTCAATAATTTTGTTACATTTTTACACAATTTGAGAATATTCCACTATAATTTTCTTGACAAATATGGAAACTGGTTTCTGTCACTGTTAAAAGACTGTAATTTAAGTGTCAATGTAAAAAAAAACATAAGACATTGTGTCTGTACATCTCTCTCTCTGTCTGTATGTGTGTGAGATAATAATTACAGATGCACAGAATCAAGAACCACAAGGGAAAATTAAATTAAATGAAAATAACAACTTTCATTAAAAAAAAAAAAAATTATAATAATAAAAAAAATAAAAATTTGAAATAGAAACTAAAGATAATGCATTAGACCATACACAAACACACACAGACACACAGACACACAGAAATACATTTATTTCTGCAATAAATGCAAACACACTTATGCACACATATACATACATTTACACATACACACAGACACATTTTATAAAGACACATATATACATTCATTAGTGCATGCATATGATGTATAAATTTGCATACAGATAGACACACAGACAGATTAACTGCCATACCGAGAACAGAACCTGTTGTGAATTATGAGGACTGATAGCAAAGTGAAGGCAGCAATAAATAAAGTTTTGTTTGTCTCTCACTGATATTCATAAATCACAGGAAATAATTATCTTATTCTTTATTAAACTCATATTTCAGCAGTTAGATACACAGAGGGTGAATTACATTGTTTTTTTCATCTCAGAGAGTACATTTTGAAAATTGATATAATGTGTTATTATATGATGTGGTGTGTTACAGTGTACACTGTGACTGATATCTGACCAAATAATTAATCTAGTTCTTAGAAATGATAATTTCTCTCTATCTATCCATCTATCTGTCTATATGTCAGTCTGTGTGTGTGTATATGTGTGTGTGTGTGTGCGTGCGTGTGTGTGTGCATGCATGCAGCACTTTCTAAATTCAGGTTTAAACAATGGAAGCACTTTTTGAAACATATGGTATGATGTGAGATGGAAGGAAAATAACCTATGCTTGGAACTGACCAGTTATTTTTTATTCTAACTTGTAGAGATAAGAATTTAGTTGGTTTTTTTTTTTTTTTCATATCTTTCTTAAGTTTTGAGCAAGGCCACTTCTCACTGTGATATCTGATATGGTTTCTGATGGTGGGCATTACAAACCATGACAGATATTTGACTCTGTTAATTTACTTCTCTGTTTAATTAAAGTTAATTTACTTGTAATTCCATATAATTTATGATTATCTCAATTGTTATTTATTTCAGTTATTAAACTCATATTTCAGTCTGGGTGCCGCTAGAGGTGAGGACATCACAAATCAAATTAGGTTGTTACAGTTAATTGCGATGTTGGTTGATAATTATCTCATTCTTTACTTCAATGACTAAACCCATATTTTTAATTATAACTGTACTCTCTGGGTGGTATTTCAAACAGTGGTATGCAGTAGAATAAAGTATTCAGTTATTTATTATTTAAGCTGATCTGTTTAAATGATGGTTCAGTATCTCTCTCTCTCTGCCTGTCTCTCTCTCTCTCTCTCTCTCTCTCTCTCTCTCTCTCTCTCTCTCTCTCTCTCTCTCATTCTCTCACTCTCTCTCTGTCTCTCTCTCTCTCTCTCTCTCTCTCTCTCTTTCTGTCTGTCTCTCTCTCACTTTCTCTCTCTCTCTCTCTCTCTCTCTCTCTCTCTCTCTCTCTCTCTCTCTCTCTCTTCTCTCTCTCTCTCTCTCTCTCTCTCTCTCTCTCTCTCTCTCTCTCTCTCTCTCTCTCTCTCTCTCTCTCTCTCACTCTCTCTCACTTTCTCTCTGACTCTCTCCCACATTTTCACAGTCTCACAGTCTGTGTGTGTGTGTGTGTGTGTGTGTCTATTTATATTTCAGTTACTAGAATCATATTGTGAACTGTGGTGAAATCATCTGAGACATTATAATAACAAAGCCTGACTGAACACCTTGTCTGGGGCGGGACGCTACAGGCTCTGGGAGTCGCTCGACTAAGTTAATTAAGCTGTAATTTTTGTGACTTTATGGCTGAAGAACACACTAAGTGTCATATTTACAAGATGTCTGCATACCTCCTGTTCAAACAAGGTCACAATGTGGCTTTAAATAACAGTGAGGTTTTTTTTTTTTTCTTTTCGTTTCTTTTCTTCTTCTTCTTTTTTCACAGAAAGAATGTTGAAGTTGAGCAATTTTAAAAGGTGAACTAGGTACATACAAGGTGTGAAGTATTTCTGAACAAAAAACGAATCTGATGATGGGGCCTGACACAATTAAAAAGAATGTTTATTGTGTCTTGTTGTGTGGGCGTGAATCAGATTTGATTATGTGCATATTTAATTAGGTTACTCCCTTTTTCACGCACACTAAATAAAAAACTGACATAGGTGATCTCAATAGAAGAAGGAAGATTAGGCAGGATGTATAATACAAAATTCATTTTCCATTAAGAAAACCAGTTGGGTAACGTTTTACTGTTTTTCCTCTTCTTTCATTCATTTTTTTTTATTACCCCTATCTTTTTCCTCTTCTTTTTTTCTTTTTCTTTATTTTAATTTTTTTTTGAATTACTAAATATATTTGTAAATGTCTTGAATTTAGAGCAATAAATGTAAAATATTTCAGTAGAATGTTTTTAACAGTGGAAACTGTTTTTGTTGTCAGATGTAATGACTGGTTTAACAGTATCAGAATTGTAATAGTTGTAGTAGTGGTAGTAGAGGTAATAATATGTTAGTAACAGTAACTGCTGCAACAGAAGTAATAGTAGTAGTGATGAAAATGGTATGATTATATTAATAGTATTAATAATAATAATAATAATAGTAATAATAATAGTAATAGTAGTAGTAGTATAGTAGTTGTTGTTGTAGTTGTTGTATTAATAACAACAGATGTAGAGGTAGCAGTTGTACTGGTTTTTGTGCTGGTGTTAGCATCAATACAGTAGTAGTAGTTGTAACAGTAGTTTAGTAGCAGTAGTAGTAATAGTAGTAGTTTTAATGGTAATATGATAGAAGTCACAGTAGTGGTGCTAGTGGTCATAGTAGTAGTAGTAGTTGTAGTCACTGTGGTATTTGTTTTTATGCTGTTACAGCAACAGCAACAGCGTTGTAGTTGTGGTAGTTATGAAAGTGATATGAGAGTTGTCACCATAACGTGTAATAAATAATCTATACTGAGTCAGTGTGAGTGACTCACAAAGTGAGTATTTGATGATAATTTATGAGTCACTATCATTTTGATTAATGCTAATTTTCCATTATCATCTCCACCATCATTAAGCGAAACATGCCTTTGTTTATGAGCTCTAAAAGCCACTCTCACAGTAATTATACAGCTAAGTACATTAAGCAGAAGTGCGTGTACTTTTGTGTCTTACTTTTGTACTATTTCTAATATGCTAGAGTTTAGGGGTGTTTTTTGCTTGGTTTTTTTTTTTACAGCCACACATATATTATTCTTTTATTTCTATATTTTTTTGGTCTCACAAAATACCTGTAGCAAGATTTGAAAAAAAAAAGGGGTAAAGACAATTACATTTGTTTAGACATGAAATTGAATGGTTTTTATTCTCTATAAACAAGCTAACAAATAATAAATAAATCATATATATATTTATAGATGTAATAAAGTCATAATTTTTCTTTCTTTCTTTTTTTTTTTTTTTTTTTTTTGTGCTATATTAATAAACTGTTCATTGATCTGAATTTTTTATTTTATTTTTTATTTCTTCCCCTAAAACCACACTAAATGTTTTTCACACATTTTTACCTTTCACTTGACTTTAACCGCAAATCCAATCATTTCCTCAGCCCCCTCTGCTTCCAGGCCTGATTTAACTAAGACAAATTTCTGTGATTACGATTTCATGCTTTCTTACTCTGAGTTAATGTTGACTAAGGTATCCATAATCATCTGGAATAATCGACTCCTTTGAAGTGAATTTTCACTTTAATTCATCTGACACACAGGCAGCTCCACGTTTTATTTCTCTTCTCTTCTCTTTCTTTTTTTTTTTATGGAAAAAACAGACATGGGTCGGTTGGACACAAGAGTCCTCCTGGGTGAGCAAGAGCAGGAGAAATATTTAAATTTATTTCTGTTATTGATGGAAGGAAAGATAGAAATTCTCTGAAGGAAAGGATTTTTTTTTTTTTTTTTATTTTTTTTTTTGGGGCTGTTGAAGTGTTTGATGGTCATTAAGTGTGTGTCTGTGTGTATGTTTAATCTGTCTGCTGGTTTCAGTTGTTTTCACACTTATAGTGTGAGTGGTGTAAATAAACAGGTCAGTTTGTTACTTTTTATTTGTTTGAAAAAAAACAGTTTTATTTCTGTTTTATCTCAGTTCTGTCTGTCTTTAATTCAGTTCGTGTCCATGCCAGTGATGAATGTGAAAGATACTCAGTGATATTCAGTAAAATTAGTGATTATAATGTGGATTAATGTATTGTGTGAAAATTCTTTACCTTTGATACCTAATAGTTATTAAGTTTGAATATGTCATTAAACATCATTTTATTCATTTTTTAATCATTCTTTTATATCTTGCTAATTCATTTTCAATTTTTCCATTCCGTTTTCTTTCTTCTTTTTCTTTTTTCATTTCTCTCTCTTCCTAACATCTTCTTAACAATAAAAAATAAAACTATTTTCTTTCTGTATTTCTCCTTCCACCCTTCTTCATCTCTCTCCAACCTTCCTTCTCTCTTTCTCTTTATCTTTCTCCAGTCCACTGCCCTCTCTCTGTCCCCCTCCCTCTCTCTCTCTAACACAGTAATAAAGCACAGAGGAACAATAGCCTGGAAAGTGAGGACATTAAACAGACATGAATGTTTATGCCAATTTAAAAAATCTCTTTGAGGTATTAACCGAACATGATTTACTTTCATGGTTGTGCATCTCAATGCCGATAGATTACCTGCCTTCATCCAGCTAATGGAATTCTGTTCATCACCGAGGAAAAAAGTGTTTTTCCTGTTTCATTTAACAACATCTGACATAAAATTGCATCAGATACGGGGTGTAATGGGAGAAAAGATTCACAGATAATGCACTGCCTCTCTACTCCTGCATGTCAAGGGATCTAATCTGCTGGGAAGAACTTTGGAGTATATTTAATGACATCTGACATAAAACTGCATCAGATATGGTGTGTAATGGGAAAGCAGATTCAGAGATAAAAGGGGCTTGTCCTTCTGCATGTCAAGGGTTCCGATCTTCTCGGTTATTTCCCTCTGTCATATGTCACGAATATCAGTATATGCGTGTTTAAATGATTTCAGATATCCTGTGCAATTAAACAACTGTTCAGTGATATATCTGGACATGGCTGCAGGTCAAAGGATCAAGTCTTCTCTACAGAACTGTTGAGGTATTTCTTATTAGCAGATAACATGTATGAAACTTTGTGGTATGTACTTCCATGTATGTCCATCAGATATGTTTTAGTGAGTATGATAGCTGCCACAAAATATTGTCTGATATACCGTGGGTATAAGGATCAATCTGTCATGGTATCATGGTAGAACTCGTTACTGTAACAAAAGAGATTAGATATAAAACTCTGTGGTATGTGCTTTCCTGTGAATGATTACAGATACAATAGCTGTTAATAATCATTCAGATGTGATGATACATTCATTGCCAAGATATGTACTTCTTGGCAGAACTACTGAAGTATTTTGCCATTACCATTTATGAGTGATTAAAGTATGTGGTATGTAATTGCGTGTCTTTTGTTAAAAATAACCCTAGTAATAAGCTGTTTGTTTTTATCATTTTCACAAATCATTTATTTTACATTTAACCTTAAGCATTAATGTATTTCTGATTCAGTCATTACTGTACACACACACACACACACACACACACACACACAAACACACCAACACACACACAAAAAAACCCCACTAAAAGACAAACACATGCACACATATACACATATATACATATATGTACTGACATATATTTGACCTAAAATTACATTTTGTTCATTTACATTTAGATTTTTGCCAAGAACATACTTTTTTTTTTAAACAGCTAATTAGGAACTTAAATCTGTTGCCACAGCTGTTACTAATAGCAACAGCTGCCTTTTAAATCTGCATCAGCAAAGAACAGATGTTGATGTATAAATTAAGATATCACTAAATGGTAATATTATACATGTATACAGTGGTTAATGAGCATTCAAAAAATTAGTAACTGATGCTGGTGGCATATATTTTTTTATGTCATGTTAAGGAATATATAAAAATATCAGTGAAATATCATTTATAGGCAATAAATATATAATTAAAAAAATAAAAAATATATTTAAAAAAAAAAATTAATGAGACCATTATTATGCATTTTTCTTTACTACTACTACTACTACCACCAACTACTCTTTTGCTGTTGTTGTTATTGTTATTGTTATTTTCATTATCATCTATAATCATTATCATCATCATCATCGTCATAATTATTATCATTATCATCATCATTACCTTGGTTATCATTATTATTACTGCTCTTGTTTTTGTTACTATTACTATTGTTATTATTATTATTATATTATCATTATTATTATTATTATCATTATCTTTTATTATTATTACTATTGTTATTATTATTACTGTTATTATTATTATTATTATTACTATTTTTATTATTATTGTTATTATTATTACTATTGTTATTATTATTATTACTGTTTTTATTATCATTATTATTATTACTATTATTATTATTATTATTATTATTCTGTTATTATTATTACCGTTTATTATTATAATCTGTTTAAATGCACTGTAAAAAGGTGTTCTGATATTAATGGCAGTTTTGTGAAATAAACTGTGTTAAATATATGCTCATAACACACACATGAATTCATTTGGAGGTTTATTGAGTTTAATGCACGTCTGTAACTTTATTTATGTTTATGGCTGTGTTATGGAAATTAATTGTGTTAAATATATGTATACAGAAAATGTATGAATGCAGATACCTAATGTATATTTAAGTGTATAATAATAAGCTAAATAATGATAATGGTCTGGTATTATTTTTTTTTTTTTTTTGAAAATATGCCTATAAATGTATATTAATAAAAAAATAATAATAATAAAAAAATAAAAATGATAAAGAAATAAGAAAACCCAGTGAGATAATAAATAAAGAAATAAAATTAATTTTATTTTGAAAAGTTTATATTGCTATAAATACATACAGATTCAGCAATGAATTTAAAAATGTCCCTCCATCCATCAGTTCAAATTTAAATAAATTAAAAAAAGTCTCTTCAACATGCTTTGTTTCAACTTCGTGAAAACAAACAAAAACAGACAAAAACATTTTTATTTCAAATCCTCAGTTAATTAGTCTCTCATTTCTCTTCCTAATTTTAGAAAGAAAAACAAAACAAATCTTTTCCGTCATTAGGATTCTGCCATTTTTCTTTAACAATGCAGAATTGAAAGCAGACAATGCATGGATCTAGGGGGGGGGGGCGCCATGACATCCCTTCCACATTCTTAACAATTAACTGTTTGTCTTCTTTATAACTGAATATACTTCACTTTTAAAAATTTAGACTATTTTCAAGATAAAGTACCCCCTGTTTTATAAATGTTGATCTGCCCCTGACAACTGATGTATTTGTATTTTATTCCCCTGAGTATTATGATTAAACTAATCAGAGTAATGAAATGATAGAAATTTTTTTTTTTTTTTTTTTTTACTGCATGATTGACATGAATGTAATTATAATTTTTTATAGCTAAATAAAAAAAAAAAAAAAAAAGAAAAGCCCACTCAAAGCATACTGATAGAATTGTGGTATAAAATATCACTGGTCACAGGATCAATTCACTATGATTCTCTCACTTGACTATTTCCAACACCAGCCATTGCTCCATGTCTGCTTTATCAAAAGGACATACTATGTTTTTAATTTTTTTACCTAATGAGAAGGTACAAATAGAAGATTACTTATTGCTAACTGGTAAGAGTAGCCCATGGCGTGATGACATTTAAGGTTTCTTTTCTAAAATCATAGCTTCACTTATATCCTTGATATATAATAACCTTTAACATTAAGGTATGTTAAATATTATTCCAGTGTAATGTGTTATATAATTATATATATCTAGTGTTTTTCTCTAACTGTTAAAACTTTTAATAATTTCTAGTCATGCAGTGTTAATTCTTATTGATGTAAAACATTAAATTATCCAAAAAATACTTTTAATAACAAATGATATTACCTACTAATATATAGATATATCAATATAGATATGCATACACACACACACACACACACATGCATATTGATATAGACATCTACCTACAAAAGACTGAGAAAAAAAATCTTTTCAGATCATTCATACTTGAAATATCTAGTGTACTGATATGTATCTGGAAATATATACAGAGTAGAGAAGTAGGGTCTATCTTGAAGTAAATATAATAAATTGTAATTTATCTACAGATAATGCACGAAACTAGAATATTTAATATGATGAAGGATACCTGTAAACAAATATCAAAATAATCTGTAAACAAATATCAAAATAACCTGTAAACAAATATCAAAATAACCTGTAAACAAATATCAAAATAACCTGTAAACAAATATCAAATAACCTGTAAACAAATATCAAAATAATCTGTAAACAAATATCAAAATAACCCTGTAAACAAATATCAAACTAATCTGTAAATAAAATCACCTGCAAAATAAATATTTTTTGCGTCCCCTGTTGTTGTTGTTTTTTCTGTGACAATGAACTGTAAACCACTTTCAGAAACTGGATCCTGGTTATCCAGTTTCAAGATGATCACTATAAAATATTCAACTCTACACTGAGCTCACTGAGCTGTGCCAGTCACATTTTATGAGTCTGGTATCAAACAGGTGAAAATATATGACTAGCATCTTACAGCAGGAATATAACATGTCTATATCTCGTATTTCACGAACGTGATTATCTTAAGTGAAAAACACCGGATTTAACATTTCATATGTGTGTGCATGTGCAAATGTGTACTTAATAATCCACATGTTTGTGATTTTGCATATATGTAACATGCATGTTGAATAAATGTGTGTGTGTGTGTGTCAGTGTGAAATATATGCACATGCTTTGATATTTGTATGATAACTTATATTAAGTTTTATGTATTTTTATATATATATTTGTATGTACCTAATCTATCTAGTCATTTATTGATCTATCCATCTACCTAATAACTTCTGTTAATTATTTTAAAATACACACACACACACACACACACAGAGACATGTATTCATACACAACTATTAGGACTATTGTGTACAGCTGTGTATAAACGTGAGATGTATCTGTTTTTCAGTTGTTATAAAAGCTGACTGCTGCTAACACGAGAGATCACACAGAGAGAAAACAGTCTATCACTGGTAAACCTTCATCACAGCCAGTCATAACCTCTCCTCTGTAACACAGAGAGTGAGTGGGTGCCAGGACACTGCGATAGAGAATATCCTGTGGTACTCAGTAGCCAAGAGTGATTCTCCGTAACACTCTGTAACAGAGAGGGAGGGATTCTTTCTCCTGTAACACAATGTAACAGAGAGGGAGAAGGATTCTCCATAATCCTCTTAATTGGAGGGGCTCTCCAAAAGCACTGCATAACCAAGTGGGAAAAAAAAAAAAAAAAAAAAAAAAAAAAAAAAGACTTGTTAAATTCTCTACATCTTCGTGCAGTGGTTTTGTGTAATATTAGCTCTCTTTATATGATACCCACAACCAAGGTGCTTTTGCAATTTGCATACCAAGAAGTTTTTATGTAACGACAATAAAAATAATAATAATAATAAAAGAAATACCAGAGAAATCTTCATAAAAACTGAAGTTTTACAAGACCCTATTGTAGAGAGGGGGGGTCTCTACAAGACATTCTTAGAGAGAGAGAGAAGAATCTTTTGAAAGCTCATCATACAGAGAGAGAGGGATTTCGTCTAAGATTCCAGTGGAGAGAGAGAGAGGTTTCTCTCTAAACGTCGGCTGTATGGTTGTTATGTTGCTGTGTTTTCAAGGATTCATTCATCATCTGCGAGTTGTGAAATGAAGAATAATTCAGGAGTTAAATGGAGTGTGCTTTTTTACGTGCTCCAAGTTAGCGGATTGTTGTCAAGCTGTTGATGTTATCGCATGCTGTGAAAATCATCGACAGTTGGGAGAAGTTTTAAAAAGTCTTTACTTGTTGCAACTCATGTTTCAAATTGTGTGATGTGAAAAAAAAAAAAAATAAAAAAAAAAAAAAAAAAAGGAGGAGATCTTCTGATTAATTTTGTGAACAATTGGTAAGTTTGTTTCTTAATTATCAACTTATTCAAGTCAGAGTAAATAAATAAATAAATAAATAAATAAATAAAATAAATGAATGAATAAACAAGCAAATAAATAAATAAATATATATATAAAAAATTATATGAATAAATATATAAATAAATAAGGTTTACATGAATGAAATAAATAATTAAAAAATTATGATAAGCAATATATAAATACATACATACATACATATGTACATATATACACATACATACACATATGTATGTACATGTATGTATGTTAATATTGTTACAAAACGTAGCTAAGTAATTTTAGCTACATTTTGTTTTGCCAACAATAATAAAACCAAAAATAGTACCTTTTTTAATTTATTTTTTTATATGTGGAGTAACATTTGTTAAATTTCCTTTATAAAAAATTAATTTTGTTTATCTTTATTTAAATAAAAACTGACAACAGGAAACATTTTATAATTGCTAATTACTGTAAAGAAATAAGAAAAAACGGTAGACTGATTTAGCTAAATGTATACAAAATTTATTCAACCCTGATTCATTTGTATACACACACATATCTGTGTACACAAACACACTTAAAATTTTCATTACCAAAGATAATCTTTTTTCTTTATTTTAAAATCAAATGCAATTCACAGATCAATAATAAAAAATAAAAATTTAAAAAAAAATTATATTCTTCCTCTTTTAAACATTTATAAAAATTGACAAGACAGTTTAAATGAAGCATTATTCTTTAATGAAATCAAAACAAAAACAAAAGAAATCCTGATTTTTATTAATTTTAATTACAGACAATGTTTCTGTATTTTAGAAGAGTAGAAACAGAATGTGTTAAGTCTATATTGGCCCTTATTTATTTTTTATTATTATTATTTTTTTACTTTTTAAGAACTATTTGGATTAATCTGCTAATACTGATACATTTTACTCTCATCTAATTAGATAGATTTTCACCAGAACACACTGCAGTGCTTTAACAGTGATTAGAAAAATCACTTCTTTTTTTTTCTCTCTATTTTTTTACTTTTTTTTCTGATCGACAAGAATACCTGTACTTTGCCACAATTGCAATGGAAATTGGTAAAAAAAAATTCAATATTGGTTTTTACGAGAGCCTCAGTAACTCGTGTAACTGACAGAAACACAGCACTGAGTGTTATTTCGCGGGTCCTGACCGGATTTCACTCTTCTCTCGTAGACTCCAGTCCACTGTTGAAGCACCGCAGCGTGCACAGATCTGTGGGGATCACGGTTTTAATCTCTTCTTTAGTGGCGTTTTTAATGGCCGTTTTGAGAATCATTAATAGCTTTCTATATCCGTTTTTTTCTTTTTTAAATGTTTTCTAATGAGATTTTTTTTTATATATTAGCTTATTTATGAACAGAAGTTGGTTAAATATTTATTTATTAATTCTTTTTTTCGTTTACTTTTTTTTTTTTTTTTTTTTTTTTATAGCACAATTTTTGTTAAAATGTACTTTTACAAAATACCAAAATAAGATTTAACAATGACAGTTTTTAACTTTAGAAGAATTTTTCAACTATAATTGTTTTTTTATTTTGTTTTTTTATCTGTACAAATGTGACTGATGTTAAGAAAATAAACATAAATTACACTTAATATTTGTGTAAACTAGAGAGAACAAGAATTCTAAAATACAGTTAGTCTTTAAAACTGGTATTAAAATGACTGCTAATGCTTTCCACAGTATCTAAACTGAACAGTGATTTAAACCATGAAGCTAAAATCTAGAAACATTAAATAATTATTTAAGTTCAAATAGAATATTTTGAAATTATTGAAATGTTACATTATTATTATTTTTTTTTTTTGTTATAAAACTGATGGTGTTGTTTATATAAGCTAAACAGAATGTATTTACTAAAAACATGGAAATGTAAGGATTATTTTGTTTTACATATATTTTTTTTTAAAAGAATATTTTTAAACATTTGAAATATGCAGTAATGTTTTTTTTTTTTATTATAAACTGCTATTATTACATATATATTTAAGGTTAAAAAATATTCTGTTTTTCAAAAATAATTTAAATCATATATGTATGCATTACAAAAATTCAGAAACATTCAAATAGTCATTGTTCACATTACAGTAGCAGAATATATTTTTTTAATACATGTATCAGTGACAAAACTATTTAAATTTTTTTAATACACATATCAGTGACATAATTATTTAAATTTTAATTAATAATACACATACCAATGACATAATTATTTTAGTTTTAATTATAATACACATACCAATGACATAATTATTTAAGATTTAATTATAATACACGTACCAGTGACATAATTATTTAAGTTTTAATAATAATACACGTTTTAATTATGATTCACATACCTGTGACACACTTGTTCAAGTTTTAATTATGATAGATGTGGTGTTACAGGTGGTTGCAGGGATGGACTGTAGGGGATTACTTTCTATCAGTGTATTTGTGAGTTTGTGTGGATTTATTCTCACTGACTGGAAGGATACCACTGATGATGAGAATAAGACAAAGTAGAGGACCGCAGGCTGACCTCGTTGTGTTGTCCTTGCTCAATGTTCTACTCCAGCTATGTCTCGTTGTAGGTAAGTGAACGGCTGACATTTTGATTTAAATAACTAGTTGACATATTTTATGTAACAGGTTGACATATTTTGTGTCACTGGATGACATATTTTATGTAAGTAAATGGTTGACATATTTTATGTAAGTAACTGGTTGACATATTTTATGTAAGTAACTGGTTGACATATTTTATGTAAGTAGCTGGTTGACATATTTCATGTTTTGTAAGTAACTGGTTTACATCTAATTTTTTTGTAAGTAAATGGCTGATATATCTCTCTTTAGATAAGTAAATGGTTGCTATGTCTCAATTTATTTATGTGAATGGTTGCTATGTTTTGCAGGTAAGTAAAGAGTTGTTATATGTCATTTTATGTATGAAAATGCTTGTTATGTCTTATTTTATACAAGTTAATGGTTGCCAAGTGTCTAGTTACCTTTACTGGATGTGTAACAATAACCACATCACTGTAGATAAGTAAAAGGTTGTTGATCATTGTATGTAAGTAAACACTACTTATGTCTCATTGAATGTCAGTAAACATTAACACAAACTTGTGTGGAACAGTCATTATCCTGAATCCAAAAGAAAATCTTTGAAAATGATTTGTTTGGTATGAAGAATGACTTGTATATATGTAGCGTAATTATTATAGCTTTACTGAATCTGTTTTCTTACAAATAAACCACAGACAGAACTTCCTGGTTGTCCTCAGTAACTGGATAGTCAACCTGTATACTAAACAAAAACCAAGATATCCAACAATGTTTGTTGTCATGGATACAGCTGTTTGAAGTCAAGTGTGATATAACAAAGACACAAAAATTGAAACTGTGAATTAATTCTGCTTCACAAAATAATAGTTACTTTCACATCATTGATTTGTATCTCCTGAATCAATCATTTGCTGCAATATTTATGAACATATTTAATGATGCCTAACTTTTTTGTTCAGTGTATAAAACACATGAGCAGTTGCTGTGGTTAATATGACAGTCTATAAACTAAACTATCAACTTTCAGAAGATGAACAGTGTGATTACATACTGAGAGCAAACACAAGAGTATCAGAACTGTTTAACCCTGTTCTTCTCCGTTACTAATCTCTCCACACTTTAATACTGGACTGTTAGAACAAACTGTTTTCTGCTTGATCCATGGTTTTGACATTTAAACATAGGATGGAGATACAGTGAAGAGATCAGTCTATTTCCAGTCACAGCAGTTTTCCATCAGTGGTTTATTGAATTTGGCGATACTTGCTTTTCTGTCTGTGGGAAGGTGTTTGATAAACAGTACTTGTTGCTTAGTGAATAAGAGTAGACAATGGCATGACAGGACCTTATTTTCTGTCTCATTATTTTGTATTGTTTATATATGACATCATATATATATATATATATATATATATATATATAAAGTATGTGTTTTAATAATGGGAAGAACTGGTTTTTAAATACATTTCTTCCATCAAATTGCCTTCAGCCAGTGCTCTCTGGCTCTTGCTATTATATTATCCATGAAAAAGATTATTTATAAAATTAAAAAAAGAAAAGAACAAAATGTTTTAATAATTAGTAGAAAGAGGTTGACTGAATTGCTGTATGAGGGTGGCTATTATGTTGCATGGATGAAATGTTTTACTTTTATAGAAAAGTTGATGATAAAACATAAACACACGAGTGAACGGGTACCCAATCAATAAACGATCAAAAATAAAATGTCAAATTATGAAAAGAAAACTAGACAGATTTGAATTTGTCAAACAGAATCTTAAGTAGTGAAGTTAAAAACATCAATTGTAAATTATTTATTAACAGTAAATGCTGTGTTTGTTGTGGACGTCCATAACAAGAGAAATGTCAGTGAATTGATGTAATTTACATCCCACAGGACATGAAGAATTACTTTAACTTCCTTTCTTGTTCCATGTAAAGACTTGCATTTTCAAAGGCAGACTTGCTATGTGTGTGAATTTTAAATTTACTGTGTTGTACAATACAAATGGAAGCTATGCTTTAAAACTGTAGTTTAGCCAAATGTTATTTAAAACTTTTTTTTTTCTTTCATGTCTTTATTCTTTATTTTTTTTTTTTTTCTCTGCATTTTTTTTCACCGTATTTATCTTTTTCTCTCTCTTTTGTTTTTAATATGATTTATTATTTTATATTTTATAAATTTATAAACTAAATCCCTGCAATAATAAAAAAAAAATACTGCAGGAAATCAAACATTAACTTTGATTAATTGCGCCTACAGGGAAAACATATTATTTCCATCCATCCATGTCTTTGCCAATAAACACAAACAAACTTTCAGTCCACGTTCTTCTCCTTTCAGTCCATAATAGAAACATTTCAGACATGGAAAAAAAGAAAGCAAAAAAGAAAAAGAAAAGAAAATGAAAATCGCAAAAAAACATATCATAGTCTCCTTTCTGCTGCTCGGTAAATATACATATGTAATTACCAGTGGAGCGAAAAATAAAATGTATTTTGGGACCTCTCTCGAGGGACTATTTTTGACTGGTTCATGGTTGCCTGCTAACAACAGCAGAATAAAAGCTTCTGGTATTAAATACACATATCCGAGTGATCAGTCTACGTTTGATTTTTTTGTATTTATTTTGTCGTCTGTATCAAAAAGTTGGAGATAAAATTTATTTCCGAGCTTTTGCGTGAAAAGAAGCAATTTATAGAGCAAATATTTGAGCAGCTCTGTCAAATGAGATGGGATTTTTGTGCTGTAAGAGTAATTTTTCCTTCGAGTATTTTTTTTTTACCTCAGCTTCAGTTTTCGGAAACGTAAAAGCTCAAGATCTACAAATAATTAAAATCTATGTATAACAAGCACTAGTTATCTGTGAATGAACTGCGAACACACACACACACACACACACATCAGGAATAGAAATATCTATAAAAGATTTACTTGGCTTGTCTTTAGTTTGTTAAGTTTGCTTCAGCTATAAATAAATAGTTGCAGAGATTCTTGGGTAATAAAATTTTGACCCACGTAACGATCGCTGATTGAAAATTGAGTTACTGAAAATTGGTAAGTTCAGTGCAGTCTTGTGTACACTGTATCATGTGGAAGAGAAGTTTTTATAAGCTGTATTGATTGGTTGAATGGTTTCAGAATCTGGTTCACAGTTTTAAGCGTACTTTTTAATTTTAATTTTAAATCTTTTTTTTTTTTTGTTCTGATTGGATGGTTCCAGAATTTGGTTCAAAATTACAGGTAACTTTTTTTTTATTTTAATTTTAATTATTTTTATTATATTATTTTTTATTGTATTGTATTGTATTTTTATTTCATTATACTTACCTATTTATTTATTTATTTATTATTTTTATTATTATTATTTTACTTTTTTATTTTTATATATACATATGTGTGTGTGTGTGTGTGTGTGTGTGTGTGTGTGGATGGTTTGAGAAATTAACTGACAAATAGGAAGGTCACTGACAGGAAAAGTCTGATTTTTATCTCACTCATTTGGAATACAAAAACCATTCTCTGATAATGCAGGAAACTTTCAAACAGACACCATAAATTCGATCTCATAATTAGTTACACAGTGATCTCAGTCCACTGAGTTGGATCATGAAGTCCTCTCACACAGAGCAGTTCCACACACAGATTCCAAAGATTTTTATCTCTATTACTTAACACTAGACACAGTCTGTATTGTTGTAATTTTTTGGCCCAGTGTGTTTTGGAAGAGGAAATCGCCCACTGAGTCTAATGAAGCAATTTGATCCTGTAACGTATAGCACTGTGGACTGCCAGTGATGAACCACTGAGCCGTATCCTGTTTTTTAATGGTGTGGACAGCTGGTTAATTAGACTAGCTAGCACGTTATCTGTAAATTACAAACACAGCACTGGAACCCTGAGATTGTTACAGTTATCTCTGTCTGTGAACATTCAAGCATGTTTGTCGTGAACACAACAGTTGTGTGTGTGTGTGTGTGTGTGTGTGTGTGTGTGCATGCATCTGCCTGTGTTTGTATTTAATCATGCGTGCTATATAGTAGGTGTGGCACCATAAAATGCCTATAATAATCAGTACTGGTAGTTACAAGTTAATTCTGAGAGAGAGAGAGAGAGAGAGAGAGAGAGAGAGAGAGAGAGAGAGAGAGAGATCAGTTCTGGTAGTAAGTTACAATGTGTATGAAATGGGTAAAGCTATTATCATGTCTGTATTTATTCAAGCATATCTGTCATGGCCTGTGACTGATTGATCAGCTGACATGCTTGATGACAGTTTGTCTCACCTCACTGTACATGAGAGATGAAGCAGTGGTGAGAATGTTTTAGAAATATTTTCTCTTTTTGAAACTAATACACAGGCATGCAGTCTGTGTGTGTGTTTTTCCATTTATCTATACAGTTACTTATTATCTTGCAAAATAACACCTAACAAATAAATATTTATACATGCATCTATATTTGTCTGAATCTATATATATCTGTCTGAGTGCCTGTCTGTCTATCTATCTATCTGTCTGTCAATAAATCTGTTTATCTATCTACCTATGTACCTACCTATCTATCTGTATTTTTATCTACCTATATTTATATGTGTATCTATGTATATGAATATATCAGACTGTGTCTATCAATCTGCATACATATATTTCTGTGTATCTGTTTTATATCTGTGTTATCTGTCTGTTTATCTACCTGTGTCTGTATGTTTAATGATTTAAAACACATTACACTAAAGAGGCATTATATTATTTTTTACCTGTGATAGAAGTTTTTTTTTTATACTACCACATTATTATGTAGGTTGACTTGTCATTGCTGATAACAAAAGAAACTAAAATAAAGTAATAACAATCTAAAACTTTGAATGTTTCTGTTTTACCACTTCACAAATTGAGTGTGATGCCATCATTTACATAGCAGACTGTTAGATCTATTGTTTTTTTCTGAAAACACTAAGAAACTTTGAGAAAACTGGTTTGCCCTACACAGTGTGTGTTATCACATAATGACTGGAGAAATGGCAGAATCCAGACTGTAGAAATAAATTTAAAAAAAAAAAAAAAAAAAAAAACAGCAAATTATAACGTGACTATTTAAATAAAAAATAAATAAATCAATCAATAAATTAATAAATTAATAAATAAATAAATAAATAAATAAAAATAATAAAACATAATTTGGAAGAATGCAAAATACATTTAGACCATTTCTTCATATTACTGAACATATAATTTAAAAGGAAAACATTTTTTTTTTTATCAAAATATCGCAGTAAGTATTATTCACGAAATTTGAAACTGGTGGCAATTTTAAATCTGTCTGTCTGTCTGTCTCTTGGAGATTTATTAATCTGGTCTCGCAGCCCACTTTTAAACTGATCAGGTTAAAAAAAAAAAACTCTTCTATATGACAAATGATGTGCTTCGATCTCTTTAATTCTTAGAGTTAGCCATTTCCTGGAAGATGACTAAATCGGAGAAAAATCATTCATCAACGTCTGTTTAAATCTCGCAGGAGGTATTCATTATGTTGTGTTGACAGACTATGTCTTTCTTACCCTCTTTTTTTTCTCCTTTTTTTTTTTTTCAACTCGAAATCAGCCAAGAAGTTTTAAAAGATTTATAGACAGAAAATGACTTGTTGAAGTAAGTCAGAAAGGTCTGTTAAGTATCAAATTATTGGGATTCCAAATTAATTGTGAAAGATAAAAAAAGAAAAGAAAAAAAAATAAATAAAAGAAAAGGGAATCGGGGAAAATTGTTTTACTGAAGATGTAGGTGGTAATGGTGTTACTGGTGGTGATGTTGATGTTGGTGATGATGTAATGACTGTGGTTTTGTGATGGTGTTAGCTGTAATGGTCTGTGATAATGAAGATGGTGATTGTGGTGTTAATGATGATAATGTGCTAATGATAATTTACAGTTTACTGATTTGAAAATAGAAAAGTAGGATGTACATAACTGAGCCCATAGAGAGCCCACAGTGACACTCACCATTGCAAAGTGTCATTTACTATTATGAACAAACACAGACATATTTGTCTCATTGAAAAGTCAATAACACTGGTTTAAACTAAATTTTATCTTGTCTTCCATTGCTTGTCTGGAACTCATACTTCTCTAGTGTGAAATGACAAAGCCATCATCATCATCATCATTACTGACAGTAACAGTCATCATTGTCATGACAAATGATACATTATTAACACAAGCTTCTGCAATAACAGACGTTTTCTTCAGACCAATTTACCAGCGATGTATAATTTCCTAAATTTATTTATTTTTTCTTTCTTTCTGTGTTAATGCACTGTGGTCCAGTGCTGAGGTAGAGACAGCAGATACCTGCTAATCGCAGACACTTCAGACAAGTCTCACAACCAGACAGACGGAGAGAAGCTTGCTCTCCATTTCCTGTCTGCAGATATAATTTTTCTTGAAGATGTTTCGTCGTGTGAAAAGTGTCATCATCCAAATTGTTATTTACAGAAGCAATCTTGTTTGACAAAATTAAATTTCCAGCCTTGTTGAATAATTTATACACTTCTGTCTGAGTAGGTGATGTCACTTTGTTGGATGGGTTTAAAAGTTTAATGTTGACAGCACTTTGAATCAACCATCCCACCATCCCAGTCTGTTTGACACTAGAAGTGTTTTCTTATCTTAGCTGAACTCAAGTTTTTTTTTTTTTTGTCCGAGTTTTTTCTTTTTCTTTTTTTAATCTTCACTCCATTTGTGCTTGATATGTTCATTTTAGTCTGGTTTTAAAGATTTCATATCAGAACAGATTAGATGCAAATGTTTTCAAGTGTAATACTTGATATCAAAAAAGAAGAAGAAGAAGTAGTAGAAAAAGAGCTATTAAAGTTTATAGGTGTGATTCTGGTTGCAGTTCTTAAAGTGACTAACTGGTTTGTATCTGCTGATACAGGCAGCTCAAGTTCATCTGAGTTCATTTCAGTTCCAGTGTCTTTGGTAAAACAAAGTGCAGTATTAGAATCTTGTAGAGAGAAACCTGCTTTTTCTGTAAGCTTTACCTTTAGATTTCCTCAGCAAAGGGTCCCTATTGCAATCCTTTTTTAAAGACAGTACTTCATAAGATTTGTATTTTTTGTGTATGCATGCATAGGTGTGTGTGAATGTATGTGTGTGTGTGAGTGGTTCATGTAATTCATTTTATTTTCTTGTACACTTAAAAAAGAAAGATATAAGTCTGACAGACAGAAAGAAAAAAAAAAAAAACATAAATCATAAACCTCAACAAACATGAAAGTAAGTTTTGATTGAAGTATGTTTTTAGCTGACGTCAAACTGAAGTATGTTATTTATATTCACAAACACATGACATGAGTGCATTTTCCTTACATCACGAATGACAATTTAATTGATTATGTAGTCGTATCCAGTATTGTTGAGAGCAGATGAAAGAAAGACGAGGTTTATTTAATGACCAACTCAACATAATATTTTAATTTTCAGTAACCTGTCATCTCTTTTACACACTTGATCACACTCACAGACACATGCCGAAACAGACAACCACCCACACAAAATTGCCACTTCATTCCTGGTAATTTCATATACTTGTAAAGACCTCATAAAACGGACATTACTTGAAGTAGCCATGCATTAAACATTAAACACAACACTCAAAAATCTTTAATTTTATTTTCACAAATACATAATCCACATTCATAACTTTTTTTTTATTCTTACAAATACAATCTGTATATATTTTTTTTTTTTTCTTGCGGCAATATGTTCTACAATTTCTTAACGCTTCAGGTTAGATAGACTGTAAATATTTGATACGAAATCGTCATTCTTCAGAGCATGAATTGTATTTCAGTGGCTTCATATTTTTCAAAATCAATGACAATAATTTGCTTTTAACACCAGCGAGACAGAGACCCAGAGTCTAGCAGTTCAACAAAAGTCTGATTGTGCTGGCAGTGAAAAAAGCAGTTGCTTCAAGCCATAAAAAAACAGAAACTTGCCTGGGAATAGCAGAAATGGGACTAATAGAATTCCTGCTGAATCTTTTTGATGCTGGCATTTTTAGCACCATCTACAACCAAGATGGGATGGAAAGTGTCAGGGATGTGGGTTTTTTTTTTTTTTTTTTTTTTTGTTGAGAGTTTGAGGCTTAAGTTGAAAAACAGAAGTTTATTGGGGATTTTTTTAGTTTAATAGAGGAAAAATTGATTGGGGTGAATGTTTTGGAAATTATTTTCTTTTATGTTAATTTGACAGCTCTGAAATTAAAAAAAAACAACTGAGGAATTTTCTCACAATTTCATATTATAAATATATCAAATAAAAAAGAATGAAGAACAGAAAAAAGATGAGAAAGAATGAGACCTTCAGCTGAAAAAATCCTATACTTAATTTTAAAAATTAGTTTAAAAAAAAAAAAAAAGAAAAAAAAAAAAAAACTTCTCCAAAAAATTGCTATATAATTTGTTAACTATTCCTATCTGAAAGACTTTCATAAATTCAAAATAACAAAATTCCTATACCATATATATATTTTTTTTATTTAAATCTTTCTTGAAACAAATGACGGTTTGGAAGCATCCTAGACTCATTTGTTTTGTCAAGTGAAAAATCATTAAGAAGATGTTATAATGATCATTAATGGATGCAGACGCTGAACAACAACTGCACATTATTATTACTTCTCTTGCTACTTGGTGGGGTGGGGTGGGGGTGAGCGATAACAAAATGGAAATAAACATAACAGACATTAAGTCTGCAACTGTCTCGTGTAATTGGTCCAAATTAGCTCTTTGCATCAATCTTTATTCACCGTTTTATGACAGAATGCCTTGTCGTTTTATTGTGAAATATTCATTAACGACTGCAGAACGCGAAATTATTGATAATCATTATTATTTTTACAGCCAGGACAATGAGAAAAATAGCTTTAATTTTCTTCATGCTTCCAACGGATTGCGGACCACTGCTTGAATAGAACAGTTTCTTTTGACATCTCACTCTCGCTTTTGACATCTCACTCTCACTGCCCTGGTCTGCCTCCATAGCGTTTCTCACTCCAGACTTTTATTGTGATGGTACACAGAGCTATGTAGCTGTGATTCACTAATTTTAAACGATAAACTATAAAAAAAAATATTTATATCTTCCTTACTGAATGTGGAAGATCATGATATAAACATTTGCTGCTTAAAACATGTATCTGTTTTAATTTATTTCTCAGATAAATAACTGAAAATCTCAGATTTTATTATAAAATTTTCACTTTTTAATGTTTTCTCACTCTAACCTGTGTTCTACAACTGACTGATCAAAGATTTTTTTTTTTGTATGCATGGGAAGGTGCAGATAAAGGATCCCTTGTTGTTAACTGGTAGGAGTAACCCATGATGTGATGGCTGCTGGTTTCTCTCATGTGTTACAGAATATTTGATAATCTAATTACTGTTAGTTCATGAGAAACTGAAACTTAACACAGATACACCTACTCATAAACAGTTACAGCTAAAACAATATTTTGTTTGAAACTGAGGTTCAGCAGAAAGGAAACTACATTAGCTATCTTCTTTTGTTAATTCCATCCATTTGACGAGAGCACTGAGAAAGCTATCTGTTTCTGTTGAGTGCAATCATTACCATACCTTATATCTGCTGTGCGTTTGTGATGTGCTTTATGTGCGAAATGTGATAGCAGCAGACACAAATGTGAAAAAATTGAAAACAATATTTTATTACACCTTTCTAACATGGTTATGACACTAAGTCAACAAAACTTGTTGAAGATGATGTTAAGAAAATAATGAAAGGTTTTTGGTTTCAGAAAGGAAGGAAACATCATTTATGTCAGACGTGTATCTTTTCCTGCATTCTCAGCCAAAGATCTGAGATAGTTTCACTGAGAAATTTAAACTTCTCCATGTATTTCCCAGTTGTGTATTAATGCAGTTTTTTTAAAACGTGTGTTCTACATTGGATATTTTACAGTTTGGTATCAGTATAATAGATCTTGAAACATATGTGCTGTTTCACTCTTGGTATTCACAACTGCTTAGTATTTAAAACCTGAACTAAGGCAGGATTAATCCTCAGTGAACCCATTTGGTTATTTCCCAATCCAACCAATTTACCATGACACATAGTTTACGTGAAAGGTATGTGCTGTCTTGCCATTAATTAGCAGCATGTGGTTTTTTTCTCCTTATCTGTCTTGGTTTTATGCAGAGATTAAAGATGTGTTCAGTTCAGTGTTAATTAAAATACTTCCTGATACCAACTGACTTTTGCATCCTATACACACTCACACACCTCTTGCATAAATATAGATTTCTGAAGTAATTACACTCGGTTATGTAAATGAATGTCTTTTTAAATTATAAAACTTATAAACTTCGGTTCTGGAACTAATACTCCCTTTACATACCTAGATTCGTAACAGCTCTGGAATTAACATGAGCTTTACACCTATGCATATTTTATATGTATATTTGCATCTCGGGAATTAACGCAGACATTTGAAGTACATTCACTTCTCGGTTATGACATTAACAAAGACATTTAAATCAGTGTTTTCAATGCTGAGCAGTTCAGGGTGAGTGCAGGCAGTTAGAAACATCACATAAAAATTGCACGCATTCCACGAGATGACTGTGCGGGATGAACAGACGTTGATTCCTTCTGTTTTTCCGCGCGCTGATGTCAACGTTGTTTTTTTTTTTTTTTTTTTTTACGGCATGCACAACAACGTTGAGTTTGAGTTAATGTATCAGGCACGTGAGGTATAAGAGACATAGCAGGAACATGTGTCAGAAACACTCTCAGAGTTTCTTTCTTTCTTTCTCAGGACATGTTCATTAGGTAGGTAGGCAGTGTTTGTTAGAATGGGACAGGTGGTTTGAATATCACCAGCGTTGTTTGCTCAAAAAAAAACCCCAAAAACCCTTTTATCTCACTGTCTTCTCTCGAGAATTTCACCACCCTTTTTGCTAATTTAAAAAAAAAAAAAAAATAATAATAATAAAAAAAAAAAAAAAAAAAAAAAACACCCACAGTTCTGTATCAGTGTTTATCTCAGAGTAGTACTGTATTTCTGTGCAGCTGCTTACAACATATTTTATACATATTTTTCTTTAAAAAAAGTAAATAAATAAATAATAATAAATAAATGGATCTGTGAGAGGCTGTTAACACTGCTGTCTGTTAATAATGACCTCAGAGCAGTCTTGTCTTTCTGTGCAGCTGCTAAAAATACACTCGTATCACTGGAGAGAAATATCTTCATCTGAACATGCCAGACATCCTCTTCAACAATTACATATTTACTGTTGTGTGCTTGAGAATAACTGTCACAGAAAACACATACATCTTCCTCCTTCAGACAGGAGGCATCAGCGATACAGAAATGCAGTTTAGAAATCAGAAGCAGTTTTCAGTGGGTTTCTGTGGCACCAAGACATGTAAATGCCTGATCCGGTATTTAAACCTATTTCATCTTTCTGTTCAATGATGGTCGAATCTATGACAAATATGTAAATGGTGTTACAGAAATTAAATGATTAATTCTTATTTTTATTTATTGACATTTACTGTTAAAACACTGTTAATGTTTTTTAAAAGTACACAGGTAGAAAGATGAGGTTATTATTATTATTATTTTGTTGTTGTTGTGGTTATTAAGATATAATAATGCAACAAAGAAACAGAAGAGTAATGTACAGATAAAGATGTTTTAAGTATCACAATCAGTTTATTTCAAGATATTCCACAGTCAACAGATAAAAGCTAAAGACTTATTATTATACTTTATTATTAGCAAAGGTTACACCTGAGCAATAAATAAAACAAAGTCTCACAAGGATATTGAAAAAAAAAAAAAAAATAAAAAAAAAAATAAATAAAATAAATAAAATGATTAAAATAAATAAAATAAATAATTAAAAAAATAATGATGATGATGATGATGATAATAATAATGTATGTGTATATATATATTTTTATATTTATATGTACTGGGTTAACATCATTACTACAGGTGTACTTTAATACAAAGTTGTATAGAAGAGAAAAATCAATGGAAAACAAGAAGAAAAACACAGTTTTCAAATTAGTATTAATAACAAAACAGTGTACGTGGACACTTCGGAACATGAGAGAATTTCAGCTGACACACTTAAAGATATTTAAAATTATCTTAACTACTTGACTTCTTTCTTTTTTCTCTTAGAAAATCTTTCCCATAAAAAAATCAATTCTTAGTCGCTTCTTATTAATAATTCTGCTTAATAATGGAGTTTCGTCTTCAGAATTATGTGGTTTCTTTGTGTGTTCATTTGTGTGCTTCTTATTTTCAGTGAGTTTGATTAAGTTAATGGTGTTTCAGCTTGAAAAATGGTCAGTTATTCACAATCAAAGTATTATTAATATTGAAGATGAATATCAATATAATGACATACTCTGAAATTGATTTCCCTTCATTTCTTCAAAATTCTTTTATTGGGTTTGTTGAAATTAAAGCCTAATATTTAAATATTCTTGAAACACATTTGTTGTTATTTTTTTTTTTTTTTTTTATTTTTTTATTTTTTGCTTTAAAATAAAAAAAAAATAAATAAAATAAAATAAAATAAGTCTTTAAAATAAATTAAAACCTCATTTTAAAATTAAAAAACAAAAAAAAAAAAAAAAAAATAAAAAAAAAAAAAAAAAAAAAAAAAAAAAAAAAAAAAAAAAAAAAAAAAAAAAAAAAAAAAAATAAATAAATAATAATAATGATGATGATGATGATGATGATGATGGTGATCATGCTGATGATATAAACTGACATCTGTGCATTCTGAAAAATAATAGAAAAGAGATATCAATTGTTTGATGTACGAAAAGCTCTGCCCAGGAAAGATCACAACACTTTGTAGCTTCCATATAGAAGAAGAAAAATAAATAAATAAATAAAAACAAGAAATAAAGAAAGTTGTTTGAACTTCAAAAAATACAATGCTGGCAAGCACAGCTTTGCAGGTTGAAGATGAAAAATAAGATGTGTCACTGTGATGTACATTAGAAAGATTACTCTTACAGTCTTCGGCAGTGAAAGTTAAAAGCTTTTTGTGCATCAGACTTCATGCTGGTCATGTGTCTATAAATTTCACACCGTTTCTTATTTTTTTTATTATCTTCACATCCATTAAAACCATAATGTATTTTTTTTTTGGCATTTTTTAAAAAATATTTGTCATGTGCAAAATGGACTAAAAAAGAAAAAAAATGTACATGATAATTTATGTGGTTGTCAAAATATATAATTTTGTAAATTTTTTCTTTGTATATTATTAACTTTGGCAAAAATTAGAAGTATTATTAATATTTTAATGTCAGTAAAAGTTAATTTTCTTTCATAAAAATTAGACTGCTGTGTTTTAAAAATGTATAGATGAAAAACATTCTCGTCTGAAAAATAAATTCAGTTACTTTAAAAATGAGAATTAATTCTCTCTCTCTCTCTCTCTCTCTCTCTCTCTCTCTCTCTCTCTCTCTCTCTCTCTCTCTCTCTCTCTCTCTCTCTCTCTCTCTCTCAGAAAGTAAACACATAAGAAATGAGCTGAATGTTATGTAAACAGAGCTTATCTTTGTCTAAAAATAAAACTTTATTAACATATTTGAAGTCAAGATAAATTTATTTACAGACCTCTCAGTCATGTCTGAATGGCTGTTTTGAATTTTTTCTCTGTTGATATCCTTGCATCTTCTTTCTGTACTGTTATTTGAAATATTTTTGTGTTTGTTGACTATGGTAATAAAATACAGTCAAAAGATTAAACTCTTTTCTCATGCTTTGGTTTAATGATGGAAAAGAATGCAGTTCCTTTAATCACTCTTGACCTCAGTATTTATGTATTTTATATTAGAGTTAAGTGCCCTTTATTGGAACTCTTTTGTGTTTTATTACAAACGATGTTTAGTCATGTTTGTACAAGGAAACAATGCAAACATTTAAGAAAATAAAAAAATAAAAATCCCCTTTTTACCAACCCTTGTGAAAAAATACAATAAAATACAATAAAATACAGTAAAATAAATCAAATGAAATTAAACCACATTTGAACTATAGTCTATATATATATTTTTTTAAATATCACTATTTCAGTTTAAAATATTTTATTACATACTTTTCTTGTGTAAGGGATAAATTGCATTGAACTTTGCCTTCTAGAAGAGGATTCATTTATTTTCTTCAGAGAAACACAATAAAACATCTGACGTGAATACCTATATGCAGTAAGTAATGTTAGAATTAGGTTTTAGTGGAAACAAGAAACCAGTCTACAGCTGTGACTGGGAACCAGTGTCAGTCAACAAGAAAAAGCAGTCAGCACTTTTTTGACAGTGAGAAAAGCAGTAAAACAAACTTAATTGTAAAAAGTAATTTGAAACCAGTTTTCTGCTGATTCTGTGACCTGAAAGATTATGTGTGTATCCTGCTATATTTCAGCTTGAAACTTGATGATAGAGACAGGAACAAAATTTGTTTTTAAAACATACTGCTGTGTCATTATACTGCCAGTGTTAACATCCCTGCCTCTTCTCAAATACTCCTCATTCTGAAGTTACTGCTACTGCTGTACTGTCATCATCAGCAGATTACCACCCACACCTACTACTACAACTATAACCACCATTAGTTCTGCTATCACTGTTAATGTAACCACCAGTACTTCTACTACTACTACCACTACTGCTACCAATTCTGTTACTATTTCTACTACCACTATTACTACTACTACTACTACCACTACTGCTACCAATACTGTTACTATTTCTACTACCACTATTACTACTACTACTTCTACCACAACCACAATTGCTGCCACTACAACAATTTGTATCACCACTACTACCACCACTATTACTATTACTACTGTTGCTGTTACCACTATCACTACTACAACCAGTACTACCACCAACAATTTGTATCACCACTACTACCACCACTATTACTATTACTGCTATTACTGCTACCACTACCAATACTACAACCATAACTACTATATCTATTACTATTACTACCACTACTACTATTACTACTACTACTACTACTACTGGTATTACCATTATTACTACTACTTTTACTACTACATCTACTGCTACAATCACTACAACCACCACCACCACAACTACTATATCTATTACTATTACTACCACTACCACTATTACTACTACTACTACTACTACTACTGGTATTACAATTACTACTGCTACCAACAGTACTACCACTTTTACTACTACATCTACTACTACAATCACCACCACCACCACCACCACAACTACTGCTACCAGTATATCAGTAGAAAAGAAGAAAAATTAAAAAAAAATGGAGAAATTTTGAAAAAAAGAAACTTTATTTTTTTAAGACCAAATCAAGTGAAACTGAACAGCCTGCTACACTGGCCCGGGGGTTATCACTTTAACATAGACAATTACAGTTTGACTTTGCTGTTTTTCCTACTCTGTGACTGCTGGGTGAGAGACTTCTGTGTAAATATTGCTGCAGTTCTAACTAATTACATGCAGTGTTTTCGGTGCACTGCTAAATTTACACATGACACCTTCATTACAGAACAGCTCTTCATTCACGGAGGAATTTAAGTGTTTTGATTTAAACTAAAATAAATATATATAAATAATAACAAAAAATAATAATAATAATAACAAAAAAAAGTAAGTAAATAAAAAATAAATACTAAATAAATAAATGAATGAATAAATGCATGAATAATTGAATAAAAACAACAACAATAATAATAACCTGGTTGTGTCTAAACTGGGAAAATTGATGTCAGAACTTTTTGTATGTGTCAGTGTTGTTTATTTAATAAACTCAGCTTCCACACAGACTATTAATTAATATTAAATTTAACCCTGCAGTGATTCCTGTAGTGATGTAAATTATACAAAAAAAAAAAAAAAATAAAAATAGAATTCATATTTTCTGCTTCTAGGCAGAATTTTGGGAGTGTATGTGGGTGTGCCTTACATACACAGACACACACACACACAGTATACACAAACACACACAGACACACACACATTCACACACATACACACACACACAGACACACACACATACATACCTTCCTATAATGTGTAAAATATATTATGACCTTTGTTATGGCGTTTAACAAACAGGAATCTGGCTGTAACTGAGTCACTGGTTGGAACTGGAAACAGTAGATAACTTTACTTTTAACAGCTTTGTTTAAATCAGTGCTGACAGATCTCTTACTCAGAGTGTTTCACTTGAAACGTTTCAGTTTGAAAGCGAGTACAGCTTCTGTTGCCAATGTTGCTATTTACTTCTATCTGTTGAGGCAGTTACAAATGGAAAATATCATCACCAATTACTCTCTGTGGTTTATGAAACTATCAAATTTAGTGTCGTTCAGTCTGAAACTGGAGTAAAGGAAAAGGAAATGAAAAAAAATCCTGAATGTCTGTCGATAATATTGAAAAGAAATTTTTATTTTTATGATTTTTTTTGCACTATTAAATCTTTTTCTTAATATTATATCCTGTTGTTGTTATTAATATTTAATTATTGCTGCTCATGTCTGATATTTATAAAATATCATTTATGTCTGAATTAAATATTATCCAGTTTTATTTTTATGAATGTTTCCAAGTGCATGTATTAGTTTGTTTAGAAACACAATGAGACAAACGTACATCTGTATGTACACTAGCAGAATTATTATCAGAAGGAAACAGAAAGATTATAAAACAAGACAGAGGCACAGAAATGCTTAAAGAGAACAGAAACACATAAAATAACATGAAATGAGAAAGAGTGACACAGAGGGTTGATCAAAACCTCCTTGAGACCATCAAAAACTCACTTGCTCTGATAGCCTCAGTAATTAAGTCTCTTTCTCTGTTATCTTGTCTGTTCATCTGCATGTCAGTGAATTCGTCTGTGACTGCATAATTCGTCTAGCAGAGGACTGCACCGGTTGCCACACTGGTTTAATAAAACATGCTCTCTTTTCCTCAGCCAACTGCCACTCACAGATGGTCGATTGTTGAAAACCTGTTTCTTCTCTGAGCGTTTCTGTTCTTATTCACAGCCAGAGAGAGAGAGAGAGAGAGAAACCATCTTGTTTTTCTCTTCTTCTAATACCAGGATGAAACGTTTATGTAAATGCTGATTAAATTACTGGCAGTAAAAATAAAATAATTACAGTTTAATTTTATATTTGGCGTCGCGGAGATTTTCTCTTAACAAACCCAGGCTCCAGTTCGTAGCCTTTTAAATATCAGCAGTGGTGGTTAAAAACGTAAACCTTCCTGTTTTATTAGTGCATGTGTGCAGGCACATATAACTTGATGTACATGTAAACATTTATAAAAAACCCATCTCTCCTTGTTTAGTAATTTCAACATGTAGTTTTTATAGGAAATCTACATTTTTTACACTGACAGCAACAGTACTTTGACAACTACATTTTCAGACAGGATAACACCTACTGCAGACATAAACATTGGTTGGAACTGGAAATAATAGAAAGCTTATACAGTCATTGAATCATGTGTCATCTCTCCAATCTCATGTTTCTCTATAAAAAATAAAAAAATGTTTTATACCAAATGATTTTTAATCAGAAATGTATCAGTCATTTGTCATTTACTCATTTATTCATCCATTTGTCCATCATTCACTCATTCATGCGTCCATCCATCCATCCATCCATCCATCCCTCCATTCATTAATTCACACACTCATCTGTCCATACAGTCAGTGATCATTCACTTATCATTCATCCATCCATCCATCCTTCCATCCATCCATCCATCCATCCATCCATCCATCCATCCAGCAATCTACCCATTCATCTCGTAGTTTTATACAAATGATTTCTCTGTCATTTTATCCTTTGACTTGTCCTATCACTCCAAAAAAAATACAAGTGAATGTTCTGCTGTCATCATTAATCATGTTTTTTCATTTCTGTGACGATCCTCTCAGTATGTACCTGTCAAACGTCTGACAGATTTACCTACATCACCTTTTACCTGTTACTCCACTGCTATTATACCTGCAGGTAGCTACTATTATATCTGTGCGCGACGACTATTATAATCTATGGGTAACAAAATAGGTGTTTCTGTGAAATGTCTCTGTGAGTTTCACATAACAACATGTAGCAGAAGGTAACATTAAGATGAAAATAAATAGCAAGTGTTGAGTCAAACCATTTAAATGTTCTGTTTGTTAATGTATAGTTGTAGTGTTAAAACGTTCTATTTTTTAATGCATAGTTGTAGTGTTAAAATGTTCTGTTTGTTAATGTACAGTTATAGCATTAAAACGTTCTATTTGTTATCATTTTACCACTTGTAGATAAACAATTACAAACAGTAATATTTAAATTAAAAAAGTTTATTATTAAAATATAATTTTTTACTTATTATCAGTAATTTTTGTATTGCCTTGAATTCTGAAGGGAAGATATTATAGTTTTATCTGTTATTCTTATTATTATCATTTTTTTAAATCTTAATTGACAGATGATTGTGAATCATAATTTGAGACTGTTTTATCCTCTTCAGTGTAAAACTCTTTTTGTAACCTAATATATGACAGTTAACAGTATTTGATTTAATAAAATAAGTTGAATTATACAACACATTACAGACAATTTTTTTAAAGTTTTGTTATTATTATTATTGTTGTTATTTATTATTATTATTATTGTTATTATTATTATTTTCATTATCATCACTATTTTTGTTAATTTTTATACTACCTGGGAAATGTTCAAGATAGTATTTGTTCCTCATAACCTGGTGCTATCACCTGTACAGGTGCATGTACCTGTTAATTACATCCAGGTACTGATAAAAAAGTCAGTTTATCTTCAGATCCGCTCACTGTGTTATCTGTTGATTCCTGCTGTTCATGTTTCCTTGTGTCTGTTCAAACAGCAGGTATCTGACTTACCTGCTACACACCTGTAATTGATTTGTCAAAGGTTAGGTGATAAGTAGAAGTGGTGTGATATAACTCACAGGTAAACTGATTACCTGGTAGTCATCCAGTCTTTGTTATGATAAACTGTTGCCTCTTTGCACCATCTCAGACTCTGCCCCATCATTGGAACATCAAAGAAAATGGAAAAAAAAAAAAAAAAATCCAGGTTTGTGGGAAGGTTTATATGAAAATATTTTTTGTTGC
>CM022669.1:8442488-8447488 GCA_012295275.1 Chrysomallon squamiferum
GAAAAATTACGTGTTTGATCAAATTGAATTATAGTTTATGTTATAAAAATTACCTTTTGGATAAAATTTAATTAACAGATTATGTTCTCAAAACAACCTATTTGATAAAATTGAATTACAATTCATATTCTGAAAAATAACATATTTGATAAAATTGAATTATATTTATGCTCTGGAAATTATCTTTTTCAACCAAACAAAATTTTTTTGTTCATATTCTGGCAAAAATCCTTTGAAACAAAATAAATTTTACTTTATGATGTGGCAACAACCTGTTTATTACTAAAATAAATTACAGGCTTTTTTTTCCTTCTCCTTCTTCTTTTTTTTCTTTCTCATTAACCGTTTTAAATTCATATTTTGATGAATTATAATTCATCAAAATATCAAACTTGTCTTTGTGTTTCCAGTCGTACAAACCAGTAAAATTCACTTCGCCGAATTCACTTTCAGACAATTTTGCTTTTCATTACCATCATGAATCCAATACTCTTCCAAAAATTAGCTAATAAAATAACAGCAAATTGCTTACGGGGGAACAAGTTTTATTTTTAAATTACTCGTTTACATGCGTGCTCGTGGTTTTACTGGCTTGTTAATAAACAACGCTGGGATATAATAGACACAAACACCTTCTCTCTTGATTCCTCTTTTGCCGGCTTATCAGAGAGAAATTATTAAAGTTGATACGTCTGTAGCTGGCTGACATCAAAGGGAAATTGCTCCGTGAATTATTGACGCTGTGAGGTGGAACAGAATTTTTTTTTACAGTCAAACAAGTGCCCAGGCACCCATGGTAAATTGCATCTGCTTCGTGTGACTGTGTTATTACCTAACGTAATCAGCGAGTGAACAGCAGCATGTGCAGTATTGCACTTTATTTTACTAGCGAAATATAAATTTATCTCACGTTTTTTTTTTTTTTTTTTTTTTTTTTGTAAAACAGCTCTATGGTAGATTTTAATTTAAAAGATAATCATGGATTTTTATTATTGTAATATTAAAAAAAAAAATATATATATTGTGAATGTTTTTTTTTGTTTTGTTTTTAATTTTTTATCTTTATTTATTACAGCTTGTTTTAGTGCTTGTATGTGCTTATTTATATGTGTGTAAGTATGTATGTACGTGTATGTGTGTGTGTGTGTTTGTGTGAAAGTATGTGTTCTTACTGTTTGTCAATCTGCTTATTAATCTGTCTAGACTAAAAAACCTCAAAATTTACAGAATAGCAAAGATTATCTCAGTACAAATACATTTGGTAAAAGTGTTATTTAATGGACATAATTGTGTGTATCATATCGTGGGTGAAAGAGTGTGTGTGGGTGTGTGTCATATATCATACATATATATATATATATATATATATATATATATATATATGTGTGTGTGTGTAATTGATGAGTGTGATTATCGGAGAGTTTGACTAATGGTCTGTTAATGCAAGTAATGAATTTACATACTTACATACATGATTGTTATGAACTCAGTGATTCCATTTATGTACACACACACAGTATGTTGTTCTATCTACAGTCATAATAACTGCATCAAGTCTCTTATCTACAGTCATAATAACTGCACCAAGTCTCTTAGTTCTGTATTCTGAATTACTGAGAACAATGAGATGATGGCTTGCGAATAACTTGCACATTAACTTACATGATCTGCCATGCTTGAAACCAGACCTGTATCACTGGAGAGAGACAGAGAGAGACAGAGAGAGAGAGGGAGGGAGAGAGAGAGAGAGAGAGAGAGAGAGAGAGAGAGAGAGAGAGAGAGAGAGAGGAGAGAGAGAGAGAGAGAGAGAGAGAGAGAGGGAGGGAGGGAGAGAGAGAGAGAGAGAGAGAGAGAGAGAGAGAGAGAGAGAGATGTTTAAAAAGAATCAGTTGAATTGTATTGATAACTGTTCAGAAACTGCCCCCCCCCCCACAAACCAACTAACAACCTAACTAATTAAAAAACTAACTAAATTATCTGTCTGTTCTCTAGGACACACAACAGTTACATATTTATTAAAGTTGCAGTGAGCTATTGGAAAAAAATTAACACTGTTACACAGAAAGAGCTATTTAGAAATGAAACCAGTCTTGGAGCAGCAATTAGAACTGGAAATAATCGAAAAAAAACCCTGAATACCTTCTAGGGTGGAATCGTGGTTCCTCCAACTGAACTGCACTCCATCAACGACGCTAAGATAAATATTTCATTAAATGTATCACATGACATCTGAGATTAAAAGTGATCACACAAACTGATAAAAATTAATCCTTCAATTACAGAAGGATCTGCTGGCTAAAGCATCTGCTGTGAAAAAAAACAAAGAACGTTCTTACAGCCGAAGATTCTCTCTTGTTATAGCTGGTCATGCGCATTGACATGAATGATGTATGAGAAACTACAGCTAAGAAACAAGAAAAATGTTACACTAGGCAGTAACGGGCTGGTCTTGGGTTAATTCTGCATTATGTTGGACAGGAATATGGCTTGTGTGTGGAAGTAGTAGACGGTGGTGAAAAATTAAAAAAAAAAAATGTATTAAATCCAGCTAGCTTCTTAAATTGTTGTCTAGACTGTCACGCAATGAATTTACAGGTCAAGTGATGTTGGTTACAGGTCACACTATTGAGTTACAGGTCGAATGATGTTGGTTACAGGTCACACTGTTGAGTTATAGGTCAAATAATGTTGGTTACGGATCACACTGTTGAGTTATAGGTCAAATAATGTTGGTTACGGATCACACTGTTGAATTATAGGTCGAATAATGCTGGTTACAGGTCACACTGTTGAGTTATAGGTCAAATAATGTTGGTTACGGATCACACTATTGAGTTATAGGTCAAATAATGGTTGTTACGGATCATACTATTGAGTTATAGGTCAACTAGTATTACAGGTTATGTCAGTTACAGATCAAATAATGTTAATTACAGATCACATAATTACATGTCAAATTGTTACTACAGGTCAAATTGTTAGTTAAAGGTCAAACAAAGTATCTTACAGGTCAAACTGTTAGTTATTGGTTGATGGTTTAAAATAACTTTTTGGTAAAGTTTGTTTGAGAATATAAAAAAATACTGAAAAGAATGATTATTAATAATTCTATATATTTTACTTAGCAATTTGAATATGAATTTTGAAAAAAAAAGTATTGTTTTTTTTTATTGATCCTAACCTAAGAGTTTTCTTTCAACGATAACAGAAATGAAACAAAAATCAAGTTTTTGAATTATAATTATAATTATTTCATTATTTTTTTTGTATTCTCAGTGATCTTTGATCTCTCTAATATAGCTTGTCTGCTAACTGTTCAGTAGGGAAATCTGGTTCAAAGACGAGGTGAGAGTTATCTCCTGTGAATTACTAGATTAATCTCCCTTAGTTTTCACCTGCGTGTGAAACTGCACACAACACAGTACATCGCAATCAATGGCTGATCTGATTATGTCTAGCAGTGATTATTTTCAAGACAATAATCTTGTAGAAGTTGCCTTTGATATTTCTACATCTTTGGATTTCTTGTCTGCCTCTCTGTATGAAATTTAATTATATTATATAATTATGCTGTGGCATAGATGTTAATAATAAAAAAAAATGAATTGAGTTTTTTGTTAAAATATTAAGAAAGTTTGTAAAATATATATATTTAAAGATGCTATTTGCATATGTATGAATGTATGTAAGAATGAATGTATGTGTTTTGTGTATGAAAGTATCTGTGTGTGTATGTGATTGTACATCTTTATATATGTGTGTTTGTCTGAGGGTTGTGTGTGTGTGTGTGTGTTTGTGTGTCCATAGTGTTTGTTGTTACTTTATGATTATACTTGTAGGTTTGTTTTCATTGTTATTATTTTCCTTAAACACACTTTTTAAAAATAGTAACAAAAAATACAAATTACACAAAAAAAAAAAAAAAGAACAAAAAGGGTCATTACAAAAAAAAATGGAATTTCAAAAATAATAATTTCAATTTTACAACAGTTTACTTTATTACTGAAAAAGTCATCAGAATTCATCACACACACACACACACAAACTACAAAACTGTTTATTGTAGAAATTATTACATTTTAACAACTTCAGTTCCCTTGCCATGTTTTGAAACACATCTCCATAATTTTGTGGGTTTTTTTTTCCTTCACACAAACTCAGCTGAACAAACTGTGTGTTTGTCAAACACCAAGGAAAAGCCATCACAAATCTGGCACTTTTGCATAATGGAATTTCACAAGTTTTCTTACAAATATGAACAGTTTTAATTTGAAATTAAATTAAGTTTTAAAAGCATGCGTCAAATTTTGTTTTCTTAAATGTCAAGCATAGTTTCGCATGAATGACAGTTTGTCAGTTGTTTTAGAAAAACATATTTATTTATTCTTTTTTTTTTTTTTTTTTTTTTTATGTGATTATTTGTTTGTTTATTTATTTATTTTTTTAAATATTTATTTTATTGTTTGTTTGGTTGTTTATTTTTATTTATTTATTTGTTTGTTTGGTTGTTTATTTATTTTTATTTATTTATTTGTTTGTTGTTTATAATTTTATTTATTTATATACATTTTTATTTTGACTTTTATTAATTTATTAACATTTTAGTTTACATCATGTATGTATACCTTATTGTGCACTTATGGTTGTATGCATGCATGTGTATATATATATATATGTGTTTAGGTGTGTGTTTAGGGGTATTTTGTATTTGTGTGTGTAGTTGGGTATTTGTGTATAAGTGTGGATGGCTGTAGAACAAACTGTGAAGGATATTATAAATATCACATAATGAGCAGTGTGTGATATGAAACTACACTGTGATATACGACAGTTATCAGACTTTTGTTAGGGTGGAGAGACTGCAATACATTGTCATTCAGTTTATGTTTCTAAAAACATTTATTACCAGTTTACTTCCCTGCCTGAGTACCAGTCATGCAGTTTTACTTTTGAAAAAGTTCACCTTTGTCATTAAATTCTAATAAATTAATTAATATAAA
>CM022669.1:8452488-8512488 GCA_012295275.1 Chrysomallon squamiferum
ACAGTAAATACACACATACACTCAAACAAACACTCACACAAATTACATTATCCTGTCTGACAGGCTGGATTGGGAAATCAGCTGAAATGGAATTGCTCTGTTTTTACACACAGTTTGATTCGTGAGCTGTAGAGAACTCTTTCTCCCATGTTAACAAAAATAAATATATTGAAACATTTAAAAAAAAAAAAAAAAAAATTAAGAGAACAACAAAGACAACTAAAAATAAAATGATGAACAATAAAGAATAAATTATATTGAATAAATTAAACTAATACAACAACAAAGAAAAAAGGTTAAAAAAGGAAAGAAATGAAAAATTGTCAATGTTACAAAAATAGCACTTCCAAAGAAAGAAACTTTTTTTTTTGTTCTTTTATAAATATAGATTTGTTAAAGGTAAAAAGCAAAATTATTTTTATCCTAGCTTTCAACATAAATGCTGGTTAATGTACAACATAATTGTATGTTTAAAAATACTTTAATGACAGCAGTTTTTTAAGTGTGTACTGCTCTATTTTCACTCCACTACTATCATTAATGGAACCTCTTTTTATCTTCAAAGTAAACTTTTAGTCAATTTTGTCTTCTTTAGTTAGGTCTTTGTTAAAAAAAAAAAAAAAAGTAAAAATAAAAAATTGTTAACAATGTAAATAAAGTTTGTTGATTCTTGTAGGCAAGTTCTTTGAAATTGGCCAAAAATTGTTTCGTTTTAGTTTCAGTTTTATTTTTGCAGTTTTTCTTCTTTTGTCAGAAATTTTATTCCTATTTGTGAATTATTTAAAGTGAAAGTTTAAAATCTGAGCTGAAAGGGTTTATTTTTTTAATTGGATTTAGACTAGTATGTATCTTCTCGTTAAAAAAAAATATATTAAGTTATGACTATTAATTTAATCAGTTTTTAACATGCTCAGCTCATGAAATCTTTTATATTTATTAAACTGTACATTTATAAAATTATACTGTTGAATTAAATTTAGCAAACTGTTACAGGTAGAGAAAATATCAGAAATGGAAATAATTTAATAAACAAATAAATAATAAATTATATAATAATAATAATAATAATAATAATAATAATAATAATAAATAATAATAATAATAATAATAATAATAATAATAATAATTCACAAAAATAAAATAAAATATAAAAAATATAAATATTTCTAAAATAGCCCTTGCTCCTAAAAAGTTTGCTTTAGACTTTATATCCCTTTCATGGAAACTGGTCACAGTTCTTACACATTGCTACAAGACTTTTTTTCCTCTTGGATTTGAAATAATTATCTCTGGATGTAAAACGTATGTCCACAGCCCTAAAGCTCTGTTTGTTTACATTTCTTACTGGAAGGGAGAGATCTGTAATGAAGTAAACTTTCTTCTCTTTGAAAGCAGGTTCTTCTCTCATTGCATGTTTTAATTTCATCCAGCAGTCTTGTGGGATGTTTAAGAATTCTTTCTTTCATCCGAGTTTGCCTGTGGGACTGGGAGATGTGTTTCTATTACTTTTTCTTGTTTCCCCCTCATTAAACATTAATCTAGGAAATTAAAAACAAGGACACGCTTGTGAATTTATATCTTGTTGGCATCATTTGCTAGAGGATATTTTAAAAAAAAAAAAAAAAAAAAAAAATTTGGATAACACAAGAGTTGGGGTAGGAGATGGTTTGTCCATACTTGTAATCTAATACGGTGATTATTATTTTCTTATAAATAAATAAAACAGGAAAAAAAGTTGAAGATTTTTTTCACTAAAAAACATAGACATCAATGAAAATAGAAATAGTTTTATAATCCAGAAATATTTTTTTTTTCTGAATTTAAATTTTATTTATGGATCTGAAGATCTGTGGGTCACAGATCAATACCCTCAGATGCTTTTTTTTTGAACAATTTCTCATTCCAACTAGTACTCCAGAGTTGATGTTTACTTGTCTATGTCAAGCTTCTTGCTAAAGATCCCAGAAACAGCAGGCTGTAGTTTATATATATGTGTGTGTGTGTGTGTGTGTGTGTGTGTGTGTGTGTGCGTGCGTGTGTGTGTGTGTGTGTGAGTGATTTTTAAAGAATAAAAACATTGGAAGTATTTCATCTATCACACTTTCTTTAGAAAATGCTAGAATTGACATGAAATCAAATTAACAAAAATGTTCTGTGATGGTATTTTTCAATGTCAGTTATGCTGTATTTCATTGCATTTGTTCTCATTAATAACTGAAACACTGTAATAAACTAAATAATGTGTGTCTGTGTATCATTTCAGCTTCTGTCTTACTCTGTAATTGATTTCTCTAATTTTTATTGTTTATGTATTTACTTATACATTGGTTTGGTTACCAATGCTTACTTATTTTCTTTTTTTCTTCTTTTTGGATTCATTAATTTATTTAAATTTCCTTTTACTTAGTTGGATTATGTTTTTTTTGTTTTCACTCTTTATTTAAAAATTTAAAAGAATTAAAAAATTAAAATGAAAAATAATAACAAAAATATAATAAATAAAAAAAGAATCCAGAAATTTCAGAAATCTTACTTATATTATATATATATATATATATATATATATACATCTACTATTTCATGTCTGTTTTACTTTTCTGCTAGCCATAGTAATCCAGGGAAAAGAGTATGTTGAGATGGGTGAGTCCATCACTCTAACGTGCAATGCAACAGGTGGGCAACTGATCCCGGAAGAAATGGACTGGTTTAAAGATGGAGATTTAGTCGAAAGTGAAAAGTATAAAGGCATTGTTATTACAAAATACCGCTCTCTCGAGAGCCAGACTTTAGTCAGTGAGCTTATCATAGATCGGGCTAGAGCAGTGCATTCTGGGACGTATATCTGCCGAAGTTCGGAGGACAAAATCGACAGCATGGAAGTGACCGTACTTGTTGGTAAGCAAGGATAAAAGAAATGTTTAAAATTCTACCCTGCATGATGCCAAACACCACAGTTACAATTTGTTTAATTTCTTATTTATTTATTTATTTATTTATTTATTTATTTATTTATTTCATTTGTTTGTTTTGTTTTTATATCTTTTATTTATAATTTATTCCTTCTTCCTTTTATTGGTATATTTTTTTTTTTTTTTTTTTTTTTTTTTTGTTCAATTTCTTTTTCTTTTAAAAAAAAATAATTTGAAACCAGTATGCTTAAATATATTGTATATTTAAAAAAATATTGTTGCATGTTTGTTAAGTAATATTTCTGTGGTAAACGAATTGAACGACTGTAACTTTCACTAACTGAAATAAAAATAAAGTCAAATTTAACTAATTAAGTTTTTAGTTAGAGGCTTATGGTAATGATCAAATTTTAGTTTTTTTAAATTAACAGTTTCTAAAGCAGCTTAAAATAAGTGAAGAACCTGAACTCATTTAACCAAATTAACAAACAGTCACACTCAGTTCAAATCTTAACATGGGTTAGGGTTAACAAGAACTAGATAAAATAAAAACAACAGCAAAAACAACCCATTCCTTTGTCCATACCTAACAAACCATTTCACTGGCACCAGTTTCTGTAAATCTTTTCTGAGTTACCTGCCCTTTGTTTTTTTTTAGTTCAGTTTCTTCTCCATTTTCTTCTTTTTTTCAGCTGTGATAACTTATATAGAAACCAAGGCTTAGATTTTAACTTTTCCTCATTTTTCCATTTTTGTTTTGTACATGTCTGTACAAATGTAATTAACTATTTGTATGTATGTATACATTTATATGAATGCATAAATGTATGTTTTTTTTTGTACATATATTTCAGGGAATAACCTAATCAGTATTTCTGCACACACTTATTTCTAGGTTAAAAGTTTTATCCATCAGAAAACTTTCTGTCTTTTAAACATAGGAAAATGTTGTTTGTTTTTTTTTAATGAAAGAACATTGTCACTTTAGAATTCAAAAACAGTCAAAGCTAAAAGCAGCACAGTAATAAAAAAGCTTTTTCCTGTTCCAGACAATAGCTCCAGTGAGTTTAAAATATCAAGCCTTATGTCTTGTGTTTACGAAGAAGTGTTTTGTTAAAAATAAATAATACTGTTCAAAGTTCTTACTCATTATACTGCAAAAAGTTTTGTTTGTCTGATATTTATACAAAGCCTTTGTTTTTTGAATATTTCATTTTCCAAGAATGTTTGAATTTAAGAGGAAAGATTTACTTTTTGTGTGTGTATGTGTGTATGTGTGTGTTGGTTTGTATGTTTGCTTATATGTATGTATTTCTGAATGGTTGTTTATATATTGGTGTGTCTGTAGGTTGTATATGTGCATTTTTCTATCTTTGGATAGAAAAAACCCCTCAAATATAAAATTATATTTCTAATGAAAATTGTGTCCACTGGTATGTGTGTGTTAGTGTGTGTGTGTTTCTGTACATATTTATGTATGTATGGGGTGGACTCTTGATAACAGAAAAAATATGGTAGCCTGAATATGACATATAAAACTTTCAACATAACTTGTTTCATTTTAAAGACAATAAAAAAAAAAATAACAACATAAAAATAAATTTAATTTTGACATTTGAAAAAAATTACTACTAATAAAAATCAGACAGATTTTTATAATACAACGTGTCAAACAGCTTTTATCATTTATTATTAATTTTGCTCGTAAGTAAAAATAAAACCCTATCTTTCGGATATTTATTATTTAATTTTTGAATAGCGCCGTTTTAAAACTGACATTTCACTTTGTGTCACTTACCTGGTTTTCAGCTAATAAAGATGACATTTGCTAAATGCACGGAAATGTGAGCTATCACATTACAAACTGGTTATTTTTTGTTTAAATTTACAGTCATTTGTCAGAATAACCACTTTTAAAACTGGTATTTATAGGTTAGCAAAACTAAAAAAAAAAAAAAAAAAAAAAAAAAAAAAAAAAAAAAAAGATGAAAAAAAAGAAAATTAAAAAAGAATGAAAGAATAAAATAATATTCCGATGGAATGGACATTTTAATAATTAAAATTAATAAGTGTGATAAAACTGCCAATAAAAATAATTTAATATTAACAATATTTTCATTATTATCAGTTTATGTTATTCTCTTCATTACCATTGTTGTCATTGTTGTTATCATCATCATCATCATTACCATCATCATCATGATCATTATCATGACACTTCATTGTCAACATTAATATCATCATCATCATCATCATAATCATTTTCATTATTATTATCATTACTAACTAGTTTTGCACTCGACAAAGATAAAATAGTTTAAATCTGTGACCAGTTTCATGAAAGGCACACTATGACTGCAGTTATTAGAACAATGCTTTTATCATCTCTTTTATTATTTTTTTTTTAAACTTCACCTTCTACAGTCAATTTCTCACTCTCTGCCATTAATAATCAAATCTTAATTAATTACTTTTTACAGTACATGCAAAAATGTGAACAGACCTTTTATACGTTATTTCAGAATGGTCGACTGATACTATTGTCTTTATTTTTCTGTTTTCTTCTAATTGTATTTACCAGCATCTAGAAATAATAATAATAATAATAATAATAATAATAATAATAATAATAATAATAGTAACAACAACAACAACAACAACAACAACAACAACAACGACAACAATAATAATACAGATTAAAATAATCTTGTCTTATGTAGAGTTTACTGGAATGGGTCACACATATTTAAACAAGAGATTCTGTAATTTCAGTATATTTGTTTTGATTGCATGCTCTGAAAGTTATTGTTTCCCTCACCATGCAATATTACTAATTATTATTATTATTATTATTATTATTATTATTATTATTATTATTATTATTAATTAATGAATTAATTAATTTATATATTTATTTATTTATTTATTATTACTTTGTTTTATTTTTGCATGAAACTTTCTCTAAAGATCAGGCAGCACATACATGTACTTTATAATTCTAGCAACAGCAATTTTGCATTCAAACTATTTTTGTTTAATATTTTAGTTATTTTTGTACACTTATAAATTCCTATATTTATGATATTTATGTGTTTCATAATAATTTTTTATATTTTTTTCTTGTTTTTTTTTTCAGCAAATTCTTCCAATGTCAAAAGAGGTAAGTAAACATTTCTATTTTTTAAAATTTCTTGCTTTCTTTAATTTAAAAAAAAAAAAAAGAATCATCATATGTTCTTGCACAATAAAGAAAGAAAGAAAGAAAGAAAGAAAGAAAGTAGTACTAGCACAGTAATAAAGTAGTAACAATCACAACATTGGCATTATCTATAGCAACAGCAACAGCAACAGCAACAACAACAACAACAACAATAATAATAATAGTAATACAAATAATAATAATAATAAAAGAACCAGTACATTTATTTCAAAAAGTAATTTCCTCCCTCATTTGCAAAGCACCATGAATCTCATTACAGTTTGATGTACTGGGTGTTGTGTGTATAATAGCCTGCAGGTGACAGCGTTTCCTGTAATTTAGAAAATATTAAAATAAAACAGACACTGCACTGTCCAGGGTCCAATTAGAGTGACCCCTGGCTTCTCGTGATTTCACCTCAAACTCGTTGCTAAATATATCATCACGTTTTTCTTTTTTTCACAACAAAAAAAAAAAAAAAAAAAAAAAAAAAAAAAAAAAAAAAAAAGAAAGAAAGAAAGGATAATAATAAAAAAATATCTGAATATCTAAATACTGTCGTTGAATATCACTTAAAAACTATGAACTGTATACTGAGACTAAATGTTAAAGCCTGGATATTATGCTGATGTACATGTTTAACAGTGATGTTTACATCTCATGATAATTTTTTTATATTAATTAAAAAAAAAAAAAAAAAATACCAACAAATAAAAAATATCAATTAAAATACTAATAAATAAATAAATAAATAAATAAAAAAAGATAATCAATAAGAATATATATATATATTTGGAGAAAAGGAGAAGATGAAATTGTTTTAGTTATTTTCTTGTTTCACTTTCAGGATCAGGATCACGAGAGTTTTCCCAAGTAGGATTGCTGAATCATGCAATCACCATGACAACAGGAACTCCAATCCTGCTTCTTCCATCCTTCATGTCCTACGTTCTAGTCAGCTGGAGAATATCCTGATAGCCTTTTGTGCAAAAAACTGTTCCTATTGGTCAGAAACACTCAGAAAGCTGCTTTCTGATTGGTCAAAGGTTGTGTAAATATTCTTTCAAGCCTGGGTCACTCCTGAGACTGGACAAATGTAAAAGACACACACTTGTCTGAATTGCTATGGGATAAACATATCTCATTTTATGTATCTGGTTTTTTTCATTGGAGAATCCATTAACAATTCTCAGTAAACTGTGCTCTGATTGGACAGAGCAGAATGCTAAAACATTCACATTAAACTCTGTTCCAGTTGGACAGATAAGTGACAATTGCAAGTAAGCAGTGTTCCCATTGGACAGATATCTAGTGGTTTGTCTCTAAACTGTGTCCCCATTGGTCAGGTTTCAGAAAATTCTCATTTGTACTAAATATTGTCATTAAAGAGGAAATTATTAAGATTTCTTCATTTGTGGTTTGATATAAACCATGGAGAGACACAATAAATCGTGACTGCTAATACATTGTGTGAGTTCTTACAACATCAGGAAGATATAAACTTCTTTTTGAAAACCTGATTTATAACAATAAATTAAAAAAAAAATGATTATGTAGTATTTTAATTCAGGAAGTTCTACATCATTTCAGAAAGTTAAACAGTGACATCATATTGACAGGGGTATAACAGCAGTGTATGTGTATATAAGACAGACTTATGGGTATTGTTATGTGGAATACATTTAACACATATTGACTGATACATTAACATCATCTGGTGTAATTTATAGAATCTGAATTGTGAATTTTCTTTCTTCAGCAGATCTACTGACAGCAGAAAATTGTTTTTTGTGGTTTTGTTAATGATATAATATGATAAGAAATGTCATATTTTGTGTCATATACCTACCAAATAAGATTATAAATATTTGTGGCATCTATCTTTTACAACAAATAGTAACAGTTGTAATTATATAACCTATTGGTAAAAATATTATTATTTTTATGTCATCCATCTTTTACAAAATATAATTGATCTGTGGTATCTACCTATTGACAACACATATGGTCTCAACTTAGTAGAAAAAGTAAAACTTGTGTACATGCCTTTTGTAATAATTGGAATATTTGTCATTTACAGAAAATAATTTTAAAAAATAACATAAGTGGCATGCAAAAAGACATTAGAAAGCTCAAACATACTGAAATAAAACTGTTACAAATTGCTTTAATTCATTACACAAACTAGTCATAGGAAATCAGTGGTTTAAAAACATGAATAATGAAGGTTCAGGCCTATGTCCCTTGGTCATACCGGAGTTGTTTTTCCATTGTTTGAAGATTAGATATCAAATGTGTAGAGTAAGAGGATTTGAACCCAGTACATACCAGTCTAAAGATGAATCTCTGATAGTAGGACAAATATGCTAGAACACAGTTTTTGTTCTTCCAAATGATTTGTTTTGTGTGGTTTTTTTTGGTTTTTTTGGTTGTTTTTTTTAGGGTTTTTTGGGTTGTTTTTTTTTTAATGATGGTTTTAATATGGTAAACATTTTATCTAGTAGTAAACTATAATTGAAAAAGATAACAAACTGATTTGATAAATTATATATTTTCTTTTTAATATACATTTTCATAAACGAGTGGGTTGAAAAATTCATAAAAGACTGAGGATACAGCTCTTTTTTTGGGGGGGCAATGTTTTGATAAGTTTATCATTTCTAGTTGTAAAAGGATGATGTCACAGAAAAATACAAATGTGAGTTTATGTGTGTCCTCATTAAATTGTTATTTTAGTGTTATATGTTATTATTAGTAAAGATTGGTTGCCATGCACAACAGTAATTTATAATATATAAGAAACTGTATTAAAGTTATTTGTACATACAGTCATTGATAGTTTAATACTACTGGACAAACCATCTTACCTCTGACAATATGACAATAAACATTTAGCATTTAAAATAATGAAAATACAACTGCATTTATGTACATTATACCACATCTAATCATTTTCTTCTACAATTATAGAAAATTAGGACATTCATCCATATTTTCACATTTCATATGGAATAGAAATGAATATTATTAATTAATTAGGTAAAAGTTAATAATTTCATGATAATCATTAGGATGACTCATTTTGGCAGTTAGAGTCACAAGGAAAAAAAACAACTCAAAAAACAACAAAAAAACCTAAAAAAACCAAACAACAACAATGCAGCATTTCTTTATTATGTTTTATATTTCATGCGAAGGAATTTTTTTCACAAATGAAATGTTTACTTAGAAGAATAGTGAATTTCTTTTTGAATTATATTCACATTTTTAAATGAGAATTTCTAACAAAATATGTAGTTCATATATTTTTCCTGTCACATCTTTGTTTTAAACATTCGTAATTCATACCCTAACAAATTCTGACAGTATACACATTTATACAAACAGACAGACAAATATAATTCTTTTCTTTCAAATATTTATTATTTCTGTCTAGCTAGCTATCTGCTCTCTCTCTCTCTCTCTCTCTCTCTCTCTCTCTCTCTCTCTCTCTCTCTCTCTCTCTCTCTCTCTGTGTCTCTGTCTCTGTACACACACACACACACACACACACAAGAGTATATATGACTTTACAGTCTCATATTATTAATATTGCATGTGGCCACATAAGTAATGACGTGCGCCTTGTTAAAAATGTCTTTGCTATAAATAATTTTCTTTAATTTGTAACAGAAACTAAATTTCAGTCACCTAATACATCTCAATGAGGGCAAGTCACATGAAATATTAAAATGAAATTGGTTGTTTTTTTCAGAAGATGAATGTGAAAAGTTGTGAATATTTTATTATGCTGGACATTTGAGTATCGTGAATTTAAAACAATACTCTCTCATTTCATTTTGCTTTCAAACTGAGCTAAACAAAATGAAACATATTTATTTTCTGTGTCCTTTTTTTTTCTCATAATTATTTTAGGCACATTCATATTTAAATATTTTGTGTCATGGTGAAAAGTAGATTCATAAACTGAACTCATTCTGTTGTTCAAAATATGGGTTTCATTTTAATATTTTTAATTTTCTAATAATAATAATATTTAATTTTTTAATGTTTTACTCCTGGATATTTTTAAACATTGTATATTTATTTAGATATAAGATATCTCAATGTATTCTGCATTACGGTTATGATAAATTAATAATAATAATAATAATAATAATAATAATAATAATAATAATAATAATAATAATAATAATAATAATAATAATAATAATAATAATAATAATAATAATAATAATAATGATAATGATAATGATAATGATGATGATAATAATAATTATGATGATGAGGATGATGATGGTGATGATATTACTACTATTAATACTACAATACTACTACTACTACTACTACTACTACTACTACTACTACTACTACTAATAATAATAATAAACAGAACAGAACCTACCTGAAAACGTCAGCATCAGCATGGACCAAAGTGCCAAATTTACTTAGTGCTATAACTGTGAGATGTCCTAGACTCAGTTTTCTCTTGTTTTAATGATGTAAGTATTATGTCAGTAAGTTATTTATAGTGTTTTGTTGTGTTGTTGTTAATTTAATATATACTTTGATGTACATTTAAGTATCGAAATATATATATATATATATATATATATATTAAAACTATATCTATTAGAATATTGAGTAATATGGTAACTAAAATGTAATATCAAATTATATTCCTGTATTTTATGAAAATTATAAAAACCAAAATAAGAAATTATATAAACTACCATATAAAATTATGTAACTAAACATTTATTTATGTATAATATTATGAATTATATACTTACAGATGTACCTAAAAGATTTGATTAAAATTAATGATAAAAATTAAGAAATAGAAGTAAACTATTTAAGAAAATAATGATTTATAATAAAAAAATAGTTTAAAATCTTCTGAATTTTTGCATGCTGGCTGAGTTTGCCTGTAATCAGTATAATTTATGTTTTGTTTTGGCTTTCTAAAATATTTTTAAAATTAAAATTGTTATCGTGAATATTACTGTTTGTATTGTGTTATTAACTGTTTTATTATATAATGTAAATAGTAATAATATGACATCTATCTTGAACATTTGTAACAGATGTTGATTTTTAATGGAGTATAATAAAACACTGAATAAATAAACAAACAAACAAATAAATAAATAAATAAATGAATAAATAAAAAGTAAATTAGTTAATCAATCAAATCAAATCAAATAAAAAATTTAAATAAAATTAAATTAAATTTTAATTAAATTTTGAAACAGACAGGTAACTGTTATTACATTTTAAAGCACAAAGATATGATACAGAAATGAGAACTTTCAGTACATTTATCATTTTTGATTTCCATGCATCAACAACACTGACTGTGTTAAAACAACTGTCTGTGAACAAGTCATTGTTACTTTTCTTTGTACAAAAACCTGACTGGAAGTAGCTGACATGGTGCATAATGTTTATAATAAAAAACATGAAAATGTTTCCTAATATGTGACTTTGTTTTTTGTTGCTTTGGTGTTCATAAAAATGTATTAATATTATTATTATTTAAATTTGTTTCTTCTACAATTTCAAACTGTGGAGCTATGGTACTTTGAAAACAATTATAAGCTAATCATTCGTCCATCTGTTGATTATGCATGTTTATAAATCTTCTCAAAGCTTAAGCAAATCTTTCTGGGACACAAAATTAGGAACCACGGTTGTTTACCAAAATGAATGGATCAGTACATTTTAGCACTGATATTTTTATGAATCAGTCACGTATTGAAAAGGTGTTTCACTGCCATTTCTCCATGCACTGTCCTTTTCAAGATCTATTTCATCTGCATTTTCTTTCAAACAGTCATTCACTGAGAAAGTATTTCACTGCTACAATTCTGTGGGCTGTTCTAATCATTAACAACAAAAAGTATCTTATCTGTACTTTAACCATTCGTTTACTTAAAAATAGAATCTTACTTGTGTTGAACAGGACACCACATACCACTGCCTTTGATAAAACACTGGTTGGCTTGTGAAATAGCTCAGCATCAGCACTGCCAAGAACTGATCCTGCTCTCTGTCATATGAACTTATACAGCAAATTTAAAAACAGATAACTTAAAATGTTTGAAAATGTAAACTGTTTTTGGTTTTAAAAAGGTATGTATGTTTTAATGTTATATGTATTTAACATTTTACATGGATCAGTTTTTAAAAGAACAGGAAACTTCTGCTTCCTTTATATTTATTTTTGCAGCAAGATGAAATTATTAACATACGAAGAAAAATAATTAAGACAGGTGTCTGATTAATAACATATGTGTTGTTGCCATATAATAATAATTATATATACTCTCCCAAAAAAGAAACACAGAATGGTTGGTTTCTTAGATAACTATTGTAAACTGACACATATCAGTGGTACAAACTATGAATATAATGACATTTGGTGATTCAAACGTATAGTTTTAGATACAGTCACCAAAAAGCAGATAACACAAAATAAAGGCTATGATTGTGTTTATTAGCCAAAACGTCCCCGCATGCAAAACATGTTACCAGTGCATGTTCACATGCGGCACATGAATCTTGAATATGAGGGTTATAAAAATGCAAGGTTTTCGAATACTTCGACTGAGTGAATCGCAACAAAACAATGCCATCGGCCATTTACAAGCTGGGAATCCTTCTTGGCCATAGCCTGGATGTTCCATGTATCCCCAAGCACCATCTTGAGATTGTGGTATCAGTTCCAGCAACACCAAACAACACGTGACCCTCCCAGATCAGGTAGACCATGTGTAACCATCAGGGCCCAGGACCGCTACATACGGGTACTTCATCTATGGTAAAGAACCACCATGGCAACCTCTACTGCTTCAGCAATACCAGATCTGCGTAGAATATCGGCTCAGACAGTGCGCAATCGTTTACGCGAATAGGTATTCAAGCCAGACAGCCTGTAAGAAGAGTGGTTTTGACTCAACAACATCATTGACTACGAGTCTTAGCTCAGTTATGATGGAGAACTGTCTGGTTTAGTGACAAGGCTCGATTTCTGCTTTGTCGAGCTGAGGAAGATGTCAAGTTTACAGACGTCATGGTGAACATTTTGCTGCAAACTGCATACAGGAAGCGGACAGATTTGGTGGTGGTAGTGTGATGGTGTGAGCAGCAATCTCATACACTGTCAGGACCAGCCTGGTTCACATCCAAGGCAACTTAATGGCACAGAGATACCGAGATGAAATTTTGCAGCCATATGTTGCTCCAATTATGAATAATGGTAACGCTGTATTCCAGCACAACAGTGTGAGACCACAAACAGTCAGACTCACAACAACGTACCTACACAACAATAACATTCATGTCCTGCCCTGGTTCTTTAAATCTCCAGATTTGAACCCTATAGATTTGATAACCCTGAGGCAGCATCAACCACAGCCACAGAATCATGCTCAGTTGGCATTATTACTACAGACAGAGTGTGCCACCATTTCACAAGGTGTAATTCATAATGTCATTACTGACATGGGAAGGAGATGTCAGGCAGTTCTGGACTCCCATGGTGGGCACTCAAGGTATTGATATTATACTGTTATAACCTTGAACTTTAACCTTTTCAATGTAATACCATCAATATTAATGAATTGCGAAAGTGTGTGTAAAATGTGAACATTCTGCTGCTTTCTGTTGATCCATTTGATGGATATTCCCAAAGTCAATAAAATCTACTTTTGCGTTTCTTTTTTGTTAGAGTATATAGTGTAATACAGTGACTCAAGTTATGTAGTAAATTTGTATCAGTTGACTAAATAAAGGTAGACAATTAACTTTAATTTCAAAATCATTTTTGTAGTTATTCCCCTTGAATAGAAGTCTCGCTGTAATGTAGGTTTTTAAAAAAATAATAATAATAATTAAATTATTTATGTTTTTAACAAGAGTTTTACAACTGCACATTATTTTCAAAGTATTAAAAATATCTGAGAACATTTAATAGCAACAAATAGTAGGTTTTTTTTTTTTTTTAATTTTCACTTTTTAACTTTAATTTTTTTTTTTAATTTTTGGAGGGTAGATTTTGAGGTCGTGTGTTTTACATGTAACTGCACTGCTTTAAAGCAGCAGATCATAAGTAACCGGATAGTGTATGACAGAAAAAAATATTTATTATTTGTTTTAAAAATATTTCTAAATTTTATTTACAAAAAAAAAAAAAAAAAAAAAAAAAAAAAAAAAAAAAAGAAGAATTCTTTTATTCCATTATGGCTGTGGACTCTACAGACGAAACTAAAATTTAGAGACCTTTATTAAAAACAATAAAATTACTAACTTCGTTTCAGTAGAACTTTTCCAGCAGGCATTGTTCAGTTTACTTACAGGCCTCTCTGTGTAACTGTTTTGTTTTTTGTTTTTATTTTTAACAGTTACTGTTGGTAAGCATTGTGTTGATATTAAGTAATTGTAGACAGTCAGTAAATATTTTTAAAGACAAAACTTGAAAATCATAGAAAAAATAATTTATGTAAATAAGCAGCAAAAATAACATTTAAAATATACAACAACAACAAAAACAACAATATATGCCCAAACATAACAGGATTTATATTAATTTCAACAAACAACAACAAAAGTCTCACCAAAATTAATATGATAATGATGAATGGTGTTGATGATAATGAAGTTAATGATGTTGGTAATAATGATACTGAAGATGCTGATGATGGTAATGATTATAATGGTGATGACTATGAGATAAATAAGGACAAGTAAAAAATAACAGATATGTAGGACAGTTCTGTGAGATGCCGTAAAGCTGAAGGAGGTAGATAAATAATAGATGTTGTAATATTTCTTTATTGATGTTACACACGAACAGGTGAGATATCACTGTTATGTCATCACCTGATACAGGTAAACAACACACATTTTCATATTACAGAGACACAAAATATTTATATATATACATACACACAGACACTCATACATATTCGTACATATACGTTTGTAAACAACACTTTCATTGTTAGGCTATTCCATAGACTTGTATATCACAAGTATGTTTACCTATAGAAGCACATAAATATTTATACATATACGTACATACACACAAACACTCATAAATATTTATACATATACATACATACATACACACATACACACACAAAAATACAACAAACACATATGCTCTAATATACTAGTAATCATTTATACTTCAATACTTCTCCACACAAGCATAAAGAGATATTTATGCAAACTTTCACACATATTTATATATACACACATGTACACATAAACCTACAGGCTTTAACAATCATATTCACTGTGATACTATACCATGCACATACAGACATTTAAACAAACTCTCACACACACACACACACACACACACACAGGCAGACATACAAAACAGTCAACACAAATTAATCGGGCTGTGAATCAGTCAGTATGTGATGTTGATGATGTCTGATTTCATAATATGCTCCCAGAAGAACTATTTTCTGAACAATTACTTTTTTTTTAACATTTTTCATCACTTCTCCATTAGGTATGACACTGACAATCACATACAGGTTAAAGAGTGCTGTTTGGAATGGCTCTAAATAAATAAACAAAATAAATGAATATATATATTCATTTATTTTGTTTATGTATTTTTGTATGGATATATATATATATATATATATATATATAGATAGATAGATAGATAGATAGATAGATAGATAGATAGATTATAGATATAACTGTGTATGTATGTGTGTGTAATTTAAATAATACTAATGCAGAAAAACAAAACAAATCGCTCACAAAAAAAAAAAAAATAAAAAAAATTTATATAAAAATTAATATTAATAAAATGAATATAGTTTAAATTTTATTAAATTTAAAAAAAAAAAAAACCAAAAACAATATTAACAACATCAAAATTAAACAAGAAAACAAATATTTATATAAAACAAAATAAACGTTAAAATTAAGAATGGAAAAATAATAATAGAAACTTAAATAGCTAGCTAGATAGATAGGTAAACAAATAAATAAATAAATAAATAAAAATATCTCTGACTTAACAAAACATGTTGATGATAGAATGAAATGAAAATCTGACAAAACACTCTCTAGGGTGTGTAATAAAAACTAATACTGAACAGGTCTGAAAACAGCCAGTAAATGACAAACCAAAAAGAGAAACCCTTTGTGGAATGACAGAACATAAGATATGAATATTTAATGTGTGTCAGACTTGGTTAAACATTTTTTCATTTTAACATAAAGTGTTTCGAAATTTCAGTTCTTGGTGGGGGTTTTTGAGTAACAGATTACAACAGTCACATGATTGTCAGGTGACTAAATACATTAACCCCAACCTCAGAATCAACAGTGTAAAAATCTTACCACCTGGTGGTAAGATCTGGGGTAAAAAATTTATTCTAGCTTTTGATCAGAAATGACTGGACTAACATTCTTACACAGTAACTCTCTCTTCTCTCAAATTTACTACCATATTAATATTTTAAAAATAAAAAAATTATAAAAGAAAAAATAATAATGAAAATAAATAAACAAAAATTTAATAATAATAATAATAATAATAATAATAACACTGATAAAAAAATAAATAAATAAAAAAATAAAAAAGATGTAGAATCTCTACAGACGTTTTTCTTTCTAACATGAATGTAGGTCTAACAAGGGATGTGTATTTTCTCTACCAGTTGTCTTTTCTTTAATTTACTAACATACTAACATCATTATTGAAATCAATGGAAGGTGTAAGACAAACTACACTTTCTCTTTTCTTGTTTACTAAAATAATAACATTAAATGTACATTCTCTTCTGTCTAAAAAATGATATGATTAGATAAGTAAAAAAAAGTTGTAAGACATCTGCACTCTCTTTTCCCTAATCTACTAACATACTAACATTAATTGAAAAACATTGACCAGTGAGGCATATTATTTCTAAACACTCTTTTAAAGGATTAACTCACTAACATTATTACAGAACTAACAAAAAAAATGCAGACATCTACAGACTCTCTTGTCTCCAACTCACTAACTCACTAACACTGATACAAAACTAACTGCGAGCCGTATCCCCTCTGTTCTCTCTAATTTACTAACACACTAACATTATTACTGAACTAACTAGGAAAAGATTTATCTCTGTTGATTTACAAATTTACTAGAGTGTGAGACCCATGGCATACATGCTTGAACATTTAGTGAAAACAGTTCAATATACTGACTAGGTCAGACAGGTTAATGACTGAGCTACACAGACTGGGTCACATTGTCTCCCATTGACAGAGTATATTCAGTTTTTTGTCAGTGAAATAATAATGATTTATTAATAAAACGAATATAACACAAGTATTGAAAAATAAAATAAAAGAGCAATAAAATGAAAGATGAAAAATAAGATGAAACAGTAAAAATAAAATAAAAATAAAAATAAAATAAAACAGTACAAATAAATTGAAAAGTTAAAAACTAAAACAGTAAAAAATAAATGAAAAGAAAAAATTAATAATGGGACAAAAATATAATGAAAAATAAAAAGTTAATAGATAATGAAATTGCAATAACCATAAAATAAAAAAGAGGTAATGTTTCTTAAGGTGAAATAAAATAACAAATAAAACTAATATTAAAGAAAAATCAAAAATCAAATTAAAGGCCTAATACTAGTGATTAAATAAACTGAATGAATAAACAGTACATGTAGTGGCAGTAGTAGTAGTAGTAGTAGTAGTAGTAGTAGCAGCAGTAGTAGCAATTGATGTAGTAGTAATAATAAAAGTAGTATTAGGTAATAAATAGTTGTTTTAGTTCTTAGCAGTAGGAGTAGTAGCCATTACAGTTGAAGTAGTAGTAGTAATAATAATAGCTGTAGTTGTAGTTGTTGGTGTTGTGGTAGAAGTAGCAGTAGTAGCAGCAGTATGGTTGAAGTAGTAGAATTATAATAGAAGTATTTTTAGTAAAAGCAGTAGTAGTAGTAGTCATAATAGTAGTACTAACAGTTATGATAGTAGTAGTGGTAGTGGCAGTTGTAGTAGTAGTAATAGTAAAAGTGTTAGTACTAGTAGTGTTTACTGAAGCAGTACTAGTCACAGTAAGTAAAAACAGAAGCAGTAGTAGCAGTGGAAGTAGAAGTGGTGGAAGTAGTTCACATTTGCTCAGCGACAGTAAGTAAACATGAAACATGAAATAATCACTGACACAAAAAGTCAGAAAGTTGCTTTAATTTCAGCTTGTAACAAAAACGTCTATGTTCTTTGTTTAACCCTCAGTGAGAAAAATTAAGTCACATGACTGTGAGTTTTTTTGTGATTTACTCAAACCTGTTTGTGTTTCACTGGAGCTCAAAGCCATATCTCATCAGCTCTATCAGAATGTTTGAGGATGAAATGAGATTTTTTTTTCTTCTTTTTTTTAACTGAATATGAAATCAATAAGTTTCCAATTTTGATGACAATTAATTTTGAAAACTGGACAAGATGTCTGAGTTATGAGAGTTTTGTTAAACAAATATATCTGTAATGTAAACATTTGTTACATTTTTTAAAAATTTTAATCAATTATAAACATTAGGAGGTTGAGATGTTGGTATATTTATTTAAATCTCAAAACAGAAAAAAACATTTTAAAGTAAAAATAGATAAATATAAAATTAACATATTCACCAGTAAACAGAATATCTTTTGTTTGATAACAAAGAATAAATATTATTTAAAAAATAATAACAATTATTATACTCATTAAACCCCCCTTTTTTTTTTTTTTTTTTTTAAATCTGATATTAAAGAGAAAAAAAAAAAAAAAAAAAAAAACAAACAAAGATTCTGCCAGAAAAACAATAACTTATTCTTTTTGGATGACAGCAAATACTATTTTTTTTCCTTCATCTTCCTGCAGTTAGGAAACAACACAATGTTTTTATACCAGCAATAGGAGTCTTGTTAGAATGGGAAATAGGCCAGTGTGAACAGAGAGAAGGATTGATCTTGTTGCTAACAAGCAACAGTTTTCTACCTGTCCTTGAAAGTATTACATTGAAAAGGTCTTTAGTCTTTAGTCTTTAGTTTTGTGATAAATAAAAACTAAATCTTTTTATTCTGCTGCTAAAAAAAAAAAAAACATATAAATAAATAAAGAGTATTTAAAGCTGAACGTGAAAGCTATAACAGTAACCATACAATAACTTGTTTTGTTGTCTAGATATGATGTCAATAGGTTAGCTGAACAATGCAAACATACTCAGAGAAACATACACACACACACACATCAGAGAGAAAAAAAGAAAGAGAAACATTAATAAATAAATAAAAATCTAACAAAACAATAAAAATGTTCAAAATCGTGTGATATTACCGCGGGTAAATTATCACATTAAAAAAATCTCCTAATACAAAATTCAGCTGTCCTTTTTATTTTTTTTTTTTTTTTTTTTTTTTTTTTTTTTTTTTTTTCCCCCAATACCATTCTGGAGCAACAAACAATGGACACTGAATTAACAAGTTATGATTGATACGCATGCACTATTCCCAGGACACATATCCTCATCAAAGTATTATTTCCCTTCAATATTCGGATTGATTCTCCACACGGTAACCGAGCAGAACACTTCGTGTTTGTTTAGTAGTACTGTCACAACGACAGAGTGATCTGCCCCAACCTGACAGTACTAAAAGCAGGACTTGCCAGCAGTAAAAACACGGCACTGCTGAATAACGGACAGCCTGAAGCAATACTAAAATGCAGTTAATGCTAATTGTAAATTATGCAGATGAACTCTGAGAGCTAACGTCCTCATCATTTAGCAGATGTGAGGTTCTGAATTCTTCAACCAGAACATCTGGAAATTTGTAAGTTTATTTTAATTATTCTCTTTGTGGTTTGTTTTATTTTGTGTTTTATTTTATTTATTTTTTTTGACAAAATGAAATGTGTAATTTTAAAATTCAAATGAGTAAATAGGATAAAAAAAAAAAAAAAAAATAAAAATAAAAATAAAAATAAAAAAAATGGATATAAACAAGTAAATAAACAAACAAACAAATAAATAAAATAAAACTTATTGAGGAAAAGATTTATGTTGAATAATAGTTTTTCAACTTTTAAAAATGGATATCACGAATATTTAAAGTATGGTTTAGTCATTCGGTTTCTAATTTTTAAAAATAAATATTAATTTAACATTTTAATAATTAAATAAATACAGTTAGTATGTAAGAAAATAAATAAAAGTCATCACAGAAATTATTTAAATAAAACAATTTTTTTTTTTTTAAATTTAAATATTTATAAAAGATTAAAAAAATAAATAAAAAAAAAAAAAAAAAAATTTTAAAATCTCGTTCAACTTTTTAAATAGTTAATCTCATTGTTTTTTTCTTTATTTTTTTATTTTATTTAAAAGGTCAGACCTGATTTTTTTTTTTTTTTTTTTCCATTTCTTTTTGGATTTAACCTAATACTTGACAAACCTTACAATATCAAAGATCTTTTGATCTGTTTGTTTTAGGCAGAAATACAATTTTTTGTTCTTCTTTTTGATATTTTGTTTATTTTTATTAAGATTAATTCGTTCAGCAACTCTCTCTCTCTATGAGGCAAGCAAGTATTTTCATAAGATATATATATATTTCTTTTTTTGATCACATGACAACCCATTCTCAAATATATTTTTTTTCTGTGTAAACAACTGCAAAGTTTGTCTGTGAATCTGTCATGTTTATCTAATATTGATGTTATAGGAAGACAAAAGTCAAATAAATTTAAAGTTTTTGTTTAACAAGATAAAAATGTGTATTGATTTCAGCCAGTTTAAACAAGTGTATTGCTTTAGAACAAACAGAGCAGGTTGAGATACGACAGAACACAAATCTTCTACAGATTCTTGATTTTATCTTGAACACAGTCTGTGCACAGCTCAGTGGTTAGAGCACAGGACTGAAGTATGGGAGGTACTAGGATCAATACTGTTCTGTGCACCTTCTGGAATATTTCCATTATTGCACAGTATTACATAGCTGATTATCAAAAAAACATATTTTGTACTTATGAGTAGTAGGTGCTTGTAAAAGATTCCTTGTTGCTAATTCCAGAAAAGAGTTGCCCACTCTGTGGTAATTTTTCTTCCTCTGTTTTTTTCCCTTGATTATAAATAGTGATGCTGTAATGATTAAAAATATGTGGAGTGCTTCATTATACAAAACATTGTTCTGTGTCATTTTATCTTGAATATTCCCGATTTTTAACAAAATTTTGTTTCGAGATCTTAGAAATTAACTGTTGTTAAATTTTGTTAATTATGTTTGTCTTTTTTTTTTTTTTATTGTTCTAAAAAAAAATAAACAAATCGTTCATCCAGAATATAAATAAATAAAGATATGTAAATAAATAAATAAATAAATAAATAAACGAAACGAAACGAAACGAAACGAAACGAAAGAAAGAAATAAAGAAACGATAAAAGAAAAAAATATTTAAAAAAAAAACAACTGAGAATGATGTATAACCAGAAGTTATAAAAGAAAGAAGGAAAGAAATAAAAGGAAAAAAAGAAAAAAAAAAAGAAGGACAGGAAGATAAAAATTGAGAATGATGTATAACGAAATGTTTTAAAAGACTTTTTTTCTTTTTTCTGACACCTGAAAGGAACTATCTTTAAAACCGAAAAATAAAAACGTAAAAAAAATGTTTTCAAAATAAATCAGAAGTGATTGTTAAGCTCTGACATCACTGGTATCTGAACGAGGCTAATATGATCTGTTTCTAGTGGGCAACAAAGACGCCATATTGTTTCTGACACTATCTCTGTGAGCAGATGTTGAAGTCAGGAAACTGCAAAACAACAAATGTTTACACAACACAAAACATATTTAAAACACAACTAGATTATACATGTCACAATTCAAACACAGATATTTTTTTTTCTTCTTCTTTTTCATTATTATTTTTTAAAAACGTTTTTTTCTTCTTTTTTTTTTTTGGTTATTGTAACTTCAATTTTTATTTTTATTATTTTTTGTAATTTGTTTTTATTATCTTGTTTTTATTGCAGTGTATTTAATTTTAAGATTTTTTTTGTGTAGAAAAAAACCACGATTCATTCAGTAAAATCTTTTTTAATGTATTAGTTTCCTCATTGTAACTTTTTTTTTTTTTTCTAAAATAAAACTACTTAACAAGAGATAATAACTGTAGTAGTAGTAGTAGTAGTAGTAGTAAGAGCAGAAGCACTATCAGCAATGGTATAATAGAAGTATAAAAACAGAAATGTAGCACCAGTAATGGTAACAGCAGTAGTCGTAGAGGTCGTAGTAGGAGTAGCAGAAATAGTAGCAGCCATAAAAACCAAAAAAAAATAAAAAATTTAAAAATAAAAATAAAATTACAGGAAATTTGTAAAGAAATGAAAACAGAAATAAATATAATTTCACCAAACCAAGTTTTTTCAAGAAGGGTTAATTGGCCTATAAATTAAAATACATCATTAAGGAGGAGGTGTTTTTTTTTTTTTTTTTTTTTTTTTATTATTACACAGTGAAGTTTACAGCAAACTGAAAAATAATTCTGGTAAAATATGAGCGCTGTCAGGTCGCAAAATATTCCAGTCATTTCCGCAGCTTTAAAAAGTAACGTACTACACGCGGGTTCTTAGCAGTCAACCAGGGCTGTTCTGCATGGGAGCCGACTCGCAAATACTCGTATAATTAACTGCTTCATCTATCACGATGAATTATGAACTGAATTTAGAATGATATTAGCACAGTAAACCGTGCCAGAGAGTAAGAGAAGGATATCTTGAAAAAGATGAATTATGAACGACATTTAGGGTAATAAATGACATGAGAATTTTAAAGAGAGAGAAAGAGAGAGGGAGGGAGGGAGAGAGAGAGAGAGAGAGAGAGAGAGAGAGAGAGAGAGAGAGAGAGAGAGAGAGAGAGAGAGAAAAGAGAGAGAGAGAGAGAATGAATGAATGAATGAATGAACGAATGGATGTTTAACGACACCCGAGCTTAAAAAATTGGAGGAAGAGAAGACAAAGAAAAAAAAAAAAAAAAAAAAAGACATAGAGATAGGAGAGAGAAAAAAAAAGAGAAATGGAGAAAAAGAAATGAAGGAATATGAAAAACAAATTATGAATGACATTTTGAAATATATTTGCGTACTAAATTAACAAACAGTGAGAGAGAAAATGATAGTTTTCGAAACTAGTTATGAAAGGTATTTAGTGACACAAGATAAAATGATATAACCGAGAAGAGAGAAAAAATGTTAAAAACAAATTACAAATGACATTCAGAATAATACAACCGCACCAAATAGACACAGAGTGAGAGAAAAAATAGATGGACAACAGAGAGGGAGAGGGAGAGGGAAAGAGAGGGAGATAGAGAGAGAGATCTTAAAAGAGGGATTATGAGCAACTTTTTTTAATGATCTTAGAAGACTAACATGTGAGATAAAAAAGAAAGATTAAAAAAAAAAAAAAAAAAAAAAAAAAAAAGATGAATTGATGAAAAAAGTAAGGCAGACATTTAATGTGGCTCTTTTCCCCTTGCAGAAAGAAAGCATGACATGTTTTAGAGAGAAATAAATTATCTTCTACATTCCAGCAGTCACACTTTGTAAATGCTTACAAGTGAAACAAAAATCTATGTGCTAACTTAATATTACGATCACAGTTATATGGAGGCTTACAGGATCTCATTTTAAAAACTTGAAGAAAAAGTTCCGTTATTTCTAAATGATGGTCCATAAATATTTAAAAAAAAAAAAAAAAAAAAAAAAAAAAAAAAAAAAAAAAAATCTCTACTCAAACAAAAATCCTATTTTTCCTGATGTTTCTTAAAACATGTAAATTAAATTTAAAGGAACTGTTATCATGGTTTTATATTTATTTTAAACTGTTTTAAACTATCTGCCAAGAACAGTAAATTTTAAATTATTATTTGCCATAAGTTGTGATGTACTCTCTCTCTCTCTCTCTCTCTCTCTCTCTCTCTCTCTCTCTCTCTCTCTCTCTCTCTCTCTCTCTCTCTCTCTCTCTCTCTCTCTCTCTTCTTAATGTTGTTGCTGATGCTGAACATTTCATGATAATCTCCCTTTGCCTATGACATACTTATCATACCCAAAATTCACTGCATAAATACACTGATATAACATATTCATTTAGGTCAGAGTAACAGAAAATGACGTATATAATCGTATATAAAACATAAAAACAAAGAAAGAAACAAATTACCCCCTCAACAACAGAAAAAAAAAGAATACCAAACAACAAGAAAATAAAAATAAATAAATAATAAAAAGAAGAAATTGAAAGAAAGAAAAAAAAGAAAAAAAAAAAAGAAAAAAGGAAAAAGTATAAAAATTGATGTTATATTTTTATCACAATCAATATAAGAGCTTACACAACACTTAATTTATCAATAGACTTTTATTTGTTTTTGTTTTTTTTATAATTCCTACGCACCCTCTAATTACTGAACATTGCAAACCTGATTCGTGTAATCATGTCCACACTCGACATAAAAGAACATATGAAAAAAGCAGGTATTAATTTGCATTAAGAAGGATAATAATAATAATAATAATAATAACCAAACAAAAAATTAATCTAGCATTTTCAGGCTCGTTCGTAATCTTACATTATGGATTCAAAACAAGAAATAAAATAATGTGATTGTGAGGTTTAGGCGAAGTTAATTATTACAAGTCATTAAACACTGAATATTTTAAATCACCCGTTTAACAGAATACTGCAAAAAATTAAAGAAAAAAAAAAAGAAAAAAAATAATATTAAGAATTTAGTCAAAACAAAGTGATTATTTGGCTGATAGTGTAAAATACTTTTAAAATGTTTTACAGATATTTATTTTGTGAAATAAGATAATAATAGTTTTAAAAAGAAAAAGGATAATGGAAACATTCTGCTGTTACTAATACTGATGTTGTCGCCAGTAGTATTCTACTAGCTCTGCTACTGCCACTACTGCCACTACTGCTACTACTACAACTACTAACATTACTGCTACTCCTACTACTACTATTACTACAACTATACTACTTGTACTACTGCTAGTATTACTATAATAATATTACTACTACTACTACAACTACTACTATTGTTACTACGTTTACTATTATTATTATTACCAGAGCTATTACTATTACTACTGCTTACACGAAAACGAAAACTAGCAACTGCAACAACACAAAAAATAAAACAACAAAAATATTTAGCATATTTTTGGAAGGTTAGCTTGGTACGCAAGTAACAGTATACGTATACTTTTTCTTCTACTTTATCTTTCTCTTTTTTTTTTTCCCCTTCCTTTTGTTTTTCTTTGTTTAAGCAAATAGCTCAGAATTAGTTTCATTAGTGTCATACGGCTTGCATGTTTTTATTATTAGCAAGGAATATGACTGTCAGTTACGTAAACTGGCTGAAATGTATCAGGCAACAGTGCAGACATGTTTGAGAGTCAGAAAGATCCGGTGTAATTAAAAACATGTAATGTTGACAAAGCATGTTCGTACAACAGTCATACTCGATGAGAGAATGTTAACTAGGGATATCCGTATCTCAGCTTTCGAGTACGAGACAGGCTGCCTTTTTTGACAACGAATTCGTAAAATAATGTAGTTTTGAGTCATGGTTTCAATAGCTAATCGGATATGGCATTATATAATTGCATAATGAGTACACGCATGGATGTGTGAGTGTTTGTGTGGGTTGAATGTGTAAAAAGTTAAATCATTTTTTTTTTGAAAAGAGTTTTAAAATGTTTATGATGTTCTGGAACAGATCAGCTGCTTAAAACATTTCAGCCTACTGTTGTTGTTTTTATAAAAAAAAAATAAAAAAAAATAAAAACAGTATTAAAATGATATTGATATTACTAGTTTATTTCTGTTGTTAACGCTTTTTTAATACTACAACAGCTACTTGGACATTTTTCTAGGGATATAGGCAGTTTAAATGGATAGAAGCTGCTATCAAGTACAGATACCACCATTGTTTGTCTGTAGGCAATTTATATTAACAAGTCACAGGTAATTATTATTATTGACGTTGTTGATTCATGTATTGTTATTATTGTAATGTTAAAGTGCAGTTTTTCCCTGTGGCAAATACAATTTATGATAACGACATTTAAGCTATTACATCCTTGGAAAGTCAGATCAAATATTATTTCTGATATTATTATTCTTTTTCCTCTTCGTTGTTGTTTTTATGGCACTGAACTCATATTTTATGCTGGCAACCTTTTTCTGATGTGCAAATATTATTTTGTCATACAGTAGTCTAGACGTATAAGTCATATACAATTGTGTTTGGTACATCATTTTGTGTGTGAAAAATTGTGTACCTGATGACAACGTTATTTTGAGAGACTTTTTCAGTAGTATGTCAGACATTTGAAATGTGATATACGTTTTGAGCGTAACTCTGGTATCCTGCTTCTGAAGCAGTTTATTATTTTACGTAAGTAACGTTCCTAAGTGACGAGTACATCATTATTTTTAAATTAAAACTAAACAGCGGTCACCTATCTGGTCTCTGCAGCTGGCAACGTTATTTTGAGAGAAATTCTCAGTCGTATGTCAGACAATTTGAAACGTGATAAACGTTTTGAGCGTAACTCTGGTATCCTGACAACGTTATTTTGAGAGAAATTCTCAGTCGTACGTCAGACAATTTGAAACGTGATAAAAAGCGTAACTCTGGTATAAACGTTTTGAGTCGTATGTCAGACAATTTGAAACGTGATAAACGTTTTGAGCGTAACTCTGGTATCCTGACAACGTTATTTTGAGAGAAATTCTCAGTCGTACGTCAGACATTTGAAACGTGATAAACGTTTTGAGCGTAACTCTGGTATCCTGCTTCTGAAGCGGTTTATTATTTTACGTAAGTAACGTTCCTAAGTGACGAGTACATCATTATTTTTAAACTAAAACTAAACAGCGGTCACCTATCTGGTCTCTGCAGCTGGCACGCGCTCTCCTTAGCAGTGCGCAGACGTCTTCGCAGACATTTTGAATACGTGCTGACATTTATAACTTGATTAAAATTAGATAAAGACTTCCTTCTCCAAATTTTGTGATTACGATGTTATTTGTATCTGCCTTTTTCTGCTTATATATATATATATATATATATATATATACAGACACAGACACACACATACACACACACACATTATAAGTTGCTTTTTTTATTCCTATATATTTCTGATATTAAAAAAAAACAAAAAAAAAAAAAAAAAAAACACGTAATAAAATAATATAAGATTTCATTAAATAATAATAATAATAATGATGATGGTGATAATACTGACTACAATGATGATGATGTTACTTCACACTAAGTACTACTACAGATAATAATAATAATAATGTTACAGGTATTTACCGGCATGCTGAAATAAATTACCTGCATTTTAGGCAGGATTCTGTTTAATGAAGTAACTTTTAATTACCCGACATCGTACCAGCATTTCTACAGATTCTAACTGAAACACACAACTAAAGAAAACTCAACAGAAATTTAATCTTCCTATTTCTTCTTCTCTTTCACTGGTTCCATAATAAGCACCATTTGAATACCTCCATAATTCAAAGTTAATTAGTGCTTCATTACAAATCTGTATTTGAAAAATTATTTTTAGTTCCTAATAACATAACAATAATTGAATTGCCTGAAGTCCTTTTCTTTCCTTTACGCAAACACACAAATATATACACGGACACATGCGCGCACACCCACACACCACCCACACACACCCACACCCAAACACAAGCTATATATATATATATGAAAGATCATTGAAAACACCTTTTAAAACGTGTCTATGTTTTTATAAATCATAGATTATATTACTAATCAACATGCATACAAACATACATACAGACAGATACAGACTCATCCAGACATATACACACAGACATACACACATATATGTACAAACACATTCAGATATAACACGCACGAATGGACACATGCATACACTTACACGTACAGACCCACATAGACACACATATATGCAAAAAATAGATACATACTTATTCACATACATACATTCACATATGCAAAAATAAAACAGACAGTACTCATACTAACAAATACACACATTATATACACACTCTACTAAATATGAGCACAATCACACACACACACACACACACACACACACACACACAGATACAATTACATATAAATACAACACATGCATACATATACCCTCATACAGTTATATAAACACAAACATACACACAGCACACACACAACACACACACACACTTACAAACCTCTGTCATTAGTTCGTGCGTTATCAGATCCTTTCTGTCAAATGTAAGTCAAGTTAAAAGATCGATAAACAGGAATGAAAGTTTTCTTTTTGTTGTTTTTTTCTTCTGTATTTTCTTACTTTTTGATAAATATTAAAGAAAGTTTTTCTTCTTTATTTTTTCTTCTGTTTTTCTTCTTCTTCTTCATATTCTTCTTCTTCTTCTTCTTCTTCTTCTTCTTCTTCTTCTTAGTATTATTATTATTACGTCCAATTTATAATTTGCTTCTCACTATGCCACTAGGATTGGCGAAATCATTGTGTAATAGCGCATTTCTTGCCACTAACGAAAGTATAATTTTAATAGCGGGGTCATGACGTGTCAATGATGCGCTATAAATACACCGCTTAACTGACACGGGCAGTCTACAAAACATTTACATACTGCCAGCCAATAAGACTGATATAATTTAATTCTGTGCAGACATCTAACTTTATCTCAGTCTATGCATTTTTGCCTACGTAAAGCCCCGATTCAATTCGGATAGAATCGGATAAGTTCGTTAAACTGACATATCGGGAATTAAAACGTAACAAAAGTATCGAAATTCCAGACTGGAACTGCCGTTAAATATAATGTGTCCAATCAGTCTGGGCTAATTTTTTTTTTCATTCTCAAAGAATCAAGAAAGAAAGAAAGAAAGAGAAATTTTAATAAATAACTAATTAAATAAATAAGTGGCATGTGTTCACCTTCATCTACATGTGGAATATGATTCTAATAAAGTATTTGCAAACTGCATGTTTTTGCAACACAGTAACTCATTTTAATACTAACGATTAATGAGGCAGGAATTTCTTTCTTTTTTTTCTTTTTTATTTCCTTTTTTTTTTTTCCTTTGGCTCTCACTATCACGTGCGATCGATTACTAGCAGTAGCAGTAGCAGTAAATAGTAGTAGTAGTAGTATCATCATTGTCAGCTTAATCATCATTGTAGTCATTATCGTCATCATCATTGTCATTATTATCGACTGGTTTTAAAGTATTTATTTGCATACTGACAAACGCAACTGATAAACCATTCAGAGCATTATCTGGATCGGGAAACAAGACAGTGAATATCACGAAGGAAGAAAGAAAGGACTTGTATGAACAATTAAACATTCGAGACAGTCACCACTGCACAGGCGAGCCAAGTGGCGCAAAGCCAGATCGGGATAAACACGCATCTGATCTAGTAACCGAGACATGACCTTGTTAATGCTGTAATTATTGTTAACAGCATCTTATTTTGATTATCAAGCTGTATCAGCGATCTCAGTTTGTGTACATGTTTGTGGTTTTATTGTAGAATTTTACTGCTTTTTGCTTTCTATACAAAAATTTAAGGTGAAAATGTTCTCGGTATGTTTTGTGTCATAAAAACGAAAAGCAAATTGAAAACATATATATATGAGTTCTAGTGTCTCAGAGTACGTGTGTGTATGTGTGTGCGTGTATGTGTGCGTGTTAATGTGTGTGTATGTATGTTTGTCTGTTTGTGTCTGTGTGCATGTGTGTATGTTAGAGTGCGCGCGCGTGTGTGCATGAATATATAATCTATGTGTATTGGAGTGAGTGTGTACGTGTGTGGGTTAGTGTATGTGTGCATGTGACTGTTTGTGGGTGTGAACGTTTGTGTGTGTTTGTGTCTGTGTGTGTGTGTGTGCATATGTATATGTTAGTGCGCGTGTGTGCACGTATATACATAATCTAAAACTAAAGATCGATATGATTCTTTTACTCCAAATTTTTATTGAAAATAAACGCATGCCTGCATTTTATTGTCATGCAGAATAAGCACAAAAAATGTGAAGCCGAGATTACAGACACGTCTGTCTGCTTTTTTAGTACCGTGTACCATATTTAGCAAGGTGAGAAATCTCGCGCACTGCGAGGTCGTTGACGTTGTTTTTGTATTGGATGTTAATGAAGCAATTGCATGTTGAATTGATTAGCTCGATGCATCGCCTTATAATCCGCAACCTTGCGTGAACCGCATGCAATAGGCTGACTGACACTCGCTTTAAAGTCGAAGATGAGAGCGGAGTTTTAAATATTTAAAAACGTAGTAGTAACGTTATATGTTGTTAACCGTTTTATTCACCGGGTTGAGTACTTTGTGTAGTGTATTACTACTGTCTGTTCTTTTACCAGACTTTGTTATTTTATCGTATTTGTTTGTATAAGTTATTATTATTATTATTATTATTATTATTATTAGTAGTAGTAGTAGTAGTAGTAGTGGTAGTAGTAGTAGGAGGAATAGTAGTAGTAGTAGTAGTAGTAGCAGTAGTAGCAGTAGTAGTAGTAGTAGTAGTAGTAGTAGTACTAGTAGTAGCAGCGGTAGTAGTATTGCTATTAACCTTTTATTATTATTATTATTATTATTGTTATTATTATTATAACTTTTGATGTTACTCCTGTTATTATTTGTTTAGTTTATTATTATTGTGTTTATTATTAAATTACGGCTGAAACTGGATTATTTCACAGCACGCAAATGTTACACGCTCGGTGGCACAGCTGTGTGTGTTCGGAGTGAAATGTTCAATCAAAACTCGTCGGTTTTATTAAATCAGCGAGTGCCTGTGATGAACTGGACAGAACAATTACAACTGATACATGTTGTGTTTGTTTCTGCAGACATGTCTCGCTAATAACAGAGATGACCCCTGGAGACAAGCTTTCCTAGTAACAAAGCGTGAAACTGATCAACCAACCTTTACTAATAATAAAGTATTGACAAGAACTATAGACCATTTTTTGCTATTACCAAGCACGTTAACGGTAACTTAAGCGTTGCTGTCAAATGAATGACTACTGCAGTCCGTTAATTGCTAAGTAACTGGAGATCCATTCTTGGAAATTAGACTACTACTAATCTTTACTAATAATAAATATTGGCAACAGTATTGCGAGTATTTGTTAATGATACATTATGGCATCTCAATGCTAGTCTTTGTCGATAATAACGTAGGATAAGTATCTAAGTAAGCTTTATGGAAAGTACAGAGACTGCCAATTTCATAGCTGACAAACCTACTCGTGATATGACGTGTAAAATACCCTTGTAAACAGACATACTACAGTGACAGACAAACTGATTTTGCCAGTAACCTACTAACTAGTGATGACAAGAATGAATAAATCATACTTTACTAATAGCAGACGTTAATGGTGCTTAAATCGTAAATCGAACGTGTGCAATGAAATTAAAATGGTTCATATATAATTTTATTTACTTTTATTTTAGTTTGTTTAGTTATTGCAGTTTTCTGATTCTTTCTGACGGATTACGATTAAGTTGATGAGCGACGTACTCAGAGTGCCACTGAATAATTTACATTATAAACAGCAGATATAATCTTGTAATTAATTACACAGCAGCAGCAGAAGATACAAATACAAGGATTAATAGCACACTGGACTGAGTAGATCCCAGGAGACAGCGGTCTAACAACAGTGATTATCCATTTAACATTGGTACCTGGATGTTCTGGTCTGATATTTTAAACGCTTCATTTTAAATAATAAAATTAACTGTCCACTCTGAGTGATTTTAACAGATAATTACAGGTTTATTCGTCAAGCCATTGCTATTTAAAAACATAACAGACTGGTCGAGTTAAGTGAAAACTGACGGCCATTGTCCAGCAGGACTGAAACACTTCTCCAGATCACACGGCGCATGCTCAGTCCAAGTTAGATTAGTCTGACTGTGTTCGTGTGTTTCTTTACTTCTTTTTGTGCTTGGAATGGCCCGGATGTTGCTCTGGGACAGCGTTGTGTTATGTAGCAGCTTTCTGATTAACCAGCGTGACATTTCACATATATATATGTGTGTATCTGTCGTTTCACGAATAGTACGTCGTGCATGTCAATGTGGTTGTCTCAGTACACTCGGCTTGTGGATTACATCATCCGTCTGCTGTTGAAGTGAGACAATGAATTCAGAATAAAGATGAACGTCTGAACAATTGATCTCTGTCAGCAGTTGTCCTGGATGAAAAAAAAAATAATAATAATAATATATATATATATTATTATTTTTATATATATATATATATATAAAACAAATAAAAATAATAATAATAATAAAAAATAATAATAATAAAATAAAATAAAAAATTAATTACAATAAAATATATAAAATAAATAAATAAATAAATAAATAAATAAATAAATAAATAAAAACAAAATTTATTGCTTGAAAAATGTAACGATGTAACAGTATGTGTACATGCACATACAAACAACGCTGATAGTAACCTAATATTAAGCAGCGATTAATAATTTGCAACATACATAATTACATGCCTAATTATAAACAAATGGTGTTGCTAAAAATGTAAAAGTATTTGTTGTGGGTTTTTTGGCATTTTTTTACTGTAAATTTGTAGAGTTAGACACACGTAAATTTATAGTTTGGAACTGTGAGTACTGTAAATACAACATAACTGAGAAAAAGTGATAATCGTCTTCACTTAAACTGCTGTGGTCACATTGACTGTTTTCTACTGGTCTATCAAACAGTACGGCACACAGTCTGGGTTTTTAATTTATGCTTCCTTAGATCTGTTCGGTGATACGACAGCGATACGAATCAAGAACAAAGTATCCATTGCCTGATCAACAGCAAACCCTGTAAAAGTAAATAATAAAATAAAAAATAACATATTAACTGACGTTAGTTTCAATCTTCATCTCTGCTCTGGATCGACGCTGAAGCATTTCAAATTGTGTATTTCTCGCAGAACGTTCTTGTCACACACGTTACTCTCAGCAAGGACGATCCAACATGCAGCACCGTTTAATGGTTTCATCTGTTCTGAATACATGTAGCATAGTTGAATGTTTAGCTTGTGTACATTCTCATCTTGTTATTAGATACTCTCGTTTGGCTAGAACTGAGAAAACTTTCTTTAAGATGTTCGTATTACTGTAAGCTTGGTACTGATATCAGGAAAGAATGCGTGTGCCGTGCAATCATCTGAGAATTAACGACACTGAGGGATGTTGTCGTAGTGAGGGATGTTGTCGTAGTGAGGGAGTGGCTGGCAGGAAGATATCAGTGTGTGTGTACGTAAACTTGGGGATTATTGTATACAGCGTACGTAAGTCACCGACAACTATCAATAATCTCGCTTATCTCTCGATATTTAACAAACAAACAAAAACAAGAGATATTAGAACTGAACTCTGTGGGTGAACCCGTACATCATAATTCATGTATGATTGTTATCGTCTTTTTTTTTTTTTTTCTCAACATTTTTTTTTTTTTTTTTATCTTCTCTTAAATCCCTTGTTTATATCTCTTCACGAAAAAAAAGAATTTATTGTTAAAAAAAAAAAAAAAAAAAGAAGAAAAAAGGAAACAAAATTCCCTGGATGATTTTTTTTTCCAAGGTTCTATTGTTTACTGGCTTGTCTGAAACGCACAATGACATACGTATGTCGGAGTTACTGTGGTATATTAACGTAATTGATTTCCGCGGGATGGCGACAAGCCTAGGACGCAGGGAATACATTATTAATGTCGGAGTGAAGCAACAGGGATTTCACGTTGGTGCAGTGGGACAAGGAACTGACGTCCAGCATATTAAATTAATTTTCTTAAAGTGGCACGGAACGTACGATTAATTAATCTCACTTACGGCGAATCGGTCAGTCGTTGTACTTGTACTTTTTTCCACCTTTTTTTTTTTTTTTTACCCCGCTTTCTCTTGTTTTGTTTGGTAAGCTGGGTTAGGGATTATGGGATTTTCAAATATTTATGTCCTTTTTATTGCTTTGATGCGTCTTTGTTTACTATGGAGAATAAAATGTGTTGTATTCGGGTTTATTCGGGTGAAAGCAACAAAGAGGGGGAAAAAAATGTGTTTATATATATTCCACATTGTATTTGTTTTGTTTCCTTTGTTTGTTTGTTTTTAATGATGTTTCTTAATGATATACAGTTACTATTTTTAAAATTTAGTCCACTCAGCTATACTAAAAGGGATTTATTTTGCATACATGTTGTGAAAACTACATACCAAAGTATTTGATTCCAGAAATCATGAAGCATATTTTCGAACGTAAACAAAAAAAACAAAGGCAGGATGATTTTAGTGGCATCACATTTATTTTACACACACCTTCTCGTAGGTATATATATATATAATTTTTTTTTTTTTTAAATCACATTTCACAGGAATTTATTGAAACAGTTCTGGAGTAGTGGTTTGGAACGAGAAATAAGCTAAAGGGACAGGATTAAAACCTACGTGATTTATGGGAAGAGCTGATGCTGAGTGCTTTGTTACAGAGTCGAGATGCAGGAGTCATAAATCCAGCGTGAGAGCGATATGAAATATATTATGACAAAGTCTATTTTCATAGTCCTATCTGTTTGCCCAGACAAGACATCGGCGCACCGACTAACTCACATAACAGCCTGCAGGACAGCAGACTAATTGATTTCAACCTTACCTTTGATGAAAGGAAGATAAATAGCTGTTTTAGCAGCAAAAGGTGTTAAGGTACTTACTGTTGACAGATGGTCTCCCGTCTTAGATTGCCATCATAAAGGAGATGAAGATGATGGCTTGTGCAGTCAACCACGCTCTTTACAGATGTAAAACAAATGGCCGATATTTTTCTCGCCTCTCCCATTATGTTGTGATAAACCGGTGTACCGCTTGAAAAAATAACATCTACCTTGCCTTGGAGCTGTTCCACACTTCGCAGCAGGAAAAATCTAGAGTTTCAGCGGCTTTTCTGCACAGTTTATTATTATTATATTCTGGTTATCGCGATAAAAGAGAAAACTGCATCACTTGCAGACATTTTTATCTTTGGAGACGTAGACTTAGCGTTAATTCTTAAGTATTGCTCGAGGGCTGTTGGCTAGATGTGACAATTTTCAGACTTGATTAAAATCACTAATATCGTTAGTGTCAGTGTTTGCATCGAGTATCTCAGCTGTAGGAAGCTGAACAGACGAAAGTAGTGACGTTAATAGAAATAGGTATGCACTGGTTACATCCTTACAATGATCATCATCTCGATGCGATCATTGAAAGAGTTATCATTATGATGGTAATCGTTAGAATGTTCATCATCATAATGCAATCATTAAGAAATCTGTCATGATGATGATCGTGATGACATTAGTAATCACTAGAATGTTGATCATGATGACAAAGATAAAAAAAAAAAAAAAAATTGTTGATGAGAATATAATTTAATAAATAGTTAAAAAAATGAAATATAAATAATTAATTTCAAAATATTCAGAGTGCTATGGAAGATGATGTTACCTCTGGGAACTATTCAGATCACTGGACAAAACAGACACAGTTACTGTTACTGGAAATTATTAATTATTTAATCTCTTCAAATTTTGGTATTAAAACAGTTAGCCCAGAGCACTGATTTATGTTGTCTTAATCCTACTCAACATAAACTATAACAAATTTGTTTATCAAAATGTAGTGGTATGTGCTGTTCTGTTTGTGTTGTAGACTTCTTGCTACAAACTATTTCAGCAGCAACCCGAGTACAAAAACTGAGTTTTCCTTGTTCTTATTCAGCAGGTTTTCCATTTTACAACATCTGGACAGATCAAACAAATACACATCCTAAGATTTGATTTACTGAATGACATATCCCATTAGTTGTAGGTGGTATTTTAAAAACTATCTTGCGCGATCGGTGAAGCGAAATATTTCAAAGGTCTCTAAAAAAATAGTAATACAGGTTCTATATATAATTTACAAATGTTGTCTGGCTACAGAAAAGCTGATTACTTGAAGTTGTGGCCGTAAGAACAAAAATAACTCAACCCTAATTAGCTAGAGAGTTACAGAGAAAATGCTTGAAGCAGCGCAAGAATATTCTCTTAACTGTTTAATATATACGATGTTTAGGCCTAGCAGAGATACTGAAAAGTTGAAATAAAAATAATTCAATTTTGTTTTGGGTTGTGTGTTTTGGTTAAAGTTTTTAATTCTAATTAAATGACGATGATGATGAAGATGATGATAATAATAAAAGGTCTTCGTGTGTGTGTGTACATATATATATATATATATATATATATATAAATTAAAAGAAAAATAATATTACAAATAGGAATAAAATAAAGTAAAAATATTTTTAAAATTAAAAAGTAATCAATGATAAATAGGGGAAAAAAATTATAATTTATAAAACTTTTTTTGAGAAAACACGCTTTTGACTATTACAATTTTCCCACTTAATTATTAATAATAAGGAATGTTAATGGACATAAAAATGAAAAATGTATTAATTTTACTGAAAAAAAAAAAAAAAAAAAAAAAAAAAAAAATGAAAACAAAAAAGATGCAATATTATAAAAAAAATAGGAATCCATTGTCATCAACAAATTAATTTAGTAAATTATGTTAGCGTTTATGCTCCGGTGCTCTTCATAAAATGAAGGGAAATAACTGAAAGATAAATATTTGACAGGAATGTTAACACGTTTGGATGTAAAAAAATAAAAAAAAAAATAAAAAATAAAACAAAATCAAATTAAATTTAAAAAAATTTAAAAAAAGAGAAAAATAAACAAATAAAAATAATTTTTAAAAAGGTTAAGAATTAAATAAATAAACAAATGAAAAATAAACAAATAATATTAATAAAATAAAAATTAAAGACCCATAAATGTCAATAAACTTCCATTACGGAATAAGAACCGTGAGCTATTTGATAATTTACCGTAGATTTCTTTTTTGGGGGTAAGTTTTGTTTTTGTATATTTGCTGTCAAAAAAAAAAAAAAAAAAAAAAAAAAAAGAAAAAAAAAAAGGAAAAACAAATTGAAATTAAAGAACAACAGAAAAATGGAAGACATCGAGGGTGTGAAATATTTTATACTTAACGCTTCATTTGTTTTACATTTTACTATTTGTCTTGGCAACTGCGGACGAGAACTACAAACACGTGATTAATATTTCACATTATTGTGTTATTACAGGCCGAGCACAGAGGATTGCGGGTATTAACGCCGGTCCCTTCACGTACAGCATGAATTAATAAGTCACTCCTCATAAAGTGCCTTCCATAAATATTTAAAACTCTTACTCTCTAAGTAAATTAGCTGCTATGTCGACTGACGAGCTTCTTGCCGGCGTAGGTTGAAAACTTCAGGCTCCGCTTTTGGTTTTATACTAAATGTCTCTCTCTCTGTGTGTTGGTACTGCTATTCTGCTGCCGGGTAATTCGGTGTTACTGGTCGAATATTTTAATTAGAAATCTTCCTGCGCCGTTTTCCTCTTTCAGTGTCCTAGCAAAGTGTGTAATATGTTAGTTTAATTTAATTTAGTTTTTTTAATTCCATAACAAAAGAAAATTTGTATTTGTTTCAGATGAACAGATTTTATTTAACAATAATATATATATATATATATATATATATATTTTATAGCCAAACTAAAATAATAATAATAATAATAATAATAATAATAATAATAATAATAATAAATAAATAAATAAATAAATAAATAAATAAATAAATGACCAAACATCGGATAAACCAACGACAAATACTAAACAAACTGCTTGAATGAAATCTCAGAGCTGATCTAAAAGCCAGCAACCCTTTAGTTATCGGTATCATTGACACTTTGCCGCTTATAAGCTGGAAACAAAAACTATTTACAGTTTCTATCTGCATCCACTGGTGAACAAAATTAGCGCTCACCGATTAAACGGAGTGAGTACTCACTGACTTATTCGGATTATCCTCGTATTGACATTATATCCGCAGTCAATGTTGGCGCGACGCAAATATTTTATCCACTCAAAAAAAGTCAACATGCCTCGCTAAGGCCTTTTTTTTTTTTAATGGAAAAAAAGAAAATGAAAAAAAAAAAGCACACAGCCGCAAACGCTTGAAATTGTATCACCAGTGATGTCGTCAAACGAACTTAATTGCTAACTCATGTACCCGATTATTGTCAAATTTGACATATCAGATTACAATAATTCAATTAATTACTGATCCCGCGCGCTGGATTAGTCTCTGCAACGTAAATTGAAGAAACCAAAAAAGAAAAAGTATCATAAATGACATCACGTGACCCGTCCGGGACAATGGCGGAATTTGCGCGCATGATTGCCATGCGATAAAGGGGCTAGGAAACATTATTGACTTGGCCATTACAAATATTGCACCGTCAATAATTCAGATCATGAGAAGGTGGCGTTCGATGGTCAATAAACACTTTGTGGTGGGGACCGGCATAAAGAGACGGATCTGGAGCTCTCGCGTCTTCCATAACGCTTCTCAAAAAAAAAAGTGGAAGCGGACCACAATTAGGATAACGTCAATGCAAACATGCACTGGCGTTATGGCTTAATGTAACAGCGATTACATAAATTTTCACTTGTGATAGCCGGGCCGGGTCGGCTGTGGGGAATAAAGACCGATGTTTAGATGACGATGGTGATGAAGATTACCAGACTTTGCTTCAAACAGACGCCAAATTTAGACACCGCGATCAATTCAGCTGATGTCATTAATGGAAATGGAAAAATTGTAATTACAGATATTACCCGTCAATATCAGACCATCAATTGATTAACAGAAAAAAATAATATATATATTAATAAATGATAATGATAAATTACCTCATAACACCATGTCAGGTCCATCCATGTGTCTGTCAGTTCGTACTGTTCATTTGACTGTTCATCATAACATAGACAGTGATGTACTGACTTCTTGATGGACTGTTTTTAACACACATATACATATACACATACACACACACGCACAACATGTAGTAACATAAACATGAACGTTTATTATTGTTGTTGCATTAAAAGACAAAATATTTTTAGATATATCAATACTTAATTGTTCATAATAATACGTTAAAAATATCAAAAATAAATAAATAAATAAATAAACGAATTTTGAAAAAGCAGAAGAAATAAAAACAAATAGATATTTATATATGAATCAGTCTCTGTAATTGTTTTTATTAAATAATGCATCCAAAACAAATAACATTTTACACGTTTAGAAGAATTTGTTTCGATATCGAAAATCTGTACACCTTTTTTGTCCATTTCTTCAAACACAAATCAAAGATTTTTCTTTTATGGTATGAGAGACCAATATTAGTTAAATTTATTATCATTATTATTCTCATCGAAGCGGAAAAAGGATTTTCATTTCCTATTTTAAAATCTTTGCTTCTTTCTCTTTATTTTTTTGTCGATTCTTTTTTTTTTTTTTTTTCTTCATATTCTTTTTATTTTTCTTCTTCTTTTTTTTTTTTTTAACCAGGTTTTTATCAGTTATTATTTTATCCCCATTTTCTTTATTATGTTTACTTCAGTTATATTATCAATTTTTCCAGTAGTGTGCAGTCCTTTTCGAGATCCAAGAGATCGTCAGACTGTGAAAAGATCTTACGAACAAAGTGTCAATTATTTCTAAATAATTCATCGAAGACTTGCAATCAGATTAATAAAAACGTGAAAAGAAAGCGACATATTCGTTATTTTCTCCTGTAGATGGGGCGGCTTTCTGACAATGATTCACGGGGCTAATGTATATTTATAAAAATAATAATTTATGTGGCTTTATTAGCGCCAGCGTTGACGTTATAAATAACGAAAAGCCAATACTTTTAAAAATGAATAAAATTAAATAATGATTTTTTTAAAAAAAAAGTCAACGAAAATAAATTGTACAATAAATGAATAACTAAATAATAACAGTAACAATAAACAATATAAATAATCATAATAATAGTAATATTAATATAATAAATTCAGTAAAAGAATATATAAATAAGTAATTAGAAACAAATATATAAAATACTAACAAAAAAAAAAAAAAAAAAAAAGTAGAATAAATAAAGTATTATAATAATAAAGTCAATCAGTAAGTAAGGATCGATCCTCTGATCTGCATCACACCAAGCTAATGCATTTCTTACTCAGAGACATAAAAAGAACAACGTACTTTACTAATAAGTTCTGTTCCACTTCCTAGACTGACCACCTTCGACCAACAACTAATACACGCCTACCACAAATCGACATTCATTTTTCAGACTTAATGTCGACTTCTCCGATAAAATGCAAAACATGTAAACAGTCGACAGCGCCATCTGAACAGCTACCCCGGCGGGGACGAAACGAGCCACGAAACAAATGACTGAACATTTTTAACAAAATGACCTACTCCTACGGGAGCAAAGCTTAAATTGTTTTTAACTGCCTCCGTTGGGAATCGGCAAGACTGAATTGTCATGCGTTATTTTGGATTTGCATGCACTTGCCAAGGTGTATTAATCTGAAAGTTATTTAATCGCAGGGTAAGAGAAGATTTGATTACGAAAGCCCACCGAGACGGCGTCAAGATTTCCGAGAAGTGATGCCGTCGTTGCTGTAGAAGTTTCAGAACAAAATGAATTAATGGAGAAAAAAAAAAAAATAAAAATAAAATAAAACAAACAAATTTAAGGATATTTTAAATAATTTATGTTGCTTTAAATAGATCTGTTCCGTTACTTTTATTTTATTTTCGTTTTTTTTTTTTTTTTTTGTGAATCTAGCAGCATTTTTTACAGCTTACACGTAAAACATTTCCCATTCTAACAAGTGCTCCCTGACTACTAATGAAAAGCAAAGAAAGCTTTATGTTGTATTTGTCATGACGAATGTACATATCACGGAGATAAATGTTACTGTTATAAATTTACAAAGCCGTCGCTGATTGGAGAACGTGTTCAAGTGTCCTGGAGTCTTTAGACAAATAATCCTTCCCTTCCTTCCTTCCTTCCTTCGAATACCCATTGATTGATCCGCAGCCGCAGCCGATCAGGTGGATCGCACACAACAACGTTCAGTGGACAATCAACAAATGAAAATTTCTCATGAATAGAAAGGATCGCGTAATGAAATGTGGCGTGGAGACCAAACTATCATTCTCCGGTAAATTGGGCTCATTTGCGGTTATTTCTGGTCTTTTGTACGGCCTCCCAGTTGGGATGTTTCGACGATAAACGACCATGTTAATTACAACTGGCTGACTGAAACGCTTGAAGCCGCCGGTCGCGACTTATTAGAAGCAGTCTAAGGTGACGTCTGAGTGACAGCGTCTTGAAAGAATGGTCATGTTTGAGGAATCCGTGGTAGCCCCATCTACAAACACGGACCCTCATAGCGCTGCGGGGAAAATATTAATGAAAAATGGGATTTAGTAGCGGCGCATCAGTACCGCGGTTGTAAGAGAATACGGGCGTTGAGGGCGATTTGCGAACACGGTTTATGAGATACGGATAATAATACTTTCCAGAAAAGTGATCGTCTGTTTCAATAGAGTTTCTGAAGATCTAATCACTCAGAAAGAAATGTTTGAATAAAGGAATTCGCTCAAAGTAGTTTATTTGTTTGCGCTATAAAGCAGATTATTTCTGAATGCTGTCTCTCTCTCTCTCTCTGTGTGTGTTTCTTTCTGAATGTGTGTGTTCGTGTAATGCATACGTGCGTGCTTTTCTGTGTGTGTGTCAAAAGTGTGTCACAGCATATAACGTGAAACTAACAGTTCGTTTCATTTTCATTTCCTTCCTTCCTGTCTTTTTTTTTTTTTTTTTTCAGTAATCTAATTATTTTTGATGACTAAGCTTTTAAATTTGACACTCTGAAAGCCTTTTTTTGAGATTAAAAGAAAGAAGAAAAACATTCCGATGAATCACTTGACAGTTATAATAGGACCATGTAGCCACGCGGGATTTGAACCGCTGACCGCCAAATTGACAAATACAAATTAAAATTATCAAACAGTGTATTTTTTTTTAACGTGGCTAATTTGATAAACTCATTTCATCATCTCCTGTCATTTACGAGAAAACGCTAGAAATATGTATAGATTTTTTTTTTTTTTTTTTTTTTTTCATTATCCTAGTTATTTCATTTTTCAGTTATTTGTTTTTATATACTCATCCCAGTTAACCACTCTTGTCTTGTAGGCACTCGCTGGTCTGTTTACAAACCACACCGGGGTTCTCTAACCGGTCTGCAGATATGTGATGTGTATTTACTTCTCTACAGGAAAGAGCATGTTAAGATTTCTTTCTGTTAACAGATAGACACAAAAGTGACAGCAATGGTTTTTAGGTGGGATTTTTTTTTCTTCTTCTTCTTTTTATTATTTTTTTTTCTTTTTTTTTGTGGTGAGAGTGTTTTTGGTTTTAATTTCTCTCTCTCTCTCTCTCTCTCTCTCTCTCTCTCTCTCTCTCTCTCTCTCTCTCTCTCTCTCTCTCTCTCTCTCTCTCTCTCTATATATATATATATATATATATATATATATATATATATATATTTTACTCAGATAACGCAAATAATCAAGCTGGACCTCGAATGATCATTCACAGAAAACATAAATGTATTCAGGTGCAGTTTAGCTTTCTCAATGTTATTCATCCATTTATTCATCCATCGATCCGTATCTCCTGTCCATCCATCCGTCTAGTCGTCTGTTTATCCATTCATTGATCCTTCTATCCATTCATCCATTTATCCATTCATTGACCCTTCTATCCATTCATCCATTTATCCATTCATCCTTTCATCATTCTGTCTATCCACCATTTATCCACAGGTTTTTCGTATCAGTTCATTACAATAATGAAAACTATAATAGTGTAAAATAGGTACAAGTCTGGATACTTTGTTCATTAGCTTAACGAGAGGAAAGAGAAGGCGAAATCAAACGATAAAAATGTATTCCACAGAGATGTGTTTCTTTGGGTTACTGGGTTATTATACCAGTACCAACTGTACAACTAGTACACTCGTGGTTTTTTTTACTGGCTGACTCCCTTTAAGAACTGTACCGTAATTAAAAATTTAAAGAATAAAATCTTAAAAACATAACGGTGAATAAAATGAAAAGAAAAAGAGAGAAAGTAAACAATATTCTCTTTCATTTGAAAAAACACGTGCAGTAAAAATAATAATAGATAAGATAAAATAAGAATTTTAATTTTTTTTTTTTTTTATCTGTCTGTTTATCTGTCTGTCTGTCTGTCGTTCTCTGACCTTTGCATTTCTCTCTCCTAATAATTCCAGGTTTTATTATCCCCAAAACAAGAGTTTTCAGAGAACTAGTTTACCAAATCCCAAAGTGAAAATTACGTATGTTGTATAAATGCCATATTGCATTTTCAAAATGAAATTTATCTTTTTTATTTCGAGTGGAATGGAATATCAATTATTTATCACAGTTTATGAAATATGCAAACAGCCAGGGGGGAATAATGAGAAGTGGGAAATAAAATAACAAAAACAAATATTTAAAAAAATAACAAAAACAAATATTTAAAAAAAAAAATAAAAAAAACAAAAAAAAAAAAAAAAAAAAGATTCAGAACGAAATGAGCAATTTATGGGACTGCGCAATATCAAAAATAAATCTTTAAACTGTGGAACTGTATTGACAGTTATTTTATATGTTTGATGATAACTAACAGAATTATCACTACTACTACTACTACTACTATTACTACTACTACTACTACTTCTACTTCTACTACTGCTTTTATTATTATTACTACTACTGTTACTATTTCTACTACTACTAATAATGGTACCACTACTAGTACAGCTAATCATCATCATCATCATTATCATCATCATCATCAACATAGCAATAATTATAAGTTTTACCGTTTAAACGGTAACAGAATTAAAAGGCAGGAACCATTATTCTATCTGAAAAAAAAAAAAATAATAATAATAATAAGCCTCCGTATCTTATTATCACACGTGGAATACGACAAGTATATGACAGGACACGAGGAGCTCTCACTTGTGTGTGTACGAGCGAACGCTCGCTCCCACGTCTGACGTCTGCGAGAAAAGCCAATTTACTGGCGAGTCGACGTTCAGCTAACGCACTCCTCGCTGTGTCTTGCTGGCTCGCACAGTGCTGAACAGAGGAGAGATCTGCGGAGAGAGATCGGCAGGCAGAGTTTTTTTTCCCTATCGAGATAGAAAGAAGTCAACACGAGGGAACGTGTTCTCGCGTATGAAGTAATTCTGTAAAGCTTGACGGCCTGGCCTGGCCTTTGCGGTCATTTTCGTTGGGACATTGTGGTTAGGGAAGATGCGGTCAAGATAGGTGGGTGGTGAACAAGAAGAGTATTCTGGTCGGCTTGATAAGAGTGTTCGGTATGTATTGTATTGTTGTTGTTTTTAGCAGGGAGTAAAACGGACCGGTAGATTAACGGTAACTTAATTTGGAGGATTATTCGTTAGAAGGTTGTTGTATGTAATACGTAGTAATCGTGATTCAGGTAATAGCATTGTGTAGATTGTTTAAGGGCAAGATGTTTAGGTTATTGAATGAGAAGATGTTTAGGTTATTTAAAGAGAAGATGTTTAGATTATTGAATGAGAAGATGTTTAGATTACTGAATGAGAAGATGTTTAGGTTACTGAATGAGAAGATGTTTAGGTTATTGAATGAGAAGATGTTTAGGTTATTTAAAGAGAAGATGTTTAGATTATTTAAAGAGAAGATGTTTAGATTATTTTAAAAGAAGATGTTTTAGATTATTTAAAAAGAAGATATTTTAGATTATTTAAACGGAAGATAGTTACATAATTATTACTATTTTTTAGATTATTTAAATATCTTAAGACTGTTTCAGTTTTAATTATATTTTTTGTCCAACATAAAACTTTTATATAAAGCACAGTCGCTTATGTAACATATTTGTTTAGATTTCTGATGCAGTACAAAACTGTTTTGATAACTCACTAAGTAAAATAGTTTTAAATTAATAGCAGCTTTTATTTTGTACTTTTAACCTAAAACGTTTGTAACATATCGTGACAGTGGCTTAAGTAATATTTTTTCACATACTACATATAGATTATATTAGGTGTAAGTGTACAAAACTATAAACTTTTATAATTTTATATAATAAACTCAACAGAAGTCAGTATTTGATTTATGATGTTAGTGGTTTAGATAATATTATTTGTATTATTCTGATTCCGTATGAACTAATGTGAATTATATAAAGAACCCTTTATCTGCCTGTCTATCTGTGTCTGTCTATCTGTCTCTGTCTCTCTCTCTCTCACCCCCCATCACGCACATACATGTGTCCAGAAGAAGTATGTTGAAGTTATTTTTAATACGGTATTAAATTAATGGCGGGTTAGATAAGATTGCCGTTTAGAAAATATTCTGATTATTTGTACTGTAAACAATGCTAGGATGACTGCTAGTGATAACTGTGTGTATAACGGTAACAAGGGACGTTGTATAATTTTACACATTACGGTAACAGTTGCTTAGATAATATTATTACTGTAAATGTGTGTTCAACTTGAAGCTTGATTACTTAAATTAATAAGCAGTAAATGTTGTTTAGATAATATTATCAAACGATTTTTTTTAAAAATTTTTGTAAGCCATTATGTAATAATAGCTGACATGGGATCTGTAGATAATAACAGACTTTTAATTGTTAGTTATTATGTAATATTATAATGATATAATGAATTAGATTTTGTAGTTTTACTGTGGTTTTTTTTTTTAAAGTATTTTTGAAGCTGGGAATTATTTTTTTACATTTTATTATTACTATTACTATTATTATTTTTAATGTTTTTAATGTAAACTTCTCATCCGTAATTATGATGTCACTAATCTATGTTACATGCACACACAGACGTAATAAATAAACAGTTCTGTTTTCTCTCTCTGACAGACAAATACACATACAAAGAGAGAACACACGCAAACACACATTACCAACGTGGGCTACGTAAGAAAGAAAAATAAACTTGACTCTCTGTAGGTTTTCAGTAAAGCAGACGTTTGACAGCTGATTCCAATTTAGATAAAATTAATTAATTTCTGAAACACGCTTTTTTTAAAAATATAATTATTTAAGTACATGTATTGTTTGTTTTTACTCGTTTTTTTTTTTCTGTTAGAATAATTACTTTGAAATGTTGTGAGAAAATAATTTCAAAAATTTAAATAAATTATATTAAATATATTAACTAGATAAAATAATTTTAAAGATACTCAAAACTGTTCAATAATTAAAAAAGAAAAAGACAAAAAGAAAAAACGAAGTAAATAAATAATTAATTTTTGATATTAATTTCGTACAAACTAAAATAATCTCTAAATTAAACTATGCTTGCCTGACAAAAGTCAACACTTTATCATTAACAGTTGTTAAGTAACCGTATTTGTGTAACGAACTTTTGAAATATGAAACTGGCAGTCGTCTAAATATGCTGACGATGTTTTTACAAATTACCAACAGAGGATCTTTTTCAAGCACTTTCACAAAGAAAGAATATCAAATCACAATACCTTTTAACACCTTTCTCCCATTTAAAAAAAAAAAAAGTTCACACAAATACAATACACGTGAAAAACCCATTTCAGTCCACACTGGAGATTTGAACCTACTAACTATCGCTTCTAAGGCAAGAATCTAGCACTGAATTGACTGCAGTTTCTGATACACGACACTGACAACTGTAGCTGTGAATGGGTTCATTAACTTACATCTACACTAAGTAATTACCTCTGACTATTAATGACTATGTCCACGCTTCCAGTGCCTGCCAAATGCACAGGGCGTGAAACGAAAATAGATGAGTATTGACCTTATAGGCCGATACATTTCATTTCTTTGTTTCTCCATGACCTAAATTTACTTTTCTTTATTTTCTATTCAGGTATGGTTTCCTGTCAACCTGTTTCTTTCTTTTCTTTTTTTTTTCTTTTCTTTTTTTTTTTTGATACCTTTGATTACTAATCAATAGGTTAAAAAAAAAATAATAATAATAATAATAATAAAATGAATAATAATAAAGAATGTGAAATAGTTTGATGTAAATAGTTTAACATGCTTGTGGAAACGTTGTTAATCAAATGAGAGGAATGAAAGTTTAATGACTCCTCGGCTCAGACACAAACACTTTGTGCTGTTGTGCGACAAGAAAAGCTCGCTGTACGAATCAGTTCGTGCTTTGTCTGTTGAATGTTAACTGGAATAACGTAGGATTTGTTCTGTGTTTTAATCAAAGGTTATAGCACCAATCCGACTGAGTATACCACTGGGTAATTTACCATTCCAGCCATACTAACCCATAAAATGGTTTGTGAACTACTGCACTGTACAATGCAGTTCATGAGAAGGTCTATATTTAAAAGAATGTTTACTACTAAGAATAGCAGCAGTGTTTATTATCATTGTAGTATGTCAAGAACAAACAATACAAAAAACAACACACATTTTCAGCAAAAAATAATTACTTTGTTCTAACCAACTCCGTTCATTGCAGTTCACTGCAGTTCATTAAAATAATTTCAGCTGATGTTCATAATCTGTAAAACACATTTCTGACAGAGTTTATTGAAAACAAGAATTTTCCCTTTAAAAGCTGCTCCATCTTACTCAGTAACATGTTTATACTTCGTGACCTCTCACGCTCATTAATTACTCATAACACACACGTTTTACCAATTAGTTACTTATAATTGGCATACATTCAGCAGTTAGTTACTCATAACAGGCATACATTCAGCAGTTAGTTACTCATAGCAGGCATACATTCAGCAGTTAGTTACTCATAACAGGCATATGTTCAGCAGTTAGTTACCCATAACTGGCAAACATTCAGCAGTTAGTTACTCATAACTGACATACATTCAGCAGTTAGTTACTCATAAATAACATACATTCAGCAGTTAGTTACTCATAACTGACATACATTCGGCAATTAGTTATTATAACTGACATACACTCGGCAGTTAGTTACTCAAAACTGACATACATTCGGCAATTAGTTACTCATAACAGACATACATTCGGCAATTAGTTATTATAACTGACATACATTCGGCAGTTAGTTACTCATAACTGACATACATTCGGCAATTAGTGATTATAACTGAGATACATTCAGCAGTTAGTTATTATAACTGACATACATTCGGCAGTTAGTTATTATAACTGACATACATTCAGCAGTTAATTATTATAACTGACATACATTCAGCAGTTAGTTATTCATAATTGACAAACATTCAGCAGTTATAATTATACTGTCTGAAAATGTTCACATACAAAAATCATATATTCAGTACAGTAACATATCTTCTTATAATATTACCCAGACTACCTTTAAAGATCTGGATGTCCAGGAAAAACCCCTTGAACATTAACTGTAACCAGTATCATGGAGTTTATTTATTCAAGAAATACTTAATTAAAGAGATTCTGCTGTAACTTTTATTTCAAATCTCTGATTTCTGTAGAGCTACTAGCTGGATAAGAAATATATATATATTTTTTAATAATGAAAAATAGTTCATTTCAGTAATTTTAATTATTGAACTGTTTACGTTTTAAATTTTTATTGATTTTATAAGTCAGCAGTTGTACACAGCTAGTTAGTGGCTTAGTATCGTACTTATATTTTCAGAATAGAAAAATAAATTTACAAATTTTTTAACGTTTAAATTAATACTGGTTGTATTTTTTTTTTTTTAAATATTTGTGGTGCAATTTAAATTTTGCTATTACTTTTTTATTTTAACGTTGTTTAGCTTGGTTTTCAGAAGAAAAAAAATAACGATAATAAAAAAAAAAAAATAAAATAAAATTAAATAATTTAAAAAATTAAAAATAATATAAAATATAAATAAAAAAGGTGAAAAAAAAATAATAAAATAAAATAATAATAATAAAAAAAAAAAAAACCTGCTGTATTAGCTGACGAAAAGTTAAAAAAAAAAATAATAATAATAATATGTTGAAGCTTTCTTATGGTTGGTTAAACAAAGAAAAAAAAAGAAAAAAGAAAAAAAATGCTGAGGAAGTTTGACTCCCAGGCAGACAAGTGGTTCTGCTTAACCCTTATTTTGCTTTCAAATTAGTTCACACTTCCTTCAGTGTTTATCAAGCATCCCAAAGGGACCGTGCAGAAATGTGCAGTCATTCCCACGTGGCTTCAATATGGACATCGCATGCCGCATGTGGTAGGGCCTGGTCGCCTATTAAAAATGTAAAGATTTTGCCAATGCTTCTAAATATTTTGGAACTGAATCCATCAGCTGGATTAGGTAATTGTTTGGAGTACAGGTGTGCAATACCTGGCAGGTACAAACAGATGTTACCAAACGTGGAGTTTGTTTTCATGTGGCGCCAGTCTGTTGGAAAACCAGTCTATTATACACTGGCTCACGTGCGGTACTCGGGAGAGTGTAGTGTGTGTGTGTGTGTGTGAGACGGTTGTGAAGATTGTTATCGCTTTGTTACTTTGAGTGTGAGAACAAGAAGAAGAAGGAGAGAGAGAAAAAAATGGTGATTCCGTTTTAAAAATGTCAAACGTCAAATCTTCAAACTTGTTAAACTCTGAGGCTCCCCAAACACAACGTAAATAATCTGTGTAAATAAGTAGACTGATAAATACAAATAAACAGTAAATATAGTGAAGAAATGAAATATAAATAAATAATAGATAAAAAAAAAAATAATGAAATAAATTAATATTAACTAAAATCGAATATATATTGCATAAATTAAAATAAATAGATATTTAAAAAAAAAATGTTAGTTTTCTTTTTAGTTTTGTTTATTTTTGAATAAAAAAATAATTAAAAAATAAATAACTATGCTGGCGAAAACAAAAGAAAAGAATTTTCAGGAGAATAGATTTTAAACATTGCCTGTAATGGTTGAAACACTTTCACAATGTCGTCACACTTGTCTGCAAATTAAACAATAAATCACTGTTTTCTTTCTTATGCTTTTGTTTTCAGTTCTGACAGACACTTAGGTGAACAGACTCATGTATCAGTTTTATTTCTGACTGACTCTTGCACAAAAAGCAAAATGTCTGTTTTTAATGTTTCGTTTTTAACTTTTGACAAGACTCTCAACTGAACACAGACGCACACAATAAACGGTATTTCTATTCACAGATGCAAACACTTGATAACTTTTCTAAAACACTTCTTCTTTTTCAGTTGTGACAGCATCTACAGCATCTACACCATCTGAGAGTGAACCCAATACTCTGCACTTAGGAGACGAAACTTACAAAAACAATGTAAAAAAAAAAAAAAAACCCAACAACTAACCGAACTTGTATATAAGCCTTTGGGTTATAATTCGTCGAAGGACAAAGTATTCTGAAGACACCTCCTACAGCCAACAACCACATTTACTACTTGCATGTGCAGTGCATGTATATTTGTGTAGGTCTCGCTTCTAAGAACATATTCTTCAGAAATCACAAGTTTGTTTGTACAGCTACATTTGTGAGATTCCACAGGACACAAGGTTAGAAATAAAAAAAAATAATAATAAAAAATAAAAGCATAAGAAGAAGAAGAAAAAAAGAAGACTCCAAGACTCATAGGAGAATTCTGCATATTGGACCTGACGTTGCCAGAAAGGTGAGGCTGATGTATGAAGACAGCGTTGACTGCTTGATACTGCTGATTCGGCTGGCTTTCGTTCGTTGCCCAGTCGTTGCCTGAATGGTTCCATAACTCAGGGAACGTGCGGGCTACACGCTGCTAATGAAAAACAGCCAATATCTGGCTATCGTTTGAGCACTCTGTGTTTAACTGGAGGGACAGTGGTAACTGTTCAGTGTGTTGTTTGTTACCTGAGAACTGACATCAGAAATTGTTTTAATTCGCTCTGACCCATCTTTTCATAATCTGCAGAGAATAAAGAGTTAACTGTGACCTACCTTTGGTTATCTTCACAGATAAAAAAGAGTTATTTGTGATTTTTATTTTTTTCTCTTTTTTTCTACCTTCCAAGAATGAAGAGTTATTTTGTTGCCTGTCTTTGATAACCACAGAAAGAGAAGAATTATTTCGTCTTGTGTGTTCACAGTAATTAAATATAATCACAAACGTTTGACATTTTTTTTTTTTTATCTATTAAATAAAGTGTTAATTCTATAAACAAATTAAAAGGTGTAGTGTTATCTAAGTAACACTTAATTATAATAATAAAAAAAGCTTAATAATGTAACAATTATTTATCAGATTATAAAAAAAACACCATTCTGTGATCATAAACAGAGACAAAATAAGTAAAACAGAACCTCTCACTGTAAGATCTCCAAGGTTTCTGGAGCAGAAGTATCTCAGTTTTTGTATCTCTTTAACTGGAGAGCTCGAACAAAGGTGGATTATTCTATCTGAAACTCAGGCTAGAGAGAAGGAAGATGAGAAAGTTGTCATGGTAACTATATCATCAAAATGAAGGATATAATTTGGATACAGATTCTGTTTGACATCGTTACCTTGTTCTCACCTGTTCTTTCTTATACTCCAGGTAAGATAAGTTTTATATTTCTTAGATTTTAGTGTATTACTTTAGAAACTTCAGAACAATTTTATTTATATAATATGTATGAAAGTTGACTCTGTATGTGTGTGTATGTGTTTTTGTCATCTATCAGTCCTATATTATTCAGTCTGCATGTTTAATTAAACAAAAAATAATTCTATATATTTACATTTGACACTTACTCACATACACACAGTGAGACAGACACTGAAACACTTTATAACTAAAAAAACATTTTTCATTCACACTCATCAAACATGTGTATAATTATTCAGAGGTTTGATGTTGTCAGCTTGTGTTTAATTCTCTTCATAATTGTTTTACTCCTCTGGGTGGTATTAAAATTCCCATATCTTTTCATTGTGTGCATCAAAAATTTACACATTTATTACACAATGTGTCACCCTATCCTGTATCATTTCAGTCTGTGTGTTAAAAATGTATACAACCATTGTAAGGAGTTGTCATCCATCCAGTTACTCAGAGTATTTCAGTTTTCAGAATCTCCATCCTCTGAGAAATGACACCCATCTTGTATCATCAAATATTCATAGAACATTTGTACCTGTTTGTAAAGTCAGGTGTTTGTCATATTTTTCATTCGTCATCAAGGTGATATTTTTTTCATACCTGTATTAAAAAAAAACTGACAGGTGTGTCTGCGTAAAACACACAAATGGACAAAGAAAAGAAGTTTAATGTTTATCTGTGTGAAATATTTATGACTGTTTTTATTGTCGAGTGAAAGCTGAGTAAATTAAAACTGACAAACCAGTGGATGATATGACTACATTTCTTGAATAATTTCAGATGTAAATCATATTAATTTTTGGTTGAACAGTTTTCAGGGTTTTTTTAATACTGAATTTTATAAATTTTAAAAACATGCATGGCTGAACTTGGAATAATTTTCAGGTTAATAAATTGTTAATTTTCAATGTGGGATATGTAGGAGTCAAATACAATCAATGACACCCACACATATATACATACACACCTGTGTACATGCCTACATGTATACACACATTCATACAAACACTCACACATATACACACACATTCACTCATACATACATATATACATACAGATATGTATACATATATACACGTTATATGTGTGTTTGTATGTGTATATATATGTATATGTATGTATGTATGTTTATTTATATATATATATATATATATATATATATACACATATTCTACAAGATATATACAGACACACAAAAACAAACAACAAAAAACAACAGCAACAACAAAAACAACAACATTTCCACATGAACTATTCTAGCAGGACTGCGATGATGACGATGTTCTCCTCCAAGCTATTCGCAATTACACATTTCCAGCAGATTACTTCCACAAATGTTCACAATTACACCTCTCACTGGTCTCCCTAGTAAAGAGCAACAAATTAAATCAACAATACATGACAGTATGGATTTTCTAATTTATAGGCAACATGGAAAATTAAAAAAAACAAAAAAACAAACAAAAAAAACCACAAACATATTACAAATTAGACCAGGAATAACAAACAAATGGACATGACTTGATCAAAGAAATTAACTCTGTGTTAGGATGATTTCATGTTTATTGATGATCTTCTCCACAAAGATGATTTGTTTGTTTGTTTGTTTGTCAACGCGTCCTGTCAGTTATTTAAATGTCATACCTGGTTTTGTTTCCACAAACAGGTAGATCACCTGTATTAATTAATTGCCTTCACCTTGTCTGTGGTTTACACGTTTTAAAAAAAAAACACATTCATGTCTGTTTGCATCAGATCAGTTTGAGGTTGTAGTCATATCACCAACAGTTTTGTTCTCACATTCATCATCTTCTTCTTTTTTTTTTTCTTTTCATTTATCTTTCTGTTATTCTTCTCTTCATTCCTCTATCTACTTATATACGTATTTACATACCTGTAACAGTGATATATGCAACCACAGCAAACATAAACAATTGTACAGATAAATAAAAAAAGTAGATTACATATGAACAAAAACACACACACAGCCCTGTAAGAAGTAAAAACCACACACATACGTAAACATGCATGTATACACGTAAACAAACATGCACATTCAGATATGTGTTCATGTATGTTGGGTTTTTTTTGGTGGGGGGGTGGTTTGTATGTGACTATATGGAGTTATACAAGTATGTGTAGGTGTGTATGTTTGTTGTTTGTGGGTTTATTTGTATGTGTGTGTGTGTGTGTATATATGTATATATATGTGTGTGAATACATATGTATGCAAGCACACATATGCCTGTGCTATTAACATATAAATATACAAAAACATGTATAGTCTCTTTCTCGCATGCACACATATACACATACACATTCACACACAAATATACATAGACATATGTACACACACACACACACACACACACACACACACATATATATATAAGCAAAAACAGCCAACAACATAAAAAACAACAACAAAACCCCCCCCAAAAAACCACTCACATACACAGATACACATATATATATAGACATATTGATATTACCACCTGTACACATATATTTTAATTATTGTATTCTTGGCTTGTGCTGTGTTATTAATCTCAGCCCCTGGCTTTCATCACGTCTGTAAATCTGGGAATTAATTGGGCCTCGTTAAAACAAACATTCACATCCTTTAATGTTCTCTCCTTCTTTATTTGTGCTGAGAGTTACAGAGCCTCTGACAAATTAAACTTACACAAGATGTGCAAACTAACATTAAACAGAGATAGATAAAATATTACACCCACAGTTTCGTATTCAGTCCTAGAAAAATTAGGTTAATAAAATCTTGTAGTAGCTTATGGTGGAACTGGAGAGAGAGAGAAAGGAGAGAGAGACAGAGGAGAGAGAGAGAGAGAGAGAGAGAGAGAGAGAGAGAGAGAGAGAGAGAGAGAGAGAGAGAGAGAGAGTCATATGGAAAGACAGAGATAAGAAGTTAGATGAAAATAAAGAAGATACTGAGAAAACATGAATATAAAATTAATATAAATTTATTTAAATTCTAAAATCCTACATGCCATTTTTATTTACAGCTAAACAGAAGTCAAAGTTGTATTTTAAACAAATATTTCACTGATTTTTTTTGTTTTTTTCCCCATCCACCACACATAACCATCCATTACATTTCATATTTGGACACTTCTTCAAAACTAACGTTTTCCTAAATCATCCACGGCCTGTTAAATCTATATTACCGTTACCATGGAAACATTATTTACCTATAAGAAAAAAAAAAAAAAAATTATATTTATGTTGTGCTGAAGTGTCATTAGTTATTCATTCATCCATAATGAATATTCAAAAAAAGCTTCAAAAGTCGTTAATGACGAAACCTGCCGGCTAAACAATTAGCCATGTCGAAATGCAGGCGAAAATACACATTTATACATGCTACCTGAGTTCTGCTGCTGAAACTTATTTTCATGTTTGTTTTGCCGATGTACAAATTACAAACATTAGCAAACACATGTTTTGTTCCAGGAGTAAAGGAAAACATGGTGTTATGAGAAAACCATTTTAAAACTTCCGTTGTGTGTTAATGTATGTGTGTGTGTTGAAAAATAGCCTGGGAGCTGGTAAAAAAAACAGGCAAAAAGTTGTTTGATTTGTATGTTTTTAAACTTTGCGAGATGTGGTAAGAGCATGTGTGCGTCTGTGTGTGTGTGTGTGTGTGTGTGTGTGAGAGAGAGAGAGAGAGAGAGAGAGAGAGAGAGAGAGAGAGAGAGAGAGAGAGAGAGAGAGAGAGAGAGAGAGAGAGAGAGAGAGAGAGAGAGAGAGAGAGAGAGAGAGAGAGAGAGAGAGGGAGAGAGAGAGAGAGAGAGAGAGAGAGAGAGAGAGGGAGAGAAAAGAGAGAAAGATGAAAGGAATAAGGGACAGGAAAGGGATAGAGAGTTGGGACAGGCACAAAAACAGGAAAATGAAACACTAAAGAGAGACAGACAGAAAAAAAAAAAAATGAGGTATGGACACAGAAAATGGTATGAAAGAAAGAATGAATCAAAGGAAAATGAAAAACAGAAAAATAGCATGCAGGAATAAAAAAAAAAAAGAAATAAAATCAGGCCAAAAGTTTGAAAAGAAAATAAAGAGAACTAAAAACTGGAAAAAAAAAATAAAAAAAATAAAAAGCAAGAATAATAAAGAGCAGGAGAAAAAGAAAACAGTGAGAGAGCGAGCGAGAGAGAGAGAGAAAAAAGAAAGTTGTGAATGAGATAGAAATGGAGAGAGAAAAAAAAATAAACAGTGGAAAGTGTTTACACAACAGATTATCACTGGCTGTCACACAGTGGGTGAGAGCTTCAATCTAATTTCACAGAGATCCTCTGCATCTCGTTTGTTTGTAGTGGAGACAGGACAAATGTTCAGCCATGTTCTGCTCCTTTCTCCATTCACTAAAACCCTGCAGACTGATCACTTAAACTGACGGTCAGTTGAAAACATCCGTAGAATTAATCAGGAGATGAAATGTGGCGTCACATCTGTCTAGAATGTCGAAACAAGTATTTGTAAAACATGTGTGAAACATTTGTGAAATATTTGAAACATGTATAAAATATTTGAAACATGTATAAAATATTTGTAAAATATTTTAAAAATATTTGAAACATGTGTAAAACATTTGTAAAATATTTGATACATATGTAAAACAGTTGTGAAACATTTGTAACATTTGTAAAATATTTGCAAAATATTTATAAAACATTTGTTGTGCAGAACATTTGTAAAACATTTGTGAAACATTTGTAAAACATTTGAAACGTGTGTAAAACATTTGTAAAATATTTGTAATATATGTAAAACATTTGTAAAACATTTAAAATAGTTTTTAAAACTTTTGAAAACATCCTTGATTATTCTAAAATATTTATAAAACATTTGTAGTTTAGAATAACTGTAAAATGTTTGAAACTTTTGTAAAATATCTGAAATGTGAAATGATTCTAAAATGTTAGTGAAACACTAAGTATTATAAAATATTTGAAATACTGTAAAGGATTCAGAAATATTCTAAATGCATTTTAAAATTTTTTTTTATTTTTAAAACATTTGACAAAGATTTGAAACATTTAAAAGAGACCGAAAACCTTTAAACAAGTCAAACTTTTCAAATGTTTTTTTTATATCATCTGCAATCTTTCATAAGCCTCAGAAACACCTATAAAATATTTAACGTGGATCTGAAACATTTACAAACTTTTAAGAAAATTTAAAAGATTTTTGTAAAATATTTGAAAGCAGATCAAAAGGTGTAAAAAACTATTAAAAACTGTTTTAGGAAGATTTCAAATTCGACCACTGGGTGTTATTTGAATTTGACATTATCTTCTTCTCCTGTTTGTTATTCATCACAGCCAGATGGTATAAATTTACTCAGTCCATTTGGCTTTTTCAGCTTCTTCTGCTTTCAGATTATGTAACACATTATATGTTTGTTTATTGTCGTCATGGGAACAGGCGTAATGGAAAAAGCACTGAACTTGAGTGGTGTTTGATTTGTGAAATCTAAATTTTCATATTATCTTTCTTTCCTGACATAATCTCTCTCTCTCTCTCGCTTCTTTTTTTTTTTTTTTAAATGTATAAGAGTCTTATAACTTTATTATTATTATTATTGTTATTATTATTATTATTATTATTACTACCATTATTATTATTATTATTATTATTATTATTATTATTATTTTATTTATTTATTTATTTTTATATATATTAAACATCCTGGAAGGAAATCAAGGAAAGATAAAGTGTTTTTTTTTTTTTTTTTATGTTAACTGACTTTAAGATATATTTAAAATAAAAAGAAGAGAAAAAAAAAAAAAAAAAAAAAATATAAAAAAAAAAAAAAAAAAAAAAATCTGACATCATTATTTATAAATAAGAATCTAATCAGTGCTGGTGAAATACTTTTATTTTTGTTTGCTTATCCTGCACTTCAGAATGAATTATTTTGTAATCAGTGAAATCCATCCATCCACACACACACACACACACACAAACACACACAAACACCCACTGACACGGATTCATATTATCATACATGTATCATATACGGAAAAACAGAGAAATACATACTCACAGATACACTGCATGTTTATGCTTATCTGTACAACTGTGTATATATGTGTGTATGTATATATATATATATATATATATCTATTTATGTAAGCTGATAGTGTGTGCGCATGTATTAGATTTGTTTTGGTATGCACGAATCTGTCTAAAACCCTGTGTTGATGTGGCTATTTAAAAAGACAAAAAAAAAAAAAAAAGAGGAATTATCAGTAAGATGTGAATTGAGATGAACACTATTTTTGCATTAAGTTAATTACCTAACTTCTTCATCTAAGTCTCCAAACTCAGCCGATAAGGTGAGTGAAATGATGTATGTGAAACAAAGATTACGCAAATATAATAAATAATGATAAAAACCCGAAACTGGCTAGACGTGCATTTTTCACTGGAGACTAATTCAGACTGGTGCAGATTTTCATACGACTGGTATCCAGTTCTTTTCACTTTTCAGAATTAATACAGCAGAGGAAATTAATTTTTGGACACAGTCTATACTTGAGCGATTTTTGAAAATCAGTTTTTTCTGCACAGTGGTGAATATAAATCTGGCATTAAATGAATAAAAAATAAATAAATAAAAGAAATAAATGAATTTGAAAAAGCAGAAGAAGAACAATAAACGAATTAAAAGATACTGAATAAAAAAATTAAAAAAAAAAAAAAAAAAAAAGAAAAGAAGATTAATAAAAATGAAACTTCAGTAAAAGTATAGAGTGTACATAATACGTTTTTATTTTCATTTTTATTTTACATTCTCTTGTTAGAGACAGAAAGTAAACTAGCAGTAAATTTTTAGACAAACTGTTTCAGAAACTGCATCTCCGTTATTTTGAAGAAAGTTAAAAAGTCGCCTAGTTTTCTAAACATACCCTGACAGAAATAGGTCTTGATTTTGTCAAAGTGAAGTAAACTTGAATTAAAACGGATAAGTGAGATGGAAATAGATGTGGAATTAAATTATTTTTCCGTAACAGAATTTCGTTATTTGTAAATTAACTGTCTCCTACTAGGTGCTTGTTTTCTTTTAAACTCTTCTTGTTGAATTTAATTCTGTTAAAGGAGAAACTTTGAAAAATGTGAAAGGCTGGATGTTAGTCAGTGGGGTGGCTGCAGCTTAATGAGAAAGGAAGAGACAGTCAAAGAGAGATGGTGTAACTGACAGACAGACACAATGAAAGAGAGAGACAGAGAGACAGAGAGAGAGCAAGAGAAGAAAAAAAAGACAGAATGAGAGAGAAATGAGATTGAGGGTGAAAGTGAGAGAGAGAAAGAGAGAAAGAGAAAAATAGAGACAGTGAGAGAGTAAGAGATAGGGTGAGAAAGAGAGAGAGAGAGAGCAATAAAACTGAGAGAAAGATAGAACGAGAAAAACTCACAGAAAAACTTAATAGTGAAGTAAATTAATAGAAGGAAAAAGAGAAAGAGGGAAAGAGAGCAAGTGTGTGTGTGTATAAGAGAGAGAGAGAGAGAGAGAGAGAGAGAGAGAGAGAGAGAGAGAGAGAGAGAGAGAGAGAGAGAGAGAGAGAGAGAGAGAGAGAGAGAGAGAGAGAGAGAGAGAGAGAGAGAGAGAGAGAGAAAAGCAGAATGAAAACAAGGTTGAGTAAATTCTATTTCTGGCCACACTTTCTGACACAAACAAACACAACCAGTCTTGACTTTCTTTCTTTCTTTCTTGTTTTAAACACTTTTCCCCCAAAAATGCTCAAGACAAACAAATTAATCTGACAATGTTTTCTTTCACACACACACCTACTCTACACAGACTGAACCTCCTCCTCCTCGTACACGTGTATTTTTCTCTTTACCTTTCTAATTGTCTTCAGTTGATCAAGGTAACCTGAGTCAATATTGTGTTTAGACTCACCTGTCTCATACCTGTCAGAAGTGCTTTTCTTTCAGCTCATCTTTCAGTTAATGTTCACCTGGAAGGCTTCATGGGAAGTACTGTAATTTGTAAAGGGAGGGGGGATGCTGTGCTGTACTATGAGTGAGGGGAGTCTTTGGGGGGGGGTGGCAGGGTAATATTTCAGAGAGTACTACAGATGGTATGTGAATGGCATTTGTGAATAAATGTGGTG
>CM022669.1:8517488-8544988 GCA_012295275.1 Chrysomallon squamiferum
AACAAAACAAGAATTACCCTGGGATACATTCTGTCACTTCTGCAGGAGCCTGTTGGTAGCTAAGTCTTGAAAAGTGAAAGCATAACAAGGACTTACATTCATTATCTATCCCAAAAACGTGGCGTGGGTATTATTTACATGTGTGACTGTAGTCACAACAAAAACTCCCACATACCTAGTTAATAAGCATGACAGTTCAGTTATCAGCCTGTCAGGCAGGTAGCAGGTTAAGACAGGAGTTGTTCCGACAAAGCTTCTCACATAACAAGCGTGTATGTCAAAACACAGGTGCCAAAGTAGTATCGCAACACGGAGAAGACAGAAATAGCGCAACATGGTGCGGACAGAAAACGTTCACAACTCACATAGCGGGCCGGGCGGGCAGGTCACCACGAGGGTCACCGAGGGCGTAAATGTGTTCTTTGTGTGTGTGTGGGGGGGGCTAATTATTTTTTCTTATCAAATGATTGGCTAAATTAGGTTATCTTTGATGATTAGCCCACTCGTCTGACCTTATTAACCCTGTGCTAACTCGATTGTTTTCAGGTATTGGATTTCTCGCTGAAGACTCCAGGCCCGAGTTTCTGCCTTCGAGACGGAATGTGACGGTGGAGAGGGGGAGGCTGGCTGTGTTACCCTGCAGGGTGAGCAATCTCGGCAAACGACAGGTGAGTTAATTAGTGAGTCACACACAGGTAAATTGTTAATGAGCGAAACTTGATAAAAGACAGGTGGGGATAATTGCCAGTCGCTCAGGTAGACATGTAATAACAGACTTGTTATCTACCAGGATAAGAATTCTTCTAATTACCTGTTACACGTGTATTTTTATTTTTTGTATCTACAGCAGGCTGTACTGCAAAAAAAAACGAAAAAACACCCAAAACAAACAAAAAACTTCAAAAAAAAAAAAAAAAAAAACAACAGCAAACAAAACAAATAAACAGCCAAAAATAAATAAATAAATAAAAACAACAGATATGGGCTCTTGCCAAACACAGCTATGCTTATAATTAGCAGGAATGCTTTGATATTTTTTTAACATATTATAAATACTTTTGTCATAAAGATAATTAAAATAACTGATGCAAACAGCCTCAACACATTGTGATTTTTCATTCTAACCGATTACCTCGATACGTTAATAGCAACCAATCTTCCCTAACAATAAAGTGTGTCTGCCCGCAAGATGACATTTTTGTCATTTATCATTTTTATGCCCAGTAAGTCACTAAATATCCCCTCCAGACTGAGTAAAATTAATTCAAATCTCGCACATCCTCTGGCGATGCACACAAACACATCATGGACAGCAGATACTAGCTCTACTCTAACTCCTCATCGCTGACACCACATAATGTGTCTCTTTAACTGGAGAGTGTTTCACTTAGAGCGGTCTCACGCCAGTGTTAGTGACACTAAACCCGTGTCTCTGATAATTCTGCCTGCCAGTGCTCTCTCACAGACTCTGCTCATTACACAGCTATTAATAAAACTGCGTATGCAATTACTGCATGCAGCAAACACACACACACACACAAGCCTGTCAGCTTGCTGCTTCCTCACACAGTTCAGCTTGTTTTAGAGGGTATTAGAGATATTTTATGGTTTTTATAGATTATTAGAGATTTTTTGAAAATGATTTTGTAGATAATCAAAATTTTTAAAAATGATTTTATAGATAATTAGAGATTTTTTAATGATTTTATATATAATTAGAGATTTTTTAATAATTTTGTATATAATTAGAGATTTTTTAATGATTTTATAGATATTTAAGAGATTTTTTTAATGATTTTGTATATAATTAGAGATTTTTTAATGATTTTTTTATAGATTTTTATATGATTTTTTAATGATTTTGTATATAATTAGAGATTTTTTAATGATTTTGTATATAATTAGAGATTTTTTTTAATGATTTTGCATATAATTACAGATTTTTCTAATGATTTTATATATAATTACAGATTTCTTAATGATTTTATATATAATTTAAAGATTTTTCTAATGATTTTTGTATATAATTAGAGAATGTTTTTATTGATTTTGTATATAATTTAAAGATTTTTTAATGGTTTTATAGATAATAAGAAATTTTTTCAACAATTTTATAGATAATTACAGATTTGTTTAAAAATACTCTTGTAGAGATAGATATTTTATGTTTAAGTAAATAATTAGAGATACTTTTTATCTGTGAAAATTAAATAATTCAATTTATTACACACACACACACACACACACACACACACACACACACACACACACACACACATACACACACACACACACACACACACACACACACACACACGAAGACAAAGACAAACAGAAACAAATGAAGAACAAAACCCAGAGCACTAATGGTTAAACAAGTGCACCAATGTTAATCTACATCACATTTAACACAGAGTTACATAACATCTCCTCCCTATCTTATTTTCCCCTTAACGTGTTCCTGCAATCTGCAATAAATCTTTTTCTCTTGTTTAACAATGGCAGGGGCTGGAGGGGTGGTCCAACATAAACAAGCGCAGTTAACATAACTCACTGGACCCAGGGGAGAAGTGTTCAGATAGGCCTGCGTATAAAACAGTTTGATTTAACCACGTTAATAGTCCACAAGATGAATTGCTCTATTTGTCAAGTGTCGCAACAAGGATGTGCCACTGTGTGCTGGAACTGAGATATATGGCAGCGTTTCCAAGATACTCTCCATATCAGTCCAGATGCCCTCTCACCTCCCCAAAGTGTGTTTTAAACACTCCAGTGATTCTTTATATCTGGGTTGGTTTTTTTTTTTTTTTATATTTTTATCTTATCTTCTCTTTTTATCAATCTTTTTTTTTTTTACTTTTAGTTTTTTAGTTTTTTATTTATTAATAGCAGGTGTTGATTGATGGAGATGAAAGTGCAGTTTTTCTTTTTCTTTATATACTCTGAATAATCCTGGTAATACATACATACATACATACATATATACATACATATATCTGTATAAACATACATACACACACATATCTGTATAAACACACACACACACACACACACACACACACACTGAACTGATGTTAATGAAGATGCACTTACTCATATGCTTCTTGTTCAACAGACACAACACAGATACACATATACTCACAATATGAACACACACACACACACTAACACACACACACACAAACACACACACACACACACACACACACACACACACACACACACACACACACACACACACACACACACACACACACACACACAAACACACACACACACACACTAACATACATACACACACATACACACACTGAACCAACCCCACAAAGACACATACATCAACAATTAAATTCATTATGCTTGAAGAATTACTCTTCCTCTTTTCAAACTTCAAGTTCTGACCCTGAAAGCTATCTCTGTTCCTGGTGCTGGTGTCAAAAAAAAAGAAGAAAATAAATGAGGCTGCTTGTTTAACTGATGGATCTTTTTTTAAACTGTTTGGAAGTGAGACATAAAACAGAGAAAAGGTTTTAAAAAAATTAACTTTTTTTTTTTTTTTTTTTTAATTGGAATGAAAGAATGAAAAGAATTTCTGAAAAAAAAAAAAGACAAAAGATTATGATGTTAAATTTGTGTATCTTAATTTTTTTTTAATGTTTTTAGTTTAATTTTAAATGATGCCAATAAATAAATAAATAAATAATAATCTAAAAGACAGGATGGTAAAAAAGTTAAATAGTGAAAATTATCATCATGAGTTAAAATTAAAATAATCTTTCTAAACTGTTTAAAATCAATAACATTAAAAATGTTTTAAAAATTATGAAATAAAATCAATAAAATTTTTAAAATTATGAAATAAAAACAAAAACAGAAATAGAAAAAACATTAATAAATTAGTAAAATATAAAAAAATAAATAAAATAAAATAACAAAAAAAAAATGAAATAAAATTTTAAACATTTAAAATTTTTCAAACAAATAAAAAAAGTTTTAAAACTAAAAAAAAAATTTTTTAATTTTTTTAAGAAGATTATTTAGCTGAATTGTCTAAATTAATCTCATTATAACATTCTGTGAGTTTGTACAGTTTTAAATAAAAGGATCAAAACCGCTGATGAGGATTATGGAAACGAGCTTTCAAAAGAAGAGATTGTTCCTGACACATTCTTTTCAGAGAAAAACCTCCACCATGACACATCTGTGAGTCACTGGCACATTTCAGCAGAAACATCACAAACAATCAAACAAACTGTTATTTCTGACCGAAAGACATAGTAACCCTACTCAGACATCAAAACGTTTAACATCTAGTTTAATGATTAAGAAAACTGTACACGAGAATGCAAAAACTGCTGGTGTCACATTGTCTATTCTGTCATGTTTTGTATGCATCTTCATGTAGCATGTTTTTATTTCAGGTTACAATCTGCGGGAGAAAGTCGGGTCTGATTTACAGTGAACAGGCAGCAGCACACATTTCTTACACCTGTTACTTCACTATCTCATTATGTAGACAGTCTGTCACAGTGAGATAGCACTTGATGGATCTCACATCATATCAGATTAAACCATCCATCCATCCTTTCATTCATTCATTCATTCATCCTTCCACCGGTCCATCCTTCCATCCTTTCATTCATTCATTCATCATCTTCCATCCATCCATTCATTCATCCATCCATCCTCCATCCATCCATTCATTCAATCATCCTTCCATCCTTTTATTCATTTCATTCATTTTCATTCATTAAAAAATATTCTACTCCATAAAAAATTCATATTTTCTAATTAAACTAAACTCCTTAGAAAACAATTTTCAGTTATTGTTAAAAAAAAATTCTACTCCATAAAATATTTTCATATTTTCTAAATTAAACTAAAAATATATGGCCGACACCAACCAACCAACCAACCAGCAAGCGAACCAGCCTGCCAGACAACCTTTTCCTTCCCGTTATTTCTTCCATTTATTACTTCCAGCCTTTGAGTGACGGCAACAAGTAAAATTACCCCGAAATTGTCCCCACTGTTTTATTCATGTAACGTAATTACATAATTATTTAAGCGCAAAGTCGCAGGACAAAAACATATAAACACTTCAATTTTCTCTGGTTTATAAAAAAAAAAAAGCCTGTTCTCCGGGACTGACTCCACAAGGAGACAATTAACAAAACCCAGTCAGTGTGGAGTGGAGTGGATCAGGCTTTTGAAAAGCAGAAGTATTTTTTTTTTTTTTTTTTTTTTTTTTATATATATAGTCTTTTTTCTTCTTTAATGCGGTCTTTGTTATATTCGCCATGTTTTTAATATTCTCCACCAGTCTGATTTACAGCCGACACCCGAGTCGTATCTTTCCATTTTCCTAATCATTTTCTTTCCGGTTTGATTGTTTGATGTGAGAGGCAGGATAATGCGAAGACATGTGATCAAATAATTGTGAAACTCTGCCGCAGCCAATTTTGGGTGGAATATTTTACACAATATCGATTGTCGAAGACGATTAAATGGATGTTAATAATTATGATTGGTCTGGGGAGGAATTTTTTTTTTTTTTTTTTTTTTTTCCTCTCTGTACACAGAAACCTCTTATGTTATTATTAATAATAGTAATGATGATGATGATGATGATGATGATGATAATGATGATAATGATGATAGGATAATAGTAAATAATAATGACAAGTTCTCCACATTAAAATTTCTGTCTCTGATCAGATGGCACTATTCCTATTTTCTAAAGCACCTCTTAATTGTCTTCGTATCAGTATTAAGTGATTTTTTTTTTGGTCATGCCTGTTAGTAATAGTTGTATTAATAGTAGGACTAGTGGTAGTAACAGTTGTAGTAGCGGTAATAGTAATAGTTGTAGAAGTAGTAGTCATAATAGTAGTATAGTTGTCCCAAAATAAGAGATATGTATAAGATGAATAAATGAATAAATAAACAAACAAATAAACAAATAAATAGATAAAATAAATAAATAAATAGATAAAATAAATAAATAAATAAAACGATAAAATAAAATCAAATAAAATCAAATAAAATCAAATTAAATTAAATTAAATTAAATTAAATAAATAAAAAACCAATTATATTTTTGTCTGTTTTATTATTTATTAATAATTTTGTCCGGCTTTGTCTCCAAGAGACAGAAACCACTTTATAAAACAAAAGCAATTTTCATCAAAGACAGATCAGGTTTTCAGCTTGGTTCAACTTTGGGACAGATCTGCAGATCATGTTGGCACTTAAAGTGTTAATTGGTGGTGGCAGCAGTGGGATATGGGAGATAGGAACTGATTAATCACGACTTTGATCACGAAGAATGTCTGACCATGTGTTCACTGCACGCACTTTTGATTTCCTTACACTGTACACAGCAAACTTGGGGAGTTTGAAAGATTACACTATTGTATTATTTATTAAACTGTGCTGAATATTACATTAAGATTGCGACTCTTACATTAAAATTTATGCAATGTTTTCCCTCCTGGCATTTTCTTTTAATGTTTTTTTTCTTAACTAAAAATGCATTAAATTTGCAAAGTTTGAAAAAATTTTATTTAATTATTGTTATTGGATGTTCTGCCACACACAGTAAAAAATAACGTTCAAGATTTTTTTTCCTTCTGTTTTGGCACTTTGATTTCATGTTTTCTTTACTGTACTTGACTATTGTGAGGAGTTTGAAAAATTACACAGGTATCTGAACTGGAAATACTGTCACATGCACTAATAATTAAGAATGTGTCATCATGCAATAAAAATGTCATTATTATATGGATATATGTTTAGAGATATATAGATTATGTGATGAATTGCCACAGATATTAAAAATTTCTTGAAAATATTTTAAAAAACAAACTTTAGGATAGATTTACACTGATATGGAGAATAAATGATATATCTCCACAGACATACGGATTACATAGATATATTTTCAGCAGATGCAAAAATTAGGCCTATATGAAATATTTCCATACATATAAAAGATACATGGATATATTTCCACAGATACTGAAATTACATGTATATCTCTCCAAAGTCATGTTATATATTTATGTTAAATATTTCCACAGATAGAGAGATTATTTGAATATATTACAGAAAGTATTTTATAATTATCTGAATACACTAAACATTAGATGGATGTAGTTTTTTCTATCCTATCATCACCATGAAGCAGAATATTTACAAAAAACTAATATTAATATATAATAAAATAAACACACAAATAAAAGATATGGAATACATACACAGACATAGACTCACTTAGATATATACATGCATAGACTTAGATACACACACACAACATCCTTATATACATACACAATAAACATGTATAAAAATTAAAAAAACAAAAACAAAAAAAAACAAAAACATTTGATAATATAAAAAAAAAAATAACATAAATAAATAATGAAACATTTTTACTGCAAGTGTTTGCATTATAATACGCTTGACAATTTCTCAAACTCTACCAAACCTGTAAGTACAGTTTTCTTTGTTATTAAACGGTCATATTTTTTTTTTTTTTTTTTTTTTTTTTCAACAGACTGGGCAAGTTTATTGATTAATCATTTAAATGAATCTCAGATGGTTTGTTGGCAAACACACAGAGTAATTACATCTTCATCTCTTTATTTATTATAACCATTTCTTGTTGACACACAGCTTCTTCCAGCTCTCTATTAAAGCCCAAATGAGATGTGCTGGGTTGCTGGATCAAATCTCCGCAGTGCATACTACACTGTTTCTTGTTATAGCCAGTGTGATGTGCCTGGTTTGTACAAAGATAATGAATAGTGTGCGTTGATGAAAGAAACTTGTGAAAAAAATTTCTGGATGCTTTCTGATAAATTGTAGGCCATGATAGTGTATGATTTTTTTTTTTCCTTTTTTGTTGTCATCAGAATAAAGTATTATAAATAAAATTAAAAACTAAATAATAATAATAATAATAATAATAATAATAATAATAATAATAATAATAATAATAATAATAATAATAATAATAATAAATAAAAAATAAATAAATAAATAAATACAAATACCAAAATGAAACTCATAAAATGATTTGACTGATGTTAAAATGTACTGAACTATTAAAATAAACTTTCAGTCTCCTTTTAGTGATTTTCACAAAATTATTTGCCCAACACAACTCACACTCCATGACTGTTTTATCAAATATGTTTCAAGTTACCTTTCTTTTTATTTATTTTTCTTTCTTTTGGCTGGAAATGATTGTGACTGAGTGAGTAACATGAACTATATTTAAAACAAAAGTACATACAGCAAATACCTCAAACCATCTAACCATCATCACAGTAGAAAGAGAAAAATGTCTAAAATCTCTTTTGAAAAGATAACCAAGTTGTAAACTTTTTTTTAAAAATATACACCAAACATCTGGTTTATATGACATCCTTGTGCTATGATACATCTTCATCTATCAGCAGAAAATATTCTACATTTTTGGCTACTTCACACTTAGAAAAACCGTGCCATCGGCACAAAAATTCAACACTGACTGAGTCGAGAATTTTACTTCTTGTAAACAAAATGTCAAAAAGAGAGTTTTATGTTTTTTTTCTATCTCTGTCTCTCTCTCTCTCTTGTCTAACTCTGTCTGCTGTGTTGTGATATCTTCATCAGTTCATGACAGGTGGCCTATTTTCTATTTATGTAAAATAAAAATAAAAATAAATAAAAAAGTTAGTTGTTTTCAGTTTTATCAGCTTTATAGAGAATATTTTCAACATTTAATGAAGTGTAGTGGTTAGAGTGATCATTTCATGTTGAAGTTTTACAGGTTCAGTCATTCTCAGTGCCTTTTTTCATGATATTTGTTTGTTTTCCTGTTTATGGGTAGTTACTTATAAGAAATCTTGCCTTGCTGAAGAGTGATAAGAGTAACCCTTAAAATGATGGCAGCTATTTTCTGCTGTCATACCATCATAAAACAGAAACAAAAATAATAATAAAAAAAAACAAAGATTAAAAAAGAACATCCAGTGAATCGGTTTTGTCACTATAAAGACAAAATTAATGTTGCTGCTTTTTCCATTCCAACTACTAATGTACATAAACATTTATATAGAACAAGAAAAAAAAAACAACACCCTTTATGTCTTTTCTTTGTTTTTTTTTATATATATATATATATATATATAAAAAAAAAACATGGAGACTCAGTAAAAAATGTCAAATGCTTCTTAATCCATTTATCCGATATTTGACATTAAATTAATTTAAATTTTCATATTTGTAGGTTGCCTGGCGACGCCTCAAAGACAACCGATTTCTGACGGTTGGCAAGGTGACGTGGATCAAAGACTCCCGGCTTCTGGTTGAGTACGTGCAGCCCAACCCAAAGGTCTCTGAGTGGAACCTGCTCATAAAGAATGTCGACAAATCATCAGCTGGGAGATATGAGTGTCAGATCACCTCGATGAAGAAAAATACTCACATTGTGCAGCTCAATGTTATAGGTACGTACGTGCTACGTTTTTTCAGTGTGTTGTATAGGTAATGTGAAGTTTTGAATATCTTTCAGTCTCAGGTGGTTTATTGTATAAAAGGTGTGGGTAATAGGTAGTATTGCTGACTCAGATATAATGTGCCCCCACACACACACACACACACACACACACACACACACACACACAGACATCCAGAGACACAGAGAGAGAGAGAGAGAGAGAGAGAGAGAGAGAGAGAGAGAGAGAGAGAGAGAGAGAGAGAGAGAGAGAGAGAAATATAGTCAGAGAGAGAGAGAGAGAGAGAGAGAGAGAGAGAGAGAAATATAGTCAGAGAGAGAGAGAGAGAGAGAGAGAAATATAGTCAGAGAGAGAGAGAGAGAGAGAGAGAGAGAGAGAGAGAGAGAGAGAGAGAGAGAGAGAGAGAGAGAGAGAGAGAGAGAGAGAGAGAGAGAGAGAGAGAGAGCATGCATGCTAAGTATTTAATGGTTTCTGTAAACCAACCATTTTAATTTGAAACACCATTATTATTATTATTATTATTATTATTATTATTATTAATATCATTATTATTATTATTATTTAAAACAATTCATTCAGTGTGTTACTATTAACAATATTATCAGTCAAACAACTTTTAAAAAAAAAATATTTGCACTTTCTGTACCTGCCCTGATGATCTTTTCTTAGTGTTTTACAAAGGTTAACATAACCTTTCATCACGTAAGAATTTTATTATTGTTTTTAGTGTTTTTCTCCCACTGCCATGCACAAACCATTGCATGTTGACTTAACATTTAGCAACAAAAAAAGGGCCAGAAGACCTCACAACAACTTCATCAGCAAATGAATGAGAGAAAACAAAACAGTCATTGAAATACGCGTAATGTGTTTCTTGAGTAACAGGAACTGACATTAGACAGAACGATAATTTTTTTTTTCTTTCTTTCTTTCTTTCTTTCTTTACCCAGTTTTATTTTTCTTATGACACTTTGATTTCAAAGACTGTTATTTTATATTTCAATGTATTTCCCATGAGAGTTGTTTTATATTCAGGTGGATTTTCAGTCGCATAAATGAAATTAGAAAAAAGATATATTTGGAAGAAGTGATGTGACTGAAAGATTTCAGAGATGATAGGATCGTGTTTTTTAAAAAAATAGTTAATTTTGCTACTGTTCTTTTTATTTATTTATTATTATTATTATTATTTTTTTTTTAGCTAAGATATTAAAATATATTCATTCTGGCTTTTTATTATATATATTTTACATAGTTTTCTTTTCTATTGTCATGAATTTATAGAGAACACTTTGTGAAATTCTTTGTGTAAATTTCGATGCTGTTACAGAAATTACCATAAGTCCAAATCATATATACTTTAAAAAGTAATTATCCTCAATATATATTAATGAAATAGTTTTATATTTAAAGCCCAACAGTCATAAAAAAAAAAAAATATCTAACAAATACTCAGTACCCACATTTCAAAATTTGTGATGAACATTAAACTTTAGAATTTTATTCTGATCTGATGAACAGTTTTTATTACGTTTGCAACAATGTATCAGAGAGGTTTTTTGTCCTGTCTTGAAAAAAAAAACAATTCATCATTTCTCTGAGAGTGTTATGTAACCAGACAAGCCATCACACAAGTCAGTGTATTTAAAACAACCATTACTTTCTGTTTCACTCCTATAAACACATTCTGTTACTTACTGGGTACCCCATTCAGAATGAGACTGTGACAAATGTAACGCGAAAAGACTCGGACGCAAATACTGCTGTTTCATGCTCAAAGTGTTTAATACAAATCTCCAGCAACTTATAGTAATGGATGTTTGGCTGAATCTCGTTATTTGGTGATTTTCCGAGTAACTGAAACCAGAGTTGAAAATAATTGTTGTGTTTGAAATACAGAAACTGTATTAACTCTGACAAGGTTTGACATTTGATATCCAAATTAAAGCTGTGCATACAACAGTGTTATTTTACTACATTATGTCAGTAGACCTTCGTAACTCAAGTTTAAAACGTTAAAATATAATACTTGATATCCAAATTAATGTTGTGAACACAATAGCATTATTTTACCAAATTATGTCAGTAGATTGTCATACTCACTTTTCATAACTCAAGTTTAAAACATAAAATATAATACTTGATATCCAAATTAATGTTGTGAATACAATAGCATTATTTTACCAAATTTGATTATCATATGAATTTTCATAATTAAAGTTAAAAATCTAAAATATTTCATAAAAGAATTATATATAAATAATATTTATTATCTAAATTATCAGTATCCTTTAGTTATTAATGTAAGTAGATTTTCATACTGAATTTTCATAGATGAAGTTTAAAAACGTAAATTGTTAGCTTCGTAAATGGTATCGCCTATGATATTTGGTATCTAACTGAAAGTTCTGAAACAGGATTATATTAAATGGTGTGACATATCAAGAGACTGTCATGTTTAGAGTTAAAAATATCAACTGTTATTTGATACAGAAAGTGCACTGTAAATTTTTTTGTTTCTCCAGTAGAGAATTATTTCCAACAGTAATCATTAACAACGTTATATTAGTGTCTATTTTTTTTTATAGTTTTAATTTTTTGCCATGTTTGAAAACTAAAATTAAAATCACAAAACTGTTTCAGGCTTCCCTAACTTGATTACTGTTCTGATTTTATTTTTTTATTTTTTTTATTATTTTTGTTTTTGTCTGAAATAAATTGCTGGCTTTATTTAATAGAAAGAAATTTAAAAAATTCACATAATTACAACTATAAAAACTAAAAACTATAAATAAATAAATAAATAAATAAATACACTGAAAAACAAAAAATACTAAAAATCAAATCAAATAAATAAATAAAAATAAATAAAACTGAAAAAAAAAAAAAAACAACTAAAAATTAAATCAAATAAATAAATAAAAATAAATTAAAACGTTAAAGAAAGATAGATAAGAAAAAAGAATTAATAAAATAAATTTAAAAAAAAAAAAAAAAAAAAAATCAAATAAAATAATAACAAAAACAAAAAACAAATCTAGGAAAACTGACTTTTTAGTACAAATTACCAAAGACAAACTCTTGTTTTTCTTATTTATTTATTTATTTATTATTACCAGCTAGTTCTATTATCAGTAATAAGGGTTCTCTAAACATGACAGATAGGTTGTCATAACAACGCAAGTTTGTGTTACATCATAAGTGACAGAAGAAATGTGTTTAATTGAAAACACACTGTAACACAGTGTGTTGTTTCACAACAAGGAACTAGTAACATGTACAACGTTGTTTCATTGCAGGGGACCGTTTTTTCTGTGCCTTGTCTAAATATGGGAAAAGGGATTAGTTATTATTAACAATATATATATATATATATATATATATATATATATATATATATATATATATATATTGCCAGAGTCATCCAGGAAGAAGGAAATATAAAATTTTGATTATAAGGGATAAATGTAAAGTTGACATTAATAAAAGAAATTAAAAAAAAAAAAAAAAGTGTTTAAATGTAAAATATATTTAGCTTTGTGTGGAATGGAAATATTTAACTGATTTTGAATTTATATGTGTATGTGTTATGTAATTCTGTATGTCTGTCTCAGGAATAATAATAATAATAATAATAATAAGAGATAAATACAAATAAATAAAGAAAATAACATTAAAAACCCTTTGACTTTGTAAACCTTACTGAAAAGGAATTACTTTTCATATAATTTAGGTTTTTTTTCTTCCTGTTTTTTTTCCCTTTGAGATTTGTTTATGCATGACTGCACTAAAACCAGTATTCAAACTTCCCAGAGAATGTGTTGTATTTCACTATGCATACCACACCACCATATCCAGAAGACCAATTTTCATTATTTTAATTAAAGTAAAATCTATTTTCTCTCTCTCTCTCTCTGTTTGTTTTCTCTGTCTGTCTGTCTGTCGGTGTGTCTGGCTGTCTCTCTCTCTCATTACTAATGGTAATTCTCTGAACAATTATCAGTTTTCTTGCAGCATTTAACACTATTTTTGACAAGTGATGTTTGCTGAATACAGAGAGAGACTAACAAGTGTGGAAATGTCAGATTATGAGTGACTTCAGAGAGCTCTTTGTCAGTTCACAGTTTGCATTCACAGTCTCAGTTCACAAACTCTGACTCTTTCATAAAGCAGATTTCATTTTAATTTTGTCCTTTTTTGTCAAACCTGCCAAATTAAAGAGAAACAGAATAGAAAGAGATTTTTTTTTTTTCTTAAATTATAGACATTTAAAAAAAAAAAAATAATAATAATAATAACAATAATGGTGATAATAACAAAAACCACAACATCAACAACAAACAAAAAAATAATAATAATAATCATAATAATAATAATAATAATAATAATAATAATAATAATAATAATAATAATAATAATAATAGTAATACTACTACAAATAATAGTAATAATAGTAATAAATAATAATAATAATAATAATAATAGTAATAATGATAGTAATAATAATAATAATAGTAATACTACTACTACTAATAATAATAATAGTAATAATATTAATAATAATAAAAGAATAAAAAAGAAAAGAAGTATAATGTAAAGTAATAGATGAATTAATACTCTCAATAATATTTATATATATAGTATGTATATGTATATATATATCTATATATGAATTATGTATATATATATATATATATATATATAATATGAATTATATATGTATATTTGTATTTATATATATATTATGTATGCATATATATATATATATATAGATAGATATTGTTTTTATAGTAATGAAACATTGCAACTTCTTGTTGCATAAATAATAAGACATACGACTCAGGAGACCATGCCTGGAATGGGAATTAACTCTTTCACTCTACTTAGGATAACTGATCCTATAATCTGTCATGTCTCATTTGTGTTCTTTAGTCTCTGCAGCTCACCCCAGTCAGTTCCTTCTCTGAGTGACAGCCTGTAGAATAACATATGTATTGACCAGTGTGTAGACTGATACATATTTAAAATAATCATAGTATTTTCAATTAACCCTCCAAATGTCATCAATGTTTAATGTTTCAATTCAGTACTCGTGTAAATCCAAGAGGACCCTCAAGGGAATTGGTATACAGCAAAAAAAAAAAAAAAAAAACAACACAAGTTCTCTTTTTGTACGTTTTAGTCCGTTTTTTTCTGTGTCAGGCTGATAGTTTGTGGATCATTTTATTTGTAATGAATTGATTGTTTGTCTATGCTTGTTTTGTGTTTGTTGTGCTGATAGTTTGTTTATTTAAATGTTTATCCTCGTTTTCATTCTCTTAGATTTGTTTTTTGTTTTGTTTTTATATTTTATTATTTGCTTCTTTCTTTTTCTTTCTATGTTTATTTTTTCTCTCATTCCTTTTTATTTCCTTTTTTTCTTGTTTTCTTTCACTCTTTCATTTTCTTTTTTTTTCTTTCTTTCTTTAAGGTTATGTAATAAAGAAAAATAAGTCTGGTTCTTCTTCTTTTTTTCTTTCTTTCATCATTCCCTCCTTTATTCATACTTTCTTTTATTATAATTTATTATTATTTTCTTTATATAAATTTTTAAAATTATTATTTCTATTCTGTTTTGATATCTTTTGTTTTATAACAAACGAATAAATTAAAAAAAATATATATTTTATAATTTTATTTTAAACTTTATGAAATTTCAGAACCTAAACGAGTGCACACATTTTTCACAGAGAGACAACAACATGGTGAGTGTTAGATATAAATATATCTTTACAGACATACATTAAAAAAACCCCAAAAACTCTACTCTAAATAAAAAAAAAAAAATAATAATAATAATGATAACAACAACAGCAACAACAACAACAACAATAATAAAAAGAAAGAAAGAAGGAAAGAAAAAAAGAAAGTTTCACAAAGAAAATAAAAAATAAAAATGAAGAAGAAACACCCCACAATAGAACAAACTGATTACCCTGATAGAAAAAAAACAAACAAAAACTTAAATTAAACCTCTTCTGAAGCCATTATCTGCTACATTAAAGTCTTTAAATTTATTAAATTTACAGTAATTATTTATATATTCTTGAACTTAATTTCTTGCATTTCTCAGATGTCAAAGTTGCATCCATCGTAAGTTTATCAATAATTTATTTTAATGATTAATGTATACGTTTGTAAATAGCAGACTGTTTTGAAAATTTTGAACCCAGTGTACTGAATCCACAGATTAAAAACAGCTTTCAGTTTTATTTACAACTGAGTTTCTGTTAACAAAATAATTTATCAAGTGGAATGTTTGATTCATGGAGGAAAACTGTACAAAGAGAAAAAAATGAGTTAAAGAGAAAAAAAATTAATTTTATAAGTTTTTATTTTTATTTTAGATCAAAGGTGCATTTATTTTTTATGTGAAATTTAATGTTTAACAAGTATACATTTACGATTTTGAAAAAGAAAAGGGAAGTGAAGGGTGAGAGAGAGAGAGAGAGAGAGAGAGAGAGAGAGAGAGAGAGAGAGAGAGAGAGAGAGAGAGAGAGAGAGAGGGGGAAAAATAGTTACAAAGAGAGAAAAGATAGAAAGAAATAGTGAGAAAAAAAGAAGATAGGCACAGAACAAATGAGAGGCAGAGAGAGAATAAAAGAATGAGAGGGATACAGAGAGAAAGACAGAAACAGAGAGAGTATGTGTGTATATATAGAAATGTGTGTTTATATAGAAATGTGTGTTTATATAGAAATGTGTGTATATATAGAAATGTGTGTTTATAAATATAAAAGAATGTACATGTTAGAGTGTGTGTTCGTATATATTTATTTATTTTTGATTTCAGACATGAAAAGCACAATGGGTGAAAACAAACAACAACCCAGACACAGACCAGAAATAAGATACAGTAAGTTTTAAATGTATGCCTTCTTGTGTGTGTGTGTGTGTGTGTGCATGCGTGTGTGTGTGTGTGTGTGCATGAGTCTGAGAGAGCCTGTATGAATGTATGTATGTATGTATGTATAAAGATTTCTCTCTCTATTTTTTTTTTTTTTTGTAAAAAATGTATGGATTTCTAACTATAGGTGCACAAGTATAAATGAGTACCTCTCTCTCTCTCTCTCTCTCATACAAATTTAATATTGCACTATAGATTTTTGTAGGCTCAGACAAAATAATTTTCTTAGCAACTTTTCACCTCATTATATCTGTTAGAACCATGTTGAGCATCACTTTTAATGAAAGCAAAATGCCACATCCACCTGAGTTCATTTTAATTTATTTAATCACATAGTGTTATTACAGCTGTTCACATGTTGTTATTGATAAGTTATGTGAGCAAAAGTCCACAACAGACTGAATAAACAAAAATTCACACCAGACTGAATTAACTCTAATCCGTTTAATGCTGTTAACAGGTGTACAAGATTCTAAATGTCGTGACTTATGAGGTGTTGGAACAAAAATCCACATCAGCCTGAGCTAACATTAATTTTTTTTTTTTTTTTTTTTTTATTTTTTCTGTCTCTCTCTCTATTGACGTTTACTCAAGTGTTAACAGGTGCAAAAATATTGTGATTTAAAACACAGGTGTTATTTATTTATTTTTTCTAAAATTAATGTCTGGTATTTAAAAATGTTTATTTATTTATTTATTTTTTAAAATGATAAATTAGTGTTTGCTGCTGTTTATAGTTGTAATAAATAATAAACTTAGATAATTTATTGATATTGTTTTTGTTTCAGAAAAGCAGCGAGATAAAAGTTCAGAATTTCAAGTTCCTGATGTTAAATACAGTATGTTTTAATTCTTGTAACACAGACTAAATATTTTACAATTTACTGCAGATATTGTCCATCTCCTATATTCAAAATTTATATTTCTCATCAATAATACAATTTTTCTTCATGACAAAAAAGGACTCAGTCTTTTAAAACACTGATATAAAAAAAACTGTCAGATCATACTTTTTTTTTACCAGTCACTTAATCTTTTAAGTACAGAATAAATGAATGAATGTATGCATGGATGGATGGATGGAGGAATGAATGAATGAATGAATGAATGACTGATGACTGAATAAATATATAAATAAATAAGTAAACAAATATAATTTTCGTGTTTTTTTTTTTACCAGATTCAGGACAACTTCAAAATGAGAAAGTAAAGGATTCTTCAGGAACGGGAAAAACATCCATTTCATTCTGGTGTGCATTTGTGACTGTCACCTCAATACTGGATGTGATGTCAAGGACCAAATTGTGATTTTATTTTTCAAAAACATATTGTGACTGACATCAGCAGATGTAACATCTCTCACATCAGTAACACCACTTCATGCAGTTACATTTGTGAGATGCAAAAATATCACAACGTTACACTGTAACATTTTGTGTATATATATATATATATATACATAACTGACATTGCAAAATTACTTTGACTTGTAACATTCTTTATAACTAGTTATAACGTTACATCAATCTTTGTAACTTGTAAAACATTATGATAGAGTAACATCAATAAGTTACACAAAACCTTTGTGACTTGTAACATCTTGTGATGCTGGTAACATAAAGCTACACCAACTATTGCTACCTGTAACATTTTGTGACACAAGTAACATCATTTTTTCTAGAACTTTTTGTGGCAGTCACTATTTGTGTTGTTTTTGTAGTAGGTCACACAAAATGCATAGATTCTCTTTAAATGCTAATACAATCTAGTGCTGTTATGCTGTGATAAAACCTGTCTCTAAAGACCACTGTTTACAGTAACTGTGATGGGAAATGGAACTTCATTCTGTGCCCATTTAAAACAGTTGGTCTTCGTAGAAAGGTGTTGATATCTTATGATGCTGTCCTGGGACAGATTGGACAGTCTTTATTGACGACTATCATTTACTTATGCCGTCACAAAGTACTCTGTGGCATGGGTTAATTGTATGACTGTGGCATATTTCAAAATGAAAAACAAACAAACATCAGACATTAATAACGGCCACACTTTACAAAGTTACTTAAATGTTTCTGTCTGCTGGACTTAATCTAGAGTTTTGTACTTCATAAGCAGGTGGTCACTGTAGACAGTGTGTAGGAGAGTTGTGAAGGAGAACTTGTGTCAGAGAAAGAAAAACAGCAACACACAGCAGTAACTCTGTCATTTCAGTTCAGACATTTTGATAGTTGATAATGACAGAGTGACACTTCAGCTGACTCTGGTAAAAGAAAAAATCACATTATGAGAGACAATCTGTTTATTTGTGCCTGTGTCGTTTATTGGATGTAGTGACTGTAAATGCATCAGAATGGTTTTCCACTGCTAGATGTAAGCAATGGTTGATTGTTAGAGGATCCACCTGGATGTGCTGCTGCTCTTACAGTGTGTTCATGAAAGATGTGACTGAACTTTGATCAGAACTGACTTTATGTTCATGACGAAAATTATTTTAAAAAAGCTTGTATTCCTTTTATAGATACTGAAGGTTTATTTTAAATTAAAAATAAATTTTTTTTTTTTAAAAAAGAAGAAAAAAGAAGAAAGAAGTATAGTGACATGATACACAGACAGAGTTTTTTAATTAGAACTGAAGAATATGTCACAGAATTAGTTTAGGTTATTTTTATTTATTTATGAATATTTAATGACAATTTCAGAAGTGTGGTTCCATTCAGACACTAATATTCTTCTGAGGAGGGAAAGGTTAATTAAGTGGTAATGGTAGGTCATGTTGTAAGGCACAAATGTAAGTTTTAAACTCAGAAGATAAACAAATTCCAGTGCTATCTCACACAACAGAGTGAGGTAACTAAAACTGTGTGCATATTTCTATAAAGAATAAAAGTAATCTTCAGCTTACTGAACTACTACTACCACTACTACTATCACTTTACTACTACTACTGTTACTACTATTACTACAACTACTTCTACTACTACTACAACCACCACTAATACTACTGTTAGTACTTCTACTACTACTACTACTATCACTACTACTATTGTTAGTATTACTACTACTACTACTACTACTACTATAGCTACTATTACTACTACACTACAGCTAATCATTAATAATAATAATCATAATAATGATAACAACAATGACAAACAGCAACAATAATTATTACAATAATAAAACTTTAAACTTTATCAATAATGATGTGATATGATGAAGATAATAATTATAATAACAATTACCAAAAATTCAAAATAATAAAATAAAATATGTATATTATTTTCATGTACCAGATTAGATTTTTTTTTTTTTTTTTCATTGATGTTGCTTACATTTGTCTTAGTTTACTGCAAGTAAAATCTATGCCATTTGCTTCAAATTCCAGCAGTTCATTCACTGGACCAAGTGGTCAGTAACAATACTAAAATATTGAAACTTCAGAGTCATTTGCACAAATGAATTGTAATGTCAACCATTGTAATTTAATGTACATATATTTATATTTATCATGTATATAATGTGTGGGATATTTTACTTTTCCAAAGTATTGTAAAATAACATTTTTATTTAATCTTGTTAGGACAGGTCTGATGAAGGAATTGTGGTCTTTGTAAAAGATACCAGGTTAAGAAACATTTTTTTTTGATTTCAGTTATATTTTAAATTTGAATAAAATCTCCTGAAATTATAGTTTCATTAAAAAAAAAAAAAAAGAAAAAAAAAAAGAATAAAAATATTTTAAAAAGGATAAGAATTAAGATACATCTTCTTTCTTGTGTCTCAGCTGAAGTTTTTATTATCATGTTATTTACAGTTTTATTAGAAAATATGTATATTCCTTAAAAAAATACTCAGAAAAAAATTCAATTAACTGTTAAAAAAAATAAAGAGTGAAAGATAATAATATTTATGTGTTTATAATCTATGTCAGAAAGAAAGAAAGAAATAAAGAGAAAGCGAAAGAGAGAGAGAGAGTGAGAGATGAGTGATTGAGAGATTGATTAATGTTAATGAAATGTGAAATTAAAAATTTTAATTTATCATTTGATGTTTCAGGTATTTTCTGAAATGAGAGCAGGTAGAAATATTTATAATGTGTGTACAAAGCTGTAAGATAAAAATGCTTTTATTCCTGTTTAATTTTATTCTGTATATGCAGAATACTATTTTACATTTGACATCAGTGCATTTAACTGTGCTGTTTATAAAGACTTGTGAGACCCTTCGTACCAAAATTAGCCACAGGGAATTTTTTTTCTAAAATGTGAAGATAATTCATTTACTTTCAAACTGTACCAAAATTAAATTTTTTTTTTTTAAATGGTTCCATATATATTTGACAATTAATTGTAGTAATATTGGACCCTGCTATGAGAAAGTACATAGTAATGGGGTTTTTTTTTACAGTAAAAATAATAAAATTATAAAAATTTAAAATAAAAAAGAATTTCCTAATGTACCTAATCTTTACGACAAAATTTACGTTTATCATTCATAGATTTATGGCTTTGTGACTAGTTTTGATAGATAGGGTCACATAATAAAGAATGGGTTTTTTAAAAGGAGAGTAATATTTCCCATTTTGTTTTTGTTAAATATTTCATTATTGGCATTCAAACATATTTAGTTTTCATTTAAAAGATTTATGTTTTGACCAAAAAAAGTTTCAAAATAAAACTGAAAGCAATTATTATATAACAAACATGCAAATAAATAAATAAGATGAAATATTAAATTATTTAAAAAAATAAAAAAGAAAGTCCAATATTAGCTGAAATTATATAGTCTTTTTTTAATGATTAATAGACACTGTATATAATAATAATAATAATAATAATAATAATAATAATAATAATAATAATAATAATAATAATAATAACAACAACTGTAATATGAAAAATCGGAATAACACAACTGTTTAGTACATTTGCACTTCTCAGTTTGATGAGTGATGTCATATTTATTTATTTATTTCACTTAATGAATATCTGATTTAACAAAACAATAATAATTATGCATTTCGTTTTCAACACCTTATTCCTCTTTACTGTTAATAAATGAATTTTTAAGTCAATGTTTTCATTGTTTTTTAATAATAAAAAAAATTATTTTACATATTTTATTGTACCAAAAAGGAAAAAAAAAACAAGAAGAAATTAAATGACACTGCAAAAAGAAGAATGAAGTGAAAAAACCCACAATATGCCCTTTCCGATTTGATTGTTGTATTAATTTTGTTTTACTACAGTATACCAACCCACTATAAAAACAACAAATTTGATTGGTCAATTAGGTTTTTTTTGCCAGTGGAACAACCAATGAGTTCCATTCAGTACATCAACCATTTTTATTGGTCAGTTGTAATTCTTGAAATGTTAACAACAGAGAACATTTTTATTTTTTTTAAATTTTTTTTATTTCTTTTATATACTGTATGTTAGCCAGTTAATTTAATTGAATTATGGATAAAACCTATCTTTAAAGACAGTGCTTAAAATTTGTTAAAGTCTTTTGGCCTACCAAAAAGAAGCCAACATCTAATGCATCTGAAAAAGTTTGAGTGTCTTACAGTGTCTTATGCCATTCCACTGATGATTTATGATGTAAAATAATTAACAGAAGAAAATGCAAATTGCAGGAATTTATAAATTTGTGGAACATTACAACTGGGAAAAAAATAAAAAAAAAAAAATTAGATAGAAATAATAAATAAATAAATATATAAATAAACAAAACTATCTATTATTATCTTTTCACACAATGGCAAATAGAATAAAAAATCCATTTCTTACTTCAAAAAAAAAAAAAAAAAAAAAAATAATTTATGTTTCCTTTCTTAACCATTTTAAAACCTAAATATTGCTTCAGGTTCAGTAAAATCTGGACAAACATATCATTAAGCATTTTTTTTATTTACATTATTTTAGGAAATTTCTTACATCAAATGGGGAGAAAAAAAACACACAAAGATATTTCTGTTTTTAGCATTATCGGACTAGCAGTTTCATTGATGTGGTCTTCTGTTTTGGCAGTTCTTGACCAAAACTGGTTTTGCTGCCAGTATTCAATGAACATACCACACCAACCATTTTTAGTAGTCAACTGGAAAGTTCTTACCTTGGATTTGGCCTTGCATGAAAAGTAGCCAATTTTCTACACAACAGAAAAAAGTTGGTATTATATTATTTGTTAGTATGTTGTAAAAATGAAGCGAAAATGTGCGTAACTTGGGATTTTTCCATTAGCATGCAAAACTGCTGCCAAAATGTGAGATTTACCATGAAAATTTTCATATTTTAAACCTGAATTGTCATCCTAAGTGAAAATATTTGTCTGTTTTGAAGTGTGACGAAGTCACAAAAATTCAATTTCAATTACTTTTTCGTTTGTCCTTTTATTTTCAGGATAATCATTTTGTTAACTTTTGTTTTTGTCATTCTTTTCTTTGACATTGGGCTTTCGAACTTGTTACATTTTCACATGTGTAAAGATTATTCTCATTTCAAAAAGTAAACCAATGTCAGTTTTAGACTTTCACGTCAATCATAGTGTATTTTCCACTTTTTTCTTTTTTTACTAACATTATGTTGGATTGTTGCACTCGCAAAACACATAAATAAAAATCTCTATCACTGGATGAGAACTCACAACTGAAAAAAAAAAAAACAGAATAAACTTTTGGGTATGTATTCAATTTTTATTTCAGTTTTCTTCATAAACCATATAGCACAAATCCTAGAAACATCCTAGAAAGTTGCACTGCACCAAAAATATCCAGTAATGATAAATGGTCAGGCAACAGTTTGTTATTTTTAACAGGCATTAATAATGTCAAGTGTTTCAACAAGGTAAGTCTGTTCGTCAACAAGTGTGAAACTTCAAAGTGTTCAGTTACTTGAAATCAGAGTCTTCTGGCCTTCCTTGGTTTGTTACGCCCGTTGTGACAAAGCTTTGTGTTGTCTGTCACTGATATTACTGTGATACCTGCCATCTGTAAACCTTTGACTGCAGGCTGGGAAAATAAAACAAAAAAATAAAAATTATATACATATATATTTATAGTTAGTTTTCAACATAATCACTTGTCATTTGTGAATACATTTGGTAATACAGTTCAGAGGTTCTAGAAACTGAGTGTGTTATACAAGTTCTTATAGGACTTTAAGGTTGTTGTAATTTCTATTTTGGTACAACTGGAAAACAGCTACAAAATGTGTTCCTAAAACATCTGAATTATTATTACGATTTCCATTCATGACAGTGATCATGCTGAAAAATAAAAATATAAAATAATTAAAACCATTTTCTATTATCCTTTTTATAGATCAATTTTAAAATAAACAAGTTATATATCTATAAATAAAAGAAAAGAAACACATGTTCTATACAAGAACACACTAAAAACAAGTGCTCAGTGAGTTTATTGACAGCGAAATCCCAAAAAACAAAAAAACGTTATTTGAAATGCACACTTCCTGAGCACTGTCAAATTGGTTTGTTCTGTGAAATTCAAAACACGTCAAAACATGCTGATCATTATGTCAGAAAGACAACAAAATTAAGTGTTAAATTTAAAAAAAAAAAAAAACAACAACTGCAAAACCTATAAATGATGGGAAGTGTATATAATAATATTTACACTTAACTCTATTCAAAATTATTTAGAGTAAATGAAGAGAGAAAAAAAAATTATTATTGGAGTCCACATTTTTGAAAATTCTAAGTCATAATCACTGTAAAATAATTAAGAATCAGTACAGTAATGGAAATACAAAAAAAAAACCAAAAAACGATTCTATAAAATTTAAAAAATACAAACATGTTTTTAATTACTAATCAATCTGTTGATGTAAGTATGTGTATTAAAGAGAAGGTTGTATTAAAAGAACCTTCAGTCTGTACAGAAAATAAAGTATGTTAAATAAATACCATTCTTCCAGGACCAAGCCCATTGAGACAAATTCGAACTGTTGAAATTCCTTTCTTTACACTTTTCTACAAAACAACAATTTTTTTTATGTTAAACTGAAACAGAGGTGAACACTTAATGCTTCTTCATTTTTATTATTTGTTTTGAACTATTAGATTCTTTTATTTTTTTTATTTTTGACACTTAAATTACAAGATATAACATTTTAAATGACACTGATATGACAAGTTTATCAAAAATAAAACATTACACAGTTGGTGAATACTTCACACATTAAGTGGGCTACATTCAACAAAGTTACCAAAAATAATTGTATTATTGTTTTTAATTATAACTGTAATATTTCAAAATTTGTTACCAGCATTTTCACTACAAAATTAGATTTTAAATATTTATTTAATTCTTTACAAACCTCTCCTAAAGATAGCCCTGCAGCCTGAGCTGCTATGTTGGTTCCTTTCCTTGAATTACGAAATCCCACAGTTCCCTGCAAAGATTAATAATAATCAAAACTCAGAACAAGGGCAGTAACTCCAGCAACAAATATGACAAAATGAACTTGGCATATATCATTAATTTTTATTTGACGGTAGGAAAATTATGTTCTTCTTTAAAATCATGTGGGATATTTGTTTTATAAAATAAATTAGTCAAAAACAAATTTCTAAGCTTTATATATTATCAAAATGTCAGGGACAAAGATCTAAAAAATTGAAAATTTAATTTAATTAAGAAAAAAAGGTTTTTGTTCATTAATTTTTGTAAACTCTTCATAATAAACAGGGTGCAGATAGTCTGTCTTAATCAAGATTAACAAATTGTAACAAAGAAAACTTCCAGAATGTTTTAAAAAGGAACACTGAGATTCGTGTGTGTAGAACTGCCCACTAAAGAGGCACAATAAACTGTTTTCACTGGTATGTACAGGTGAGGTACTCAATCTACAAACAATTTTTGTGATGGGTACTGCGGGAACAGTACAATTTATAAACGTGCAGAGGGTAAAACTGGCTCAGTTTATATACTAAATGTTCTGATAATCCACACTTTTTACCTATTTGTGGTTTGTCTTGGATCTATAAACCTCATGAATTAGCCAGTTAGAACAATTAAAAGAGTAAAAATTTAAAAAATAAAAAATAAAAATGTGTTACTCACTGCAGATTCAGAAGCAAGAGGTTTCCCTGCAAATAAAAAAAATAAAATTCTTTATTTCATTATGTAACAACATTTCTTTTTATAATCAACTGTGTCAAAATTGGACAATTAAATAAAATTGAAAAGTTTATTTTTGTCTACTGACATATTTCACAGGGAAATTTTTTTTAAAGAGGAAATAGAAATAAAAATAAATGAAAACAGAACAAAATACTTGCTGGTTACACTTATCTATTTAATTATTTAGAATACATTTATCATTTAAATAGGGTTCAAAATTTTGCCATCAATCTAAACATTCAGCTTTCTGGACTGTGAACAAATCAATGAATGAATATTTAACAATACATGTAAAGTGGGTCAGCTGTTTGGTGATTTTTTTAATGTGAGACCAACCTTTATAGTCCGTAGTGCACAGGATAGTGTTATTTGGAGTGGCTTTGACATGAATGATGGGCAGCTCATCAAATCGAATGCCTCCAATTGCCATAGCATTGGTTTCTGCTGTTGGAAACAATGTTCCAGGTCTGAAAATAAAATTAGTATTAAAACAAGGGTCATTCCGTGTCAGATCACTCAGTGGGTTAAACACAACCATGACCACCAATCTTTGAACCCTCAAATCTCAGGAACCACTGGGCCAATCTTCATAAAATTGGTATTGTTGAAAAGGCAATATGCCATTATTGTTCAGTTTGGAAAATTTGTTATGACCTTGAAATTGACAGTGTGGATCACACAACCTTGAGATGACCTTTTTTGAAATTTAATCTCCCACATGTTAACTAAAACATATAAAAGTTTCCTGGGTGTAATATCTTTTGTTCAACCACAATCGAGATTTAAAAAATGAACATCCATGAAAATAACACCTTTTCTGCCATTAACATATGATTAACTAAAATCTGAATGATCAATTCTGGATGCTAGGAATCACCATCTCTCTTGATCACCAAGTAAGACATTGAAGGCCTACATGTATGCATAAAGTTCAAATAAATTTGAGAGAACTAGATGTTTCTGATGCTGTATTTTAAAATAAATATTAAAAAATAAAATATTCAATAACTGAATAAATCTGCTATTATTATTATATTAGAAATGACTGTAGATTTACATTAACACCTTCCACTACTGTACTCTTAATTTATATCAATAAATATACTCCTGAACCTAATTTTTTTTTTTTTTTTTTTATCAATATTTTACAATTCCATGCTTAAATTTATACCAAACATTTTACAATCCTGCAACTTAATTTTACATTAACATTTAACAATCCCAAACCTAAACTCTTCAATCTTAGATTCGTCTTCTCCAGCTTCCTCAGCGACAAGAGGCTGATCCATCTCAGTAAGCTTTTTTGTGACAAACTTCTTCAGTGGGTGGTCTCGGTCCAGAGTCATACACACTGCACTGTTCTGAATGCATCTAGCTGGATGTACAATATGACCAGCTTAATACAAAGCAAAAATTAAGAAAAAAATTAAAGAAATATTACAAACATTATTCAATATATATATATATATACTGGTTTCATTTAAAAGAAATTCATTTAACCTTAAAATCAGTTGCATCAAAAAATACACAAGCATTTAAAAATATTTTGTATTTAATCACTGTTTGTAACTGATTAGGCTGTATATTTAGAAGACTTTAAATTTACAACTGCATGCACCATTTCTAGTTTCACATTCTTTTTTTTTTTTTTCAAACTAAAATAAAAGCTATTGCAAATTCACCTACTTGATTGTTTAGCTGCAGCCACAATACAAGTGTACGGCTGCCGCAACGCTGTCAGAGCGGACCGTATCATTGCTGTTACTATTACTATTACAGCCTGAAAATAGAGAGTTTTATTAAAAATTGTTTGCTACTATTTAATAACACTAATTATTTTTGTTCTTCTGTTGTAATTAACAAACACTCTTTCTTGTGTACGTATTGGTTGCTATGATAA
>CM022669.1:8549988-8664988 GCA_012295275.1 Chrysomallon squamiferum
TTCTGGTTAATCACATTATCATTATCAGAGTGATTCATAAACGTTTGACATCAGAGAACTGTACTGAGTCAATGAACTAAACGCAGAAACACACAGAAGTGATGCAGAGATCAGGATCAACACAGAAATTTAAAATAAATCCTCAGACTCATTTAACTGCAGCGCTTGAGAAAAAGTACAGATCATAAAATGAAATATAACGAATAATTTTGTCCTACAGCATAATATTCCGAATTGTTAAATAAAAGACTATTGTTTCCCTAAATTTTATTATCTATAAGATTATAATGTAGTAATTCCAACAAATTTACGAATGATTTCTAGACAAATTTTTTTATACACGTAATTTATAACCAATATTTTATTTAACACAAATTCAATAAAATCATAAACAGCCTGAAACTCGAAAACGCGAGGACATGTTCATGTTTTAAATAAATATTTCATAACAATCAGTCACATTAATTTTATTTTCTCCCTCAGTATTGGTGTGAAGACAAAGTAATAATCTAGTAAGTCGTACTAACAATAATTTAACAGATTTAAGAAAGATTTTTCAAAAAAGGTTTTCAAACATTAACGGATGTCACTTACAGGATAATAAAATATTTATATAATTTTTACTTAATTAAATACTATTTTTTGCGATTCAAAGATTATATGTATTATCTATGTATGTCTGAATGCATGTATACATTTGTATCTATGTATTTATATAGCTAGGTTTGTATGTACGTATGTATGTATGTATATATGTATGTATGTATGTCCTTGTGTGCATGTTTGTAAAGATGTATGTATGTATGATAGACACTGCTGTAAAATTAAAAGTAAATTAAAATTAAAAAAAAAGTAAAAACGTATTTTAAATACAGATAAATGTAAATTGAAAGTTCTACAACTATTTTATTAGCTTCTTTTACATTAATCAATGTTCCATATCTCAGTAACCATAATTTAGTAGATTTTACTACTAGCTACCTAAAATATAAATTTCATTTATATTTGACAGAATGAAATACATACATTTATAATTTTTATTCATAAATTCATTAAAATGATCCAAGGACAGAATGTAATATTTTTGGAACGAGTTTCTGCATAAATTTGTCGTATATTATTTAATTTACAGAAGATTAAGTTTCAATTCACTGCTATCCCAGCAGTGATCTGTTTTATATAAAAAAAACACGTTTTATCGATCGAACAAATTTATTTTATAATCAAAGAATAACTGCCGTATTCAGCAGAAAGTGGGAAGTGTAGCTCATTAGAAATATAACAAAACAGAAGTCGCATGACCAGAAACATTCATGAGAAATCCCATTTCAATATGTTCTAGATTAATGATAATTCTGTTTGACTAATAAATGTGTCATATTTTGTATCGCTGCGTTTAAAACTCTAAATCATGCTAAGCTGCATAATTTGTACAAAACATGTTGGAGAGTTTTATTTTTATGTGTATGTATTATTTATTTATTTATTTATTTATTTATTTATTTATTTATTTATTTATTTATTTATTTATTTATTTAACTTAGATACACTATTCATATTTAACTGCTCTGCATTCAACTGCAGCATTTAAGAAAAAGAAGAGTAAATAAAACAAAACGATTAATGGTATCACGTTAAAACGTTGTCCTACGATATAACACTCAACACATTGACAGAATGTTTTATACAATTCATACAGCTTTGCACGAAGTAGATTTTACACGAAGTAAAATTTCGAATGAATTCTTAGAGTCTTTAAAAAAAAAAAAAAAAAAAAAAAATGAAAACAAAGCAAAACAAATTATTTAATATCATCATGTGGAATAATAAGTGTTGTTTTGCTGAAATTAGTCGTCTGAATAAGTTTGAAATGTGCGCACTAACAGAAATTTAGAGCCTATAAATACACGACAAGCAAGCAAAATTTTCAAAATTAAATTTAAAAAAATGCTAAATCTGAATGATGAGTATGAATAAAGAAACATATGCAAAGTGGAATTTTAAAACATAAATGAATGTATTAATAGAACGATTTTAACTTAATTCGTTTGCACTATAGTTTAAATGAAATTATTTCTGCTTTATTCATTCCTCTATCTGCATTTTCTTAAGGACGATGAACAAACGTGCTTGAATCATTCTCACTGTCAAATATAACAATAAAACGAAGGAATTAAGTACAACGTATAAATTATGAATCACTCATTAAACGTATAAATAACTCATTAAACATTAAAACTTCATAAACATGGATGGAACACATACAGATGTTATATAACATTAAAATTATATTTCTAGTTATTTAAAATGTGAACGTATCTTTGTCATGAATCAAAATGTCACTCTGATAAGTTGAACTAGCTAACGCTTTGATCTAATATTCAGTGAAAAGCATTACTGTATTTATCGTTGTAAAGTGAAGTCCTTTGTGGTCGGTTTGTTTCTATATTTTATTTTCATAAATAATCTATCTTTGTTAATTAAAAGCGAAAAAAGCATAGTAAAGAATAATAAAGAAAGAAGAAAATTGGCATATGGTGTATCTGACAAGGTGAAAAATGATAAAATGAAATTATTTAACAGATGTAATTCATACATTATTAACACATTATTCATATATATTAATTTTAATACTGAATTTAAATTTTTCTACGACATAAAAGGCAATTCTCTAGGTCAGAACTGTATTTTGGAGAAAGTAGCAAATAATGCACGTGTTCTATTTCTGTTTTATTAGTTTGCTGTTATCAGGTAACATTTAAAATTTTATGTGATGTTTGAGTTTATGTAGAAATTGTAGTTATTTATATATTTTAATTCTTTCTGCTCTTTCTCTCTCTCTCTCTCTCTCTCTCTCTCTCTCTCTCTCTCTCTATCTCTCTACAAGAGCGTTCAGTTAAGGTGATGGCTTATAAGCAAAGAATATATCGTATTATAATTCTGTATTATAATTCTCTAGATTACAGCCTCAGAATTAAACTACTAATTTCAACTTTCTCCTTTTAGTGATAACAGCAGTCGTCTCTGATGCTGTATGTATATATTAAAATATTTGTCTTCTCATACAGTTTTAGTTTATTTCACAATGTAATTGGAACAAAGTATGAAATCTAGTATCTCGATACATGAAATAATTCAGAGTGGCCGTCTCTCTCTCTCTCTCTCTCTCTCTCTCTCTCTCTCTCTCTCTCTCTCTCTCTCTCTCTCTCTCTCTCTCTCTCTCTCTCTCTCTCTCTCTCTCTCTCTCTCTCTCTCTCTCTCTCTCTCTCCTCTCTCTCTCTCTCTCTCTCTCTCTCTCTCTCTCTCTCTCTCTCTCTCTTCCCCTCTCCCTCTCCCTCTCTCTCTCTCTCTCTCTCTCTCTCTCTCTCTCTCTCTCTCTCTCTCTCTCTCTCTCTCTCTCATTATTAATTTCCTAGAAGATAAAATTCAGAAAAATACTAGAACGAAATCGCGGATTAAGAACAGATATACATTTGTTATGACTAAAGTAACTAAACTCTTAACAGCCATTATACTGTACTTGTGCCAACGACATCACTTATGAACTGCTAAAAACACTGAAATCTTTGTGCAAATGTGGTTGCAAGGCCATAGGATATAGAACATGCTGTAAAAAATGTCATGCTTGTTTCCATGGAGATAACGAACTTGAACTTGAAGACGGGTCAGTGATGAAAATGAGAGATCTGAAAGCAGGACACAAGGTATTAACAGGTAAATACTAATATTTATATATCTGAGTTTTAAAGCAAATTTCGTGGCTCAGAGATGTGTAAAGGTTACAAAGGTTCAAACAGATTACTTTGCTTTACAGTGCAAGATGGTGCGCGAATATTTTCACAAGTGAAAACTTTCATAAAACGACAGCCACACACCAATGCAACTTATCGAACGTTGACAACAGAAAATGGAAATCACATCACCATGACAGACGACCATCTGATATTTGTGTCTAAGAACAACAGATCCACTGAAATGCAAGCTAGGTTTGTGATTTGTGTCTGGTGATTGGGTAAAGTCAACAATGGATTTGTTCACTGTTGTTTCGTGAAAGTTGCCTTCACTTCACAACGAATAAGAAAAAACTAAAAAAGAAAACTAAAATTAATACTGAATTCATCAGTAAGTCAATATGAATGGAAGTCGATAAATCAAATTAAGGAAACCCATTGCAATATATATCTATCTATGTAACTGTCTGTCTGTCTCTTCCTCTATCTATCTGTCTCTGAGTCTGCCTCTCTGCCTGTCTATGTATCTATCACATTATCTATCTAATCATGTATACACACATACATACATACATACATATATGACAAATATAGGAAGGCACCTTTTGTTTTTTGCTCTCGATAGGACATGATCATGTCCACTATCAAGAACTAGTGTTCTACTCGTCTAGTTATGTTTGTTTATGTGTGAGTTATTTAGGAAATTATAGACTAAATTTTTCTTGTCTTCTTATTCACAATAATGACGTTTGATGATGAACTTTCTATATGTGGAGAAGAAGATCAAATGACTTAGAAATTTTCAGTTTTTCGATGGTCGTGAAAAGAGGTGACTACGTTTTCTCTTCCCGGTCGTGTTCAAGTGGTCTTTGTCCAGAGCGAGTCGTGGAAATATCTCTGTCCGAGAAAGAAGGTGCGGTTACTGTTGCTTTTACGCATTTCACTGCTGTGGCTCCTATAAATCGCAGTCTGTTTCTCGTAGGACGTTGTTTCTATGCAATACAGTAATGTTTCGTTTACAACCATGTTTCACTTCATTTCCTAATTCTTTAACGACCGTCTATTATTTATTTGTATGACTGTGTATTTGTGGAACATATCTAATGCCTAATTCACTTTTGTTTGATGTGAATTCTAGGACATGTGTCTTTGCTGTACAATATTATTTATATATAAATCTTCAATGATTATATAATGTACAGTTTTTTTTTTTATATATATTCCCCATAACGAATTTAAACCTTGAACGATGTTTCTTCATTGAACGTCATTGCAGCTTTTTTTTGTTTGTTTTTTTCTTTTTTATATATATTATTTAAAGGTTTTAATACCAGTAAATATTTCATTACAGGTTTGTACGTACCAGTCACAGAGACAGGAACTCTTGTTGTCGATGGAATTTTAGCTTCATGTCATGGTTTCGTCGATCACGACTTTGAACATTTGATCTTAGCTCCATTCCGCTGGTTTCCGTGGCTACTGAAACCTTGGCAAGAAGACGGATCTAGTCCAATAATAGAAGGAATGAGATATCTGGGCACGTTGCTGATTCCTGGAAATTTCGACACAATGTGAATTGGCTAAAATACGATATTTTTTTCTTAGATTTTGTCTTTACACCGGTGTTGAGTTTGAAAATAAAATCCAGTGTGAGTTTGACATCGTCTGATAACTTTTTAATTCGGATAAAAATAGTATACTCTCATTTAATTGTATTATAAGCAAGATTCGTTAGTATATAGAGAGATACACAGATAGACACACACATAAAGATTCAAACACACAGATACACACTTGTACTTTTTTTATTTTTTTGGAATCATAAAATTATAAAAATGTCTTTTGTCATCATATTGTGGAATGTATTTGGGTTTTTTCTTTTCACTGGAAAATTGCTTTGACATAAGGTTAAGACGTAACTGCATTACGTGTAAAATAACTTTATCATAAATGTTTATATATTTGTTAATTTATAGAAGAAAATGAATGCAGATGCGATGAAAAAATAATAATGAAGTCAAATCTATAGTTTTACAATCAATCAATCATAAGGAATATAGATTTTGAAAAATAAAACTTTTCTGGATGTTTTATTCAAGTCATGTAGCTTAGTATGATTCGCATAATCACCGTTACAGAAGAAAACAGATCAGTTAACAAAATTATCATAAGCCTAGAACAAATTACAACCAGATTTCTTTTCGATCTTTCTGGTTATGCTATTTTTTTGTTTAACTTCTAGTGAACTACGCTTCTCACTTTTTGTTGAAACAACTCGGTTATTCTTTGACTATAAAATAAATGTCTAACATGAAAAAGCTCACTGCTGGGATTGATGTTAATTGAAATTTAAACTCTTGTAAATGAAAAATATACGACAAGATTTATGCAGAAACTCGTTCTACAAACATTATCATCTATCCTTGGATTATTATAATGAATTTCTGAAAAAAAAATCATTAATATATGTATTTCATTCTGTCAGATATAAATAAAACTAATATTGTGATGAGAAATGTGAAGATGACGAATGTGGAAGAAGCACAGTAAATAGTTTTAGATCTAAAATTTAAATTTACTTGCATTTAGAATTAGTTCCAAAACAATCAGTTTTACCTGTACGGCAGTGTCTATCAAGTATACACACACCACGTTTGTGTACATATGTGTATAATCCTGTATTTTATTTTTTTTTTTCATTTATAAGTATAAATAGATTCAAATGGAGCGAAGAATAGTGGGCTACAATCGAAAGCTTCCATTTCGAATTACTATTTTCGCACAAATGGTGTACGTGATCTTGTGATGTGTATAATGCAATGTCCAGTATGTTTTTCCGCCCTTTGTCAGCCAAAGGGGTTGGGAGCGACACAGTGTCCAGCCACTAGTTCCAATGTATTTGTTTTGACATAGCGTGAGTAGCCAGGGATAAGCTCGTTTCATGTATTTCATCTGAAATGTTGCCCATCCTCTTGACTAAATATACCAGGACGCTCTCTGGAGCAGGACTCACTTCACGTAGATCAACGTTCACGGATACTGAGAGCTGGATACTGCCTGGTGCTGATTCTTCAAGATTGGTATTCGATTGTAGCCCACTTCCTTCGCTGAATGACGACGATGTAAATAACATTAACACTGTGTCTTTAAATCAAACTGTGAACAGGGAATCCGTTTGTAATGGACAAGATAATATCAGACTTAATCCAAGCAATAAAATGTGTGTGTGTGTGTGTGTGTCTGTGCGTGGCTCTCTATTAATCTACATCTATGTTAAGAAAGTCATGAAAAGACTGAAATTGGAAGGTGCGAGGACACTTCATATTAATATTATTTTCTCTATCAGTATCGGTCTGAAGACAAAATAGTATACTGATATTTAATAATCCTGTCAGTGAGGTCCGTCAATGAAAAACACATTTTTCGAAAAATCTTTCTTAAATGTGTTAAATTATTGTTAGTACGACTTACTTTGTCTTCACACCAATACTGAGGGAGAAAATAAAATTAATGTGACTGATTGTTATGAAATATTTATTTAAAACATGAACGTGTCCTCGCGTTTTCGAGTTTCAGACTGTTTTTGATTTTATTGAATTTGTGTTAAATAAAATATTGGTTATAAATTACATGTATAAAAATATTTGTCTAGAAATCATTCGTAAATCTGTAGGAATTACTGGATTATTTCTCATAGATAATAAACGAAGTCAGGTGAACGATATTTTTCAGCCTGCAAATGAACAGAGCGTTTACCATAAATGTTTCTATATTTGTGAATGTAGGAAAGGAAAAGAGTACTGATGTCATGAAACGATAAACATGAATAAACGTATGAATTTAGAATAAATTCTTATTCTGTCTAAGTTAAATAAATAAATAAATAAACAGAAAATACATACGCATAAAAATAAAACTCTCCTGCATGTTTTGTACAAATTAGGCAGCTTAGCATGATTTAGAGTTTTAAACACAGCTATACAAAAGATAACATATTTATTAGTCAAACAGAATTATCATTAATCTAGAACATATTGAAATGGGATATCTGATGGCTATTTCTGGTGATGACACCTTTTGATGAAATATCTCATTTATTATTCGACTATAAAATAAATGTGTTCGTCACAACAGCTTTAATTTTTGTTTCAAGGTAAATAAAAAGTTTATAAGAAAACAGCTCATTGCAGACATTGCAATGAACTGAAAATTAAACTTGAATAAATTAACAAATATATTACAAATTTATGCAGAAACGGTTTCAGCCGTTGGATTAATTGAACAAATATGATAGCTGCACATCTGTCATTCTGTGAAATATGAATAAAAATAATATTTCACTGAACTGGTGGGAAAAGTAATACATACTAATTATTCACAGATGCGAAATTGATGTGAAAGAAGCACATGAAATAGTTTTAAAACATTCAGTTCACTTTTATAGCGGAGTCTATCATGTGTACATATTTATATCCATATTCACACAGGTACATAGACAGGCATATACACACCGATATATATATATATATATATATATATATATATACGTGTGTGTGTGTGTCTGTGTGTGTGTGTGTTTATCTCAGTATGTATGTATATATGTGTGTGTAAAATATATATATATATATATATATATATATATACCTATGTATGTACCTTTGTGTATATCTAAGTATGTATGTATATACACACACACACACACACACACACACATACATACACAAATACACTCACAAATACATATATACAAAAAGTAAACGCACAAATTATGACTAATAACTCATACAAAATTAAAACATCATAAATATGGAAGGAACGCATACAGATGTTATATAACATTAAAATTATATTTGTAGTTATTTAAAATGTGAACGTATCTTTGTCATGAATCAAAATGTCACTCTGATAAGTTGAACTAGCTAACGCTTTGATCTAATATTCAGTGAAAAGCATTACTGTATTTATCGTTGTAAAGTGAAGTCCTTTGTGCTCAGTTTGTTTCTATCTTTTATTTTCATAAATAATCTATCTTTGTTAATTAAAAGCGAAAAAGCATAGTAAAGAATAATAAAGAAAGAAGAAATTTGGGATATGGTGTATCTGACAAGGTGAAAAATGATAAAATGAAATTATTTGTCTTATTAACAGATGTAATTCATACATTATTCACACATTATTCATATATATTAATTTTAATACTGAATTTTAATTTATCTACGATACAAAAAAATAATTCTCTCTGTCTCACTCTCTCTCTCTCTCTCTCTCTCTCTCTCTCTCTCTCTCTCTCTCTCTCTCTCTCTCTCTGTCCATCTCTTAACAGAGAAAAAAGAAAGAAAGAAGGTGAAGTATAAAATGAAAAAGAAAAATTATAAAAGTCAGTTATCTGACAAATGCATGTAACAGTGATATGAACAGATGTAACCTTTATGAGTTGGGATGAGAGACATAAATTAATTTTAATACTGAATTGAAATTTTTCTACGACATAAAAGGCAATTCTCTAGTTCAGAACTGTATTTTGGAGAAAGTAGCAAATAATGCACGTGTTCTATTTCTGTTTTATTAGTTTGCTGTTATCAGATAACATTTAAAATTTTATGTGATGTTTGAGTTTATGTAGAAATTGCAGTTATTTATATCTTTTAATTCTTTCTGCTGTTTCTCTCTCTCTCTCTCTCTCTCTCTCTCTCTCTCTCTCTCTCTCTCTCTCTCTCTCTCTCTCTCTCTCTCTCTCTCTCTCTCTCTCACTCTCTCTCTGTCCATCTCTTAACAGAGAAAAAAGAAAGAAAGAAGGTGAAGTATAAAATGAAAAAGAAAAATTATAAAAGTCAATTATCTGACAAATGCATGTAACAGTGATATGAACAGATGTAACCTTCATGAGTTGGGATGAGAGACATAAATTAATTTTAATACTGAATTGAAATTTTTCTACGACATAAAAGGCAATTCTTTAGTTCAGAACTGTATTTTGGAGAAAGTAGCAAATAATGCACGTGTTCTATTTCTGTTTTATTAGTTTGCTGTTATCAGGTAACATTTAAAATTTTATGTGATGTTTGAGTTTATGTAGAAATTGCAGTTATTTATATCTTTTAATTCTTTCTGCTGTTTCTCTCTCTCTCTCTCTCTCTCTCTCTCTCTCTCTCTCTCTCTCTCTCTCTCTCTCTCTCTCTCTCTCTCTCTCTCTCTCTCTCTCTCTCTCTCTCTTTGTCTGTCAGCCCCTCTCTCTATCTCTCTACAAGAACGTTCAGTTAAGGTGATGGATTATAAGCAAAGAATACATCATATTATAATTCTGTATTATAATTCTCTAGATTACAGGCTCACAATTAAACAACTAAATTCCACTTTCTCCTTTTAGTGATAACAGCAGTCATCTCTTATGCTGTATGTATATATTAAAATATTTGTTTTTTCATACAGTTTTAGTTTATTTCACAATGTGATTGAAATAAAGTATGAAATCTAGTATCTCGATACATGAAATAATTCAGAGTGGCCGTATCTCTCTCTCTCTCTCTCTCTCTCTCTCTCTCTCTCTCTCTCTCTCTCTCTCTCTCTCTCTCTCTCTCTCTCTCTCTCTCTCTCTCTCTCTCTCTCTCTCTCTCTCTCTCTCTCTCTCTCTTTCTCTCATTATTAATTTCCTAGAAGATAAAATTCAGAAAAATACTAGAACGAAATCGCGGATTCAGAACAGATATACATTTTTTAATACTAAAGTAACTAAACTCTTAACAGCCAATATACTGTACTTGTATCCACTACCTCTCTTTTAAACGGATAAAAACACTGAAATCTTCGTGCAAATGTGGTTGCAAGGTTTTAGCATATAGAACATGCTGTAAAGAATGTCATGCTTGTTTCCATGGAGATAACGAACTTGAACTTGAAGACGGGTCAGTGATGAAAATGAGAGATCTGAAAGCAGGACACAAGGTATTAACAGGTAAATAAATACTAATATTTATATATCTCAGTTTTAGTGCAGATTTCGTGGCTCAGAGATGTGTAAAGGTTACAAAGGTTCAAACAGATTACTTTGCTTTACAGTGCAAGATGGTGCGCGAATATTTTCACAAGTGAAAACTTTCATAAAACGACAGCCACACACCAATGCAACTTATCGAACGTTGACAACAGAAAATGGAAATCACATCACCATGACAGACGACCATCTGATATTTGTGTCTAAGAACAACAGATCCACTGAAATGAAAGCCAGGTTTGTATCTTTTCTTTGACGAAGTTAAGGCTTGTTCTTTTCTAGAAATAATCTCAGATTGCTTCCTTAGCTGGGCTGTGATGAACTTGTAATGTGGTTCGGCTGCAGTATGTTTTTTGGTGGAATGAATGATCAGTTATTGAAGTGACATTTTAACTTTCACCCGTCAAGAAACGAAGTGTACGATAAACCAAAACATCTGATCTCGCAAGATTTCCAACACAAATTTAATATGTTGACTATACAACTGCTGTCACTGATATTGGCGTATGAATTTCAGAATCTCGACTCGCTTGATTGAGAATGTGAATCTAAATGATTATTTCTTTACGCTGTACCGTGTTGCTTTTACAAGTGTCATATATTCCACACGTCAAATACACCTTCTCCCTTCCTCGACAGTTATAAGCAGTTATAGGTTAAATCAGCCAATACTTAAAATAACAAAGGCATTTAAATTTATCATAAAGTAAAATATTTGTCATTCCTGTGAATACTGGTTGTTTATTTTATCATGTTGAAATCTTTCAGGTTTTCGTTGTTTGTGGAACGAGGTGACTACGTTTTCTCTTCCCGGTCGTGTTCAAGTGGTCTTTGTCCAGAGCGAGTCGTGGAAATATCTTTGTCCGAGAAAGAAGGTGCGGTTACCGTTACTATCACCACCACACTAAGACCGCTACTACTAGTCCTACTACTGCTACTATTACAACTAATAATAGAAACACATTAATTGCTACGAGTCCTGCTACTACTATTTATAGTACTAGTACTACTACTACTATCACTATTAGAACTAATAATAACATTAATTGCTAGGAGTACTGCTACTACTATTACTACTACTAGTACTACTACTACTATCACTATTAGAACTAATAATAACATTAATTACTAGGAGTACTGCTACTATTATTACTACTACTAGTACTACTACTACTATCACTATTAGAACTAATAATAACATTAATTACTAGGAGTACTGCTACTACTATTTATAGTACTAGTATTACTACTACTACCGCTACTGCTACAAGTTTTCCTAGTCATATTACAACAACCTATATTACTAACGCCGTTATCACCAAAACCAACAGTTGTTATTGTTCAGCTACTGCTAGAACCACAGCCCCTTCAATTATTACTGTAGCTAAGCATCTGTTGCTTGTACCTCACTATTTTTATATATTGTTATTTCTGTTTGTATGCAGCTTTCTATGTATATATATATATATATTATATACATAAGTGTTTAACCGTCCGCATTGTGGGTGTTTTACATCAATACCCATTTCTTGTACGAAGTTATTTCTCGTATGTACTCATGTATCGTATGTCAGGTGTTTCTCAGCTACTTGTAGATATTAATACCAATAACATTTCTTGACAGGTTTGTACGTACCACTCACAGACACTGGAACTATTATTACGGATGGAATTTTTGCTTCATGTCATGGTTTTGTCGATCACGACTTTGAACACTTCGTCCTCACTCCATTCCGCTGGTTTCCGTGGCTACTGGAACATTGGCAAGAAGACGGATCTAGTCCAATAATAGAAGGAATGAGATATCTGGGTACGTTGCTGATTCCTGGAAACATTGACTCAATCTGAATTGGCTAAAATCCGATTTTCTTCTTAGATTTTGTCTTTACACCGATATTATTAGAGAAAATTAAAAAAGGTATGCAGACTGAAATCTGTTGATAATTTTTTAATTCACAAAAACATAGCGAACTGGTTATAAAATTGTTTAATTATCCTCTAAGTGTCATCCGTTAATGTATAAAATATTTTTTGAAACATCGTTCTTAAATCTGTTACAGTGCTCATGAACAGTGCATGTCTGACGTTTAAGTTTGTGAAAATGTTACAGGTTCGTGTGAGTAACAGATCTGGCATGCATGAAACTCTCTATGTGTCTATAAATATGTATGTGGGCTAAACGATTGTGACAATTTTGTCTGATAAAAGTGGTGCGACTATTTTCGTACATGAAGTGTATAAATATGGTTTTGAAATAAACACACGCACACACTCACACACACACAGATATCACCGATACGCACATACTCACATGCAGAAGCACTCATACATATACGTATATATATGTTATTTTTTTTCGAATCACACAGTTATTAAAAGTTTTTTTTTTTGTTATAATGTAGTGGAACTTTTCTGTTCTTCTGTTTTCATTTCGAAATTTTTCTCACACAAGGTTTAGACTTTACTGAATAAGCTATACAATAATTTTATCATACATTTTTATAAATGAATTACAGATCAGCCCTTCATTTAAATACACTGAATATTATATATTAATTCTATACATGGAACTGTCATTCTGATTGATGTCTCATCATCTGTATGATAGCTTTGACTTGTCATAACCAGTTCCTGATTTTGAGTATGCGTATTCGTGTCAGAATCAGATGACGAAACATCAATCAGAATGACAGCTCATTGTGTAGAATTAATGCATAATATTCAGTGTATTTAAATGAAGGACAGATCTGAATGATATTTAAATATGTAAAGTGAAGAGTGTTTTTCGTAGAGAACAGGACATGGATGTTATTATTTTCTTTTTCGCTATTTTGCTATTATTTGGTAATTCGATTAATACTGTACATTTTGTATCTGTTTTAGTTATTCTCTCTCTCTCTCTCTCTCTCTCTCTCTCTCTCTCTCTCTCTCTCTCTCTCTCTCTCTCTCTCTCTCTCTCTCTCTCTCTCTCTCTCTCTCTGTCTCGCTATATCCCACACACACATTCACTCACACAAACGCATATAGACTGATTCAAAATATACTTTCATTCGTAAATATGAAAACATAAAACAAATAATTAAAAAAAAAAAAAAAAAATGATATTGTAGAAGAATAGAACAACAACAAGAAGTATAATATTATATTAAACTAAATGAGATCGTTCAGTTGTTTCCTTTCCTTTAGCATTATTTTATTATTATTATTATTATTTTATTTAATATATTTTTTTTTTCCCATTTGTCAAGGGTATTAACTGTTCTCATTATTAAGAATACTTTGCTTTTGTTATTTTGGTTTTGTTAACTGAGATATGTGTGTTTGCGTAAAAGCTTTGTTGACAGAAAAAGGAAATCACATCACAATGACAGATGATCTGGTATTTGTATTTGTTTTTTCTGTGATGTGGATCAGTGGTGTGGGAAGAAGTTAAGATGTGATATTTTGTAGAAACATTCAGACTCTTTAAACACACGGTGTACACGAATGTTTTGTCTCGTGGTTTGGACAAGTTTGTTCCTAACTCGAGAATGCTGACTGTCTTTTGACGGAGTATATACGAATATGCAGAAATAGATAACCAGAATGAATGTCCTTCTGAAGATGCGTTACAGGAATGATTACTTTAGCGGTAAAACTTTTTCATACAAGAATTCAACATTTTTCAAAACGAAAGTTACGCGATTCTTTGTCTCTGTAATAAGTAGCTTTTCTCTTAACTAGCAATGAACGGGTTTTGTCCCTGTAAGAGATATTTTCATGAAGTATTTTGTTTCTGTATGCAATTACCCTCGATTTCCAATTAAAAAAAGATTCAATAACGTTTCACTTGCATTAACAGAGAACTGTGAAACAGAAGCAATATGGCATTAATCTACAATTCACTATTACTTTTCATTTTATTCTCTAATTAGAAGACTGTAAAAAACATTCTTAATACAATGCACAATATTTTATTTTTACCATCAATATTTTCCCTTTAAGTCTGGTTGTATTTTTTTTTTGCCTTTTTGTCTCTGTTTAAACTTATATGTATACAGAAAAAGATAAACAGTCTGACAGTGTAATATATAATATGGTATTTTCTTTTATAATATATTAAAATGTAAGAAATGTATGCAGAGAAAGATAAACAGTCTGACAGTGTAATATATAATATGGTATTTTCTTTTATAATACATTAAAATGTAAGAAATGTATACAGAGAAAGATAAACAGTCTGACAGTGTAATATATAATATGGTATTTTCTTTTATAATACATTAAAATGTAAGAAATGTATACAGAGAAAGATAAACAGTCTGACAGTGTAATATATAGAATGGTATTTTCTTTTATAATATATTAAAATGTAAGAAATGTATACAGAGAAAGATAAACAGTCTGACAGTGTAATATATAGTATGGTATTTTCTTTTATAATATATTAAAATGTAAGAAATGTATACAGAAAAAGATAAACAGTGTAATATATAATATGGTATTTTCTTTTATAATATATTAAAATGTAAGAAATGTATACAGAGAAAGATAAACAGTCTGACAGTGTAATATATAATATGGTATTTTCTTTTATAATACATTAAAATGTAAGAAATGTATACAGAGAAAGATAAACAGTCTGACAGTGTAATATGGTATTTTCTTTTATAATATATTAAAATGTAAGAAATGTATACAGAAAAAGATAAACAGTCTGACAGTGTAATATATAATATGGTATTTTCTTTTATAATACATTAAAATGTAAGAAATGTATACAGAGAAAGATAAACAGTCTGACAGTGTAATATATAATATGGTATTTTCTTTTATAATATATTAAAATGTAAGAAATGTATACAGAAAAAGATAAACAGTCTGACAGTGTAATATATAATATGGTATTTTCTTTTATAATATATTAAAATGTAAGAAATGTATACAGAAAAAGATAAACAGTGTAATATATAATATGGTATTTTCTTTTATAATATATTAAAATGTAAGAAATGTATACAGAAAAAGATAAACAGTCTGACAGTGTAATATATAATATGGTATTTTCTTTTATAATACATTAAAATGTAAGAAATGTATACAGAGAAAGATAAACAGTCTGACAGTGTAATATATAATATGGTATTTTCTTTTATAATATATTAAAATGTAAGAAATGTATACAGAGAAAGATAAACAGTCTGACAGTGTAATATATAATATGGTATTTTCTTTTATAATATATTAAAATGTAAGAAATGTATACAGAAAAAGATAAACAGTCTGACAGTGTAATATATAATATGGTATTTTCTTTTATAATATATTAAAATGTAAGAAATGTATACAGAGAAAGATAAACAGTCTGACAGTGTAATATATAATATGGTATTTTCTTTTATAATACATTAAAATGTAAGAAATGTATACAGAGAAAGATAAACAGTCTGACAGTGTAATATATAATATGGTATTTTCTTTTATAATACATTAAAATGTAAGAAATGTATACAGAGAAAGATAAACAGTCTGACAGTGTAATATATAATATGGTATTTTCTTTTATAATACATTAAAATGTAAGAAATGTATACAGAGAAAGATAAACAGTCTGACAGTGTAATATATAATATGGTATTTTCTTTTATAATACATTAAAATGTAAGAAATGTATACAGAGAAAGATAAACAGTCTGACAGTGTAATATATAATATGGTATTTTCTTTTGTAATATATTAAAATGTAAGAAATGTATACAGAGAAAGATAAACAGTCTGACAGTGTAATATATAATATGGTATTTTCTTTTATAATATATTAAAATGTAAGAAATGTATGCAGTTGGTCTAGCTAGTCTCGTCTTCTTATTCTAGTCGTATGATAATACAAAACCTTGATCGGCACTTCGTGGTATTTAATAGTTTTTTTCAGTATTTGACTTTGCTTGGACGTGACGAAGAGATGAGAATTCGTCAAAAGAAATAAAACAAAAATTAGAATTCTCTAAATATTTAAAACAAACAATTCAAACGAATTATTATTCAGAGGCAACAACACTGATAAACTTGTATTTGTAATATTTTAATTTTTTCACCGAACTGTGACTTTACAAAATATTTCTCCCAGCGATGACATGAATCGTCACAACTGATGGCCGAATTTAAGAACTCGACAAAGGTACAAAAGAAAAAAAAAAATAATCTCACTTTATTTTCATGACAAGAACTACCAGTGTGTTACCAGTCTATAAATCAGATTTGTTTTGGATAGCAACAAACTAATAATTACAATTTTTCTTTCCAGTGTTCTTTACTTCAAAAATTTCAATAGCATTTCAATCAGTCATGCACTTTAATAAAATATACACTAGCTGTTAACTATGTTATTATTCTGGGTAACGTTGATGTTCTGTTAAAAGTACGATTCTCACACGAGCAAATAGACGAACAAACAAATATACACAGATCGCATCTTGGGATGTGTGTGTGTGTGTCTACATTATGTTTGTAAGAATACATTTCACTATACCTACGTCTATCAGTATTCTGAAATGATCTAAAGGCAATCTTAAAAAATTTCGATTAAGCTTTATTATCCTTATTATTATTATTATTATTTATTTATTTATTTATTTATTTGTTTATTTGTTTGTTTTTCAGTTCGTCCACTTCTCCATTTGAATCTATTCATACTTATAAATGAAAATAATAAAATACAGGACTATACACATATGTACACAAACGTGGTGTGTGTAAACTTGATAGGCACTGCAGTACACGTAAAACTGATTGTTTTGGAACTAATTCTAAATGCAAGTAAATTTAAATTTTAGTTCTAAAACTATTTATTATACTTCTTCCACATTCGTCAGCTTCACATTTCTCAGCAAAATATTAGTTTTATTTATATTTGACAGAATGAAATACATACATTAATGATTTTTTTCTTCAGAAATTCATTATAATAATCCAAGGATAGATGATAATGTTTGTAGAACGAGTTTCTGCATAAATCTTGTCGTATATTTTTTATTTACAAAAGTTTAAGTTTCAATTAACATCAATCCCAGCAGTGAGCTTTTTCATGATAGAAATTTATTTTATAGTCAAAGAATAACCGAGTTGTTTCAACGAAAAGTGAGAAGCGTAGTTCACTAGAAGTTAAACAAAAAAATAGCATAACCAGAAAGATCGAAAAGAAATCTGGTTGTAATTTGTTCTAGGCTTATGATTATTTTGTTAATTGATCTGTTTTCTTCTGTATCGGTGATTATGCGAATCATACTAAGCTACATGACTTGAATAAAACATCCAGAAAAGTTTTATTTTTCAAAATCTATATTCCTTATGATTGATTGATTGTAAAACTTTAGATTTGAGTTCATTTTTAGTTTTTCATCGCATCGGCATTCATTTTCTTCTATAAATTAACAAATGTATAAACATTTATGATAAAATGATTTTACACGTAATGCAGTTACGTCTTAACCTTATGTGAAAGCAATTTTCCAATGAAAAGAAAAAACCCAAATACATTCCACAATATGATGACAAAAGATATTTTTATAATTTTATGATTCCAAAAAAAATAAAAAATACATGGGTGTATCTGTGTGTTTGAAACTGTATGTGTGTCTATCTGTGTATCTCTCTGTATACTAACGAATCTTGCTTATACCACAATTAAATGAGAGTATACTATTTTTATCCGAATTAAAAAGTTATCAGAAGATGTCAAACTGCACACTGGATTTTATTTTCAAACTCAATATCGGTGTAAAGACAAAATCTAAGAAACAAATAAGATTTGAGCCAATTCACATTGTGTCGACATTTCCAGGAATCAGCAACGTGCCCAGATATCTCATTCCTTCTATTATTGGACTAGATCCGTCTTCTTGCCAAGGTTCCAGTAGCCACGGAAACCAGCGGAATGGAGTGAGGATGAAGTGTTCAAAGTGGTGATCGACGAAACCATGACATGAAGCTAAAATTCCATCGACAACAAGAGTTCCTGTCTCTGTGACTGGTACGTACAAACCTGTAATGAAATATTTACTGGTATTAAAACCTTTAAATAATATATATATAAAAAAATAATTTAAAAAAATAAAAAACATAAAAAGAAACAACCACGTTCAAGGTTTAAATTTGTATGGTCTACATAGAAGAAAAAAAAATGTACATTATATAATCATTGAAGATTTATATAAAAATAATATTGTACAACAAAGACACCTGTCCTAGAATTCACATCAAACAAAAGTGAATTAGGCATGTATGTTCCACAAATACACAGTCATACAAATAAATAATAGACGGTCGTTAAAGAATTAGGAAATGAAGTGAAACATGGTTGTAAACGAAACATTGCTGTATTACATAGAAACAACGTCCTACGAGAAACAGACTGCGATTTATATGAGCCACAGCAGTGAAATGCGCAAAAGCAACAGTAACCGCACCTTCTTTCTCGGACAGAGATATTTCCACGACTCGCTCTGGACAAAGACCACTTGAACACGACCGGGAAGAGAAAACGTAGTCACCTCTTTTCCACAAACAACGAAAACCTGAAAATTTCAACATGATAAAATAAACAACCAGTATTCACAGGAATGACAAAATTTTCTTTATGATAAAAAAATGCCTTTGTTATTTTAAGACAAGAAAAATTTAACCTATAATGCTTATAACTGTCGAGGAAGGGAGAAGGTGTATTTGATAGTGGATATATCATGTCCTACTTGTAAAAGCAACACGGTACAGCGTAAAAAATAATCATTTAGATTCACATTCTCAATCATACATGATTAGATCTGAAATTCATACGCCATGTCAGTGACAGCAGTCGTATAGACAACACATTATATTTGTGGTGGAAAGAGACAGATCAGATGTTTTGGTTTATCGTATATATCGTTTGTTGACGGGTTTTTAAAATGGCATTTCAACGACTTCCATTCATTCATTCCACCAAAAAACACACTACTGCCGAACCACAATACGAGTTCATCACAGCCGAGCTGAGGAAGCAATCTGAGATTATTTCTAGAATGTAACAAGCCTTAACTTCGTCAAAGAAAAGATACAAACCTAGCTTGCATTTCAGTAGATCTGTTGTTCTTAGACACAAATATCAGATGGTCGTCTGTCATGGTGATGTGATTTCCGTTTTCTGTTGTCAACGTTCGAAAGGTGGAATTCGTGTTAGGCTTTCGTTTTATAAAAGTTTTTACTTCTGAAAATATCCTCTTACCATTTTCAACTAAAAAACAACGTGTTTTGAATCTTTGTCATTTTCGTCTTAGCAAACGTCGAGAAATTAATAATTTTCAAACGATTAATTTCTGAATGTTTACTACTGTTTTCAATGACGTTTATATTGTTTTCCTAGAAATTAAGATTAGAACAAATCCAGCGTGAAAAATACGTGAGTTAAGAAGAAAAATATCAGGACACGTACTTTAGAGATCCTAACAAAATATTCCTACTAGTATAAAACAAAACTGATTCAAATTTTGCACAATTTAGGACTATACACTGTTTTGCATTTTCGGAAGACAAAATTTCTAGGGCTTCAATGTAGGTATTATTTTTCGCTAATCAGTTCTAAGAAAAAATAGAATAAGCAAAATTTTAAATAATAATAATAATAATATAATAATAATAATAATAATAATAATAATAATAATAATAATAATAATAATAATAATAATAATAATTATTATTATTATTATTATTATTATTATTATTATTATTATTATTATTATTATTATTATTATTATTATTTGTAATCAGAAATCACTCATTTAGGTAAGTACCCGTTAGAACTTTATTTCCTGCTTTGAGATGCCTCATTTTTATTGCTGACCCATCTTCAAGCTGTAGCTGACTATCACCATAGAAACAGCACTTTTTACAGCATTTATTTGGTCCCCATAACTCATCACAACCGCATTTGCATTCACTTTTGGGTGTATGTCTGGGAGCTTTTTCCAACAAGGTTTTACAGTCACAGAGTGACATCTAATAATTTACAAAATAAATTAACGAAATGTTTCCTATAACATATTCTGATTTTTATTTATTTGTATCAAATATTCTCGAAAAGCGGACATTCGTAGTAACTGTTCTGATAATAATTTTTTATGTAATGAATTCCAGATGTTGACGATCGCAATAAATAAAATATTTTCAAAATGACATATGTAAATGTGTTTTTGTTGTGTTTTATGTAAATATATATATGAATATATGTGTATATGTACATATATATATATACATGTGTATATGTACATATGTATGTATGAATGTATGTATGTGTTTATGTATAAAATCAGCACTATCAGAGACATTCACACTCGTACACACACACACACACAAACAGAGCAAGAGAGATGTTACAGTATTTATAAATCTTGTCTACACATAATTTACAGATTTTATTTAGCTAACGAAGTTGGATAAAAAGATTATAAACTATGGCAAATAAAATAAATGAAAGTATACATACATCGACCGATTCTGCTATAAGAAAGAGAAAAACAAAAGAGAAATAAAATCAAACTTATAACTAAAATATCATATTGCCTATAATATTACATTGTACTTTAGACCGTCAAGGATAATATCATATTATACATTTCATTGTTAAATAAAATTCCATATTTTGTATTTCATTATCAAACGAAGTAGATTATATTAGCAAAGAAAATAAAATTGTATTTTACATTATCAAATAAATTACCATATTGCGTATTTCGTTATCAAAAGCCATTCATGTTAAAAAAAAGTACATTATCAACGAAAACAAAGCACTGTACTTTGAAAACAGACGAATTCACGAAATAAAAACGGGGAAGAGTTAGATAATGATAATAATTTAAAGAGACTGAAGTTGGAGAGAGAAAAAATAGAAAAGAAAGATAAAATATCACGTGTTGTATCTATGAGCACTGGAGACTCGTAGTCAAAGAGGAAACGAGTAAATTGTAGTGAATTATGAATTTACTACCACACACCACGACAGGCTCTTCTCAATTGCCATCTGCTTGATTTGCTGAAAATGAATTTTTACGTAAATTTCTTCAACGGTTAAAAAACAATGTTAGTAAAGTATTAATCGAAATACCTGGTGACAGCAAAACAGCGAAAAAGAAAATTATAATGCCCATGTCTTGTTTCCTTCTGAAAATCACTCCTTGCATCGCATGTTAAATATCATTCAGATCTGTCCTTCATTTAAATACACTGAATATTATACATTAATTCTATACATGGAACTGTCATTCTGACTGATATCTCATCATCTGATTCTAAGATAATAGCTTTCAATTGTCATAACCATCTCATCATACACATATACATACATACTTATACACAGAGAAACACACAGACACATACACACAGATACATACACACAGACACAAACACACAGACACATGCACACAGACACATAAACACCGATGCATACACTGCCAGTCCTTCATTTAAGTGTGTATATTTATATGTAGATATGTTATATAAAGTAACTCTAGTTACATTCTAAGATGATCTAAAGCCACATTCTACGCAACCGAAGACAAGACTCTATTGTTTCCTGTGCATTATCTCTACTAATTGCAACATTTATATCTATGTAAACAGTTACGACTGTCCTTATGACTGTTTTTGGTATTTCCTGTACAATATCTAACAACTGACTGAAGTAAAACTCTAATTTCATGTGTGTTGGAATGTGTTTATATAACCATATTTTAAAGAGCGAAAGGTGTGTTATCTAACTGTGTCATTTGGAAAGAAGGGAACTTAGGATTTATAAGCATGTGTAAGTGACCATTGTATTAGTCATACATTGGTCGTTTCCTATTTCATTCTGCACCTTTCTTGTGTGTCTGTGTGTAATGTGTCTTTGTATGTATACCTATTTTTTTTATTTTGGATAAAAAGATATTTTTCTCATTCCAGTGATTCGAGCTAAAGTGGTGTGTTCTACTTTAGCCCTGAAATGTTTGCTAATAAGAGAGGATGAAAACACTTGAGACAGATATTGGGAATATAACATTGATTATTCCGATTGTACTTACATTCGGCAGTTCAGTCCGTTGCTGAGTTCAGTAGTACAATATCTGGATATCTCCTGTCGAATGTTTCAAGTAGGTGATAGACGGTTTTATTCTATATACATCGGCAGACATTGTGGGGTATCTCTTCAGAAAGACACACATACACACACACACATACACACATACATTAAACTAACTGATTCGTGTTATTCGACAAGCACAGTGACAGTGGACAATCAACTGTCAGCCACTGTTTTGTTACATTAGAAATTTAAACAATTTCGTTAAACACTAATAAAACTGAACACTAAAACATCTGCTACTGAAATGATGTGTCAAGATGTAACGAAATAAGCAGATTATTCTTTCACATGTTATGATTTACAACATTTTAGCTGTCAAATAATAATGAAATAATTTTTTTTTTTTTTTTTTTTTACATATAATATATAAATATTATTTATTAGAAAAAAGGTTTAAATAAGAATGTATTAAATATTCATGTGGTCAATCTAAATACATCTGAAAAATTACGTCACTCAAAATACATACGGTATAGTTTAAAAATATGTTGGTGTCCAACGCACACAATGAATAGTTATGTTTAAAACGACAAGTGACCTAGCAGGATTTTGTTATGCCGTCATTGCACATCTAGCAACTTTGGTTGTCGATGGAATTTTAGCTTCATGTTATGACTTTGTCGATCACGACTTTGAACATTTCATCCTCACTCAATTCCGCTGGTTTCCGTGGCTTCTGGCAAGAAGACATATCTAGTCCAATAATAGAAGTAATGGATTATTTAGGCACGTTGCTGATTCCTGGAAACATCGACTCAATGTGAATTGGCTAAGATCAGATTTTCTTCTTAGATCTTTGTTTTTACACTGGTACTGAGAGATATAATAAAATAAAGTCTGCTGACTGAAATCTGTTGATAACTTTTCAATTCTCAAAAAAAACAACAAAAACAAAAAAAAAACAGCATTTATTTATCCTTTAATGTATCATTCTATTTTTTAAAACTTCATTAATAATGCTTTTAAAATTATAGTTTGGTACGAATTACTCGATTACTGCTTTGTCTTCACACCAGTACTGACAGAGAAAATAATATGAATACGACATATGGTTAGGAAATATTTATTTAAAACACCAGCGTGTGCTGCTGTCTTCCTGTTTCAGTCTGTTTATTAGTTGTTTCTATGCAATACAGCAATGTTTCGTTTACAACCATGTTTCACTTCATTTCCTAATTCTTTAACGACCGTCTATTATTTATTTGTATGACTGTGTATTTGTGGAACATACATGCCTAATTCACTTTTGTTTGACGTGAATTCTAGGACATGTGTCTTTGTTGTACAATATTATTTATATATAAATCTTCAATGATTATATAATGTACATTCTTTTTTGTTTTTATATTAACCATACGAATTTAAACCATGAAGGAGGTTGTTTCTTCATTGAACGTCATTGCAGCTTTTTTTATGTTTTGTTTTGTTTTTTTCTTTTTTATATATATTATTTAAAGGTTTTAATACCAGTAAATATTTCATTACAGGTTTGTACGTACCAGTCACAGAGACAGGAACTCTTGTTGTCGATGGAATTTTAGCTTCATGTCATGGTTTCGTCGATCACCACTTTGAACACTTCATCCTCACTCCATTCCGCTGGTTTCCGTGGCTACTGGAACCTTGGCAAGAAGACGGATCTAGTCCAATAATAGAAGGAATGAGATATCTGGGCACGTTGCTGATTCCTGGAAATGTCGACACAATGTGAACTTGATCAAATCTTATTTGTTTCTTAGATTTTGTCTTTACGCCGATATTGAGTTTGAAAATAAAATCCAGTGTGCAGTTTGACATCTTCTGATAACTTTTTAATTCGGATAAAAATAGTATACTCTCATTTAATTGTGGTATAAGCAAGATTCGTTAGTATATAGAGAGATACACAGACAGACACACACATAAAGTTTCAAACACACAGATACACACATATAATTTTAGGAATCATAAAATTATAAAAATTTCTTTTGTCATGATATTATGGAATGTATTTGGGTTTTTTTCTTTTCATTGGAAAATTGCTTTGACATAAGGTTAAGACGTAACTGCATAAAATAACTTTATCATAAATGTTTATACATTTGTTAATTTATAGAAGAAAATGAATGCAGATTCGATGAAAAAATAAAAATGAACTCAAATCTAAATTTCTAACAATCAGTCAATAATAAGGAATATAGATTTTGAAAAATAAAACTTTTCTGGATGTTTTATTCAAGTCATGTAGCTTAGTATGATTCGCATAATCACCGATACAGAAGAAAACAGATCAATTAAGAAAATAATCATAAGCCTAGAACAAATTACAACCAGATTTCTTTTCGATCTTTCTGGTTATGCTATTTTTTTGTTTAACTTCTAGTGAACTACGCTTCTCACTTTTCGTTGAAACAACTCGGTTATTCTTTGACTATAAAATAAATTTCTATCATGAAAAAGCTCACTGCTGGGATTGATGTTAATTGAAACTTAAACTTTTGTAAATAAAAAATATACGACAAGATTTATGCAGAAACTCGTTCTACAAACATTATCATCTATCCTTGGATTATTATAATGAATTTCTGAAAAAAAAAAAAAAAAAATCATTAATGTATGTATTTCATTCTGTCAAATATAAATAAAACTAATATTGTGCTGAGAAATGTGAAGCTGACGAACGTGGAAGAAGCACAATAAATAGTTTTAGAACTAAAATTTAAATTTACTTGCATTTAGAATTAGTTCCAAAACAATCAGTTTTACGTGTACGGTAGTGCCTATCAAGTATACACACACCACGTTTGTGTACATATGTGTATAGTCCTGTATTTTATTATTTTCATTTATAAGTATGAATAGATTCAAATGGAGAAGTGGACGAACTGAAAAACAAACAAACAAACAAATAAATAAATAAATAAATAAATAATAATAATATTAATAATAATAATAAGGATAATAAAGCATAATCGAAATTTTTTAAGATAGCTTTTGATCATTTCAGAATACTGATAGACGTAGGTATAGTCAAATGCATTCTTACAAACATAATGTAGACACACATACACACATCCCAAGATGCGATCTGTGATAATTTGTTTGTTCGTCTGTTTGCTCGTGTGAGAATTGTACTTTTAACAGAACACCAGCGTTACCCAGAATAATAACATAGTATATAATTTATTAAAGTGCATGACTGATCGAAATGCTATTGAAATTTTTGAAGTAAAGAACACTGGAAAGAAAAATTTTAATTATTAGTTTGTTGCTATCCAAAACAAATCTGATTTATAGACTGGTAACACACTGGTAGTTCTTGTCATGAAAATAAAGTGAGATTATTTTATTTATTTTTTTTGTACCTTTGTCGAGTTCTTAAATTCGGCCATCAGTTGTGACGATTCATGTCATCGCCGGGAGAAATATTTTGTAAAGTCACAGTTCGGTGAACATTTAAAAAAATTACAAATACAAGTTTATCAGTGTTGTTGCCTCTGAATAATAATTCGTTTGCATTGTTTGTTTTAAATATTTAGAGAATTCTATAGCCTTTGTGGACTTTTGTTTTGTTTATTTCTGTTGACGAATTCTCGTCTCTTCGTCACGTCCAAGCAAAGTCAAATGCTGAAAAAAACTATTAAATACCACGAAGTGCCGATCAAGGTTTTGTATTATCATACGACTAGAATAAGAAGACGAGGCTAGCTTGAGCAACTGCATACATTTCTTACATTTTAATGTATTACAAAAGAAAATACCATATTATATATTACACTGTCAGACTGTTTATCTTTCTCTGTATACATTTCTTACATTTTAATATGTTATAAAAGAAAATACCATATTATATATTACACTGTCAGACTGTTTATCTTTCTCTGCATACATTTCTTACATTTTAATATATTATAAAAGAAAATACCATATTACACTGTCAGACTGTTTATCTTTCTCTGCATACATTTCTTACATTTTAATGTATTTTTAAAAAAATACCATATTATACATTACACTGTCAGACTGTTTATCTTTCTCTGTATACATTTCTTACATTTTAATGTATTATAAAAGTAAATACCATATTATACATTACACTGTCAGACTGTTTATCTTTCTCTGTATACATTTCTTACATTTTAATGTATTATAAAAGAAAATACAATATTATATATTACACTGTCAGACTGTTTATCTTTTTCTGCATACATTTCTTACATTTTAATATATTATAAAAGAAAATACCATATTATATTATAAAAGAAAATACCATATTATATATTACACTGTCAGACTGTTTATCTTTCTCTGTTTACATTTCTTACATTTTAATATATTATAAAAGAAAATACCATATTATATATTACACTGTCAGACTGTTTATCTTTTTCTGTATACATACAAGTTTAAACAGAGACAAAAAGGCAAAACAAATACCAGACTTAAAGGGAAAATATTGATCGTGACAAATAAAATATTATGCGTTGTTATAAGAATTTTTTTTTACAGACTTCTAATTAGAGAATAAAATGAAAAGTAATAGTGAATTGTAGATTAATGCCATATTGCTTCTGTTTCACAGTTCTCTGTTAATGCAAGTGAAACGTTATTGAATCTTTTTTTAATTGGAAATCGAGAGTAACTGCATACAGAAACAAAATACTTCATGAAAATAACTCTTACAGGGACAAAACCCGTTCATTGCTAATTACGAGAAAAGCTAGTTATTACAGAGACAAAGAATCGCGTAACTTTCGTTTTGAAAAATGTTGAATTCTTGTATGAAAAAGTTTTACCGCTGAAGTAATCATTCCTGTAACGCATTTTCAGAAGGACATTAATTCTGGTTACCTATTTCTGCATATTCGTATATACTCCGTCAAAAGACAGTCAGCATTCTCGAGTTAGGAACAAACTTGTCCAAACCACGAGACAAAACATTCGTGAACACCGTGTGTCTGAATGTTTCTACAAAATATCACATCTTAACTTTTTCCTACACCACTGATCCACATCACAGAAAAAACAAATACAAATACCAGATCATCTGTCATTGTGATGTGATTTCCTTTTTCTGTCAACAAAGCTTTTACGCAAACACACATATCTCAGTTAACAAAACCAAAATAACAAAAGCAAAGTATTCTTAATAATGAGAACAATTAATGCCCTTGACAAATGGGAAAAAATTATATTAAATAAAATAATAATAATAATAAAATAATGCTAAAGGAAAGGAAACAATTGAACGATCTCATTTAGTTTAATATAATATTATACTTCTTCTTGTTGTTCTATTCTTCTATAATTTCATTTTTTTGTATTTTATTATTTGTTTTATGTTTTCATATTTACGAATGAAAGTATATTTTGAATCAGTCTATATGCGTTTGTGTGAGTGAATGTGTGTGTGGGATATAGCGAGACAGACAGAGAGAGAGAGAGAGAGAGAGAGAGAGAGAGAGAGAGAGAGAGAGAGAGAGAGAGAGAGAGAGAGAGAGAGAGAGAGAGAGAGAGAGAGAGAGAGAGAATAACTAAAACAGATACAAAATGTACAGTATTAAACGAATTACCAAATAATAGCAAAATAGCGAACAAGAAAATAATAACATCCATGTCCTGTTCTCTACGTAAAAAACACTCTTCACTTTACATATTTAAATATCATTCAGATCTGTCCTTCATTTAAATACACTGAATATTATGCATTAATTCTACACATGGAACTGTCATTCTGATTGATGTTTCGTCATCTGATTCTGACACGAATACGCATACTCAAAATCAGGAACTGGTTATGACAATTCAAAGCTATCATACAGATGATGAGACATCAATCAGAATGACAGTTCCATGTATAGAATTAATATATAATATTCAGTGTATTTAAATGAAGGGCTGATCTGTACTTCATTAATAAAAATGTATGATAAAATTATTGTATAGCTTTTCCAGTAAAGTCTAAACCTTGTGTGAGAAAAATTTCGATATGAAAACAGACAAACAGAAAAGTTCCAGTACATAATAAAAAAAAAAAAAACTTTTAATAACTGTGTTATTCGAAAAAAAATAATAACATATATACGTATATGTATGAGTGCTTCTGCATGTGAGTATGTGCGTATCGGTGATATCTGTGTGTGTGTGAGTGTGTGCGTGTGTTTATTTCAAAACCATATTTATACCCTTCATGTACGAAAATAGTCGCACCACTTTTATCAGGCAAAATTGTCACAATCGTTTAGCCCACATACATATTTATAGACACATAGAGAGTTTCATGCATGCCAGATCTGTTACTCACACGTACCTGTAACATTTTCACAAACTTAAACGTCAGACATGCACTGTTCATGAGCACTGTAACAGATTTAAGAACGATGTTTCAAAAAATATTTTATACATTAACGGATGACACTTAGAGGATAATTAAACAATTTTATAACCAGTTCGCTATGTTTTTGTGAATTAAAAAGTTATCAACAGATTTCAGTCTACATACTTTTTTTTTTATTTTCTCTCACAATATCGGTGTAAAGACAAAATCTAAGAAGAAAATCGGATTTTAGCCAATTCACATTGAGTCAATGTTTCCAGGAATCAGCAACGTACCCAGATATCTCATTCCTTCTATTATTGGACTAGATCCGTCTTCTTGCCAAGGTTTCAGTAGCCACGGAAACCAGCGGAATGGAGTGAGGACGAAGTGTTCAAAGTCGTGATCGACGAAACCATGACATGAAGCAAAAATTCCATCCGTAATAATAGTTCCAGTGTCTGTGAGTGGTACGTACAAACCTGTCAAGAAATGTTATTGGTATTAATATCTACAAGTAGCTGAGAAACACCTGACATACGATACATGAGTACATACGAGAAATAACTTCGTACAAGAAATGGGTATTGATGTAAAACACCCACAATGCGGAAGATTAAACACTTATGTATATAATATATATATATACATAGAAAGCTGCATACAAACAGAAATAACAATATATAAAAATAGTGAGGTACAAGCAACAGATGCTTAGCTACAGTAGTAATTGAAGGGCTGTGGTTGTAGCAGTAGCTGAACAATAACAACTGTTGGTTTTGGTGATAACGGCGTTAGTAATGTAGGTTGTTGTAATATGACTAGGAAAACTTGTAGCAATAGCGGTAGTAGTAGTAGTACTAGTACTATAACTAGTAGTAGCAGTACTCCTAGCAATTAATGTTATTATTAGTTCTAATAGTGATAGTAGTAGTAGTACTAGTAGTAGTAATAGAAGTAGCAGGACTCGTAGCAATTAATGTGTTTCTATTATTAGTTGTAATAGTAGCAGTAGTAGGACTAGTAGTAGCGGTCTTAGTGTGGTGATGATAGTAACGGTAACCGCACCTTCTTTCTCGGACAAAGATATTTCCACGACTCGCTCTGGACAAAGACCACTTGAACACGACCGGGAAGAGAAAACGTAGTCACCTCGTTCCACAAACAACGAAAACCTGAAAGATTTCAACATGATAAAATAAACAACCAGTATTCACAGGAATGACAAATATTTTACTTTATGATAAATTTAAATGCCTTTGTTATTTTAAGTATTGGCTGATTTAACCTATAACTGCTTATAACTGTCGAGGAAGGGAGAAGGTGTATTTGACGTGTGGAATATATGACACTTGTAAAAGCAACACGGTACAGCGTAAAAAAATAATCATTTAGATTCACATTCTCAATCAAGCGAGTCGAGATTCTGAAATTCATACGCCATGTCAGTGACAGCAGTCGTATAGACAACACATTATATTTGTGGTGGAAATCTTGCGAGATCAGATGTTTTGGTTTATCGTACACTTCGTTTGTTGACGGGTGTAAGTTAAAATGGCACTTCAACAACTGATCATTCATTCCACCAAAAAACACACTACTGCCGAACCACAATACGAGTTCATCACAGCCGAGCTGAGGAAGCAATCTGAGATTATTTCTAGAATGTAACAAGCCTTAACTTCGTCAAAGAAAAGATACAAACCTAGCTTGCATTTCAGTAGATCTGTTGTTCTTAGACACAAATATCAGATGGTCGTCTGTCATGGTGATGTGATTTCCGTTTTCTGTTGTCAACGTTCGAAAGGTGGAATTCGTGTTAGGCTTTCGTTTTATAAAAGTTTTTACTTCTGAAAATATCCTCTTACCATTTTCAACTAAAAAACAACGTGTTTTGAATCTTTGTCATTTTCGTCTTAGCAAACGTCGAGAAATTAATAATTTTCAAACGATTAATTTCTGAATGTTTACTACTGTTTTCAATGACGTTTATATTGTTTTCCTAGAAATTAAGATTAGAACAAATCCAGCGTGAAAAATACGTGAGTTAAGAAGAAAAATATCAGGACACGTACTTTAGAGATCCTAACAAAATATTCCTACTAGTATAAAACAAAACTGATTCAAATTTTGCACAATTTAGGACTATACACTGTTTTGCATTTTCGGAAGACAAAATTTCTAGGGCTTCAATGTAGGTATTATTTTTCGCTAATCAGTTCTAAGGAAAAATAGAATAAGCAAAATTTTAAATAATAATAATAATAATAATAATAATAATAATAAATAATAATAATAATAATATTAATAAAAATAATAATAATAATTATTATTATTTTATTATTATTATTATTATTATTATTATTATTATTATTATTATTATTATTATTATTTGTAATCAGAAATCACTCATTTAGGTAAGTACCCGTTAGAACTTTATTTCCTGCTTTGAGATGCCTCATTTTTATTGCTGACCCATCTTCAAGCTGTAGCTGACTATCACCATAGAAACAGCAATCTTTACAGCATTTATTTGGTCCCCATAACTCATCACAACCGCATTTGCATTCACTTTTGGGTGTATGTCTGGGAGCTTTTTCCAACAAGGTTTTACAGTCACAGAGTGACATCTAATAATTTACAAAATAAATTAACGAAATGTTTCCTATAACATATTCTGATTTTTATTTATTTGTATCAAATATTCTCGAAAAGCGGACATTCGTAGTAACTGTTCTGATAATAATTTTTTATGTAATGAATTCCAGATGTTGACGATCGCAATAAATAAAATATTTTCAAAATGACATATGTAAATGTGTTTTATGTACATATATATGTATACATGTGTATATGTACATATGTATGTATGAATGTATGTATGTGTTTATGTATAAAATCAGCACTATCAGAGACATTCACACTCACACACACACACACACACACAAACAGAGCAAGAGAGATGTTACAGTATTTATAAATCTTGTCTACACATAATTTACAGATTTTATTTAGCTAACGAAGTTGGATAAAAAGATTATAAACTATGGCAAATAAAATAAATGAAAGTATACATACATCGACCGATTCTGCTATAAGAAAGAGAAAAACAAAAGAGAAATAAAATCAAACTTATAACTAAAATATCATATTGCCTATAATATTACATTGTACTTTAGACCGTCAAGGATAATATCATATTATACATTTCATTGTTAAATAAAATTCCATATTTTGTATTTCATTATCAAACGAAGTAGATTATATTAGCAAAGAAAATTAAATTGTATTTTACATTATCAAAGAAATTACCATATTGCGTATTTCGTTATCAAAAGCCATTCATGTTAAAAAAGTACTTTATCAACGAAAACAAAGCACTGTACTTTGAAAACAGACGAATTCACGAAATGAAAACGGGGAAGAGTTAGATAATGATAATAATTTAAAGAGACTGAAGTTGGAGAGAGAAAAAATAGAAAAGAAAGATAAAATATCACGTGTTGTATCTATGAGCACTGGAGACTCGTAGTCAAAGAGGAAACGAGTAAATTGTAGTGAATTATGAATTTACTACCACACACCACGACAGGCTCTTCTCAATTGCCATCTGCTTGATTTGCTGAAAATGAATTTTTACGTAAATTTCTTCAACGGTTAAAAACAATGTTAGTAAAGTATTAATCGAAATACCTGGTGACAGCAAAACAGCGAAAAAGAAAATTATAATGCCCATGTCTTGTTTCCTTCTGAAAATCACTCCTTGCATCGCATGTTAAATATCATTCAGATCTGTCCTTCATTTAAATACACTGAATATTATACATTAATTCTATACATGGAACTGTCATTCTGACTGATATCTCATCATCTGATTCTAAGATAATAGCTTTCAATTGTCATAACCATCTCGTCATACACATACACATACATACTTATACACAGAGAAACACACAGACACATACACACAGATACATACACACAGACACAAACACACAGACACATGCACACAGACACATAAACACCGATGCATACACTGCCAGTCCTTCATTTAAGTGTGTATATTTATATGTAGATATGTTATATAAAGTAACTCTAGTTACATTCTAAGATGATCTAAAGCCACATTCTACGCAACCGTAGACAAGACTCTATTGTTTCCTGTGCATTATCTCTACTAATTGCAACATTTATATCTATGTAAACAGTTACGACTGTCCTTATGACTGTTTTTGGTATTTCCTGTACAATATCTAACAACTGACTGAAGTAAAACTCTAATTTCATGTGTGTTGGAATCTGTTTATATAACCATATTTTAAAGAGCGAAAGGTGTGTTATCTAACTGTGTCATTTGGAAAGAAGGGAACTTAGGATTTATAAGCATGTGTAAGTGACCATTGTATTAGTCATACATTGGTCGTTTCCTATTTCATTCTGCACCTTTCTTGTGTGTCTGTGTGTAATGTGTCTTTGTATGTATACCTATTTTTTTTATTTTGGATAAAAATACATTTTTCTCATTCCAGTGATACGAGCTAAAGTGGTGTGTTCTACTTTATCCCTGAAATGTTTGCTAATAAGAGAGGATGAAAACACTTGAGACAGATATTGGGAATATAACATTGATTATTCCGATTGTACTTACATTCGGCAGTTCAGTCCGTTGCTGAGTTCAGTAGTACAATATCTGGATATTTCCTGTCGAATGTTTCAAGTAGGTGATAGACGGTTTTATTCTATATACATCGGCAGACATTGTGGGGTATCTCTGCAGAAAGACACACATACACACATACACACATACATTAAACTAACTGATTCGTGTTATTCGACAAGCACAGTGACAGTGGACAATCAACTGTCAGCCACTGTTTTGTTACATTAGAAATTTAAACAATTTCGTTAAACACTAATAAAACTGAACACTAAAACATCTGCTACTGAAATGATGTGTCAAGATGTAACGAAATAAGCAGATTATTCTTTCACATGTTATGATTTACAACATTTTAGCTGTCAAATAATAATGAAATAATTTTTTTTTTTTTTTTTTTACATATAATATATAAATATTATTTATTAGAAAAAAGGTTTAAATAAGAATGTATTAAATATTCATGTGGTCAATCTAAATAAATCTGAAAAATTACGTCATTCAAAATACATACGGTATAGTTTAAAAATATGTTGGTGTCCAACGCACACAATGAATAGTTATGTTTAAAACGACAAGTGACCTAGCAGGATTTTATTATGCCGTCATTGCACATCTAGCAACTTTGGTTGTCGATGGAATTTTAGCTTCATGTTATGACTTTGTCGATCACGACTTTGAACATTTCATCCTCATTCAATTCCGCTGGTTTCCGTGGCTTCTGGCAAGAAGACATATCTAGTCCAATAATAGAAGTAATGGATTATTTAGGCACGTTGCTGATTCCTGGAAACATCGACTCAATGTGAATTGGCTAAGATCAGATTTTCTTCTTAGATCTTTGTTTTTACACTGGTACTGAGAGATATAATAAAATAAAGTCTGCTGACTGAAATCTGTTGATAACTTTTCAATTCAAAAAAAAAAAAAAAAAAAAAAAAAACAAAAAACAAAAAAACAGCATTTATTTATCCTTTAATGTATCATTCTATTTTTTAAAACTTCATTAATACTGCTTTTAAATTATAGTTTGGTACGAATTACTCGATTACTGCTTTTGTCTTCACACCAGTACTGAGAGAGAAAATAATATGAATACGACACATGGTTAGGAAATATTTATTTCAAACACCAGCGTGTCCTGCTGTCTTCCTGTTTCAGTCTGATTATTATTTTTTTTAAATCTGTGATAAATAACATATAGGTTATAAATTTCCCTGATATGTTTAAAAATGTTTGTTGAAACATCGTAAATGTTTTGAAGTATGGTTAGTAAGAAATACGGTGAAAGCGATTGGGAGGGAGAAAACAAAGAGGGTGAGAAAGAGACAGAAACAACCAACGAGGTATTAAACGAATAACTAAAATAATAACATAAAGTCACGTTTGAAACAGAATGGAAAATTTTACCTGACAGAAGCAAAATAATGAAGCAAATATGTTTGCAGTTTTCTTAACTAGATTGGTTTATGGCTTGGTTTTATGACACAGTCACTATTGTAATAGAAGTTAAAGACAAACGATCAGTCATACATTTAAATATATCAGAAATTTAACTGTTCTGAGAGAGAGAATGGCTTGGATTTAAGTTCAGTATTAAAATGAATTTACCTTTTGCATCCCATTTTATGAACGTTACATCTGTTAATTTTAAATAAAACATTTGTGAAATAATTCCATTATTTTTCACGTTTTCAGATATGCACCATATGTGAATTTCTCTTTTCCTTCTTCTTTTTATTAAACTTTTTCTTTCTTTCTTTTTTCCTTCTTCTTTTTTCAGATAAAATAGAATAATGTTGCACAAATGTATTAATTGATCAGTTTGTACAAATAACAGAGAAATGCTAACTGACGATGTTTTCTTTTAAATAAATATTTAATTCATTTTGCTTATAATATGTTATTTATGGAAATAAAAGTTAGAAACAAATTGACCACAAATGACTTCACTTTACAACCATAAATACAATAATGCTTTTCAATGAATATTAGATCAAAGCGATAGCTAATTCAGCTTACCAAAGTGATATTGTAATTCATTTTAAATAAAGATAAATATAAATTTAATATTCTAAGAGAATTTTTTCTTTCTTCTGTGTTTATCAATTTTCAATTTTATATCGATTGTTGACCATAATTTATGCGTTTTAATATTACTTGTCGGTTCCTTCGTTTTGTTAAAATACATATGTTGACTGTTTTTAAAGTAATGCAAAGAGAGGAATGAATAAATAGTTTTATTTGAATTATAATGCGACCGAAATTAAATAAAATCTTCGTCTTAACACAGCCATTCATTACTTAAAATTCCACTCTGCACATACAAAGAAATATGTTTCTTCATTCACATTGATGCTTTATATTTAATGGTTTTTAAATATACAAATTCTTCTGTCTTACTTACGTGTCCTAAATTTTTATTAATTCACACATTTTAAACATATCAAGAATAATATCTGCAAAAGAATACTTATTATGGCAGATTTATTCTGGAAAATTTCAATGGAACAAGATTGTTTTTCTTTCTTTTAATTAATCTAAGAATGTATTCCAAATTTTACTATGCCTGAAAGTCTAAATCATGCAGAGCTAAGTAATACACTGTATACCTCCCTGTACGACACTGTACTGTATGACACAAAAGTGTTAACACTATTCATTTTACTTTGTTTTATTTTATAAACATTTTATGTTCATCCATTATCATCGATGCATGACTTCTGTGACTCAGTATAGTTCTCTGAAACAAGCTCTTATGAATCTCTCTGATGACGATAATGTGAATAAGGAGAATTAGAAAATAACATCAAATAAAAAGTAATGAATAACAGAGTCATTGCCGAAAACACTCGCACTCCAACTGGTGAATACGAATGGGAGTTGGTGACAATGGATGTAGATAATGATAAAACATTAAAAAAATATATACTTGCATAAACTACGATATTTTCGAATGACATCATATCAACTTTTTTGGCAAACAAAGATATACGTACAAGTTTGATTAGTTACATTATCTAAAACATTCCTAGGTTTCAACATTCTAAATATATTACTTTATATCCATATTGATAAGCACGATGTGAGAGATTTACAAATGATATCGTAAAATTTATTAAACAGATACATATATATGTATCAGTTTGGTGACGTACCGGATCTATATGTGTGTATATGACAGAATGACAGATGTGCAGTTATCATTTTTTTTTTTTTTTTTTAAATAATCCCATGACAGAAAGGAATAATTCTAGAACCAGCTTCTGCATAAATTGAAAATAATTGCTCATTTATTAAAGTTTAATTTTCAATTCACTGCAATGTCTACAGTAAGCTCTTTTTTTAACACACATGTTTATTGTATAGCCAAATAATAAATAAGCTATTTCAGCAAAAAGTGGGAAGTGAAATTCACTAGAAATATGCCAAAAATTGCATGACCAGAAATAGCCATAAGAAATCCCATTTCAATATCTTCTACATTAATGACAATTCTGTTTGACTAATAAATCTGTTATCTTTTGTACGGCTGTGTTTAAAACTTTAAATCACCGTCAAGTACATGACTTATAAAACATCGAAAATTAGATCTGCATTCATTTTTATTTCTTGACCACACCTGCACTGATTCTCGTTTAGTAATTTCAAAAAGTTAGAAACCTTTATGACAAGTAATTGTACACCTTATTCAGTAAGGTCTACACCTTATCTGAGAAAAATTTAGAAACGAAAACAGAGAAACAGAAATGTTCCACGACATTATAACAACAAAGAAACTTTTAATAATTGTGTAAGTGGGAAAAATAAAGAACATATATACGTATGTGTATGTGTGAGTATGTGGGTATTGGTGATATGTATGTGTGTGTGTGTATGTGTGTGTGTGTGTGTGTGTGTGTGTGTGTGTGTGTTTATAACCTTCATGTACGAAAATAGTCGCACCACTTTTATCAGGCAAAACTGTCATAATCGTTTAGCCCACATACATATTTATAGACACACAGAGAGTTTCATGTATGCCAGATCTGTTACTCACACGTGCCTGTAACATTTTCACAAACTTAAACGTCAGACATGCACTGTTCATGAGCACATTGAACAATATTCAGCCACTAAATTCATTTATTATCTATAAAAAGTAATCTACTAATTCCTGCTAACAATAATTTAAAACGTTTTACGAACAATCTGTGAACAAATATTTTTATATATATGACGATAATTTATAACCAATACGTTACTTATAACACATTAAAAAATGATAAGTACACTGAAACACGAATGTTCCAGGACACGTTCATGTTTTAAATAAATATTTCATAACGATCTGTCATATTAGTATTATTGTCTCTCTCAGTATCGGTGTTAAGACTAAACAATAATCGATGAACTGGTACTAACCATAATTTAACAGATTTAAGAACGATGTTTCAAAAAATATTTTATACATTAACGGATGACACTTAGAGGATAATTATTATTTTTTTATAACCAGTCCGCTATTTTTTCTGCAGACTTTTTTTTTTAATTTTCTCTCACAATACCGGTGTAAAGACAAAAATCTAAGAAAAAAATCGGATTTTAGCCAATTCACATTGAGTCAGTGTTTCCACGAATCAGCAACATACCCAGATATCTCATTCCTTCTATTATTGGATTAGATCCGTCTTCTTGCCAAGGTTTCAGTAGCCACGGAAACCAGCGGAATGGAGTGAGGGTGAAGTGTTCAAAGTCGTGATCGACGAAACCATGACATGAAGCTAAAATTCCATCGACAACAAGAGTTCCTGCCTCTGTGAGTGGTACGTACAAACCTGTCATTAAATATTATTTCTATTAAAAACTTTAAATAATAGAGGAGAACAGGGAAACGCTACAGCGACGTACAACGTAGAAACAATGTGGTTCAAGGTAGGAATTGTACATGCAATGGTGAAACAAGAGCTGTACAGTATAGAGTCAGTGAAGATCTGTATATAATTAACATACACAATTAAAGAGACATATCCTAGAATGCACGTCATACAAAAGTTAGTTAGACGTCTATTTACCACAAATACAACGTCGTACTAATAATAGATGGTGATGTGAATATAGAAAAGCAAAGTCGTTAAAAAAATAGGCACTGAAGTGAAACATAGTCTAAAAGAAACATTGCTGGACTAGATAGAAATAACGTCCCTACGAGAGATAGGCTGTGATTCAAATATAGAAACAAAATGGTATAATTAAGCATAAAACAGGAAACAACAACTGTTATAGCAGACACATATATTGTTGTAGTAGCAGTAGAGGATTTTCAGTTAGTGATGCCATTAGAACCAGTAATAGTAATATGAATAATGGAAGTAATAATATAAACAGTAGCTGTCATAGGAGCCACAGCCGTGAGATGCGTAAAGTCAGTAATAATAGAACCTTCTTTCTTGAACAAAGATATTTCCACGACTCGCTCTGGACAAAGACCTCTTTCCACGACCATCGAAAAACTGAAAATTCCAAGTCATCCGATTTTCACGACATATAAAACAATTCATCGAACATTTTTCATATAAAGAATAAAACAGAAAAAATAAAAATCAGAAATGCACTTATTATAGACTGTAATTTGGTAAGTAACTAACACATAAACAAACATAAATCACAGTATTTTATGTAAAGGGAATATAACAATAGTTCTTGATAATGAACATGACCATGTACAGCAGAGAGAATGGATGACCAAGAAACGAAAAGTACACACATACTAATGAATTCATTATGAACTTTCTTTTTTCATTTTTCATTTGCATACAGGAAAGTCTGTAATCTGAGACTGCAGTTAACGTTCAAAACGACAGGTGAACAAATTCAGCGCTGACTTTACCCACTTAACAGACACATATCACAAACCTAGCTTGCATTTCAGTAGATCTGTTGTTCTTAGACACAAATATCAGATGATCGTCTGTCATGGTGATGTGATTTCCGTTTTCTGTTGTCAACGTTCGAAAAGCTGCATTGGTGTGGCTGTCGTTTTATGAAAGTTTTCACTTCTGAAAATATTCGAGAACCATCTTGCACTGAAAAAAAGTAATCTGTTTGAACCTTTGTAACGAAATCAGCACTAAAACTCAGATGTATAAATGTTAGTATTTACCTGTTAATATCTTGTGTCCTGCTTTCAGATCACTCATTTTCATCATTGATCCGTCTTCAAGTTCAAGCTCGCTAACTGCATGGAAACAACCCAGTATACATTCCTTGCAGCAATCCTTATGAAACTTAGTCGAATAACCGCATGTACAGAAAGATTTCAGTGTCTTCCTCTCTAAACCAGGTCTAATATGGCATATACAGTATGGTTCCTGTTAACACACATCAGTCACCTTAGTAATCCTCAGATTTTTTCTAATAATTCTCTGAATTAATAATACAAGAATAACGCAGACACACAAACAGAGAGAGAGAGAGAGACTGACTGACTCTTGGAATTATATATTATATATAGAGATAATGGATTTCATATTTTGTTCCAATGACATTGTGTAATAAAGTAAAAATGTATGCGAAGACAAATATTTGAATATATATACATACAGAATCAGAGATGGCTGCTATTATCACTAAAAGGAGAAAGTTGAATTTAATAGTTTAATTGTGAGGCTTTAATCTAGAGAATTATAATACATAATTATAATATGTTATATTCTTATCATCCTTTAGCTTAACTATACACTCTTGAAGAGAGAGAGAGAGAGAGAGAGAGAGAGAGAGAGAGAGAGAGAGAGAGAGAGAGAGAGAGAGAGAAAGAGAGAGAGAGGAGTTCAAAGATATAAATAACTACAATTACTACATAAATTCGAGTATCAAATAAAATTTAGACATTTTTACCTGATAACAGCAAAATAATAAAACAGAAATGGAACACGTGCATTATTTGCTACTTTCTCCAAAATACAGTTCTGAAAGAGATAACTGCTTTTTATACTGTAAATAAATATCAAAATACCTTTGCCTCTTGTATCCTCTGTATGAATAATGTATCAAACGAATAACACCCATTTTATGAAAGTTACATCTGTTGATATCGCACCTTACAGCGTTACAAAGCTTCTTCAGAAGATAATCACATTTGCTTATCTCTCACCTTGTCAGCTATCCAACAAAACGCGAATTTTTCTTTTTTCTTCTTCTTTACTCTGCTTTTTAGAAACATTTTCCTTTTTCTTACTTTTTTCTTCGTTCTTTCTTTCATTTCAGCAAAAGTAGAATGGTGTTGTTGAAATGTGTTAAGTGGTTTCAAAGAATTATATATACACCTTTGTAAAAGTAAACTGAATGTTTTAAAACTATTTCATGTGCTTCTTCCACATACATTTTGCAACTGTCAATGACGCCACTACGTGAGTAAAATATTATTTTTATTCATATTTCACAGAATGACAGAGGTGCAGTTATTTTTTTTTTTTTTTTTTTTTTTTTTAATAATACAAGGACAGAAATATATTTGTTGATTTATTAAAGTTGATTATTCAGTTCATTGCGATGCCTATAGTGAGTTATTGTAAACGTTTTGTTATTTAACGTAGACATTTATTTTATAATCAAATAATAAATGAGATATTTCAGCAAAACGTGGGAAGTAAAGTTCAGTAGGAATATAGTGCAATAGAAAGATGCCAAGAAGTGGCATCACCAGAAAGATCCATAAGAGAAATCCCATTTCAGTATGTTCTGGATCAGTGATAATTCTATTTGACTAATAAATGTGTTACATTCTGTATCGCTGTGTTTAAAACTTTAAACCATGCTGAACTACAGAGTCTGTGTAAAACATCCAGGAGAGTTTTATTTTTGTGTGTATGTATTTTCTGTTTTTATTTATCTCCAAAACTGTGTTCCGTTGAAAGTTACGCTGTACTACAATCCAATTTCCTATAATAATAATAAATAATAGTCCGTCCTAAACACGAGACTCATCCGCTCAGATTAACACATTTATACATCACACATCTGTCTGTTACGGGGATCACTAACATTTTCACCTGATTAGATAAAATATCTGCACTGTTCGTGCGCACACTGAAGAATATCGTTCACCTGACTTCGTTTATTATCTAACAGAAATAATCCAGTAATTCCTACAGATTTACGAATGATTTCTAGACAAATATTTTTTTTATACATGTAATTTATAACCAATATTTTATTTAACACAAATTCAATAAAATCATAAACAGTCTGAAACTCGAAAACGCGAGGACACGTTCATGTTTTAAATAAAAATTTCATAACAATCAGTCACATTAATTTTATTTTCTCCCTCAGTATTGGTGTGAAGACAAAGTAATAATCTAGTAAGTCCTACTAACAATAATTTAACACATTTAAGAAAGATTTTTCAAAAAATATATTTAAACATTAATGGATGTCACTTACAGGATGATTAAATATAAGTATACTGTCTTTTTGTGAATCAGAAATGTGTCTATCATCTATTTGTGTGAACGCATGTCTGTATGGATGTATGCATTTGTATCAATGTATTTATATGTGTATGTTTGTAATTATATATGTATGTATATATATGTGTGTGTATGTGTGTGTTTGTGTATGCATATCTGTAAAGATGTGTGTATGATAGACACTTCTGTAAAAGTAAATTGAATGTTTTAAAACTAATTTATTTTCTTCTATACTTACCAATCTTCCATCACTCAGTAATAATAATCGATGAGTTTTGCTACTAGTTACCTAAAATATTACTTTTATTTTATTTATTTTTAAAGGAAGTCATAGATTCATTAAACTAATCCAAGGACAGAAGTAAACTCAGAACAAACTGCAGTAGGATCTGATGGCTGTTTCAGCTAATACATTTTGTTGTTGTTCTTATATTTCTACTTAAAAACACTTCCCATTTTTTTGTTGAAACATGTCAGTTATTCTTTGATTATAAAATAAATTTATTCGGGCACTAAACATTTTTGTTATAAAATAACTCACTGCAGTGAATTGAAACTTAAACTTTTGTAAATGAAAAATATACGACAGATTGATGCAGAAACTCGTTCTAGAAATATTACGTTCTGTTCTTGGATTATTTTAAAGAATGTGTGAAAACAAATTGGTAAATAAATACATTTCGTTACGTCAAATATAAATGAAGCTAATATTTTATGTAACTAGTAGGAAAACTCATAAATTATTATTACTGAATAACGCAGAGTTGATTAATGTAGAAGAAGTACATTAAACAGTTTTAGAACTTTCAATTTACATTGATCTGCATTCAGAATTAGTTTTACAACATTCAGTTAATCTTAAATCATATCAGGAGTGTGCAATATATATAATTATTGTTGTCTTTTGGATATTTTCTATACACTGCTAACAACATATTTATTAAAGGTCCTGGTACGTGGTTACCTGCCTGTTGCATTATTAAATATTGTAATGCTATGGAATTTTGATTTGTCATAAAAATGGTCATTTATTCGTATGGTAATACATTCTTGAAATGAAATAAGACGTAAATTTAAAAAAAAACTATCAAATTTTACTCTAAAATATTATTCTGTACCTAGATCATGAAAAAACAAAATGAATAAAAAATGAAATAATGAAATAACAATAACAATACTAATAATAATAAAGCTACTAAGGTTTTGAAGAATGTCTTTAGATCGTATGATCATATTGATAGACAAACCTTGGGCCGTTCTCAAATGCATTCTTACAAACATAACGTAGACACACACTCACTCATCCCAAGATGCATGCGATCTGTGTAGATTTGTTTGTTTGTTTGTCTGTTTGCCCTTGTGAGAATGGAACACAGCGTCACACAGAATAATAACCCTGTGTACATAGTTAACAGCTACTGTTTAATATATTAAAGTGCACGACTGATTTAAATGATATTTAAATTTATGAAGTACAGAATATTGCTCTAAAGGTTAATTGTAGTCAGTGCTACAGTTTAGTGCTACTTATTCTTAGAAGTCTGTAATAATCTTTAATAAACGCATAATATTTATTTGTCACTGTCAGTATGTTTCCTCTAATACTGTTTTTCTTTTTGCATTTGTGCCTGTGTTTAAACTTGTATGTATGCAGAGAAAGATAAACAGACTTGGATATAGTATGGTATTTTCATTTGTAATATATTAAAATGTAAGAAATGTATGTAGTTGGTCTAGCCTCATCTTCTTTGTCTAGCCAGTTTGTACAGCTGATGCTAATTGAGGATGATCTTCTGTCTGTTGTCTAACACACCGAACGCAGCCCCGTATACTCAGATACATACAAAAAGTAATAATACTAATTATAATAAGAAGAAGAAGAACAAGAAGCAGAAGAAGAACAAGACGGACAAGGAGGAGAAGAACAACAACAACAACAACAATAACGACTAGTTATGGCAATGATCGTATTGTTCATTATTCTCTGTTAGATGTTATTTTCTGATTCTGGTTAATCATCATTATCATTATCAGAAACGTTTGACATCAGAGAACTGTACTGAGTCAATGAACTAAACGCAGAAACACACAGAAGTGATGCAGAGATCAGGATCAACACAGAAATTTAAAATAAATCCTCAGACTCATTTAACTGCAGCGCTTGAGAAAAAAGTACAGATCATAAAGTGAAATATAACGAATAATGTTAACACATTCCTGTCCTACTATAAAAAATATTCAACAAATGTACAGGATGCTTCGTACAATTCATCTAGCTTTGCACGAAGTAGAGTTTTAAACGATGTAAAATTTCGAATAATTTGTTAGAGGCTTCTTATTTTAAAGGAAAACGAAAACAAAGCAAAGTACTTGATTAATATCATCACCTTCAGTACACAGTGTATATTTTCACATACAGGTCAAGTATCTTTGTATGATTTAGAATGTTAACCATAGTAACCTGAACAAAATGTAACAAAGTTACCTCACACTTCTTGTTATATTTTATTTCTCCCTGAAGCTTGAATCTTTCAGAATTAGTGTGGAATAATATGTGCTGTTTTGCAGAAATTAGTCTAAATATGTTTGAAAAATTCCGTGATACGTGAGTAAAACTGTGAAAATAAATATTTAAAAATGTTACAAAAACATGTAAGATGAGTATGAGTAAAGAAACATATTTCTTTGTGTATGCAAAGTGGAATTTTTAGGTCGTGAATGACTGTATTAATTCAACAATTTTATTTAGTTCGTTTGTATTCTAATTTAAATAAAACTATTTCTGGTTTATTCATTCCTTTATTCAATTTGCGTTACTCTAATAACAATCAATATTAATGTATTTTAGTCATTCTCACTGTCAAATATCAATAAAAAGGATAGGAATTAAGTAGTAATAGTAAAACGCATAAATTATGATTAACAACAGATGAAGAATTAAAACTTCATAAATATGGAAGTAACAGATAAAAGTATTTTAAAACGTGAAATTTACATTTATGTTCATTTAAAATGTCACTCCGATAAGTTGAACTAGCTATCGCTTTGATCTAATATTCAGTGTAAAGCAGTACTGTATTTATGGATATAAAGTCAAGATAGTTATGGTGGGTTCGTGTCTATATTTTATTTACTTAAATAACATATATCTTTGTTGATTATAAGCAAAATAAATTAGATATGTGTTTTACGAAAACCCAACTCAATTTCTTCAATACAAAGGTACTTCTCTATAATTCGCTGGAACTACATAACACATTTCGATAACACTTTTGTGTTTTAGCTGAAAAAAAAAATTAAAAAAAAAAAAGTTTTTAAAAAGCAGAGAAATGAAGAAAAAAAAAGAGAAATTCGCATATGGTGCATATCTGACAGGGTTGAAAGATAATAAAACTAAATTATTTGAAAAAGGTTTGTAACACTATAAAATGTTTTATCAACAGATGTAACCTTCATAAAACGGGTGTTGTTCATTTGATACATTATTCATATACAGGATAAAACAAATAAATTAATTTTAATATTGAATTTAAATGTATATATATATATACGATATATATAAAAAAGCAATTCTCTAGTTAAGAAATGTATTTCGGAGAAAGTAGCAAATAATGCACGTGTTCCATTTCTGTTTTCCTGTTTTGCTGTTGTCGGGTAAAATTTAAAAATGCATTTGATGTTTGAATATATGTAGTAATTGGAGTTATTTATATCTTTGAACTCCTCTCTCTCTCTCTCTCTCTCTCTCTCTCTCTCTCTCTCTCTCTCTCTCTCTCTCTCTCTCTCTCTCTCTCTCTCTCTCTCTCTCTCTCTCTCTCTCTCTCTCTCTCTCATATTATAATTATGTATTATAATTCTCTAGATTAAACAACTAAATTCAACTTTCTCCTTTTAGAGACAACAGCAGTCACCACTGATTCTGTATGTATATATTCGCATACATTTTTAGTTTATTTCACAATGTCATTGGAACAAAATATGAAATCCAGTATCTCTATATATGATATATAATTCCACTGGGTCTCTCTCACTCTCTCTCTCTCTGTCTGTCTGTCTGTGTGTCTGTGTGTGTGTGTGTGTGTGTGTGTCATTCTTTTGTTATTAATTTGTTAGAAAAAAAAAATGCTTTACTTAAAGATGTATATTTTTGGTGTGACCTGTAGCAGCACTAAAGTAAGAAACGTCTGTTATCAGGAGAAATTCTGCACGTGTTTCGCTAACGCAAAACCGATACAGACGTTGAAAGCTTTCTGTAAGTGCGGTTGTACCATCAAGTATCACGGATCGTGCTGCGCTCGATGCTCTATAGGCTGTTTCCATGGAGACAGCGAGCTTGAACTTCAAGACGGGTCAGCGATGAAAATGAGAGATCTGAAAGCAGGACACAAGATATTAACAGGTAAACGCTGACATTTATACATCTGAGTTTTAGTTGTGATTTCGACACAAAGGTTAAAACAGATTATTTGGCTTTTCAGTGGAAGATGGTTCTCGAATATTTTCAGAAGTGAAAACTTTCATAAAACGACAGCCACACACCAACGTCAACTTTCGAACGTTGACAACAGAAAACGGAAATCACATCACCATGACAGACGATCATCTGATATTTGTGTCTAAGAACAACAGATCCACTGAAATGCAAGCCAGGTTTGTGATATGTGTCTGGTGATTGGGTAAAGAAAGCAATGAATTTGTTCACCTGTCGTTTTGAACGTTAACTGCAGTCTCAGATTATAGACTTTCCTGTATGCAAATGAAAAATGAAAAAAGAAAGCTCATAATGAATTCATTAGTATATCAATATGAATGGAAATATCTATCTACCTATCTATGTATCTATCCATCTATCTATCTGTCTATCTATCTATATACACATACATATATGTGTGTGTTGTGTGTGTGTGTGTGTGTGTGTGTGTGTGTGTGTGTGTGTGTGTGTGTGTGTGTGTGTGTGTGTTGTAGCAGATCTAGAAATGTACATTCCGTTTCTTGGTCATCCATTCTCTCTGCTGTACATGATAATGTTCATTATCAAGAACTATTGTTATATTCCCTTTACATAAAATACTGTGTATTATGTTTGTTTATGTGTTAGTTACTTACCAAATTACAGTCTATAATAAGTGCATTTCTGAATTTAATTTTTTCTCTTTTATTCTTTATATGAAAAATGTTTGATGAATTTTTTTATATGTCGTGAAAATTGGATGACTTAGAAATTTTCAGGTTTTCGATGGTCGTGAAAAGAGATGACTATGTTTTCTCTTCCCGGTCGTGTTCAAGTGGTCTTTGTCCAGATCGAGTCGTGGAAATATCTTTGTTTAAGAAAGAAGGTTCGGTTAATACTGATTTTACGCATCTCACGGCTGTGGGTCCTATAACAGCAACTGTTTATATTATTACTTCCATTATTCATATTACTATTACTGGTTCTAATGGAAAAACTAACTAAAAATCCTCTACTGCTACTACTACCAATATCTGTGTCTGCTATAACAGTTGTTGTTTCCTGTTTTATGTTTAATTATACCATTTTGTTTCTATATTTGAATCACAGCCTATCTCTCGTAGGGACGTTATTTCTATCTAGTCCAGCAATGTTTCTTTTAGACTATGTTTCACTTCATTGTCTATTTTTTTAACGACTTTATTTTTCTATATTCACATCACCATCTATTATTAGTACGACGATGTATTTGTGGTTAACAGACGTCTAATTAACTTTTGTATGACGTGCATTCTAGGATATGTCTCTTTAATTGTGTATGTTAATTATATACAAATCTTCACTGACTCTATACTGTACATCTCTTGTTTCACCATTGCATGTACAGTTCCTACCTTGAACCACATTGTTTCTACGTTGTACGTCGCTGTAGCATTTCCCTGTTTTCCTCTATTATTTAAAGTTTTTAATAGAAATAATGTTTAATGACAGGTTTGTACGTACCAGTCACAGAGGCAGGAACTCTTGTTGTCGATGGAATTTTAGCTTCATGTCATGGTTTCGTTGATCACGACTTTGAACACTTCATCCTGACTCCATTCCGCTGGTTTCCATGGTTACTGAAACCTTGGCAAGAAGACGGATATAGTCCAATAATAGAAGGAATGAGGTATTTGGGTACGTTGCTGATTCCTGGAAACATTGACTCAATGTGAATTGGCTAAAATCCGATTTTCTTCTTAGATTTTGTCTTTACGCCGATACTGTGAATGAAAATAAAAAAATAAAGTCTGCAGACTGAAATCTGTTGATAACTTTTTAATCCTCTAAGTGTCATCCGTTAATATATAAAATATTTTTTGAAACATCGTTCTTAAATCTGTTAAATTATGGTTAGTACCAGTTCCTCGATTATTGTTTAGTCTTAACACTGATACTGAGAGAGAAAATAATACTAATATGACAGATCTTTATGAAATATTTATTTAAAACATGAACGTGTCCTGGAACATTCGTGTTTCAGTATACTTATCATTTTTTAATTTGTGATAAATAATTTGTGATAAATATATATAAATATTTGGTCACAGATTGTTCGTAAAAAATTTTAAATTATGGTTAACAGAAATTAGTAGATTACTTTTTATAGATAATAAATGAATTTAGTGGCAGAATATTCTTCAATGTGCTCATGAACAGTGCATGTCTGACGTTTAAGTTTGTGAAAATGTTACAGGCACGTGTGAGTAACATATCTGGCATACATGAAACTCTCTATGTGTCTATAAATATGCATGTGGGCTAAACGATTGTGACAATTTTGACTGATAAAAGTGGTGCGACTATTTTGGTACATGAAGGTTATAAATATGGTTTTAAAACAAACACACACACACACACACACACACACAAACACAGATCACCGATACCCTCATACTCACACTCAGAAGCACACATACATCTTATTACATATGTTCTTTTTTTTCCAAGATGATTAAATATAATTATTATTCTTGAAACAAACCGTGTTTTATTTATAAAATAATTGAATGCATGCACTGCAACGAAATGAAAATATCCTTCTGGTTTATACATTTCTGTCAAGTTCATAGATGTGCACATGTCATTCTGACTGTGAAACATGATTACCTCTAATACTCTGAGAACATTCCGTCAAAATTTAGAGAGCATCATTAGTGACAGTAGTAAGTAACATTCATAAATACGGAAACAACAGACAAAATTGTTTTGAAACATTTCTTTAATATACATGTTAGAGTATAGTTGTCATAAACTAAAATACATTAAGAAAACTGGTTTTTCTTTTAACGGGCATCCAGCTGTCATGAAAACCTGTAGTCTGGGATTACAGAATCGTAGAACCTAATGACATCAGTTAAAACGGACGTTCAAAATAGAAAACTGTGGTAATCACTGTGGATCTCAAAGTTCTAAAAATGACAATTCAACAGCCGTTTCTATCAGATCGTGGGATTCGATGTCCCTGACTAGACTTGTATTGTCGTACATAAACAGATACAAACACAGACAGACAGATAGACAGGGAGGCAGACATATACACACACATACCTGAAAACGAACTAACTGAAGAGTATGCTATATATATACACGAGAGGATGAAATGTGAAACGACCGACAGTTGACCAATGAATTCATCAGTACGATTCATTACACATGCTTACAGGTTCTACTGCATATTTCGTTCCTAATGTCACTGGCAGGAAACATATTTGTCATTATTTATAACACATCTTGCATATTTATAACACATCAGGAAACCACAGACCATTTGTTACATAGTGTACAGGAAATATCCAAACTTGTCGTGAATGCACTCGACATTTTTATTGTCCTATTTTATGCATACCGCAGACTAATAATTATTAAGTTTGTTCAAGGTTGATACAGAATTAACACGATCATAACATATGAACAGATAAAAATACAGGCGATGTTTTTATGTTTGTGGGTGGGTCAGACTGTTGTGTTTGCTGCGTTCATACTTAGGCGTGTGGGTGCATTTTTTTCTCTCTCTCTCTCTCTCTCTCTCTCTCTCTCTCTCTCTCTCTCTCTCTCTCTCTCTCTCTCTCTCTCTCTCTCTCTCTCTCGCTCTCTCTCTCTCATCTCATGTCCGTATGAGAGTGAGATGACTTTATCCGTGTCAACGTTGCTTGTATTTGCATAGTTTATTCTTATTAAACATTCTGCAGAGGAACAAACAGTTCCCCGTTATTGTCGTGACATCCGATTTTGACTGCTGATAACAACGGTATGCCAACTTGAAGATTCAATTACTATCGACATGTATTTAAAACATAATATACTTACAAATGTGCAGAAATAACGAAAAAAAAAAAATATATATATATATATAAATAAAAAATAATAATTATAAAAAAAATAATCATAATAATAATAATAATAATAATAATAATAATAATTATTATTATTATTATTATTATAAAATCAAAAATAGTAACATAAAAATAAAAATAACAAATAAAAAATGTGATCAATCATGTTTATTTTATTTCTTATATGTACAATATATATGTACGTACAGAAACCACCGATACGCATATACTCACACTCAGAAGCACACATACACATACGTCTATACGTTCTTCTTTTTTTCGAATCACACAATTATTAAAAGTTTCTTTTTTCTTATAATGTCGTTGAACTTTTCTTTTCCGCTGTTTTCATTTCGAAATTTTTCTCACACAAGGTTTAGACTTTACTGAATAACCTATACAATAATTTTATCATACATTTTTATAAATGAAGGACAGATCTGCCCTTCATTTAAATATACTGAATATTATATATTAATTCTACACATGGAACTGTCATTCTGATTGATGGCTCATCATCTGTATGATAGCTTTGAATTGTCATAACCAGTTCCTGATTTTGAGTATGTGTATTCGTGTCAGAATTAGATGACGAAACATCAATCAGAATGACAGTTCCATGTGTAGAATTAATGCATAATATTCAGTGTATTTAAATGAAGGACAGATCTGAATGATATTTAAATATGTAAAGTGAAGAGTGTTTTTTACGTAGAGAACAGGACATGGATATTATTATTTTCTTTTTCGCTATTTTGCTGTTATTTGATAATTCGATTAATACTGTACATTTTGTATCTGTTTTAGTTATTCTCTAATTTCCGTATTGTTTTTCTGATCTCTCTCTCTCTCTCTCTCTCTCTCTCTCTCTCTCTCTCTCTCTCTCTCTCATCTGAATGAGATAAATAAATAAATAAATAAATAAATATTAATAATAATAATAATAATAATAATAATAATAATATTATTATTATTATTATTATAAAATAAAATATAAAAATATAAAAATAAAAATAACAAATAAAAATTGTGATCATTCATGTTTCGTTTATTTCTTATATTGTACGACATATTGTGCGCATATGGATTATTTTAGAATTTTAACAATATCTGGAGCCCATCAAAGCGAATGATTAACATGAAAGTCACTATTAATGTTAGTTTATCGACACAGAAGTACAGGCAGAATCTCTTATATAGGGACAATAGAATCATTTAATTTTGTAAATCATTAACACCTAAACGTAAAAATCCTTTTCACCAACATGGAGATCACAGGACAGAAAATGTGGAATGTGTTGCAAGACTATCAGTGGGATTTGGTAAGATACTTGTTTTAATGCGCTAATTATAGAATGTAATCTGTATCATTAACGTTTTATTTGTTTAACACACACACACACACACACACACACACACACACACACACACACACAGACACAGCCACACAAACACACACATATATCGTAACATAAATTTTATATGAACAAAATTATCTTGATTACTCCCTGACCAATTCCCTGACCTATACAAATCTTTCACATGACCGAATCCGACTTTTTAATACTCTTCCCAAGATGCATAACTAATTTAGTTTGACTTACTCTCTTTTGTATAATTAAAAATGTGATTTCTTAAATAATTAATAAACAAGTCAGGCCATACTCGTTGTTGATGTGCTATTTATTTAGTGGATGAGGATAGTGTTATGCAATCATTGTGATAAATTACTGTATAAAAACGAATTTACTATTGTCTGTCATAGACAGACTAAACACATGCATTCTCTGGATGGTGATAACCAGCGTTTTAAGCACTGGCACCGTCAAAGACACTGAATGCTAATATATCTGAAAAATCTAATTTATAATAAGTATGTATATGTATGTTGCTAAATTTCGGTGGATGATATTCCATTCTGTCACTAAATTCTATTAAAAATAAAATGAAATGAAATAATAATAATCAAATTACTAATAATAAGAAGAGAAGAAGAAGAAGATGAAGAAAGTTTAAAAATAAACTCGACCACAACTGTTAGAAACCAGGACAACAAAACTCTATTCCTGGATAACATGCAGCATGCCAATCAAGATGAAACAAAAGAAAACAAAAACAAAACCATCCAAAATATCGCCAGTTCCACCTCTATAAACTGTCTATACCGGCACACACATACACACACACATGTACATAACACACACACACGTACACAGAAAGTTATACATACATCTTGTGTGTGTAGCTAGCTCTAAAAACACAAGTGAAACATTGAAGAGTGTCATTTACAACAAGTATAATTTGTCGGATTTACTAACGATCTTTCAACAAATATTTCTAATAAGAAAAATGTCATACGTAACGACTAAAAAGTCATAAATAGATTTCAGAACGCAGACGTCACGATTATTTTATCTTTGAAAAAAATATTTCATAATGAGACAAGTTTTGAACAATCAGATTAAAGCCAATTGACATTAGGTCGATGTTTCCAGGAAACAGCAAAGTTCCTAAATATCTCATTCCCCTTAACTTATTTATTTACTATAAAAAAATAATCAAGTATTTCGTACTAACCATAATTCAAAACATTTACGATCTTTGAACAAACATTTTCAAAACATATCAGTGTAATTTATAACCAATATGTTATTTATCACAGATTAAAAAAAATAATAAAGAGAATGAAACAGGAAGACAAACAGACTGAAACAGGAATACGGCAGGACACGCTGGTGTTTTAAATAAATATTTCATAACCATGTGTCGTATTCATATTATTTTCTCTCTCAGTATCGGTGTGAAAACAAAAGCAATAATCGAGTAATTTGTACATTTTCAGATTTTGTTACACTGACAACATGAATAATTAATACATTCTTATTTAAACCTTTTTTTCTAATAAATAATATTTATATATTATATTGCAAAAACCCAAAAGTTTATTTCATTATTATCTGAAAGCTAAAATGTTGTAAATCATAACATGTGAAAGAATAACCTGCTTATTTCGTTACATCTTGACACATCATTTCAGTAGCAGATGTTTTAGTGTTCAGTTTTATTAGTGTTTAACGAAATTGTTTAAATTTCTAATGTGACAAAACAGAGGCTGACAGTTGATTGTCCACTGTGTCTGTGGTTGTCGAATAACACGAATCAGTTAGTTTAATGTGTGTATGTATGTGTGTATGTGTGTATGTGTGTATGTGTGTATGTGTGTCTTTCTGCAGAGATACCCCACAATGTCTTGTATATAGAATAAAACCGTCTATCACCTACTTGAGACATTCGACAGGAAATATCCAGATATTGTACTACTGAACTCAGCAACGGACTGAACTGCCGAATGTAAGTACAATCGGAATAATCAATGTCATATTCCCAATATCTGCCTCAAGTGTTTTCATCCTCTCTTATTAACAAACATTTCAGGGATAAAGTAGAACACTCCACTTTAGCTCGTATCACTGGAAGGAGAAAAATTGCTTTATCTAAAAAAAAAAAAAAAAAAAAAAAAAAATTATATTATAAAAACAGTCATAAGGACAGTCGTAACTGTTTTCATAGATATAAATGTTGCAATTAGTAGAGATAATGCACAGGAAACAATAGAGCCTTGTCTACGGTTGCGTAGAATGTGGCTTTAGATCATCTAAGAATGTAACTAGAGTTACTTTATATAACATATCTACATGTAAATATACACACTTAAATACCTCAGAAGGACTGGCAGTGTATGCATCGGTGTTTATGTGTCTTTGTGTATGTGTCTGTGTGTTTGTGTCTGTGTGTATGTATCTGTGTGTATGTGTCTGTGTGTTTCTCTGTGTATAAGTATGTGTGTGTATGTGTATGACGAGATGGTTATGACAGTTGAAAGCTATTATCTTAGAATCAGATGATGAGATATCAGTCAGAATGACAGTTCCATGTATAGAATTAATGTATAATATTCAGTGTATTTAAATGAAGGACAGATCTGAATGATATTTAACATGCGATGCAAGGAGTGATTTTCAGAAGGAAAAAAGACATGGGCATTATAATTTTCTTTTTCGCTGTTTTGCTGTCACCAGGTATTTCGATTAATACTTTACTAACATTGTTTTTTAACCGTTGAAGAAATTTACGTAAAAATTCATTTTCAGCAAATCAAGCAGATGGCAATTGAGAAGAGCCTGTCGTGGTGTGTGGTAGTAAATTCATAATTCACTACAATTTACTCGTTTCCTCTTTGACTACGAGTCTCCAGTGCTCATAGATACAACACGTGATATTTTATCTTTCTTTTCTATTTTTTCTCTCTCCAGCTTCAGTCTCTTTGAATTATTATCATTATCTAACTCTTCCCCGTTTTCATTTCGTGAATTCGTCTTTTTTCAAAGTACAGTGCTTTGTTTTCGTTGATAATGTACTTTTTTAACATGAATGGCTTTTGATAACGAAATACGCAATATGGTAATTTCTTTGATAATGTAAAATACAATTTTATTTTCTTTGCTAATATAATCTACTTCGTTTGATAATGAAATACAAAATATGGAATTTTATTTAACAATGAAATTTATAATATGGTATTATCCTTGACGGTGTAAAGTACAATGTAATATTATAGGCAATATGATATTTTAGTTATAAGTTTGATTTTATTTCTCTTTTGTTTTTCTCTTTCTTATAGCAGAATCGGTCGATGTATGTATACTTTCATTTATTTTATTTGCCATAGTTTATAATCTTTTCATCCAACTTCGTCAGCTAAATAAAATCTGTAAATTATGTACAGACAAGATTTATAAATACTGTAACATCTCTCTTGCTCTGTTTGTGTGTGTGTGTGTACGAGTGTGAATGTCTCTGATAGTGCTGATTTTATACACAAACACATACATACATTCATACATACATATGTACATATACACATGTATACATATATATGTACATAAAACACATTTACATATGTCATTTTGAAAATATTTTATTTATTGCGATCGTCAACATTTGGAATTCATTACATAAAAAATTATTATCAGAACAGTTACTACGAATGTCCGCTTTTCGAGAATATTTTATATAATTAAATAAAAACAGAATATGTTATAGGAAACATTTAGTTAATTTATTAGGCGGAATACGAATATGAGGGTTCCACCATGTTTGCTCAATTTCCCGGACATACACCCAGCAGTGAATGCGGTAGTTCTGAGTTATCGGGACCAGATCTATCCTGTGAAAACTGCTGTTTCTATGGTGATAGTCAGCTACAGCTTGAAGATGGGTCAGCAATAAAAATGAGGCATCTTAAAGCAGGAAATAAAGTTCTAACAGGTACTTACCTAAATGAGTGATTTCTGATGACAAAAATAATAATAATAATAATAATAATAATAATAATAATAATAATTATTATAATTATAATTATAATTATTAAAATTATGAATAATAATAATATTATTATTATTATTATTATTATTATTATTATTATTATTATTATTATTTTAAATTTTGCTTACTGTATCTTTTCCTTAGAACTAATTACCTATAATAAAAATAATGCCTATATTGAAGCCCAAGAAATTTTGTCTTCCGAAAATGTAAATCAGTGTACAGTCCCAAATTGTACAAAATTTGAATCAAGTTTTTTTATATACTAGTAGGAATACAAGTATTTTTCACGCTGGATTTGTTTTAATCTTAATTTCTAGGAAAACAATAGCACTTCTGTTAATATAAACGTCAGTGAAAACAGTAGTAAACATTTAGAAATTAATCGTTTGAAAATTATTAAGTTCTCGACGTTTGCTAAGACGAAAATTACAAAGACTCAAAAAATTGTGTTTCTTAGTTGAAAATGGTAAGAGGATATTTTCAGAAGTAAAAACTTTTATAAAACGAAAGCCGAACACGAATTCCACCTTTCGAACGTTGACAACAGAAAACGGAAATCACATCACCATGACAGACAATCATCTGATATTTGTGTCTAAGAACAACAGATCCACTGAAATGCAAGTTAGGTTTGTATCTTTTCTTTGACGAAGTTAAGGCTTGTTATATTCTAGAAATAATCACAGATTGCTTCCTTAGCTCGGCTGTGATGAACTTGTAATGTGGTTCGGCTGCAGTATGTTTTTGGTGGAATGAATGATCAGTTATTAAAGTGCCATTTTAACTTACACCCGTCAACAAACCAAAACATCTGATCTCGCAAGATTTCCAACACAAATATAATATGTTGTCTATACGACTGCTATCACTGATATGGCGTATGAATTTCAGAATCTCGACTCGCTTGATTGAGAATGTGAATCTAAATGATTATTTCTTTACGTTGTACCGTGTTGATTTTACAAGTGTCATATATTCCACACGTCAAATACACCTTCTCCCTTCCTCGACAGTTATAAGCAGTTATAGGTTAAATCAGTCAATACTTAAAATAATTAATTTAAAATAAACATAAAGTAAAATATTTGTCATTCCTGTGAATACTGGTTGGTTAAATTATCATGTTGAAATCTTTCAGGTTTTCGATGTTCGTGAAAAGAGGTGACTACGTTTTCTCTTCCTGGTCGTGTTCAAGTGGTCTTTGTCCAGAGCGAGTCGTGGAAATATCTTTGTCCGAGAAAGAAGGTGCGGTTACCGTTACTATCATCACCACACTAAAATCACTATTACAACTAATAACAGAAACACATTAGTTGCTAGGAGTACTGCTACTACTAGTTATACTACTACTACTAGTACTACTACTACTACCGCTACTGCTACAACTTTTCCTACTCGTATTACAACTTCTTATATTACTAACACCGTTATCACCAAAACAAACAATTGTTATTGTTCAGCTACTGCCACAACCACAGCATCTTCAATTACTACTGAAGCTAAGCATCTATTGCTTGTACCTCACTATTTTTATATATTGTTATTTCTGTTTGTATGCAGCTTTCTATGTATATATATATTATATACATAAGTGTTTAACCTTCCGCATTGTGGGTGTTTTACATCAATACCCATTTCTTGTACGAAGTTATTTCTCGTATGTACTCATGTATCGTATGTCAGGTATTTCTCAGCTACTTGTAGATATTAATACCAATAATATTTCGTGACAGGTTTGTACGTACCACTCACAGACACTGGAACTATTATTACGGATGGAATTTTTGCTTCATGTTATGGTTTAGTCGATCACGACTTTGAACACTTCATCCTCACTCCATTCCGCTGGTTTCCGTGGCTACTGAAACCTTGGCAAGAAGACGGATCTAGTCCAGTAATAGAAGGAATGAGATATCTGGGTACGTTGCTGATTCCTGGAAACACTGACTCAATCTGAATTGGCTAAAATCCGATTTTTTTCTTAGATTTAGTCTTTACACCGATATTATGAGATAAAATTAAAAAAAGTCTGCAGACTGAAATCTGTTGTTAACTTTTTAATTCACAAAAACATAGCGAACTGGTTATAAAATTGTTTAATTATCCTGTAAGTGCCATCCGTTAATGTATAAAATATTTTTTGAAACATCGTTCTTAAATCTGTTAAATTATGGTTAGTATGAGTAACTCGATTATTATTTAGTCTTAAAACTGATACTGATCGAGAGACAATAAAAATACACCTTTGTGTTTCAGTATACTTATCATTTTTTAATATGACAGATGTTTTAAACAATTATGACAGAATTTTGTTATTGTTAATAAACAAAAAGTGGCTGAATGTTGTTCAGTGTGCTCATGAACAGTGCATGTCTGACGTTTAAGTTTGTGAAAATGTTACAGCTACGTGTGTGCGACTATTTTCGTACATGAAGGTTATAAACATGGTTTTGGAATAAACACACGCACACACTCACACACACACACAGAGATCACCGATACGCACATACTCACATGCAGAAGCACTCATACATATACGTATATATGTTATTGTTTTTTTCGAATCACACAATTATTAAAAGTTTCTTTTTTGTTATAATGTAGTGGAACTTTTCTGTTTGTTTGTTTTCATTTCGAAATTTTTCTCACACAAGGGTTAGACTTTACTGAATAAGCTGTACAATAATTTTATCATACAATTTTAAAAATGAAGGACAGATCTGCCTTCATTTAAATATACTGAATATATATTAATTCTACACATGGAACTGTCATTCTGATTGATGTCTCATCATCTGTATGATAGTTTTGAATTGTCATAACCAGTTCGTGATTTTGAGTATGCGTATTCGTGTCAGAATCAGATGACGAAACATCAATCAGAATGACAGTTCATTGTGTAGAATTAATATATAATATTCAGTATATTTAAATGAAGGATTTCAACTGAACTCATATAAATCTATCAGTGCACTAAATATATTCTCGGTTAAGTTTGGAAATGATATCTTTTAGAAGTTAAGACGAATCTGATAATCAGATACAGTCTTTTACTAAAGAAAAATGTTTGACTGAAGTAAATTGTATTTAATGTGAGAAGGAAATCATGAACACGGTCATTTTTCAGTAATGCATGGACAGTGATTAACACACACGTGGACACTAAGTCATGACATATTTCATTGTACCTAACTGTTATCATATACTCGCACGCAAACATAAAAACATTTAGAAATACATATACACAAAACACACCAGCACACGCGTAAACAAATACATAGAAACATACACTCACTAAAATTCATAATTTTATATTTTCCGGAGAAGTAAAAAGAACGACAATAAATAAAAATAATTTTCACAGATTTTCCATGCTCGTGAAAAGAGGTAATTACATTTTCTCAGCTCGATCGTGTTCCAGTGGTTTTTGTCCAGAGCGAGTTGTCCAAATATCTTTGTCCGAGAAAGACGGTATAGAGTAGTAGCAGTAATAGTAGTAGTAGAAGTATTAGTAGTAGTTATAGTAGAAGTTATAGTAGTAATAGTAGTAATAGTGGTAATAGTAATAGTATTAGTATTAGTAGTAGTAGTAACATTAGTAGAAGTAGTTGCAGTAGTTATAGTAGTAGTAGTAGTAATAGTGGTTATAGTAATAGTAGTAGTAGTAGCAGTAGTAGTAACCTTAGTAGAAGTAGTTGCAGTAGTTATAGTACTAGTAGTAGTAATAGTGGTAATAGTAGTAGTAGTAATAGTAGTTGTAGTAGTAGTAGTAGTAGTAGTAACCTTAGTAGAAGTAGTAGTAGTAGTTATAGTACTAGTAGTAGTAATAGTGGTAATAGTAGTAGTAGTAATAGTAGTTGTAGTAGTAGTAGTAGTAGTAGTAATAACAGTAAGGTAGCAGTAGCAATAGCAGTAGTAGTGGTGGTGGTGGTAGTAGTAGTAGTAGTAGAGGTAGTAATATAAAAAGTAGCAACAGTAATAGGACTAGTAGGAATATACCATTGATCATGACGATAATGATATCCATGATGGCAACAACTCTAATGAGAAGACAAATCTTCTGTTCTGCTACTATGAAACAAATGTATACATCAAATATATTCAGTCTGTTGCTTGCAGCAGTGTGATATTTTTTAAATATGTCATTGTTTATATGGCGTATTACAAAATATATTGTAATATTTTACGTCATTATTACTTAAACTATTTGACAAAGATAAATATTTTATTTCATAGGTATGTACGTACCAGTCACAGTGACAGGAACCGTTGTTGTCGATTATGGGTTCAAATTATGGGTTTATTGACCACGATTTTGAACGTTTCATCCTTTCTCCTTTCCACTTGTTTCCATGGCTACTGAAACCTTGGCAAGAAGACGGATCTAGTCCAGTAATAGAAGGAATGAGATATATCGGTGGCTTGTTTATTCCTGGGAATTTCGACGCTTTGCTAAGTTTTTAATCTCGGATTTTATTTTTTCGGTTTGTCTTGATAATGATGAAGAGATACGAAATCCGGAGAGTCTTCTGGTTCGTCATTAATTTTTTAGTGAATGAGAGAACAATAAGTTCAAATTTACATGCAGCTTCGCATTTAGACTTGAGAGGTCCTTAGCTATATGAAGTCCTAATGCCTCCCGTCTTTATTAAATTAATTTACCCCAGCAGGTCTTACACAACATGAAATAGCAAAGTGAAAAATACAAATTATTTTCAAGTGCTCGACTGCATCAGTAGACATAAGTTCAGGTGGAAACTGATTGGATTATATGTCGTCAGCGGCATCTGACTTTTTTTGTGAGTCATGAGTGGACTTTGTTCTGTGCCAGTGCGTTCCCGAATACTGTCTATGTGCAGAGTCTAAATCAGAAGTACATAAGACAGAATATTCAAATCAGGAAATAGATACTTGCCAGTGTCAAGTTTCCTACACAAAAAAAATATAAATATATTCACGCAAAAATGACGACCTGCTTCGGGGTTATGCGATGATTTTACCCTTAATTACTGAAGAACTTTTTCTAGGGTAACGTCATCCATCCATCTTCGGAGTGCAGGTGAATGGGTGCCATCTGATGTGATTTGTGAGGTCGTGATTGCACTTTGTTCTCCTGAATATTGTCTATCTGCACCTAAAATACATACATACATATACACACATGCAGATACACGCAACATGCGAAGTCAGGACCAGTTTTCCCCATATCAGTCATTACAATAAGAATTCTAGGTCTTTATGAGAACGCACGAATAACGTCCATTCCAAACTGTGCGAGAAAACATTTCACTTCACAAGAAGTTGAATATACTGTGAGGACAGACACGGATGTAGTGTGACAAATGTGGTTTTGTTTGTTTCTATACATTTATTTAAAGCATTTGCGACGTCTTCTTCTTCAGTGGCATTTGCTTCACTGATGACGTCTATCTGTGTATTTAAATTAGATTTTCGATGGAAGTGGAAGCAGGTGATTACATTTTCACATCACAATACTGTTCTACTGATCTCTGTCCAGACAGAGTCGTACAAATATCTTTTTCACAGATACAAGGTACTACTTCTACTACTACTACTACTACTACTAATACTACTAATACTACTAATATTACTGCTACTACTTCTACTACTACTGCTACTACTACTACTAATAATAACAACAACAACAACAATACTTCTAATAATAACAATAATAAATGTTCTTGTGTTGAAATAGATCTAAGATATATTTTAGTATGTTTTTGTGTGTGTGTGTGTGTGTGTGTGTCTGTCTGTCTGTCTGTGTGTGTGATTGTTTTCCTTGCCATACTGTTATTTTATTGGCTTATTAAAATACCTTTTATAGTTACTCTACGGGAAGAAAACAACAAGCTGATCAAGACTACAATGAGAGATGGCTGAATGTTCTAGTGTTGCAACTAGAAGTTGTAAGAATGAGATTTAATGTGGGTCTATAATATTGTCTAAAATAATTGTTTAATATATACTTTCTAAAAAAAATAATATTAATAATTTTTCTTGTGTGTTGAAATTGATCTAAAATTAATCTGATTCCGTCATTAGATACATTTTATTTATTTATTTATTTATTTATTTATTTATTCTTTTCTTCGCTATATTGTTATTTTATTGATTGATTAAAATATCTTTTGTAGTTGATAGTTCTACGCGTGTCATTTTATGTTTCAGTGCTTCAGTATAGGAATTCTTCTAGTGCCAAAACTGTCTCATAAAGATGACAGACTCTTAAAAGGATTATTTGAAAAATTTGAAAAATACGAAAACGACGTGTCCTTTGCTGTTTTCTTTTTTTTTTTTATTATGGGCATCAACGGGAAGAAAATCGACAATCTTACACTGACGTAATTTGACAAAATTTGTTTAAAAGTTCACGTATACACCACTGGTCAACATTTATTATTATTTTTATTTTTTTTTTTTTTAAATCAACAATCTTGCCTCCCTCGGGGAGAATCCACATACACTCATGAAGGTCGGGATAGGGGTCGGGGAGAAGAGGGGAACAGCCAGGGAAGGAAGGTGAAGAAGGGTGGAGCAGGATGGGGCTGAACGTCATAGGGCTGCACACGACTGGTCTTGTCAGACAGAACCGGGCTGGACAGCACTGGACACTAATGGATAACATGGGCGTGACAATACCGGACTGTACCGGGCTCCAGCGGACTGCACCGGTCTGAATGTGACAGTAACGCAGACTGACTGAGTTAACTGGTCAGAACTAAAGAGGACTGTGATTGACCTAACCCTAACCCAGGACCATGACCCTAAACCCAGATCCTGACCCTGACCCTAAGATCTGACCCTGACCCTAAACCCAGATTCTGACCCTGACCCTATTTATGACCCTAACACTAAATCCAGATTCTGACCCTGACTCTAAGCCCTGACCCTGACCCTGACCCTGACCCCCAAACCCTAACCCTAACCCTAACCCTAACCCTAACCCTAACCCTAAATCCTAACCCTAACCCTAACCTTAACCCTAATCATAAATCCTAACCCTAGCCCTAGCCGTCAGCCTACGGTAGAGGTATAGTATATATAAACATAGACATCCTAGATCGTGTACTTGTCATTCTCGTTCATGTAATTCAGTTTTTGCAATTCAAATAAATGTCCCTTTTGCATTTTGAGACCGTTGACAGGCTTGATTTTTTTTTTTTGTAAACAGAGTGTATCAATGATAGCTGTTTGCTAAAATCGACTCGTCTTTCTGCACATTTAACATTGTTGTAAATTGCTTCTCAGATATCGACCAAAGCTAACTGTTCTGTTAACATTGACTGTGCGAAGTTATCTCAGATACATTATTTTTATTTTTTTTTTATTATTTTTTTTTTTTTTGGTCGACAACAGGATTTGCTGATGCTCATGTTTAGGATACGAATTAGCTGGTCATTTGATTATCGAATGCTTACAGTTGTGTTGACTAAGTGAAATCTATGTTACTGTGATTAAGTGCTTGTTTCTTCGCCAGCTGATCGATCTAGATCGTGGGTTTTGGGGAAAAATACAAGAACTGCTGCCTAAATAAAAAAAATTAAAAAAACCACTTATCGTGATGAATCGTCTCCAGAGAGATCTTGCATAACTCTCTTCAGAATTCTATCACGATTGCGTAAGTATTAATTTTTTGTAATCGCAATTATTTCCATGAAATTTATATGTAGTGAAAAATTTAGTAAACAACCAAAGAGAGTATGCATTTTTGTATGTATGTATGTATGTATGTAGGTAGGTAGGTTAGGATTTTGAATATTCTCTGTCGCATGTACTTCTGAATAGACTCTGCACATAGATAATATTCGGGAACGCACTGGCGCAGAGAGACAAACTCCATTCACGATTTAACAAACCACATCAAGCCGCTGACGAGACTCGAACGTATGGCATCCATTTGCCCACACTCCGAAGACGAATGAAGTTACCGTTCGGCCATGAAGACAACCCAAGAAAGGTCCCTCAGTAATCGAGGGTAAAATCATCATTTAGCCGTCAGTTTTGCGTTCATCTATTTTTTTATTTTTTTATTTTTTTGATGGTAAACCTGGCACTGGCAAGTATGTATTATGTAATGTATGTATGTATGTATGTATGTATGTATGTATGTACATACATGTTGTTTTTATATTTTGTTTGTTTTTGCTATATCTATCTATTTTTTAGAGAAAAAAATTAAAAAACATAAAAACAACATGTATCTCAGACTGGGTAGAAAAACAAAACGGTATAACAGAGTAGCTCGATTTGAAGACGGGAAGTGGAAGCTTGTGTCCAGAAATTCAGCCAGTGAGAAGAAAAAGAAGGACAAAGAACAGAAAAAGCACGTGAGTAGCACTATTCAACAAAAATTTGTTTGGTCTCTTTAATCCCTTTATATTAGAGTGAGGGTTTTTTTAAACTAGTAAAGTAAATATATATATATATATAACATTTTAAACTTCATAAATATATTAGAATGCCAGGATATTATAATAAGGTGGAAAAATTGTGGTCCTTAGGAATAGGTTACGGATATACGGCAGATGGATAAAAAATTCAACTTAATACATTGTAATAGAACTAGATAATGAACTGTTAGAAAAAAATAAACATAACAAACACAATATGAAATGCTGATTTGATAAATGTCTATATTTTTCAGACAGTGAACAATATTTTGACGTTTTGGAACTAAACTATATTTTACTTCGATAAATTAATTGTTATTTTTTTATATCTATCTATCTATCTATCTGTGTGACTGTCTGTCTGTCAATTTGTCTGTGTATGTGTTTTTCTGAAATGTTCAGGCGACAACGAAATCAATACAACTGCAAGAAGCTGATATCTTCGAGACCCCTGAGATGAGAAAAAACCCCAGTTAATTTCATTTAATTTATATTTTGTTTACGACCGCAGGATAAAAGAAATAGCTGATTCTTGTGTTCGGGCACTAGTATAATTCTGCTCAGGTCGTATGTCAGTTCGGCCTTCGAGTCTTTGCAAAAATAAAGCTAATATCAGTAACCAGCTATTCCAGACGTACGTACATCAAAATGGCGTCAAGCAATGATCAATCCATCATTTTTCTGCAAACGTCAAAATTGTCGATCCTAGGAAACTGCTAGAATTATTTTTTAATCGCTTCTGCAAGACCATAATTACGTTCCCTTCTAATCACTGCAGCTACTTTAGTGAAACCACATTTTCTGGGTACTGTCTGTCGTAAAGTATTCCCGAGGTGATACCCTAACAAAATGTACCATCAAACCTTCTGAATAGTCGTGCCACTATGATGGATTAAAACTGTTTTCCAAATTAAGTTTGACGGCGGCTATTTTTGCAAAACGGCTGCCTTAGGTAATCATTTTAATTTTTTTGGCAAGTAGCATCGCTAATGTTGTTCCTGGGAAATTCCTGAGCAAAATTATATCGCTCGTGGGAGAATTTGATTATCCACGGTCTCCTGCTCCAGTGATTAATAACTGCTGTGTGTATAGTGTAAAATATATGTTTTTGTAACACCCTCTTTCAAACCGCCCTAAAAAAGAAGTGATACCATAAACCAAGAGTACCACCTGTCCTAAAACTTTCCTGGGATGATGACAAAACTAAATCTAGCACCAAACCATCTCAATAGTTGGGCTGCTACGACAGCATGCTTTTAGGCTGGGTCACCTCCTGGACTGTAAGTGTCCTGGTCGTTAAAATTCTTAAAGAAAAATTGTTTAACACATGGAATTTTCTTCTTTTTTTTTTCAATATTTTTATTATTATTAATATGATGCGGGGATCTAGTTAAGATGAAAAGAGTATTGAAATAATATGAAGTGTGTATCGTTTATAATATTTAATTTAGTTATCTCTCTCAGTGTGGATCAGTGGCACAACAATCTTTCTTACGACTACTCCTGTTCAAAAAGTTAATTATACTCATTTGTTACCAAGACGTTAATAGTCATTTCTATTTATCTGTCTTTCTGTCATTCTCGATCAGGCATCTTTCTAACCTTTCTTTCAAATTCTGTTTGTGCATCTGTGTATCTGTCTTAGTGTCTGTACATCTGTCTCTTCGTCTGTCTGCTTATGAATGTATATATGTATGTATTATCAGTCTGTTTGTCTGTATGTCAGTATCTCTGTAATTATTTAACTCCTGCCAAAAAATAAAAATAACAAGGATGATCACCATAATTATCAACAAACAGTAATGCTGCTGCTGCTGTTGATGATGATGATAATAATAATAATAATAATAATATATTCGTGTTTATACCAATTTCTTTATAGTTTTCTTTTCAAGATGAAACGAATATTTTGGTGATTATTATTATAATTATAATTATTATTATTATTATTATTATTATTATTATTATTATTATTAGTTCTAATAAACTGTGATGCGGGACTGTTATTGTAAATGCTGCTGAGAGGGTTTAATTTTCTCTCTTAGCCTGATGTGGGCTTTACAACGCAGTCACGCTGGAAATAACAGATTTATTTCTAATCAGTCTGGTGACAACTAATTGTTATTCTTTTGTTTTAACTCTTTATGGATATTTTCAGATAAAATGAATACATTTAGAGATGACAGAGCCTTAATATTTAGTAATAAATTTAGATAATGTCTTAAATTGTAGATATTTATTGAAAAACGCAAATAACTTGTGATAAAAATAGATGTTTACTGATCAATGTAGATTATTTTTATACATTATAAATGCAGATATTTTCTTATAATCACAGGTATCTTTTTGGGAATATTTACTAATAAATGAGGAACATCTATGAAAAATGTAGATATTTAGTATAATTGTTGATAATGTTTGATAAATGTAGATACATTTATATATATATATATATTTATACACACACATACAAACATACATACATACATACATACATACATTATATATATATATATGCAGATATTTATTAATGAATGTAGATAATTACGTATAAATACTGATTTAAATGTAAATATTTTGGGGCGTTCCAGAAATAATGTAGAGATAAAAAGACCAGAAAAAGAAAGACACCAGGTTGATTTTGAAGTATTCTGAAATATTCAGAGCGAGCTGTATTATGGATTAACAAAATGATGAAGTTTTTGCTTTGCTTTTTCAAATGTTTGCTGGTGTCATTCCGGATCAAGAGGACATCTCTTTTCTATTTACACACATACATACATACATACATACATACATACATACATACATACATACATACATACATACATACATACATACATACATACATACATACATACATACATACATACATACATACAAACATGGATGCAATGTAGATACAAAACCAGAAAGAGATTGACAAGTGTATACGGCAGATAAAGTTAAATGAGAAGAGATCACTGCTGTTCGCGATTAATTTAATTCTCAAACGTGTCATTAGTGACAGTTGCCAGGCAACACGCTTCACTACTACCGTCGCCATTTTAGAACGAACGACTTTAATATTTAATGGGAGTGGATTTCGTGTCCCTCAAGTGTAATTGATAAGACCTTGCAAAAAAAAAACACGTCTGTAGATCTTGTAACTAGCAATCAGAAAGGACACTTAGTCGTGTAATCGAAACGATTTCTCACACCATGTTTTACTGCACCTTTACACACGACGCTACTGGTAATACTGACAGACTAAATAATAGCTGTAGATAAAAGTCAAGTTTACGACCTTGGAGTTTCCTTTAGCGATTTAATTTTGAAATAATGAACCAGCTCATTTTCACTGTAACTGCTGTCTCAGATTGAAAATAATTATAGTCGTGCCATTTTCATTTTTAGGTTTACCATGGCAGTACCTAGTTCGAGGTACATTTACAGTGTATCTCCGGAGTGAAATAACTGATGATATAGATAGACAGACAGACAGACAGACAGATAGATAGATAGACAGATAGATAAATATAGATAGATAGACATGTATATTTTGTTTTACACTTTGATTTGTTTCATTTGCTGTCAAGGTTACCATTGAAAATATGGTTTTATTCCAAAAGGTGATTTATAAATATAAAAAATAAATAAGTATGTTTGCGACTTTAGCTGTCTACGCCCCCAGCCTGATCAGTAAAATATAGCAAAGTTTTAAACTTGTAACGTTCACATTAGCAGATCAAAAAAAAAACAACATCATCATCTATACAAAACATCTGACTGCAGATGAAATTCATGCTTTGTAAGTGTGTGATTTTCTCGTTTATGGAAAATAAATAACTATTAAAATAATTTATATAAGTTATTATATATATATATATATAATAACTATAAATAACTATCTTTTTTCCCTTTATTTCGTTCTTTCATATATTTCTATCATTTTTTTTCTTCTTCTTCTTCTTCTTATTATTATTATACTACTTTATTGTGTAATTTTGCTGTTTAATAGTTACACTGTGCTATTTAATACTTTACATAACTCAACAGTCACTGTGACCTGATTGCATCAAATTCCTCACACGTTTTAATCACGAGACATTTACCCACAGCGAAAACGTGGGTATCGCATGTTGTGCCCTTGTCTGATAAGGGAAAGATTACACTGTCATTCTAAAAATAGTATATATATTAAATCGAGTTACACAATGAATAAATATAGAATTTCTACTGCAACGTGTTAACCCTATACAAATCCAGAATCTAAATTATAGCGAGTACATGTATATACAGAATTTACATTATGGCAAGTTACAGAGTATATAAAAGTAGACGTTATATTGTGAGGTGTTGCTCTTAATATTTTAAACTCTATCTGTGTGCTTGTTACATCTAAACTTTTTTGTAATTGTGTTTGTGACGTCAAAACCAATCGTGACATTGAGTTTTTTACTACTTGTTATTATTAGGTCTAAATACTGTGTTACAAACTATATGACAAGAAAGCTAGACTGTGTGAAAAAACATCTATTCTACTGGACATAAAATATAAAATGTAACTATCCTGCTCTGCGAAATAAAATATACTACATAACTATTGTATTATGAAATATATTATATAGAACTATTATGTAAGAAAGTATTATTATTGCTATTGCTGTGTTGCTGTCGGGTCATCACTTAAACATCTATCATTTTGTAACTCCGGGCCCACGCATTCGCGAGTTCAACCCTCCTACAAATGCGCCATCATGATAATATAACACATAGAACATAACTATCAAAACACACACACACACACACACAGTTACCAATATAACAAAAACTTACATATAAATAATTTGATGTGATATTATTCGACGTCGCGCTCTTTAATAAAACATGCACGTTGGAAAAACGGCGAGGGAGAAAGGAGCAGACGTAATGTTACGAGTACGTTTATATTATCAAAAAGTTATCCACACCCACATCACGCGCCTCTTACGATTTGAAGTTCAGGAAGTACACTATCATCATTCATGAATATGTAACAGAATGACAAACCTCGTTATGGGAGTTGACCTTCACCCTTTGTATAACGTGTGTATGCTCGTTCGCCAACTGTGACAGTGACAGACTTGGAATATTATTGTCCGAGGATATTTACATGTCGATGGAGAGTTCTTTTTACCTGATTCGTTTTGGCGAAGGACAGTTTGGTGTACACTTTGCCAAATTGGTGTTGGAATTTGGTAAGAAAAAAAGATGATGTGTTTCGATAAAATAAGTGCGGTTTTATTTTTATTTTTGTAACACGTGGTTTGACATCATCAGATCATGATTTAGCTTATTTTATAATTTCCTGCATGATAATTTAAGTAAATGAAATCAGAACATTAAAAAACATGTTTTATGTTACACTACACACTTTGAATTTTATTATTATTATTATTTTAATTTACTTTTCATTTTATTTTTATTTTTATAATTTATATTTATCAGACTGTCAGTGTCAATATGGTAGTGCGTGCTGATATCAAGTTGTAAAAGAAACATTAGTGAAAAGCGTACATACTTCAATATATACACCTAGCTTAGTTAAAAGAAACACTTACTTCAGTATGTACTTACTTCAGTATATACACCTAGCTTAGTTAAAAGCGTACATACTTAAGTATATACACCTAGCTCAGTGAAAAGTGTACTTACTTCAGTATATACACCTAGCTCAGTGAAAAGTGTACTTACTTTAGTATATACACCTAGCTCAGTGAAGTGTACTTACTTCAGTATACACATCTAGCTCAGTGAAAAGCGTACTTACTTCAGTATATACACCTAGCTCAGTGAAAAGTGTACTTACTTTAGTATATACACCTAGCTCAGTGAAGTGTACTTACTTCAGTATACACATCTAGCTCAGTGAAAAGCGTACTTACTTCAGTATATACACCTAGCTTCATGAAAAGTGTACTTCAGTATATACACCTAGCTTAGTGAAAAGTGTACTAGAACGTACTCACAGTTTTCATTGTGACAAGAACTGTTCTGAAATTTGTATATTAAAAATATTAAAATCCGTCAATCTTTGTTAATGTAAATAATCATTCAGTCTCCCCATAAAAGAAATCGCATAAAAATAATCATCAGTTCAAAAACCACAGCCTACATTTCAAAAGATCATATTGAAAAATGTGTATGCAGTGGAACCTTGGGTTATGATTGCCTTGAAGCATGAATAAATCAGATTATGATCCGTGATCTTGGGCAATTTTTGTCTCAGTTTATGAATAATGTCCCGAGAAACGAACTACAGCGATGCACCACGACAAGCTTTCTTTTGACATTGGTTTTGAATTCAACATCTAGTAAAGATAAGAAGAAATGCTTACGTCAAAACCGAGGTCAAAGTAAGGATTATAGGAATGCCTTATAGCAGAATGCATGAATTAGGGCCTTTAGTCTTTGATAAACAGTTGCAGCTCAATAACTTTTGCACTGAGATTGAGCACTGGCATTTTTTAAAGTGTTTATTTTTATTATATGGTGTGCAAGAAATCAAAAGGTGGAAAGTATAAATGTATCACTGTAGAGGTTAAGAAAGAAATAATTGAAAATCATGAGAGTGGTGTTTGTGTGTCTGACATCACTTTGGTTTATGAACCAAGTTCTGGAATGAATTAATTTTTCATAACACAAGGTTCCACTGTATATATTATAATAATTCTGAACTGATGTCACTCTGACCATGACTGTTTTCACTTGAAATATAATTATGTTGAGAATCAAATGTTATTTTGAAGTGTGAAGTGGCAAACTCCACTTTTAAAAATAATTCAGGCTTTTGACAATTCTGTTTATAACACATTCATAAAAGATTGTTAATAATTTGTTCACCATCCTGTTTTCATGCTTGTCTATCTGTTTGTAACTTGTTAAAAATATTAGTTGATTATTTTAAAGCATTACTGGTAGTCGACCAATTTTCCAGCCTCCACAAATCTGGAAAATCCAGAAAACCAGCTACATAATTTATTTTTAATTTGTTACTTTTAAATTTGGCTTGCTGAAGCTCACTGCTTCACAGCATTTGTTTTGGTTTCCGTGACAGTGCATGGAACAAAACTAGTTTAAGTGAGACTGTTGCTATGCAGAGGTGATCCCCCCTCACTAAGTCATTGTTATCACCTGTTCAGATGTCTTGAACAACTGTTAAGTAAATATTGTTCCTTATTTGTTGTTTTTTCATCCAATATGTTATACATAGTATAAATGTATTAATTAAGACAGGTATTAATTTGTACCTGTATCTTCTAAATTAAAAAAAAAAATGTTAAAAATCGAAGACAAATGAAGGGAGGTAACTCTTGTACAATTGAGATTTACTGTCTGTTTTTTTTTCAGCTATGGTGCACAGCTTCAGGTGGAATGGCCTACTACCAAACATCAACCCCTAAACAAAGTGGACCAGTGAAGTCAGACGACACATCCTCTCTGTGCAGACAGTTGGTGAGTAATTGAGAGTTTTTCTAGTGAGTGTGTTTTGGTGAGTAATGCTTCATGCAAAAATGTATGAAAAGTAGGTATGTGACAATGGTTTCAAAATTATTATTATTTTTTTCTAAAACATTAGAATCATTTGAAAAAGTAAAAAAAAAAATTCATATTAAAATGACACCAAGATCTCTGGTAGCATTGATACAAAAATAAAAGTTACAAATACAGTTTGTAGGTATTTTTCCTTTGTAATCTACTGAGAAAGTGTGAACTGCTTCTGTCATTTTCCAGCACAATCACTGAACATATCACATAGCTTCAACTACACATGTATTGAATTTCAAAACTAAGCTTTTTATGAGTTTTAAACATGTGTTTTTAAGCAAGTTGCTAATACTCAAGAATTTTAATTAATTATCAAACTAATTAACTGAAATTTACCTAGGCCAGTGTTTGTCAACACTGGTCTGAGCCAGTCAGAATGTGCTGTTGACGTCACATGACCTGAACTGATTTGTCCTTATCGATCCTCTGAATTTTTGGCAGTCATAAAATGTGTTGAAAGTAAGCCCAACAGCAGTTAAAAAGCAGATCTTTACAGGGATCATATTTTGATTGCTGGACTCACAGATTGTGCAGAAATCTTGAGGACAAAATGGGTCATTTGCACATAACTATGAAAAGTATTATTTTTAAAAGACATGCAATAAATTACATTTAATAATTACTCATTAACAAAGATTGTCAATTTTTGTATGATGTGTGTTGGTAGTAGTTTTGTCTTTCATTATTTGTATTCAAAATGTAAGTTATCTATAAGACATATCTATATTATCTCCTTGTACATAGTACAAAGGTTTGTCACCAGCTATCAATAAAATTAGTGACACAGTCACAGGCTATCAAACAATTGTATTCAAATGAGTTAGTGACATAGTTTGATTGTCAAAGGCAATCAAACAACTCTTGTATTCAAATGAGTTAGTGACATAGTTTGACCATCACAGGCAATCAAACAACTCTTGTATTCAAATGAGTTAGTGACATAGTTTGACTGTCATAGGCTATTTAACAACTTGTATTTAAGAGAGTTAGTGATACAGTTTCACAAATCGTTTAGATACATCTTCTATTTGAGAATCTGTAATTTTATAGTAAAAATACAGAAGAAAATAGTTAACATTCGTCTACATGTGCTAACCACACTGGGTAAAATGATAAAATATCAATATTTCATGTTATGATAATCATCTGTCTCTGTACGTATTCAAATGTAATAATAATGACAGCTGTTTATTAACATAGGTCAGTCAGATTTGCTGCTGATTTTACCTCTTTGTCATTTCTATATTAATTACACAGAAAAATAGCTTCATTCATTCATTCATTTACTGATGGTAATTGCAATAGTCTACATGAAATGTCTAGAAATTGTTTCTAAATAGTGGAGTTCTTACAATGAATACAGGTTACATCAAATCTTTAGCAGCAATTTCATTCAAATGGTCTCCAACTAAGGTATGTTTTGTTTTGTGTGTGTGTGTGTATATATATATATATATATATATATATAATTTGTCAAGTTGCATTTGCTTTTGGTGGTCACGAAACAATGCAGTGTAAATATATTTTATAACATTAAAATGAGATGTAAATAAGTTTTAACATTTCACATTTTACAAGTAAGTTTTGTTAAAATAAGATGCAAATAAGTTTTAACATTACACATTTTACAGATACATTTTAAGTTAAAATGAGATATTAATCCATTTTGCAATATTAAAATTTTACTTGTTCAAATTACATCTGATGGGTGTGATGTTAAAAAATGTATAATTTTTGATGATTTCAAATATTAATAATGTTTATATACAAACAATAATAATAAAAACATTATAACACTAATAATTATTACAAAAGTTTTATTGTTTTTATTTTATAAATTAGCCTTACATTCAAAGTTGGTTGTTTTCAAGAGAAGCCCAGAAATGTTATTAATGTTATATTTAATAATTACTCATGTCTTTGAAAAATAATACTTTTCATAGTTATGTGCAAATGACCCATTTTTATTAATGTTTTGATTTTCTTATGGGTTTTTATTTTTCTTCTTCTTCTTTTTATTGCTTATTTATTTAATTATTTATTTATATTTTAAATAATATTTCTTTTTTTAAAAAAATGAAAAAAGAAAAACAAATAACAATCTGCACCTAAGACTCATGCAGGCTAGACTATTTGCTCTTACTAAATTTCTGCTGAGTAATGGTGTGTAATATTTGTTTACAGATGCTGATGTGTTTTCTTATAAAGCGTTAAACTCTGTTTTTGTAAACAAGCACTCAGTGTCATAGTCAGTCATTTCTCAGCCTGTGTTCATTCTTCTATCACCATTAGATAACATACATGTTAGATAACAACAACATCCAGTTTTAACATTAAAATATATAAACATTCAGATAAGAGATGTGAAAAGAGTTGTTGAAAAGTTAAAATGCAAACGTATTTAAATAACGATGAGTTGAACTGGTTTTAAAAACATCGTTTAAAATCTGCCTCTGATTGTTTTGCATACTTCAGGAGCTGGTGGCACAGTGCACCAGAGAACAAGTGACACAAGAGGATCTGCAGTTGATGGTTAAAATACAATTTTCCTTTCAGACTGCATATCACACTATACCTATATCAAGGTGGTCCAGAAGATCTGCTCAGAATAAATTATTTAATGAGAAAGTAGTAGATGTATTGTGAACGTTTTCCAAGACCATTAGTCCAATTCAAAATTTTTAATAAATTTTTATGTATATATTTATTACATTTTTAAAATTATATTTTTTAATTATTAATGTAACAGTGATTTTCAAAAAAAAAGAAAAAAAAAGAAAGAAAGGCTAAATAAATAATGATACTAATAATAAAGAAATTAACATTATTTTTGATTGAGTTGCTTAACAACATTCTAGTTGATGAATTATAGTCTGTCTTTGACAGTAATGTGTTCAACTTCGTATTAAGCTCTGCTGACTTTATGCTATGCATTATTTCAAACATCCTTGGCTCATTAGTTGTGTGTGTGTGTGTCATTTATCCTCAAAGACAAAACAGTTTCTTTAACCATCTAGCAGCAGGGGTAAAAATTTGCAAGCCTCTCTGAATCCGATTCACACTAGACTTTGTGCAAACATAAAACATGAAGCCAAGCTGTGGTTGACCCATTTCCATCAACCAAATTGCCAACAAAGAGAACCGAATTTAGTATTATATCAGACAGTGCTATGTTAGTTTGTAGATATTATGTTCTTAGCCTTAAATTTCCTGTTCTTTTTAATCCATAAATTTTATTTACTGTGTTGAGCACATTCAACAGAAAGAAATGCTTAAAATAAAAACAAATCTAGCTACAGACAATTAATTTTATTTCTTGTGTTGATCATATTGAATTAAAGGAAAACAAAACTTTCTCTTTTTTTCTTTTTTTTAAAACTGGATGTATTGTTGTTGACAAATTGGTTATTTTTTCCAATAAATAGTTCGGCTGGTTTTATATACACTAATCTATACAGAGTTCCTCACATTTGACATAGAATTCTGTGTAACTAAGACTGTTGATAAAGTTGTTCTCTGAAACTGTTGAGAATTTTTAGCTGGAGACTATGTGTGTCAGAAATCATTTTGCCTGCAAAATAACGACAACATTGATGTAGATTATGGTGATTTTTGAGTCTGAATATTGAGATAAATTTAGGAGTCAAGATTATACATCTAATAGACTTCAGTATCACAGAACATATATCATAATGAAGAAAAAGCCTACACAACTATACAACTATCAGTTCAGCATGTATATGTTTTATGTCTTATTTTATTATTAGCTGAGAAAAGGTTGCCTAGAACTAAACATTACTTTAAAGGTTAATACTGAACTATTATCAGAAAAATCTGTAGTGTCATTACATTATCAGAAATAGAAAAAAAAAAAAGAAAAAAACCCATCTGCCTTTGAGCAGACCTGATCCTGCACTCTTCAGGTTAGCTGATGATAAGAGACAATCCACTGAAGAGGTGTGTTTGACTGTAAGCTCAGACATATTACCATTTATATAGCCTGGCAAAGCTTTCCATTAAAGCAGAGAAATGAGCGGAAAATTATCTTATGTATACTCGAGTAATTGTATTGGAACATGACTGATAAAAATAAACCATGTCTATACTACAGTAATCATGAACATTTTCAGTTTCGGTCATACAGCTGAGGGAGAAAGGAAATATGATGCATATAAAAATTGGCATTTTCTGTTTAAACAGTGGAAATATCTAAAACTGTCTCAAATGTCCAATTTAAACAGACTCCTTTGTTGCCGTGATTGTGGTAGAGAAGCTAGCTTCATCCTGATGTTACAAAGTATATTGACAGAGAATTTTTCTTGAAAAATTCACCGATCCATTCTATCTCCCGATTTTGTTTGAGGAATGGTAAAATGTCATGCTGGTCTCTAACATCCAGGCAGTATGTACAAAGAGTCCCATTTTGTCTGAATACACCTGCAGTGATACTGACTCAGTCAAACCAAGGGAAGTAAGTGACACCCAGCATCCTGTCTAATCACGTGAAATCTGCAGACTAAGAGTTTGTTTTTCACTGGATTAGTCATCTTTATTTTGATCTGACCTTCAGCAGAAGAACCACCCATAGAAAACGTTCTGACTAAAAATAGACATAATATATATATATATTTTTTTTTTTTTTTTTTTTTTTAAATTTACTTGTAGTTATGACCTAGTGGTGACTAACATCTCCTGTCACATGATGTAGAATAAAGGGTGGAAGATAACCACATATGATGGATCAGTTTTAAATAAAATATTAAATAAAAATAACTTTTCACTGTATTCAAGAAATTGCAAAAGGTCTCCATTGGTTGGTATTTTGAATGACTTATTCCTGATTTCACCAAAACTCAGCATACAGATTTCTTTCTTTTTTCTTTTACTTTCTTCTTTCTAACCTGATACTTAAAAAAAAAAAAAAAAAAAATTATAAATTATATTTGGAATGGGAATTAGAACATAAATACTGAATTAAATAAACGTTTGATGTCTACTCAGCACTGAACATTGTAGCATTCAGGCTGATAATTGTGGTGATAGGCTGCCACTGGGTCAGTCATATTCATTATGACCATCTAAAACAGGTGGAGCTGCTAACAGTGGATTCTCTACACTAGCATTTCATGTCATACGTCATAACATTACACACTTCACTGAAAAAAGCTTTCAGCCTAAGTTTCTATTAAGTGTCTCTATGTGTGTATATGGCTACTTTAACCTGTATTTTTTAATTCAAAACGCGACATCATCTTACAGTGATATCTACATCACAGGTCAAGATTCAGGCTTTCCACTGATACACTGTTAAATGTAACTGGTTACAGATCAGTGATATACATCATACACCTCAGTCTGTTCAGACTGTACTGCCAAATTCATGTTTTTATTCTTTAATATTCTGTTATTACCATACGATTGTATTTGATACCAGTATTGTATGTATTTTATATTGAAAATTAGACGTAAATGTGTACACGAACTTGATTAAATATATATCCGCAGAGAGTGAGACAAAGGCTTCCTGTTGCATTAGATGAGCTGAGAAATGAATACAAGATTATAGCTCTCACTTTCAGCTGATTGCTGCTGATTGGCAGTGAAAAGATGTTTCTCTGTTGAGAGGTACAAATTGTGCGTAGTGCCAGATCTAACTAATCTGCTTCATGTCAGCACTTTCTTATTGATTTTGTAAAACTGAAAAATACACCAACTCAAAGTTCCTTTTCTGTTTTATTATGATTATTATTGTTATTATTATTATTATTAATATTATTATTATTATTATTATTATTATTATTATTATTATTATTATTATTATTATTATTATTATTACTTATTATTATTATTATTATTATTATTATTACTATAATTGTTATTATTATTTTATTATTATTCTTGTTATGGTTATTATTATTATTATTATTATTATTATTATTATTATTATTATTATTATTATTATTATTAAAATAATAATTATTATTTTATTATTGTTGTTATTATTATTATTATTATCTACATAACAAGCAATGGTTACACCTAGATGGCACAAAATGCTACATAATACTACTTCAATGTTTGCACTCGAACTGGTCTATCTATACACCCTATTACAAGACCTTATGCATTGCACTTATTCTAAGTCTGTACATAATATTACTTCAGTGTTCACACTAGAACTGGTCTGTACACACTATCACAAGTCTATGTACATTACACTTATTACAGAGTCTGTACATAATACTACTTCATTGTTCACACTAGAACTGGACTATACACACTATTACTACCATTACTAGCCTACATAATACTACTCCTATTTCACACTAGAACTGGTCTGTATACACTTACTGGTCTGTACACACTTACTGGTCTGTAGACATTACTGCGGTCTGTTACCAGTCTGTACATCTGTGATCACACTAAAACGGATCCATGTAAGCTACTACTATCTTTGTGTGACTAAGTTCACTTTTATCTGACAAGTGAAGAGATCTTTTTATGAAAGTTTTTTTCTTTGTGTCTAAGCCTGGGATGATGGTGTATGGGAAATCTATCAGGCAGTGGTATTGATTGGTGGCTGTATCTTTAGGGATGTCTATTTTTACATGACTGAAGCACAAGTGTTTCTGGAATGTCGCAGCATGTGTAGTCACATGAAATACATGGAGGAGAATGACTTATTTTCGATTAATGGAGACACAGAATGTTTTTAAGAGGGGTATTTTTTTTTTTTTTTTTTTTTTTTTTTTTTTTTAATGGATGTTTTCAGAGGTTCTTTTTTCACAACACTTTAGATGTGATTTTCATATATTCATTTTGAAAACATCAACAATGACAGTTCTGTTGTTGAAGATATTTTATTTTGAGGAAGTTCGTAATGAACATCATTTTTGTGACATGTGAAAATTTAACTAAATTTGATGCTGTTTGATGGTGAAAACTGAACAGATGTGGAATATAATATTATTGTGTGTGTATTGATACAAGTATAAAGCAGCAAACTGTGACAGAGCACAAACACTGAATACGCACCACAGAGCAATCCAGCTCTTTATGGTGATATGATCAGTTAATAATTCTGAAACTTTTTACTCAGTATTGTTTTTTTTACTAAAACTTTAATCCCCTTGTTAACTTTAGGTTGTAAATGTATAGATAGAGCAGTACATGGACATGGAAGAAAGAGTTCTTAGATTTAAATACTAGTTTAATCAAGTCATTCAGTGAATGGTCATTTCATTCAGAAAATTCTTAGGTTTTTTGTTTTTTTATGCAAAATATATTAAGATAGTCTAAAATAAGACATCACGGATTATCTGTTTTGGATTATCACCCCAGATTACAATGTGGATTTTAACAATTGTGTGAAAATGCTCAAAGTTGATGATTACAACAACAAATCATCCCGCACCAGTTTGGCATCAATCGTTGAGGACATCGTGTCACTGCGCAGGTCTCTGCTACACAAAGATTCAATTGTGTTGGTAAGACTGAAATTTATGGTGTTTGTTAGTCATGTCCAGTGTTTGTGTATTTCATGTCGTTGTGTGAATATGTCAGGTCATTGTGTGAATATGTCATATCATTGTGTGAATATGTCATATCATTGTGTGAAAATGTCATGTCATTGTGTGAATATGTCATCTCATGTCATATCAGTATGTAAATAAGTCATAATGCAAAAACTTTAAAACAAATTTAGCAAGAAATATATATTTTTTTATAGTTCTTGTTGAACAGTTATTAAATTCAATTGGATTTACGTGAAGGACACATGGACAAGCCATGTAGGGTAATGTTGCATTTTGTTGCCATGGAGACCCCACCCAGATTTTGAGACACCAAGCATGGCGGGCAATCACAAATAAATTGTAAACTGCTGACACAAACGTCTTACCACTTGAGTTGTAACTTACTGCAGTCATGATTATTATTTGTTGCTTCAGTGACTAAATGTGGAAGTAAGCTGATGAAAATCTAAGTGGAGGAGATAATCTGTGGTGATAGGTGTAATACCACTTTGATGGGTGATTTCCTGTCTGAGGCAAATCAGAGCGATCTTTCTAGCTATTGTTCAAATAAAAGTATTCGCTGTGTTAACTGCTGAAAGTATTCCAAAGCAGTAGGAAAGCTGGGTGTCAAAAACACATATATTCCATAGTTGGCATTCATCTAGCTGTTCTCAGAAGGTCTGATAGGGAGATGTTGATGTGTTTGCCATGAAAGCAGTGTGCTGTATAATTGATCTGAAAATAAAGATTACATTTGTGAGAAAAAAAAAAAAAAAAAAAAAAAAACCTCACTGTTTGATATATGTGTGTTTGTTGTTGAATGAAAAACATCAGAAAGAACGATTTCAAGCAGAGAAGTGGGATGATACATAATTTCTGATTTGACAAAAATCCTCTTTAACCAAAACATAGCATGCCACGAGTGCATCACATTTTTTTCTTATGATTATTGTTTTTCCCTATATTTATTTATTTATTTATTTATTTTGATTAAGTGTTTTGTATTTTCCCCAATATATTTCCTTAGCTAGAATTGTTATAGTTTAGAAACTGTTTTGAAGATAAGTCCTAATTTTCAACAAGAAATAAACAAATGTGGCACATCTTGAATACTTGACAGTGAAATAAAAGAAAATGAAATGTTGCAGATGTTACTGATGACAAAATTATTCAAATTCCTGTGAGACATAAAACGACTACAACAGGATCATGCATCAATCACACCATATCATACATACATAGATAGATAGAAATATGGATGGATGGATGGATATATCTACACACACACTTATTAATTACACCAATATCAAACACTAACTTAAACTAGTTTGTTCATCAGTGATATCTAAAACACAGGCTAAAATGGTGACATTTTAATGATACATTTTTCAACAAAATGAAATAGACTTAAATGTTTTCAGTTTAGCTTTTGACAAAAGGTAATTATATGTACATTTTATGTCTATAATGTACGTATATGAAAGTACATATAATAATCTTTTGTCAAAAGCTAAAATAGCAAAAAAAGCAAAAAAAAAAAAAGCAAAAAACCTATATCATATATATTTATATATATAGGTGCACAGGCATTATTTGTACACATATACACACACACACAGACATATATAGAAAATCAGCTGATGTTCATAGATTATCCTTTTATAACAAAACAACATTCTCTTTGTTTTTACAGCTAACTGCTTCCATGAAACATAATCTCAAAACAACAAGTAAAAATCTGCATGGCAGTTTAGAATATTAGCTCAGCAAAAATGTAGATAAACATGCTAAACAGAACACTGCTCTGACTTGAATTTTAACACTTTTTATCAAACTTTCTTTAATGCTTTTCTTCTTTTATTTATTACTATTTATTATTATTATTATTATTATTATTATTATTATTATTATTATTATTATTATTATTATTTTTATTATAAAAAATACAAAAATACAGGTAAGTCATTTATCCTTGCAACATTTCTAAAATTAAATTTTAACTGAGCTCAAGGAATAAGGTAAACTTTCAAAAATATAAAATATTTATTTATTTATTTATTTTATATCAGTTATATGTATTTTAAATGAAAAATAAAACAGCTAGATTAGTGACTGAGAATGGTATTTCTGTTTCCATGCCCTGATACATATTTATTCATTTTGGGTTGTTACGTACATATTCACTAATTTTCAGTTTTTATGTGTATATTCACTAATTTTGGGTTATGAGCATATTCATTCATTCTGGGTCGTTATGTACATATTCACTCATGTTGGGTTATGTACATATTCACTAATGTTGGATTGTTGTTGTTCAGTACATATTCACTCATGTTGGGTTGTTATGTACATATTCACTCATGTTGGGTTATGTACATATTCACTCATTCTGGGTTGTTATGTACATATTCACTCATGTCGGATTGTTATGTACACCATTCACTAATAACTGGCTGAAAAGAGAAAAGGAGAATATTTGTAAAAATCAATGTTGAAACATCATGAAGAAAGATTTTTTTATTTTCAGGGACTGGCTTGGCACACCTAATCTTCTTATCTTACAAGGACATTAATCTGTTCCTTCCTTACTGATAGATTATATCAGTGTTCTAATAAACTGTCCAGTACCATGCAGCTTCATTACTGTCTCTGTGATAGATGTTTTTATTGACTTGGATGATGAATCAATGGGATTTATGGGATGGGCACTGAGGTAAACCAGGTAGGAGGATGGCCAGATGGTTTTATTGTCATGGACACTGTCCACATTTTGACACAACAAGCCAAGTTTGAAGGGCACATGTGGCACTTGTATCCTGTGCAGTGGTCAAATTTCAAAGCCTTTATACAATGTGTATGTGTTATACATAATGTTATATGTAATGTGTTTGTGTGATCTCTCTCTCTCTCACACACACACACACACACACACACACACCTGTCTGTTCTCAAAAGGTGTGATAGGGAGATGTTGCCATCAAAGTATTAATTTCACAAGTGTCTGACTGGTGTTTGCAATGTATGGTGTAATTAACTACAAAGATTTCTGAAGTTCAGCTGGAAAGAAATGTGATGTTGTCCACCTGCTACAGTGTGACTGGTGAAGAAACCGCCAAAAAAAAAAAAATAGGATTGTAACTGTTAATATTTGACAAAAATAGTTCACTGGATAAACAAAAAAAAAAAACAAAAAAATCTGTAGATCAAAAAACAAAAATGTCATTTTTTTTTTTAACCTCTCACACATTCCTGCTGATCATCGATTGTTTCAGAAACACAAAACAGATCTCGTATTTCTAAATAACTGACAGGCAGAAATGTCCACACGTTTGGCTTATTTCGTCAGAACTAGTGAAAGGTTACTTAAAGGTAGAATATTATATTTTTGGCACACATACATGTATGTGAGATGTCAAACGTTATGCTGAACTACATGTAAGTGACAGAATCTCGCTATTACCCAGTTCACAGTCTCCTTGCTATTCAGCTGATTTGCACTACCTCCAGAACTAATCTAGTTGTCTTTGAAATTTACAGAGTAAAAGCCCTTTTAGTGATTTAGTGTCACACTTTTCAATTTTATACTGTCTGATAAAAAAAATAAAAATACCTTTACAAAACCATCTACGCAGAAAATAATTTCTTTTCACTTCCATAGCTAGTGTTAAATATAGATCAGATATTTAGTTTTGTTTGTGCAAAACATTTCCAATATTCAGAAAAACCTTCCAGCTTCTGCAACAGTTGTCAGATTATTAACAAACTATTATTACTGCAGATTAGGTCACATGATCAATATTGTGTTTGACTGGATGTTTATTTAATTCTGTTTCAGTACATTAAATATAAATATATTTTTTTATAATTCATTATTGATCATTTTAGCAAATTTTAATTTCAAATTATCTTGCTTTTTAAAAATACAAGAACTTAGATCACAATATTTGTTTTTCAGTTAAGCTTGAAACAACTAGCCAAAATTACAGAAATTTGGATGATATTTTTCAGCTTAACATCATACATACATATACATGATATCATTTGTTTTTTGCATTTTCTTTTGACTCTTGCAGAAATCATTTTAATTTGCAGACTTTTATTTTCTTCTTTTCAATCATTTATCTGTTTTATATTTTTCCAAGTTTAGTTTGTGAGCTAGAACAGTTATTAGTTTCTAGAAATTATGATGTAGAGGTCAGAGATGATTGTTGCATTTAGATTTTTTCTAGTGTCTAATTCAGCTCATATCTTGTATAAAAAAGCTTTTTGTTTTTCACTGACAGCCACAGAAACCAGGAACAGTAAATCATAATAGCAGATGACATAAAGAAAACAAAACTTTGGCAGCTATATATATATAATGTTGCATATATATCATGTCTTGTTGTATGTTAATTTATTATTCTATCATATATCATTATATGTATTATGCTGTGTTCATGTCTTAGCTTGTTTCTAACTCACAGTAATTTACATCAATATTTGATCACTTGTAATGAAAGTAATCACTCAATGGACGTAAAGCAGAGAAAAAAAAAACTTGAATTTGATTTACTGTTCCTGAGTAAATACACTGGAAGGTATAGCGTGAATGTTTAATAATCAAATTGTTTTGAAAATGAAAACGTATTACTTTCACATGAGATAAACATTAGCTTTCACTAATGTAACACTGAATTTATGTTGACTTTCTACTGTGATTATCCTGACAGGGCTCAGAATGGCAAAAAGCTACCCTTCAGCATGTTTCTGTTTTACGTTTTATATTATTGCTAGTAATCTCCACACTCCATTGCTGTTAAACGCCTTTTTATTTTAATTTTATTTTTTCCCTTTTATTTTTATTCTCTGCGTTTTGTGGGTGTTACACCCTTCAACTGATAAAATGATTATTTCTTTACTTTACATGCAAGATGGTTTAGAGCTGATGAAATGCATTTTAATTCTTTTTATGGTTGTTGAATCGAGGTAAAGTATTGATTGTTTTGAGTGAGCTGTCACTAAGTGCAGTCTTTATCAAATAAACATGTTAATTTGCTTCACTACACTGCAATTTAGAGTTACTGTTCACTTTCCGTAACAACTGCAGACTGTACTGTACAGTATACTATTCACTTTCCATAACAACTACAGACTACACTGCACACTGTACAGTATACTATTCACTTTGTGTAACAACTACAGACTACACTGCACACTGTACAGTATACTATTCACTTTGTGTAACAACTACAGACTACACTGTACAGTATAATGTATACTATTCACTTTCCGTAACAACTACAGACTCTACTGCACATTGTACAGTATACTATTCACTTTGTGTAACAACTACAGACTACACTGTACAGTATAATGTATAATATTCACTTTCTGTAACAACTACAGACTCTACTGCACACTGTACAGTATACTGTTCACTTTCTGTAACAACTGTAGACTGCACTGTATAATGTACTGTTCACTTTCTGTAACAACTACAGACTACACTGTACAGTGTAGTGTTCACTTTCTGTAACAACTACAGACTACACTGTACAGTGTAGTGTTCACTTTCTGTAACAACTACAGACTACACTGTACAATGTATTGTTCACTTTCTGTAACAACTACAGACTGCACTGTTGACTTTGCATGACAGATGACTGGCAAAGACAGCTTTGTGTCTATAATATTTTCATCAAGTCTAGCTAAGAAAAAGCTAAAATCTTGTCATGTTTTCAACAAGTTACTTAACATTTGGTTCAGATCATCTTAATTCAGCATCATCATCATGATGTTCCCTTCACCATGTCACTGAGTTGTTACAGTACTTCTACATCTATTTTAGCATGAAATCCTGAGTTGTTTCATTACTGATACACTTTTATCAGGACTTATTAATAATATTTTTAGTAAAGCAAACTTGTAACATGTCAGCTGCAGCTACTAAGTGACGTTTGTACAAGTTGTTAATGTCAGCGCTGTTGTCGTTGAGGCAGGCTTGCGGCAGGGCTAATTCCAGGAGTTATTAATTTCACCTCTTTGATGTCAGTATCACCTTTCCTTTCTTTTTGCTGTCAGGTAAACTGGCAAGTGTTTGTCGAAGTCTTCACACTGCAGCAAGACAAATGTGGCAGTGATGAGGCAAGTCAACGGGAGCTGTTTACACAGAGTTCTAATTTAATTAGCAACGCCTGCTGGTTAATCATCATATCTCACTAGTGACGTATCTCTACAGACAGTATCTGATATTAAAACTGAAAATATTCTAGCAGTGTCTGATACTAAAACTGAAAACATACTAACAGTATCTGATATTAAAACTGAAAAAAAATCATACTAACAGTGTCTGATATTAAAACTGAAAACAACATACTAACAGTGTCTGACATTAGAACTGAAAAAACATACTAGCAGTGTTTGATATTAAAACTGAAAACATCATACTAACAGTCTGATATTAAAACTGAAAACATCTTACTGTCTGATATTAAAACTGAAAACATCTTACTAACAGTGTCTGATATTAAAACTGAAAAAACATCTTACTAACAGTATCTGATATTAAAACTGAAAACATCTTACTAACACAGTCTGATATTCAAACTGAAAACATCTTACTGTCTGATATTAAAACTGAAAAAATAACAGTGTCTGATATTAAAACTGAAAAACATCTTACTAACAGTATCTGATATTAAAACTGAAAACATCTTACTGTCTGATATTAAAACTGAAAACATCTTACTAACAGTATCTGATATTAAAACTGAAAAACATCTTACTAACAGTATCTGATATTAAAACTGAAAACATCTTACTGTCTGATATTAAAACTGAAAACATCTTACTGTCTGATATTAAAACTGAAAACATCTTACTAACAGTGTCTGATATTAAAACTGAAAAAACATCTTACTAACAGTATCTGATATTAAAACTGAAAACATCTTACTGTCTGATATTAAAACTGAAAACATCTTACTGTCTGATATTAAAACTGAAAACATCTTACTAACAGTATCTGATATTAAAACTGAAAACATCTTACTAACAGTATCTGATATTAAAACTGAAAACATCTTACTAACACAGTCTGATATTCAAACTGAAAACATCTTACTGTCTGATATTAAAACTGAAAACATCTTACTGTCTGATATTAAAACTGAAAACACTAACAGTAACTGACATTAAAACTGAAAATGCTAACAGTATCTGATATTAAAACTGAAAACATCTTACTGTCTGATATTAAAACTGAAAACATCTTACTAACAGTGTCTGATATTAAAACTGAAAACATCTTACTAACAGTGTCTGATATTAAAACTGAAAACATCTTACTGTCTGATATTAAAACTGAAAACATCTTACTGTCTGATATTAAAACTGAAAACATCTTACTAACAGTGTCTGATATTAAAACTGAAAACATCTTACTGTCTGATATTAAAACTGAAAACATCTTACTAACAGTGTCTGATATTCAAACTGAAAACATCTTACTGTCTGATATTAAAACTGAAAACATCTTACTAACAGTGTCTGATATTAAAACTGAAAACATCTTACTAACAGTGTCTGATATTCAAACTGAAAACATCTTACTGTCTGATATTCAAACTGAAAACATCTTACTGTCTGATATTAAAACTGAAAACACTAACAGTATCTGATATTAGAACTGAAAACATCTTAGTGTCTGATATTAGAACTGAAAACACTAACAGTATCTGATATTAGAACTGAAAAACACTAACAGTGTCTGATATTAAAACTGAATTCTTGTATAAATTGCCTTGTGGGATAAAAAGAAAAATGTTGTTTTCTGCAAAATACAATAATGTTATTATTTATTAGTTAATCGATTGTTTTGTTTTACTCAATGGAATTGTTTATTAGTTTTTGTATTACATAAACTTATTTTGTCAGGAAAACCATAATTTTAATGCCAGCCTATTCCTAACTGAAATCTTAATTAAATTTTACCATCTATAATACTGCAGTGAAGCATTTAAAAATCATCGTTTTATTTTTCGTTTTTCTTTTTTCATTTTTTTTTTTTTTTTTTTTTTTTAAATCAGAGCCTTTTCATTGTTATTGATTTATTTTATTTTTATTATTATTATCAAAGTAATTTCTGTAACATGTTTTTCTTTTTAAAGTTGTACATATTTTTGTGTTTCATTTATTTCTCAGTTGTATTAAATTGTGTCAGGTTTAGTTTAATCAGTAACAAGTGCTGTGCAGGAGTGAAACAGCATGCATATAAACACATGTATCGGTTATTTTATGTTTTTATTGACACTGAATGGGAACAGGATGTTGCTTTGATTCAGTGATAATATACGTTAAATAACCTATTATGGATATATGTGATAAAATATACTGAGTAATTTAAACTTCTTTTTTTTTAATGTAAAATAACTAATTTATCATTGGTATGGATTGTACATGAATAAAATGTATTTTCACCATAGTTTGTAATGTGCAAATATATAATCAGTTGTTTAGAAATGTTGATATATTTTTTAATTATTTCAGTATAGATGTGTGTTTATTTTAAAATTCAGCTGATTTTCAAATTAAAGGTAGAAAAAGATATTTCAATGATTTAAATAACAGTAATAATTATTATCTTTCTGTTTCAGAGTCAAAGGTCATGGGTTGAGAAAACTTTTTTAAAACGGTCGTGTGTCAAGTTTATTAAGAGTCCAAGAGATCACAAGAAAACACTTTTATTTTACCAGTTTGAGTCACTGGGAGTTTTATCACATTCATACTAGGAGTTTTATTTAACATTTATACCAGTTTGTAAATTCATACTAGGAGAGTTTTTTTAACATTTATACCAGTTTGTATTTTACATTCATACTAGGAGTTTTATTTGACATTTATACCAGTTTGTATTTTACATTCATACTAGGAGTTTTATTTAACATTTATACCAGTTTGTATTTTACATTCATACTAGGAGTTTTATTTAACATTTATACCAGTTTGTATTTTACATTCATACTAGGAGTTTTATTTAACATTTATACCAGTTTGTATTTTACATTCATACTAGGAGTTTTATTTAACATTTATACTAGTTTTTATTTTACATTTATACTAGTTTTTATTTTACATTAACGCAAGTTTTTGTTTTACATTTATACCCAAAAAAATTATTTTACATTTATACAAGTTTTTATTTTACATTTATACAAGTTTGTATTTACATTTATACTAGAAGTTTTTATTTTACATTTATACCAAAAGTATGTATTTCACATTTATACTAGAAGTTTTTATTTAGCATTTGTACCAGAAGTTTGCATTTTACATTTATAATAGACATTTGGATTTTAAATCTACACCAATTTTTTTATTTTATATCTGTACTAAAACACATATTACATATTTGACATGTGTATTTATTACAAATAAAAATAAATTTTTATTATTATCTGTTTTTCATGTGTATTAGTAGTGCAGGTAAAGTAAGGCATAACATTATATTGATCAGTAATTATATTTTTTTTATATTTTATGTCTGGATAAACCAAAAAAAAAAAATTCAAAACATTGATTTGTGCATGAATTCATACATATTTCATTAGCAGATTAAAACATTATTGGGACATAATGAAAGATGAATTGAAAGAAACGATTGATTTTTTCCAAACTGGTAAATAAAAAAGAAATGAATAAAAATTTCCTGATCGTTTCATAATTAGGCAAATGAATGTGTTTTCCAAACAAAATCAATGACAAATGAAATGAGTTTTGTCTGAGTGCAGATAAATGCACGTTTTGACAGAGAAGTGGAGTGTGGAAAAATTTAACTGAGAGATTCCAGTGTTGTCAAGCAGTTTTTGAATACTGGGTTTTTAAGAAATCATTTATACAGAATGCTATTATAAACACACACATGCAAACAAACACACACACACACACACACACACACACACACACCTATATGTATATTTAGTACTGTATGTTAAATATATGTTATCATACATATATAGAACACTATCAGTATTTTTAATTGCAATAGTACAGCTTTACATCTGCCTTTGAATTAAAGGTTTTGTAGTTCACTTTATATGAATCCTTCATGTTGTATTTTTATTAGGCTCTGTTATGATTTCCAATATATCTCTGAAAATTATACAGCTATTTTGTTAACCTTGTGATGCATTAATTTTTTTTTTTTTTTTTTTTTTTCTTGTTTGTTTTGACTTCTCAGTTCTAGATTTAATGTTCTTTCAGTTTTTCCAAATCTATTGATGTGACATTCATTACTAATCTACAAATATGCTTGGAATTTATTTACTTAAGGGCGTCAGGCAGAAAGCTGTAGAAAAAAATATTGCTTGCAGCAAATGTTCAATATTCATCATTCATCTAGTTGCTGAACATTATCTCAGTGTTGTTTTTACTAGACTGTCTACCACTGGGAGACACTAGAATGAATGAATATTATGGATTGTTAGAACACATTATTTTTGTTGTTGCTTCATTTCTTTTTTTAATTTGTTTTCCAGTAATAACTTGTCATTTTTCACATAACCATGTATTTTACGGTGGATTATATTAATAAACAAAACTGGTTCTCAGAGAGAGTTACAGAAACTGCGTTACTGACGTCATGCTAATTTTTAACCCTGTAGATGCTGCTGTGGAAGGAGTGAGGCTTGGCATCAGAAACTTCCTAAATCTGATGCTGATGGTGCCTGTGGTGATGGTGGTGGTGGTAGTGGTGAACGGTGGCATCCCCTGAAACACACAGAGGTGAAACCAACCGATGCTTATGGAACTATTGAATTTCAAGGTGCACCTCATCCTAGCAAAGCCCAGGTATCTTCGTTTGATCTGTTGTTTTATTTATAGTTTTTCATTTCATTTTTTTGTGACGCATGATTTTCAGCAAGCACACAGCGTATAAATCAGTAATTGTTATTTTTCTGTTTCTGACTGAGGTAAATTTTCAATGTTTCAGTATGTTCGACTGAGTAGTTTCGACACGCGGCCAGAGCAGGTTCTACATCTTCTTCAGAAACACTGGGGCCTCGACCTTCCCAAGCTGCTGATCACAGTCCACGGAGGAATTCTCAACTTTGACCTCCAGCCCAAACTGAAGCGCGTGTTTCGGAAAGGTCTTCTGAAGGCAGCCAAAACCACTGGAGCATGGATTATTACTGGAGGCACCAACACAGGTTATTGTATTGTTTTGATATTTGTTATAGTTACAGTGTTATTAGTAATAGGTGACTACCTTTACATTGTTACAAGTATATTCATATGTGACTACACTTTCATTGCTAACAGTGTTAATATGTGACTACACTTACATTGCTATAAGTTAATATGTGACTACATTTACATTGCTATAAGAATAATGTGTGAATAATTAAATACAGTAAAAAAAGATTAATTATCTTTTCATTCATTCTTTCTTTATTTCTTTATTTTTTATTTATTTATTTTTGGTTTATTATTATTATTATTTTTTTTTTTTTTTTTTTTTGACAAATTTCTGTGATGAGTCTAGTCTATTTTTTTCTTCTTCACTCTGTGTATTAATTTTGCCCATTTGTTTTTCTCCCCAGTGACTAGTAAGAGAATTTCACGCATCAAGTGTAGACTGTGACAAATGATGTCAAATTAACTCAATTTACAGATTCTCATCTCCCCACTTCCACCAGAGAGTGAAAACTTTGCTAGAAGTCTTTTCTCATTTTCCACTAAGATACTTCTCATTTATGTTCAGTGAACTATGGCTTTTGTATTTACCATTCACTGAAAATAAAAAAAATTCTTTACCAATCTTTAGAGATTTCCACGTAAAAGCAGTAGGCTGAAAGTAAGAAGATGTTTGTTATATTCCAGGTGTCACAAGACATGTTGGAGATGCAATCAGCGACAGAACTACAAAAACTAAAAACAAGGTCGTTGCTATTGGCATTGCTCCCTGGGGTATTGTTGAAAACAGAGAGGATCTTATAGGCAGGGATGTGAGTAATAAATACTGACTCTCGTCTTTGACTTCCGTTGTTTTGTTTTTTTTACATATCTTTCTCTGTAGGAGTTCTTGTGTTATTATTTATTTGATTCATTTCCCTACTTCCAGAAACTGATATGTCACTCTGTCAATTATCAGTCTAAAGATTTCAACAGCATTAACTGATGTATAACAGTTTCAAAAATCTACTGAAAATAATTATTTTTATTTATGTTTGTATTTGGGATTTTTTGTTTTTTTATTTAATTTAAATTTAATTTAATTTTTATTTATTTTTATGGAACTTTTTTATTTTTATTTTTATTTTTTTTTATTTATAAGAACTTGTTTTAAGACTTGTTAGCGGTGAATAATTCATTCTTTTGTGTGTAAAATACTTGAAATGCATTATAATCATTGTATGGTAGGTAAATGTCCTGGTAATGGTTTTGTTTTACAGGTAGTGGTTCCTTATCACTGTATATCTTCACCAAAGACAGCATCTGCAGTTCTGAACAGTAACCATTCATTCTTTCTTCTCTGTGACAATGGAACAATGGGAAAATATGGAGGAGAAATTGTAGTTTCGCAAGAAACTTGAAAAGTTTATAGCACAGCAAAAAATATGTATAAGTAAGTAAACAGAAATGAAATGTTTATAAATAATTTTATTAGTGGGAGTGTTTTAGTGTGAATCTGGTACTTATGACTATAATAACATGCTTATTTCAGTGTCATTGTTTATTAGACATTTGCTGTTGTTTGTCACATTTTTTGGAATTTTCTTTCTTTCAGCCAGTGGATTCATGGGGCGTGGTGTACCTGTGATCTGTGTTGTCCTGGAAGGTGGGGCCAACACTATCCGGTCCGTGCTGGAGTACGTGACCGACACCCCACCCGTGCCTGTTGTTGTCTGTGACGGGAGTGGCCGGGCTGCAGACCTCCTGGCGTTCACCCACAAGTACACGATGGATGACGGGTACGTTCTAGATAACAAGTAGACTTTCGAAGCAGTAACGATTTGATTTTTACAAAACTAAAAAATGTGAATAAGATTGTGAATGAAGACTAAATAGAATGTTGATAATGATTTCAGAACGATGCCAGAAAGTCTTCGCGATCAGCTCATTCTGACCATTGAGAAAACATTCCAGTATGCCCCAGAGCAGGCCGAGAAGCTCTTCATAGAACTGATGTTGTGTGTGAAGAAGAAAGAACTTGTTAGTTTTTTTTCACTTCTACATCAAAGCTTTACATGCTACACCACTTTCCTCTCTTATCTATAGTATGACTCTAAAGATCAATACCTAAATTTCCACACAATATGATTACAGCTGAATACTGTAAAAAAAATAAAAAAAATAAAAATGTGGAACAGTTTTTAAATTGAATTCTCTCTACTGCATTGTCTGTTAATTTGAGGAGTATTGTGTGTTTCAGATTACAGTGTTCCGAATGAGTGAAGGTTCACAAGATATTGATCTAGCAATTCTTACTGCTCTTCTGAAAGGTTGGCATTTTTTGTTTCTTTCTTGCTCTGTTGCGGTGTAAATTAAACTGTACTAACACTATTGTCAAGTGAATTGAAAATGTCCTACAAGTGTGTTGTGTTGTAAATTAGACTTCACTAACACTATTGTCAAATCAGTTGAAAATGTCCTACAAGTGTGTTCTGTTGTAAATTAGACTACTAACACTATTGTGAAGTGAGTTGAAAATGTCCTACAAGTGTGTTGTGTTGTAAATTAGACTGTACTAACACTTTTGTGAAGTGAGTTGAAAATGTCCTACAAGTGTGTTGTGTTGTAAATTAAACTGTACTAACACTTTTGTGAAGTGAGTTGAAAATGTCCTACAAGTGTGTTGTGTTGTAAATTAAACTGTACTAACACTTTTGTGAAGTGAGTTGAAAATGTCCTACAAGTGTGTTGTGTTGTAAATTAAACTGTACTAACACTTTTGTGAAGTGAGTTGAAAATGTCCTACAAGTGTGTTGTGTTGTAAATTAAACTGTACTAACACTATTGTCAAGTGAATTGAAAATGTCCTACAAGTGTGTTGTGTTGTAAATTAGACTTCACTAACACTTTTGTGAAGTGAGTTGAAAATGTCCTACAAGTGTGTTGTGTTGTAAATTAAACTGTACTAACACTTTTGTGAAGTGAGTTGAAAATGTCCTACAAGTGTGTTGTGTTGTAAATTAAACTGTACTAACACTTTTGTGAAGTGAGTTGAAAATGTCCTACAAGTGTGTTGTGTTGTAAATTAAACTGTACTAACACTTTTGTGAAGTGAGTTGAAAATGTCCTACAAGTGTGTTGTGTTGTAAATTTGACTGTACTAACATTATTGTGAAGTGAGTTGAAAATGTCCTACAAGTGTGTTGTGTTGTAAATTAAACTGTACTAACAATATTGTGAAGTGAGTTGAAAATGTCCTACAAGTGTGTTGTGTTGTAAATTAAACTGTACTAACACTATTGTGAAGTGAGTTGAAAATGTCCTACAAGTGTGTTGTGTTGTAAATTAGACTGTACTGTGAAATGAGTTGAAAATGTCCTACAAGAGGAGAGCTTACTGCTAAGTTTTGATTTTTTTTTTTTTTAGGAACCAATGCAAGTGCTCCTGATCAGCTCAGTCTGGTCTTGACCTGGGACAGAGTGGACATTGCCAGAAGTCACATCTTTGTTTATGGACAAGAGTGGCCGGTAAGAACATTTTTCTTTTGTTTTCTTTCACTGTGAAATGGACATTTTCTGTTTCTTCACTGTGTAGTGTAAAATGACCAGCTGACCAGCTGACCAGTATGTGTTTACAGATGATTGTTGTTTACTCACAGGAAGGCTCTCTCGAGCAAGCGATGATGGATGCTTTGATCAATGACAGGGTTGACTTCGTCAAACTGCTGCTTGAGAACGGAGTCAGTATGCACACATTCCTCACCATAGCCAGACTGGAGGAGCTGTACAACACTGTAAGTCATTTCTCATAAATACGTAACTGAAGTAACTGCAGTGAGTCATTTTACATAAATACATAACTGCAGTAAGTCACTTTACATAAATGCATAACTGCAGTAAGTCATTTTACATAAATGCATAACTGCAGTAAGTCATTTTACATAAATGCATAACTGCAGTAAGTCATTTTACATAAATGCATAACTGCAGTAAGTCATTTTACATAAATGCATAACTGCAGTAAGTCATTTTACATAAATACGTAACTGCAGTAAGTCATTTTACATAAATACGTAACTGCAGTAAGTCATTTTACATAATACGTAACTGCAGTAAGTCATCTTACATAAATACGTAACTGCAGTAAGTCATTTTACATAAATACATAACTGCAGTAAGTCATTTTACATAAATATGAAAACTAGAGTAAGTCATTATACAAAAATACACCTACTATACTGTAAGTCATTTTATATATCCAAACTATACAACATGTCACTTACAAAATAAAATTAGGTTACCTGATGAAATTTGTTTTATTGTAATTTGTTTCATTTTGAATTTTTTTTGTTTTATGTTTTTCTAGAGACGAGGTCCAACAAACACACTGCGTTATCTTGTCAGGGATGTTAGAAAGGTTAGTAACATTTCAAGTAGGAGACATGTTAGACCAGAATACTAGACAATAACATTTCAAGTAGGAGACATGTGAGACCAGAATACTCAACAGTAACAAGAATATTTCAAGTAGAAGAAATTTAAGACCAGAATATTTCAAGTAGGAGAGATTTAAGACCAGAATACTCGACAGTAACAAGAATATTTCAAGTAGGAGAGATTTAAGACCAGAATACTCGACAGTAACAAGAATATTTCAAGTAGGAGAGATTTAACACCAGAATACTCGACAGTAAAAAGAATATTTCAAGTAGGAGAGATTTAAAACCAGAATACTCTACAGTAACAAGAATATTTCAAGTAGGAGAGATTTAAAACCAGAATACTCTACAGTAACAAGAATATTTCAAGTAGGAGAGATTTAAGACCAGAATACTCGACAGTAACAAGAATATTTCAAGTAGGAGACATGTTAAACTAGAATACTTGACAGTAAAAAGAATATTTCAAGTAGGAGAGATTTAAAACCAGAATACTCGACAGTAACAAGAATATTTCAATTAGGAGAGATTTAACACCAGAATACTCGACAGTAACAAGTGTGTTACAAGTAGGAAAGATGTAGACACTGGCCTAAGCTCTGCTTTATTTGCAATTCCAGGCTGTCTCATACCCGCTTATCACAGACTTGCATTTTGGTTTATACAGGAATATGACGAAAACATGAGTAAAATTAAAAATAAACACTTCATACTACACATGTTTTATGGTAAAAATATTATTCAGTCCAAGCTAAATGTAGTTTTTGAAGTTTGAAAGCGAGATTTAGCTGAAAGTTAAAAGAAGTAATTGTGGACGTGACACCTGTTTCAGCATGTGCCTTCTCGATACAACTTCACTTTGCCTGACATTGGGATGGTCGTCCAGCACTTGATGGGGGGTGCCTTCCGATCTTCTTACTGCAGAAAGAGATTTCGCCAGAAGTACCATGCAATTAAAAACCAGGTGAGATACGTTCGTGAAAAGTATTTGTCGATTTTTGTCTCTTCAAAACTGAATTCTTCCAAATATTACATGTTCTTATCTTATTGTGCGTTCATCATCCGTTTGTCTGTGTGGTTTCGTTATTGTAGGCTGCGAGTTAATGTGATTGTAAAGAATGTTTTTTTTATAATCATGAAATATTCACAATGAATATGTGTATTATCAATATTTTCTACTGTTCATTTCTCGAAGAAAATGTTAGTTTTATCTTTGCTGACAGGTTTGTCTTATTATGAAAACTCATAAATTTTGTTTCTAGGTATGTTAACTTTTATTTCCTAAATGAATAAAATGATTCAAACACACGTTTGTTGGTGAATCAGCAGTAATGTAATGTTTTCTGTATCGATGTGTGTTGTAATTATTACAGTGTTTTAAACATGTAGACAGTTATTTCTACAATAAATTTTATTTATTTCTTCATTCACTTGTAAGTTTATTAATTTTATTATTGTTGAATTTTTATTCACTTTGTGTTTTCTTTCAAACGTGTTTTTCTTTAAGCAAATGCATATGACCGTTACATTTTGTTTCATTCTTCAGATCATAATGTAATGAAATTTTATTTTTAATCGATAATATTTTTATTTTTTTATTTTTTTTATTTATTTTATTTATTTTTTTAAAACTTGAATACAAATTATCTTAAATTTTGCCTGTTTTTTAGGAGAAAATTGAACATGACAGTTATTTTTGATTGCCACTAAGAACAGTGTTGTATCTTTTTTTTTTTGTTATTTTTTATTTATTTTAATTTATTTTATTTTTATTATTATTTTTTAATCTACTTTTACTAATTTTTGCATTTTTTTAACTTTCTTTTATTCTTATTCTTTTTTTTCCTTTTTTTTTTTCTTCTTTTTTTTTCTAACATATACTTTTTGAACATTGGTTAGATGTTTTCCATAGTTTTTAATCTACTTATCTGAATTGTACTCTCTACAAATTGATATCCAAGAATGACTTACTGATTAAAATTTAAACTGTCTACATGTTGATATCCAAGCATGACTTATTGATTCGAGTTTAAACTGTCTACATGTTGATATCAAAAGCATGACTTACTGATTTGATTTTCTACTTTGCCTTTTATAGCAACCTGAACATGAGGTATGCCTGACTTCTTGAGCTTCATTCTTCATTTAGCTTCTTTATTAACTTTCTTCATTATATTTTTTATTCTCTATTTGTTGCATGCTTATGTACTTAGCGTAGAAATCTAGTTTGTTAATACAAAAATAGTGGAAAAGATTCCGGTTTTATTTGTTAACTGATTAAATTTAATTGCTTTATTATGTTTTTAATAATTATTTAGTTTTAGTTTTTTTTTTTTTTTTTTAATAACAGCATTTAGATACATAACCAATAACTGTTTTCTTATCATTTTTATCTGTTGTGAAATTAAAACTTTTGAAATAATTTCAAATTTCTTCATTAATTTATTTTTGTCAAGATAGAGCCAACTGTTGATGATCATGTTAAAACATTTATACATTAGCATTAACATTGATTAACATAAAATTATTCAGACAGCAACTACATAAAAATATATACATTTAATTCATGCAGCATTCTTGGTTTCCTTTTAACACAACTAATCTTTTTTTTCTTTTCTTTTCTTGTCTTTTTTTTTTTTTTTTTTTAAATTAAAAAAAATATATATTTACTAACAACTGTCTATTCTCACTTACAATTTTTATTTATTGTAAAATCTATTTTGAGTATTTTCCTTTACAGTTATTTTATTAACGCTAATAAAAAAAAAAAAAAAAAAAAAAAAAAATTGTGTAGAATGCACTTATAAAATATAGTTAATTCAGAAGCTGGTAATGTAGTGTAAAATAATTACAAATCTGTTCATCTTTCACACAACCATACGTTACTGCAGCTACAGTAATATTGATGTGATTCTAATGTTTGTACATTAATATTACAATGTGTGTGCTCTAACTAACTCAGATGTTTAACACTCAGGGAGCCTCTGTTGGCAACATTGTGACAGCTATTCCTCACCTCGTCAATGTCAGGCAGGCTGAAGAACTATTTCCCTACCCATTCCATGATCTCATGATCTGGTCTGTGCTCATGAAACGCCAGAAGATGGCGCTGTTTATGTGGCAGCATGGAGAAGAAGCCATGGCAAAGGTAGATAACTGTGTGACAATGTACTTCTATATGTTAATTTCCAGCGATATGTCTCTTACAGGCAGTATTGTTGTTTATTGGAAGAAAGCTTTGTTTGTTTGGTTTTTGGCAGGTACTGGTGTAATTTTGTGTTATTTTATGGCAGGAACTAACGTAATTTTGTGTTATTTTATGGCAGGCACTGATTATTTTTGTGTTATTTTGTGGCAGGTGCTTATGTAATTTTGTGTTATTTTAGAGGCTTATGTAATTTTGTGTTATTTTTATGGCAGGCACTATCTGTAATTTTTTGTTGGCAGGCATTGATGTTATTTTGTTATTTTTTGTTATTTTCTGGCAGGCACTGATTATTTTTGTGTTATTTTTGGTGGCACTGATGTTATTTTGATGTTATTTTTGCTCATGTTATTTTCTGGCATGCACTGATGTGTTTTTTGTGTTATTTTATGGCAGGCGCTGATGTTATTTTTGTGTTATTTTGTGGCAGGCGCTGATGTTATTTTTGTGTTATTTTGTGGCAGGCGCTGATGTTATTTTTGTGTTATTTTCTGGCAGGCACTGATGTTATTTTTGTGTTATTTTCTGGCAGGCGCTGATGTTATTTTTGTGTTATTTTGTTGGCAGGCACTGATGTTATTTTTTTGTGTTATTTTATGGCAGGAACTGATGTAATTTTGTGTTATCATATGGCAGGCACTAATGTTATTTTTGTGTTATTTTATGGCAGGAACTAGTGTAATTTTGTGTTATTTTCTGTCAGGCTCTGATGTTATTTTTTGCATTATTTTGTGGCAGGCTGATGTTATTTTTGTGTTGATGTTATTTTTGTGTTATTTTCTGGCAGGCACTGATGTTATTTTTGTGTTATTTTGTGGCAGGCTTTGATGTTGTTTTTTTTGTGTTATTTTTTCACTGATGTTATTTTTTGTTTATTTTCTGGCAGGCGCTGATGTTATTTTTGTGTTATTTTGTTTGCAGTCGCTGATGGCGTGCAAGCTGTACAAGGCGATGGCACACGAAGCAGACCAGGACGACCTGGAGATAGAACTGTCGGACGAGTTCAGGTCCTACGCCAGGTAAACACTTTTCTCTTCCACTCACAATCCTGGTCTCGAAATGGCTTTCTAACGTTGTGTTTTTAATCTGTCCTTTTGTTGTCACCTCGCAGGGAGTTTCAGGTCCTGGCTCTGGAGCTGCTGGAACACTGCTACAAGATTGACGACGACTACACGCAGCAGCTGTTGACGTACGAGCTGAAAAACTTCAGCAAGCAGACGTGTCTGTGTCTCGCAGTCACTGCCAACCACCGCGAGTTCATCGCTCACATCTGCTGCCAGATCCTGCTCAACGACCTCTGGATTGGAGGTCTTCGCATGAGGAAGAACACAAGTCTGAAGGTGAAACCTGCATTTGTTTTGTTTGTTTGTTTTTTTTTTTTTTTTTTTGAACTTTTATAAAAAAAAAATTGTTGTGTTTAAAAGAATATTTATGTGTGTGTTTATATAGTAAACTTATTATTGTGTGTTTTATTAGAACACTTATTGTGTGTTTTATTAGAACATTTTTTGTGTTTATAGAGAACATCTATTGTGTTAAAGAGAACATTTATTGTGTGTTTAACAGAACATTTATTGTGTGTTTAACAGAACATTTATTATGAAGAGAACAGAACATTTATTGTGTTTATAGAGAACAGTTATTGTGTTTATCACAAATACAATAATACATAAAAACAAGAAGGGTTTTGGTTTCAAACCATTTAAATGTCAAATTTTAAAAGGAAAAAAGTAGAAGTTTGAAATGTTGATTTATGTTAAATATTCTACAGTCATTTCCCCCCTAAAAACGATATCCAACAAGTGATATATATGCAGTGTACATTTTTTTAGCCAATGTCACAGTATTCTCTCGGTCAGGCAGTCAGATGTATTGATATCACATTATGGCAGCATCCATAATCAATCAGAATTATTCATCAGCACTAATAAAGCATTTTTAGAAAAGGAGAAGGAAGTGATAGCTTTTCCTCGTGGGAGAATCAAACAAGATGAAAAGACAAAATATGCACTGTGAGAGATACAGCTGTCTGACACACATGTGTACAGAAAGCAAGGATGAATTTTCATGTTGAAGTAGACCTGTTTTCAGTGAATGTTGTTGATATGTTGCTGATAATTTGTATAGTTAGCAAGGATGTATCATATTCTGGAATGAAGTATATCAAATGGATCAAAACAAAAAAAAAATTTTAATGTTATATTGTTCTGTTTATTTCAATACTTGTTTAGTAAAGATTACAACAATTATAAAAAAATAAAATACTGTTTTATTTCTATCACTCTGAAAACAAAATAAATATATGTAATGATATAATTAGAATAGCTTATAACTGTTACAAATAAGAAATATATAAGTAAAATTACAAATGCATGTAACAATATAAAAATAACAATGAAAACAGGTAATAATGTAAACTTAATTACAGGTGATAATGGGCATTCTGATGCCACTGTACATTCTGGCTCTTGAATTCAAGAGTAAGGAGGAGCTACAGCTGATGCCCCAGACAATGGAGGAGCACTTGGAGGAGCTGGAGGATGATGCCAGTGAAGACAACGTATCTTTAGGAGGTTTAAATGAAGACCAGGTGATTGAAGTAGGTCTCACACTGTTTTAGTTCTTCGTCTTGTTGTGGGATTTGTCTGCTTTGTTCCTGCTTCTCAAGGTTACGCCTGCTGTCTACATTAAACAATAAACCTCTGTTTTGGTTTGTAACTTGTCACATGTCGTTTTTCATTTTGCTATATAACTAACTTTTTTACCATTATGTTTTTATTATTATTAAATTTAGTGGGTTTTTTTTCTTGCTTACTGTTTTTCAACCCTTTGTTCAATTGCTTTTCTTCATTTTCCTTTTTTTTATTTTTTTATTTTTTATTTTATTTAATTTTTTTTTATTTAATTTTTATTGTATTTTATTTTTATTTTATTTTATTTTATTTTAATTTCATTTACCAGTTAAGTTAAATTTTAACTTGTCTTTGTCTTTAACAGATTTGTATATCATTGTACAAGTATTTGATTTTGTTTTGTTCAATATTTCCTTTTTTTATTTTTATTTATTATTTTTTTTGAGTATTTTCACTTTAGCTTTGGCTAAGAAATTTATTCTCATACTAATTAAAAACAGTTTTATGGATTTTACGATGATTCGTTAAAGTGAATATTAGAAATTAACAGATTTTATCATAATTTACAGTTTAGAATTTTATTAATATTTGGTTTTAATTTTTTAATTTATAATAGAAGTAATTCTGTAGTCAGTTTTGGTTTTAAATTTATAATAGAAATAATTCTGTTTTCATTTTTAAATGTATCCTAGAAATAATTCTATATTCAATTTTAAATGAATAATAGAAATAATTCTATATTAGTTTTAGTTTTAATTTTATTTATAGAAGTAATTCTATATTCAGTTTTAAATTTATAATGTAATTCTGTATTTAGTTTTTGTTTTAAATTTATCATAGAATTAATTCCATATTCAGTTTAAAATTTATAATAGAAGTAATTCTGTATTCAGTCTTAAATTTATAATAGAAGTAAATCTTTACTCAATTTTAAAGTTATAAAAGAAGTAATCCTGTACTCAGTTTTACTTTTGAATTTATAACAGAAGTAATTCCGTATTCAGTTTTAAAGTTATAAAAGAAATAATTCTGTATTCAGTTTTAAATTTATCATAGAAGTAATTCTGTATTCACTTTTTATTTTAAATTTATTCTTTTGCTTAGAACGATTTTGGTGATTTGGAAACAAGTTTCAACTCAACTATGCAATCAGCACCAAAGGAAAACGGCAACTTATTGACAGACGTCAGCCACTACACCAACCTTCCTTTCAAGAAGAAAAAAAGTCCACTCAGACTGGGCAAGAAGGTGTATGAGTTTTACAATGCTCCTGTGACTAAATTTTGGGCACACACGGTACTTACATCTTTTTATTTACTTCCAGTAGCCATCTTATTTCTAAATGTTTTGACATTCCATGCCATTTCCCAAGAGTTTTAAGTCAACACCTTTGGTGGATAAAGTCAAAAAAAAAAAAAAAAAAAAAAGATTTTTTTATTTAACTTGACTGAAATTTTTCTTTAGAAACGTGTACATATATATTGATGTTTAATGTTATTTACTCTTTTAGATGGCCTATTTATCATTCCTGATTTGTTTTGCATACTGTGTGCTGGCAGAGTTCAAAAGCAAACCCGAGTGGCCAGAGTATTATGTTATGATTTATATTTTGTCTCTTGCCTCAGAGAAAGTGCGACAGGTAACAACACTGTTTTGTTTGGTTAATGTATTTTAATGTAATGTAATATATATCATGATGCTTTATTTGATATAGTAAGTTTACTGTAATATAGCATGTAATACAGTAACTATATCATGATGTATTATTTGATATAGTAAGTATGCTATAATGTATTGTGTAATACATTAGTATATTGTAATGTATTATGTAATGTACTAAATATACTGTAATGTATTATATAATATGGTAAGTGTACTATAATATATTATGTAATAAAATAATTATCCTGTCATTTATTATGTAATACAGTAAGTGTGCTATGATGTATTAGTAATTGTAGTAACTATACTATGTATCATATATTACATAATACAGTGAATATGCTGTGATGTGTTATATAACACTGTAATTATTACATGATATGTTATACATGTTTCTACGGTACTACACTGTGAACTGTGTGGTGTTTTGATATCACGGCTCTGTTGTGTTACAGATTCTAGCCTCAGAACCGAACAAGATGTCTCTGAAACTGCAGGTGTACATCAGTGAACTGTGGAATATCTGGGACACTCTGGCTATCACGTTGTTTGCCACTGGGGTGGCACTCAGACTTTATACACCCACTGAGGAAGCCGGTCGCATCACCTACACAGTCGACATCGTTTTCTGGTTCATTCGAATACTTGAGATTCTCAGTGTCAACAAATATTTAGGTCCATACGTTAAAATTATAGGAAAACTGGTAAATTTCTTTTTAATAAATTTATTTACTTCGTTTTCGGGTGTATTGAGACCATAATCTATCTATCTATCTCTCTCTCTCTGTCTCTCTCTCTCTCATTCATTCATTACTGTTGTTGTAATTGAGATAATTGACGTATTTCATTATAATACTGTTTTATTACATTTCAGATAGTTGACATGGCATATTTCATTATAATACTGTTTTATTACATTTCAGATAGTTCATAGATAAGTTGATTTCAGATAGTTGACATGACATATTTCATTACAATCCTGTTTTATTTTTCAGATATTACATTTCAGATAGTTGACATGACATATTTCATTATAATCCTCCTGTTTTATTATATTTCATTATAATACTGTTTTATTACATTTCAGATAGTTGACATGGCATATTTCATTACAATCCTGTTTTATTACATTTCAGATAGTTGACATGGCATATTTCATTACAATCCTGTTTTATTACATTTCAGATAGTTGACATGGCATATTTCATTACAATCCTGTTTTATTACATTACAATCCTGTTTTATTACATTTCAGATAGTTGACATGGCATATTTCATTATAATCCTGTTTCATTACATTTCAGATAGTTGACATGGCATATTTCATTATAATCCTGTTCATTGTTGTGACAAGTTTTGGAATTGTCCGCAATCCATACAAAACAATGGCAAGCATCTGGAGTGGTCTTTAGTGTTGAGAAACGTGTGGTTCTATCCTTACTGGATGATCTACGGTGAACTGTTTGCAGAAGAAATCGATCGTAAGTTTTTATTCCTTTGCATTAGTGAGAGACATCTTAGCTGTTCTGTTAAAATAAATGTATCTATCTTAAAACATAATGTGTTCATGTTATTGTGTATCTTTTAAAGTATTTCTGTTACTTATATATTACAAATGCTGTATATCTGTTTTAAAACATTTTTGTTTCTCTATGTGAAGATGGTGTAAACATTTGTTTCTGCAGCCTGTGAAGATCCAAACAAAGAGTGTGTGTATGGTTCGTGGGTGGCCCCAGCTCTCATGTGTTTGTACCTGCTAGTAGCAAATATTCTAATGGTCAACCTGCTCATAGCAAGATTCAAGTAAGTGTCTTTTTTTAAAAACTGTAACCAAACACTTATTATCAATATTTATGATACTTCCTTTCCTTCTCTCCCTGTTTTCTGATTTTTTTTGTGTGTGTGTGTGCAGTTTATATTTTTGATGTTGTTATTTTCAAACAGCGCAACGTTTATCCGAAACAATGCCAACTCAATGGAGATCTGGAAGTTTCAGAGATACCAGCTGATACAAGAGTATGAGATGCGGCCGATTCTTCCCCCACCCCTCATCATGGTGAGTCATGTGTACCTGATACTGCGGTACATCAAACGAAGGTGTCAGGGAAAACGAGATCTGTTTGACAACGGACTAAGTGAGTTCAATTAATTTTTTAATTTAATTTTTTTTTTTTTTTTTTTTTTTTTTTTGTAGTGTCATACAAGTGATATATTTAGAAAAACTAATTAATCTGTTAAAAGTATTTATAATTACAAATAATAGCGCTAACAAGCATTTTATAGTTAGCGTAATATGATTTTATATATATATATATATATATAAATTTTAAAAAATTCTAGTAAAGTTCATAAAATACTGTATATGGTAAAACATTGTGTCTACATTGACTGCAAAATATGTTTCAGTTTGTATTATTTAAATGTGAAATGTGATTCAGTGTATTATTTAAATTCAAAACATGTTTCAGTGTGTACTATTCAAATGTGAAACATGATTCAGTGTGTATTATTTAAATGTTTCTGTGTGTATTATTTAAATGTTTCTGTGGGTATTATTTAAAAGCATCATACTCTGTTTATATGACAAGTTAATGTTTCAGAGCTGTTCCTGTCACATGAAGACACAGAGAAACTGCACGACTTCGAAGAAGAGTGTGTGGAAGATTATTTTAGAGAAAAAGAAAACAAATTTCAGTCATCATCCGAGGAACGAATTCGAATCATCAACGAAAGGTTTGTTCACTCGTTCACATCAGTTTAATAAACAATGATTAAAAAGAGGTTGAAACTGTTTGCTTCGAGATGTGTTTATAAATACTTAAGATGTATCGATGTATCAGTTTGTAAATGTGTTTGCAGGGTTGAGAACATGTCAATGAGGGTGGATGACATAAATCAGAAGGAGAACACAATCAAGATGTCGCTGCAGACAGTGGACTTCAGACTGGGCCGACTGGAGGAGATAGCTCAGCAAACGCAGGAGAGTGTGTACCTCATACAGACGTTTTTGTCGCATCACGACTCGAGCTCTCGCTTCAGCACATTCCAGGACAGCCACCAGTCGTACGATTCAGTTATCACTGAGGGAAGTGGCCTGCAGCAAGGTGAGGACAGGTCAGAGAGCAGAAGTGTGGAGAACTTGCCCGACTCGACTCTCCTCATAAACAATTCTCCATCGCCAGTTCTCGTTCACTCCAAGAGACCAGTCGAGCAAGAGCAAATAGAAAAAGTTCACCAACTACTCGCGTGGTCGCCACCTCAGTGGCTGCAGCTTTTCGTCAGAGCCTCTGTCTTCTGCAGAGCAGACATCCAGCAAAGACAAAAACGTTGTTGTGGTAGCTGGGTCAAACACCAGCGTGCACGTTCCCGTACTAGGACTCGGTGGGAGGATTGCATCGGTGGAGAAGAAGATTCCACTGCTACAACGACGACACGGTCCACTGTTGTCTTCCATTAAGATCCGCCGCGGGAGACAGGCGGAGAGACTGAAGACGCCCAGCTTCGTTCGTTTTGCAGACACCATTTTACCATCAGCAGCAGACTTGATTGCCGGAGCAGAAACTGATGCAATATTCACAATCGTCAAACTGCCATCGGACACATTAACCTGCACACAGAAACCAGCATCATTAGATTTAGCACCGCAGCAGCAGCAGCAGTCTCTAGGCACTGTGAGAAATGAAACCGCAGCTACTCCAATATCACCCGAGGTTTTGCCTCTGAGTCCACCTCACCCACTTCCCGCAGTGACCACGTTCTCCAGCAGCTCCATTTCCGACTCCATCCCGCAGTCTGCAGTCAAAGACCTGTCGGCCATCCTCGTCCCTTTCCACGCCGAGTACACCACCATCACTGACGAGATTGACACGTCCTGCATGGTCGACCGCAGTCCGGTGAGAAGTCCCGTGTCCAGCAACATATTCTTCTCGGAGAGTTTCCACGACCCTCGGACTGGCACGGAGACTCCAGCGTGTCGCAGCGAGAAGGAGCTGCTGAGGCAGGCCGAGGAGATGGAGCACAGGAAGATGGAGAAGGTGATTCGACACCGACTCAGGCAGATCTCGCTGGACGACAGCGACAACCTCTCCGACATCGCCATGGTTGCAGCGGAGATGGCGTCCTCGGACGACAAGAACAGTCACGATGACGATGAAGATTTGGAGGAAGACGAAACACCGTCGTTCCCAGAGATCACCATTTCCACCTCTTCCCCTGATCAGCAGTCACAGTGTTAGTTCTAAACACTCACACATACATATATTAACTTTACCTAAACACATACAGTAACTTTACCTAAACACATACTTTAACTTTACCTAAACACATACATTAACTTTACGTAAACACATACATTAACTTTACATAAACACCTTCATTAACTTTACTTAAACATATACATTATCTTTACTTAAACACATACATTAACTTTACTTAAACACATACATTATCTTTATTTAAACATATACATTCATTTTACCTAAACACATACATTCACTTTACCTAAACACATACATTAACTTTACCTAAACACTTACATTAACTTTACCCAAACACATACATTAACTTTACCGAAACACATACATTAACTTCACCTAAACACATACATTAACTTTACACACGCACACACACACACACACACACATACATACATTAACTTTACACAAACACACATGCACACACATTAACTTTACACAAACACATACATATATGAACTTTAACCACTCTCACACACACATATATTTACACCCACACGCATATATACTGTTCAGATGATAAAATAGATATTTGGTGAGATGATAGTGAAATGATGAAACAAAACTGAAGAGGTTACGAAACAGATGAGGAAATACATACCATATGGTGAGGTATCAGGTGAGATTAAGAAATAGATACGTACACATGTGATGAATTAGTTGCTTATCTCTACAATAACATTCTAAGTATCTTAAAATTCGGTTTTCCTTTAATTATTTTAATTTTAGTCTTTGATACTTTTCTATTTTAATGGAATTTTGGTGCATTTTATTTGTAGTTTTAACCAGTTAATAATACAAGTGTTCAGTGTGAAGTGTCTGGTCAGAGTGCTGGTTTTTAATCTGTCTGTAGCTTTGTTCACTTTTCTGTTTATCACTGAGAAAGTGAAGTGTTTTATAGAAACAACAGTACAGACGTTAAATCAAATCATCTTTTATTTTATTTACATTTTTTACAAGCAAGTAAAACATTAGAAGTATTTATTTGTAGTTGTATACAATATTTACCTACAACTAACTTTATAAAATAGCTTATTTATTTTTGACATATTTTAATTTTATTCTTTTGTATTTATTTTTGTTTATGTGCAATCATTTACAATGTACAGTTTAGTTAGTTATGTATTCTTGGTTATTCAGATATAAGGTGACATGTCAAAAGCTTTTTTAAAATATTATCTTTTAACATTTTCTTTAACACCATTAAAACTAGTCATATTTATAACAAATCAAATTAATTTTCACAAAATAGTAATTTTTTTATTAGTATTTGTATATCACTTACATAGAACAAATTTTGTTGAGAAGTTTCTTCTCATTTATTTTTCATTTAATTGTTTAATGTAATGGTGTGGTTGTAATATTAACAGGACAACATATGTTAAAAATGTCCAGAATATATCACATTTTACACATGTGACTAACTTTGTGTTACCTAACTTTATGCATTCTTTTTACAAAACACTTCTTATAGTTAAATATTTTTGAGTTTGATAATTTATGTTTACTACACAGATATATTTTATAATGTATACATGTATGCATGATACTGTTAATCAAAGTCAGGTTTGACATAATTGCTCTGTTTCAGACTTTGTCTCTAGTTGAGATTTCTCTGTTCACCCTAAACTATAAGTGACTTTATTTCATTCTCAAAACCATATCTTAACAAAATCAGTTAAATATCAGTTACTAAAATTTTTTGTCTGTGTGTGTGTGGGGGTGGGTGGGTGTCTGTGTGTGTGAATTTAATAGAAGCTTTGCACATAGTATACAAGAGACTAACATTATATAAAATCACTGTGATAATTCACTGGATTTACTGATGTTTGGTAATGGAGTATATAATTATCAGGATTAATGTGAAGTGTTCAGAAAACTTGTTTATCGTTCAGGTGTGTTTTAAAAAAAAAAAAATGCACAAATAAATTTAATATTTTTGGTGATATTTAATCTTTGAATGTTAATTTTAATTTTTATAATTAAACTGAGTGAGTAGTTATAATTGTTTCTTTTATAGATTTAAGGCTGACAAGATTATATATATATATAAAAATTGAAAAAGAAGGTTGGTGCTAACAATGAATTCCTACAGAATATGAGGTGTTAATAAATATTTTAATTTTTTCATAAAACGAATGTGTTGTGTCTGGATTCATTGGTTGTTGTTCTTTTAAACAGATATTTTTGATCAACATTCTGCTCATGAAAATTTATAAAATCTAAACTGGATGATCTATGTATGTACAGACAATGTAAGAGAACTGTTTAATTTTCTTTAAGAAAAAAAATAACAAGAAATCTGAATAAACTGCTATCATAATACAAGTTTTTGCTGTTTATTATTATTTTTTTTATATTTATTATTATTATTATTATTTTTTGTATATATAGAATTCCTTTTCTTTGTTAGTGTGTGTGTGAGAGAGAGAGAGAGAGAGAGAGAGAGAGAGAGAGTATGGATGTATTTGTTTAATTGTTACGTGAATTTCGCTAGTTCATGTTAACCAGTGAGACGTTCAGGTTACTTGAAAGTTTCTTTATAAAATACTACCCTCACGTGCCGGACAGGAAATACGATGACGAAATGACGTATAATTTATATCTAGCTGTTCTCTTTCCTTTATAATTTTTTTTTTTTTTTTTTTTTTTCTGCGATATATCCGGACTGACCTATACCGTAGAGGTCGTAGATGTAAGACTAGATGTATCAAGGTAATGGAAATCTTTTTACTTCCAGTTGTTAATTTATTGTTGCGTGGCGACCTGTGATCGCTCTAGAAAATTCGTAGTACGCTATGACGTCACGACTGCTGAATCATTACAGCGCCAAGATATTTTTATTATTCTGTTGTTTACTGCGGTACTTGATTAAAAATGGGCGGTGATAAAAGATAAAACTTGGAAGAGTGCGGAATAATTATATTTAGATTAGTTTTTCCGATTGTCCCAAGTTACGTTTCAGTCTGACTTTATATTTGATACGAAATTTGGTTTTGTGTCTAATTTTTTAAAAATGTTTTAATTGAATGTAGTAAATACACAGACTGGTAGTTGTATTTATTAAAGTACTATTTTGTTTAGACGCGAAACAATGTGAAAAATGGCGTCCTGTGACATGATCTTGTGTTAAATTAACCATGAAAGCGAATGAAGTCAGTCACTACAGATTTGACTTTATTGAGAGTATTATAAGAGTATTATAATGTTTTGCAACGTCAGTCACAGAGATGTCTTTAAAGAGAATAATTAATTTGAATACAGAAACTGATCTGTGCTGGGGGACACGTGAAGTTCATTAAATACATGCGTGATGGGTCATACAGCAGCGGTACGTGACAAGCGACATCTTTCTTTTCAACAACTCTGTCCTGGACACAATGTCACCCGCCCTTGAGGAAAACAACGAAAATGTGGCGGGTTTAAATTAATTATAGAATAATATTAAAAATATACTTGATTATTATAAACGTTTATTTAATATATATATATATATATATATATATATATATATATATATATAAGCCGCACAGCCATGACAGTTAAATAAAAACATCTAGGTTGGATATTATTATTATTATTATTATTATTATTATTATTATTATTATTATTATTATTTAATTGTGGATGTCAAGTTGATGAAAACGGCCATTAGGAAAAGCTTTGGAAGATTAAAAATTATATTTGTCAAATTTTGAGTTTTCTTTCCAAAAAAAGAAGGTTTTTATGTTTTTTAAGAAAACGATAAGTAATACTTGTAATCAAAGATTTGTTGTAAATTTAGTTTGTCTCTAAATACGTTTTAAATCTTCACTTGTAGTATTATGCACTGTTCACGTATTCCATCCACAAATGAATTCTATTTTGCAACAAAGTATGTCTCGTCTAGATTTGACTTTTTCACTCGCTTTTTTATTTATTTTAATTTTTTTTAGTACACACACTATTTTAGGTGTTTACACATGTTAAACCCAATTTCTAGTCGGCTAAGTTATGTTTGAGGAGAAGTTGTAACATTAAAATTAATCGAAAATATTAATTTTCACCAGTTATCTTTAGAGAACTTTATAAGATCATGTTTTTGCTTTTTACTTTATAAAATCATGTTTTCACTTTTTACTTTATAAAATAATGTTTATAATATTTTACTTTTTACTTCCTATCTCCATTTGAAAGTGAACAGTTCGACTACGTGTAACCAACAGGCTCATGTATTGCGTCCCAGTTCAAACATCTGACATTGAACATTTAAATAAGTTTACCATAAAATCAGCTCAAAAATTCCCTTCAAGTTGCGCTCCAGGCACATGCCATGTTTGCCATAATTATGTCACCAAAATTATTAAGCAGGAGCCAAATTAGTAATCTTTAAGCCTTTAGTACACATTATATTCGCCTAGGTCGTGTGTCAGCATCGGTACCAGTAATAATAACAATAATAATAATACACCTATTGTTTTACATGCAAGTTAAATGACTGTATTAATGTCAGTTAAATTCATCTGTATTAGTTTACTTGACAATGATAACTAGATGATCACATTCATCTGAAAAGACACTCGATATATATATATTGACGTGTACACAGACACCTACACGCTGCTTTATTGAATGAGTCGTGCTTACAGCTGCTCACAGACATCTGCTGTGGTGTTTAAATTGAAATCTGGATAAGAAACGGCTACAACACCGTCTTTGCTTTCACTTCTAACCAGCGGCAATAAGAGGTCTGGTGAAGCCCGGGACCAACTCCTTGACTGTATGCCCCAAAGACTCGAATATAAGGCCTAGTACTGAGAAATGGTACGAGAAAGGAAGATATTTTGAGTATGTAAACACAGATGGAACATAAAATAAACACTTTATTCGATTTAAATATAAATCGACCAAATTTACTAAGTTCTTTCCTCTGATTGGATGCCGGAGGACCCGCCCCTTCGACCCCCCCACACCCACACCATTTTGCACGCCACTGCCTCTAACATTAACCACACGAGAGTCTCGGGTTTTATTTGCTTCACCCTGTCTACGTAACAGATTTTGTTCCGTCACAAAATGTTATGATACGAATTTGAAACCTTGACAGGCACTTTCGAACTGAAAACATTTTAAACAAGTAATAATAATAATAATAATGTATTCAGAAGAGTTTGACAACAGAGAAGATAACTCTGGAAGGACAAACTGGGATATATCTAGGTAGTGTGCAGTATTGCTTCTTTTTTCGCTTTTTCTGTGTACAAATTAGTAGTAGTATACCACAATTGTGTGTGTGTGTGTGTGTGTGTGTGTGTGTGTGTGTGTGTGTGTGTGTGTGTTATGTACACCTTTTTTTTATTTCGGACGAAGAAAACAACAATTAATTCAGTAATTTGCAGGCGCCGGACCATTTATCGGGAAAACTTTCGACTGGAAATCAGTTTGGTTTCTCTGCGTTTGGGAGCGAATACAGTTTTGAACCTCCACTCGAGTTACTCTGAAATCTTTTAGTATACATTTTGTAAATAAAGAATTGATTTTCACCTTTCCCAGGCCGAATACAGAGTCCCAGATACATAATGGTAAAACTGAAATTGAAATGAATTAGGCCTGTATACCAAGTGTACTTTCACCTATTTCTGATCATATTATGTGGTTTGGCATCTGAATTTATTTCATCAGCTTGCAGTATTTCTGAAGTATAATTTATATGTTCACATAAATACATACACATAAAAACAACACTTGAAAAATAATGATAATATATTTATTTTGTACATGTAGGCAAAAATTGTGTGCGTTTTTAAAAATTGTGCATTGTTACACAAACATCCAATAATAATTAAGTGTTGTTACACAAACATCCAGTAGTAAATGTTCGTTGTTACACAAACGGACCAATAAAATTGTGCGCAGTTACACAAACATACAACAAAACTTGATCATAAATTAATTTTTGTTTACCTGAGAGTTGATGATAATAAACTGATGACAAAATAAATTCACAGAAGATTTCATGAAATTTAACAAATGATTTCAAGAACCAGGACTATCATCGCTGAGGTATTTTACGCTCTCTCTCTCTCTCTCTCTCTCTCTCTCTCTCTCTCTCTCTCTCTCTCTCTCTCTCTCTGTGAATAAAAACAGTTTAAACAAATAAGTTTGAGCTACAATGTTAAATGGACTCACTATATTACATACCAAAAACTTGTGTACAACACAGAACTATATAAAATAACAAAAATAATCGAACTTACAGGAATTTCTCTTTTGTTTGCAATAAATAACGTGATGATAAAAGAGGTCATTCTAATACATAAAAAAAAAGTCGTTGTGTGGCCACCATAACGAGTCTCATCTGCTACAGTCATTTAAAAAAAAATCTCATTAGAGGATTTCTACACTGATTTCATTTTATTGATGTGCTGTTACTGTTTGTGGAGCACACCACCGTGTCTCTGTCAAGGTTGGCGACTGTTTCTAATTAATTAAAGTATAGGGTGGCTATAGCTGCTTAAAGCCTAATAGTGATGCTGAATTAATACGTGTTGGGACTATCGCTAAATACATGGTCATTTTCACAAGCGGAGTTAATTGGCTGTTCCACTGTCACAACTAGTCTAAAATCTCTGGTGCTTGACAATTGTGTAATGACTATGACATCGAAGATGAGTTTTTGTTATAGATGTATACATGGATTTTGTTCTAAGAATCAAAGTAATCGTTACCAACCATTTAATTCTCAGTCTAAACAAAGTATTCGTAAATTTTTAAAATTATTTAACTATATTTTCTATATTTTAATCATGAATACTTTTTTTTTTTCAAATCCTCTGGCTGATATACTGATATGTTGTTTATATTTAGATTATTGTAAACCCACCGTCTTGTTATAATTATATTGAATTCTGTTTGTTTGTATTCTCATATGCCGCAGACAACGGTCTGAGTCTAAAAATAAAGCTCATTTCAAATTGCAGTACGTACCAAACAGCAGTCTAAGATGGTTTTTAATGATTATTCTACATCTAAGGACACAGAATCTCTGATGTTCTGACAGTCACTGTAATATGTGATGTTCTTATAGTCAGTGTAATATATGATGTTCTTGTAGTCACTATGTGATGTTCTGACCGTTACTATAATATGTGAAGATCTGACAGTCACTGTGATATTTCTATATTCTGACAGCTACAGTAATATGTGCAGTCCTGACAGTCACTGTAATATTTCTATATTCTGAGAGCTACAGTAATATGTGCAGTCCTGACAGTCACTGTAATATTTCTATATTCTGACAGCTACAGTAATATGTGATGTTCTGACAGTCATTGTAATAGTTCTATAGTCTGACGGCTATTGCACGTTACTATCACAGTCGTCTCAAACTCTCCCAAAACAAGACGATTCTGTGACTGCTCGTGACTCTAAGTGTAGCGATGTCACGGAATTATAGTGACTGCTTTTTCCTTGCGCTCTTCTCCCAGTAACCAGAAGGTCTGTTCAGGACCTTTTCCCTGCAACAAACATTATTTTACTTTATTATTATTGTTATTATCATCATCATTATTATTATTATTATTATTATTATTATTATTATTATTATTATTATTATTATAAATTGTTTGATGGATGTAATTCTACTAACATTATTCTCTCTTCATTTTCATTTTCAAGAACGTTTTTTTTATTATTATTACAGCATTTGAACGATTTTGTTTGAGCGACTCTCCTTTTTAACGATACAGCTTTTGAACGATCTATGTTAAGCCTTTTTATTGACATGAGCTAAACAGCATAAGAAGCGGCAAATTAGATAAAGGCACAAATAATATTTTTAAAAAAAAAAGCCAAATGCAAATTATTATACAAAATGACAATCATGTAAAGTTGTTTAACAATTTATTAGAAATGTAGCCTAGCGGATAATTATAGCAGTTTTGACAATCGAGAGTGATATTATTACAGAACATTCCAGATTCTTTTACATTTTTAACTTGGCGGTATTTTTGTAATTCATAACGATTTGGAATAAGTAAGCAGTTAATCACAGAAAAATATACTGATATTTGTAGGCTCAATTTGTTGATCCACCTATGTCGTCCTTGGTTGAACGCTATTTTTGAACTCGCATTCAGTGGCATTGCTCAAAAATATGTCGAGCATTTATACTTAGAGCTCAAAAATAATCATCATTCCAGAAAGCCTCTCTCTC